>OY735211.1:48858728-49098728 GCA_963457665.1 Thysanoteuthis rhombus
AGAGGAAGTAGCTAGCAGGTTAGTGTCCATAAGGGATGGAAGACTGAGCAACCAATTATGAATGAAGGGTTAAGCTCTCTCAACTTTGTAGTGGGAATTCTTTCTAAGTCTCTGTTTTTCTATATGATCTGAACCCTTCATTCCCCTCTTCAAATTTTCATTCCTGTGTGTTGTTTTCATCTTTGTTTTTTGGAAGCTGTTCTTGTGACTTTAACAAGCTGTTTAATTCACAATAGCTTCTCCTCAAATTTTTTTGTCATGTGCAAATGCAATTTGTACATGATTATCTTATAGTTGCAGACAATGATAGACTCCTATATACCTTGTAAACTATGCATCCTATAGATCAGTAAGTATGGTATATTTGTTTAGTAAAATTCTTGAGGTACATGCCTTACTGTGCAGCAATACTTAGCAACCTAGTCATACAAACAATTATTACTACTGTGAATTTAATTTTCATTAAGTGTTCTACACTTGTAGCTTCAAGTCAGACTAAGGAAAGATAAATGAATATTCAGATTCAAGAAGTGATTATTACCTCTAATTTTTTAAAGGCATCGATATTTACTATAGACACCTGTTTGATAATGATCTTCAAGGTGATCTGAAGGTGATCTTGGTGTCAAGAAAAACCTTTTTTTTTCTTCTAAATTTCACCCCTAAATAGGTTTTCAGCGGTAAGTTCAATTTGTAGTGTAATTTTGTTAAATTGGTTGCCTAGCTTGTGGGGTGGCAGAGTTCATGCTTGTTTGAGATGTTTTTCAGAGATCATTGCCCAATAGATGTAATAGTTTTTTAATTGATCATTCCCAACCCGGCATGCTGCTGAAAGACATTGGTTATGTGACAGTTTCTATTGACTGACTTACCAGACCTAATTTGCTCAAATACAGCTCAATTATAAGTTACAGAAGACATTTTCTTATTGTTGCTATGTTTTATAACTTCAAGTGGAGGTGTCCATTATTTACAAAGAAAACAAACTGTTTAACTTATTTTGCTGTAGTATCAAAGTGATTGTTATATTTAGAACATAGCAACTGAGCTCCTGACAAAGTTGATTGGTTAATGAAGGACTTTATAATTAAATGCAAGCCTTCACAAAGAATTCAATAGAATGGAATACAACCACTGAAGTTTCACTTTCTTGCTATTGGCAATGAACTGTCAATGATATTGTAAAATATGAAATGTAGGATAATGATATTGATCCTGCAAGACTTGGCAGCCTGGTGTGTAGAAAGATATTTTTAGAAAATAAGTAATCTAAATTGGAATGGATCTTACAAATATATGACAGCAGTTGAAATAATGCCTGAGATAAAATAGGAAGGAATATCTAAAAATGGATACAAGATAAACAAAGGGATAACACATTATTCAGATAACATAGTCAAAAGATTAGATTGTTCTCAAAAAATAGAGAATATTATATGAAGCCAAAATATCTTTTTCTCTACTAAATCATTTGAATCTATTGACAATTTCTTTTCCTGTACACTCCTCGTGGAGCATTGAGCCACACTGTGGCTTCAGTAGCAAGCAGAATTGGCGGGCCAAGTTCAAACTCCATTTGTGACAGTTTGCATTCATTATGCATTAACTCCCTTGGAAAAGGCATATACCCATCTTCTCCCTCCTTCCCACATAGGCATATATGATAGAAGAGGGTCCATTACCCCCCCTTCCATGTCTTACACTCAATTAGAGAAGAAAGGCTTATGTCCAAAAATGGACCTTCAAAGGCTGATAAAAAAATATTTTATGCAGCCTTGCAAATATTAAGACAAAGAGACACTTGTTTTAAAAAAAGGATGGAATTATTCAGACAATTATTCTGTGTTTTCTGACCTCCTTCAGTCGTATGATGCTTTCATTAGGCTTTGAGTGCCACTCAATTTTTTTTTTTTTACCGGTTAATCACAGCGGAAAAACTTAGATATTTGAATTTCTATGAGATTTTCTTTTTCAAAAGATTTGTTTAATTGGAAGAGTCCATTATTCCAAATGATGGGAAGAAAATATTTTCATCAGCAAAATTGTTGCATTTAAATGGAAAAGTTTCCATTATTAAGAACTGTGAAACAAAAAATGCCTCTTTCATCATACAAGTAGATTTAACATAAATTGGTGACAGACCATCAATACTGAAAGATCCGATGAGGATCAGATCCACTAACAATTGCCAGCGAGATTAGCTTGCCAATCACTGCTTCATGATGTGCTTCCTAATCTGTTTTGTTTGTTTGTTTTTTCATTTGATTTACTAGTTTAAAAAATCGCAGATATATTTCTATGAGATGATTTTTTTATGAAAAAAAATACTAAATTCGATGGTAACTCAGGAACAAGAATAATGGCAATTAGACTCTTCCGTATCTGATGTTTAGAAAGTGATAGTTTAGGTTTCCTATACATATACAAGACAAAAATCAGAAAATGCATTCTTTGTTTATCACAAGGATTCAACTCACCTCATTAGTAAAGCTCTTAAGGAATCCTCAGGAATGGACTTCTTCACTGTTGTTCTAAGGCAGGAGTAGAATTCTGCCTTACAGCAACGATGAAAATCTTTTTAACCACTGACAGTGGGGCTTTCCAATTGTAGAGCTATGCTAGACAAAGTTAAGCTTAGTAAATATCTATATTGTTTGTACTTGAGAAACACGCGGAAAAAAATATGATGTCATCATGAATTTTTTATGTTTGGATTTGTGGAGTAGAAAAATTTGGAGGCAAAATTCAATGTCACTCAAAAATTACAGATCTTCAGTTAGTATTAAGAAGAGTGAAGAATGCACAATACTAATCCTTTCTTGAAGACAAGGATACTAGTCCAAATAGTACTTCATTTAATAACTTCAGATAACATTTTATAATGGCATAATATCAAAATGTTTTTCATTGAATTAAAAAAAAAGGCCTTAGAGAATTAAATATCATTTTCCAGTAAACTTGTTTTTTTATTCTTTGAAGATTGAATTTTTGGAGAATTGTATATAAGTTCTATTTAGTATTTTCTTAATTATCCATGTGGGAAATAGAATTGAACTGAGATGAGAATGGATACACAAGTTCTTCTACAGATTCACTTTTGACTGAAGGAAACTAATTCAGAAGAAAATGTAAGCAAAAGGAAGAAATAAATTCTTTGGAAATTGAAAAAAAATTGCTTGGGTCATTTGCATTTATACAAATCAATAAAGAACATTTTGAATATTTGAAATGATGCTGTTACATTTTTTTGATTTCAATTAATGGTATTCACATAGAATGCAGAACATTTTAATTTCTTATTTTATTAAAGCTGGACATTTTTTCTTTGGTTTTAAAAGACAAGGTAATTGTATTTGATTCTTATATTCTGCAAATCAAAAGAATTTTAGATGCTCGCAGTGTATTCAATTTGCTTAGAACATTTTTGAGATTGTCATAAAGTTATTGAGTTTTCATCAAAGTAATGTAATTTAAAAAAAAATAATTGAATACAACTTGTGATCAAGACTTTTTTTAGGTTGTACAGATTAAGAAAGAAGATTTGCCTTCATCTCCATAATATTTAATTCAATTAGGAGTTTAATTCTAAAGCCAAATATTTACTATACTGCAATGAATCAGAAACATTAATTATCACTTGAAAATAGAGATTTAGTTTTAAAGAGTTTGGAAGACAAGACAGCCAATTTTAACTGGACTGAATGAGAAATCTTGGTATGATCTTTGAAAATTGATTCAGCTACACTTTTCACTTTTTATTTATACATTTTCCTTTTTTTATTTCTCCCAACAAAGTTGAAAGAGGTATATTTAAGGGGTGTTGCCAGGATTTGACAAGAAGGCTAGATTATCCAATACCCAGCTGGGGGAGTGGCCTGCAGTTTTGCTTCCCAGGCGCCAAAATTGCTACTGCCAACTCTATTTTTACCACAATATTGATCTTATGGGACATGGCAATGAAGAGAATTAAATGTGAAAATGCTTTAAGTACTCCAATCACCCCAGTATCTGTGGTGAAAAATGCCAGGCAACACTAATTTTAAATGCATCAAACTCAATACAATTGACTAATACAAGAGTGTCAGGGTCTATGATGTGATTTTAAAAGTGGAGGGGCACAAACTTAGTGCTTGCTGGTGGTATCCCCATGATTGGTGCCACAGTGAAATTAAAAAAAGATTGCCAGAGATTGCTTTTATCAGAAATTAGAAGTAGAATTGCACAACATGATGTTTATGATGATTGTTGTTAGATATATGATAGTATTGTCATTGACTTCCGGTGAAGCATATTATTGGATTGTCTTTGATGGTCATTTTGCATCGTTTGATAAATTGTACTGTTCATATATATCGACTTTATTCCTTCCTTACATTATGTGCAGCCAATACTTAACTATCACTCAAACCTGACTTTCTTTTCATCCAAGCCCAGATGGAACATGATGTCAACATGGGATCTTCAAGTCAGAAAGAATTGGAAAAAAAAACTCAGGATTGGATTATCTTTAAGAATTCGAAGAAAATTTTTTTCTCATCTAGAAAGAGGAAAATGTTCAAACTAAATCAACCATAACCTTTTGATTTCAAAAACTTGGGAAACCTGTAAAGATGGTCACTGCATTTTCAACGTTTTTGATAAGTATCAAAAGTATGTGAGGAAGACAACCAGACTCAAATCAATACACTTTTATGTTATATGGAAAGCAAATCTGAAAACATGTTCAGATCTGTTTTCTTTCCCGAGAAGAGAAGATAGAAATGTATATGATACTGTCTTTGAAAAGTTCAACACAGACTTTATACCCAAAAGAAAAGTAAAACTTGAGTGGGCAAAGTTTTATCTGGGGGTAAAGCTTCCAGGTGAACCAATTGAGACATTTATTTGTATGTTGCACAAACTGGTGGAACATTGTGATTTCCTGGGGAGAAACAACCAAATAGAAGATTGTTTAGTTATTGGTCTGCTGGACAAAGAAATGTCAGAAAGATTACAACTAATTCCTGACTTAAAACTAGAAAGAGTGATGGAGATGGCTTTAAGTAGTGAGCAAATGAAATCTCAAATCATGAGATACAAGCAAAGCAGATGATGAAGTTTAACCTATGTGGAAGCCACGGTCATCAACTGGGAAAGAAAGCTGGAAAAATAATCCCGGAAAACACAAAAACAGCAGATGTAGTAGAATGAATAAATTCAAAAACTGTCGGGCTAAAGGGAAAAAATCTAAAAAATGTGATAAGCTGAATCACTTTGTTGTTGTTTGTAAGACAAAAATGAATGAAATCCAAGCTGCAAGAATGCATAAAGGAACATTTTTTGTGTGAAAAAATGAACAAAAAATGATAACGAGAATACTCAACCCATGGTGCACAAATTTAAATATTTGCAAGTTGAGAGTTAAATTTTAAATTGACACTGGAACAGATATAAATGCAATTACCACTCCAACATATAAGAAACTTTGAAAGAAACCTTTCTTGAAACATGCAAAAGAGGCATTTACAAACCCAGAATGAATTGTCAAGTGCAAAGGAAAATTTATTACAACAATGGAAACTGAAGGGAAATATTATGCTTTGAAGATATATGTAATGAACTGTATGAGAGCAGAAAGTGTATATTGTTGAGTGATAGCACACAGCAGATTGGATTTGTATTACAACTTGAGAATATACACAGTGTTTTTGATTCAGGCGGATGTATGAAAGGAGACTCGGTGAAAAAATTACTATGAAAGGATGCTAAACCTTACTGTGTCACAACAGTGGGGTGGATACCATTCCCAATACTTTCTAAGGTTAAAAAAAATGAACCCGCTCAAGAGAGAAGGAATAATGAAAAAAAAAAAAGGGATGAGGCCTACAGATTGGTGCATTCAATCTAGATTCATTTGAGCAGATTCCACTAGTGGAAGATAGTTTTCCACTTGAAATTTTCATTATACCCTCTGAGAGATACTGTTTTAGAATACCAGATAGATCATTAGCAACCAACATATTCCAATGAAGAATGTTGGTGTTACTTTAGAATGTTCAGTGAGTAGAAACAATCATTGATGATGTTTTGATTTACAAGAAAACTATTGAAGAACAAGACAGATTTGAAACTGCTTTGGAAATGTCCCAGAAATTGAACCAAGAAAAATGTGAATTCAGAAGAACCTAATTAAAGTACTTCAAACATGGAATAGTTGGAGATGGTGTTCACTCCATCCAAGAAAGACCAAGGGCTATACAGGAGTTACCTACCCCTACATGTCTAACAAAATTAATATATATTGTAGGTATGAAAAGGTAAGCTTTTACAAAATCTGTCAGAAATAATTCAAGCAATGATGGAAATATTAAAAAAGGAAACTACATGTTTGGAAGATCATCCACAAGAAAAAGCCTTTAGAGAAGTAAAAAAAACATATATATAAATACCAGTTTTGTCTTTTTATGTCCAAACAATAAAATTTAAAAAAAAACTGTGATAAGCCTAGATATGAGCAGTTTCAGTTTTGGAGCTGCATTATTTCAAGAAATTGATAGTAAAATGAGAGCAGTAACACTTGCCTCTCATATTCTCAATCGTGCAGAAAGGAAATATGCTCTTTCAAAGCAGGTCCTCGGAAAAACATAAGTTGTATTTGATACACTGTTGGGAAGTCCTCTGACAAGAGATTAAAAAAGATAAAAAAGGCGACCAGCAAGAACAGGATATCATAAAAGGTAATGCACATTAGAGGCATAAGGCCATATTTTTTAAGTCAAAATGAATTTTCGGTCCAATATAATATACTGTAGTTCCAGGATAGAATCATAATTCTGGAAGTACTCAGACCTGAAATATTAAGGACTTTGCATAATGGTCACATAATGATTTGGTTTTCATTTTAAGCAAATGCTGAGAAAGAATGAATGAATGGTGAGCTGGGTGTGAAAAAGAAACTTTTAGCTACATTGATTCCTGAAGGCCCATGGATATAATAGATATGGACATTTTTTTCCCCAAAAAATATGTCAATACATCATAGTTATTGATTATTTTTTCAAATACATGCAATAAATGGCAAAAGTCAACCCTAGGGCATATATTTGAGAGCTACAGAACTTTTTGCTTGATACAGAATACTGAAAGAAGACATATGTGACAATTGAGGCGAATTTTTAAGCTGGGCTTTTGAAGAATTTGCAAATAAGTATGGTTTCAGCCATGATATATCAAGTCTTCATTCCCCCAAAGCAATTTGTGAAGCAGAAAGTGCTATCAAGATGATGAAAAGGATTTTAAAATAACAAGATACCTTCCAAACTTTGATGGCATATTGACGGATGGAAAAATAAGAACTATATTACTTATATTGGATTGTCTGTATTGGTCATTCTACACAGTTTAATGAATATCCAAGAGTCACTTGAATTTGACTTTCCTTTCATTCTAGCATAGATGAAACAGTGCCCATCCAGGCCCTACCATAATAAAAAATATCTAATTCTAAATCTGTTTGTGTCTTATTTTTTACCAGGACCTTGAATGAATTTTATGGCAAATTTTCAATTCAATGTTTATATAGCAGCCTAAACATGCTCAGACTTCTTTGCACATGGAATGAAGTGCTCTAAAAATGTTTGTGGGGACTACCCCATTAAATATTGCCACTAAACTAACGGGAGTTAGTAAAAAAAATCAATTTCTAATATCATATAAAATACAAACAAATTCAAACTGTCAAAATATCTAAGCATTTTTTTAAATTTTTCAATTTAAAATTTCCAAGCATTCTAATATGATCGTAAGTTCCTGTTTAGTATCAAAATATAGTGTGAAAATGCTCAATCCAATGATATTTGTTTTGTTTTTGTATTGAGTTGGAATATTCTCCATAAGTCTTTGAAGTCAGAGAGTATTTCCAGCTTTGCATTTTTGTTTATCATGGCAAAAAATATGGTGACTATGCAAGAGATGCTGAACAAGTTCGTATAAACTTTGTAGGAGAGGCCCTCGACATAATAATAATAACAATGTTTTGGTTTTCATTTCAACACTCACTCTTACTAATGATTATATGTTTACTGAAATAACTAAGAATATTCATAAAAAGTCTTGGAGATTGAAAATAAAATGGAAGTAAAACTGGAAACTGTCTGCTAATGCTATGTCTATCTTGACTGAAGAGAGGAAATGTAAGATCACATCAACCTGCCACCTCTCTAGTGACATCCCTGGTATATGTATACGCTTATTGGGTAGACAGACAGCTCTTAATAAAATTTATTGGAAAGATGGGGCATGAGATAAAGGAGGATTGAATAAAATTTGGAGTGGAAATGGGCATTTTTTTTTTTTTCGGATGTTGAGATATTCTCAATTTTTTTTCCTTCTTTATGTGTTCATTCATGTTTGTCCACAAGATATCTCCTCATGTCCTGAATGAATTTCACTGACATTCTGTGGAAGGGTAGGCTATGGGCTAAGATAGAACTGATAAAATTTGGAGACTGGTCCAGAATTTATTTATTTTGGGGGGCGAGGGGGATATTTTTTCATGTAACAGGGTATAACAGGGCTTTACTACAAAAATTAAAAATTAATTAACTCCACATCACCATAGTGATATATGAACTGATTTTTATTCAATTTCTAGTTAGTGTATAGTGTTGGCCGAGGTATGCACGGTGGTGTATATGGCAGTTGGAAAAGAGTTATCCCCTTCTACAACGAAGACAACTGCATAGATATTATGAGCGAACAAAGAAAACAATAGCAAGCCTGTATAGCATTGTTAAACCTTTATGCAAAATCCTTGATACACTCAAAAATAAATTGACAAAAAGAGGCATACTGTTCTTTGTTCATGGCTTATATTCACCCAATTTTGACCTATCATGCCTCACTTCTTCCCACATTCTATGTATGCCCCATGTTACTAATCACATTACATGCATATCAACTAATATACATCACATGCACTCTCTCCTTTTTTTATTTTCTACTTGCTTAAAGGCTGTCTTCACCATTATTGCCAAGTCCTCAGCATCAAATTAATTATCTAAAAACGTAAGTTTAATGTTCATGTTATTCATTAAATAATTCCGGAAATGTTATGAATTTATCTCTTAATAAATGATCAATTCAGGTGAGAATAGCATTTTTATTGGTCATTTGTATGGTTTCAAGTTACAGCCCTGTTTTTGCTCTTTTGTGCATCTGCAGTTGATTTCAGTAATGGTCAAAATATTTGAGGTCACTAATTCTTTTCCTAGAAAAATGTTTTTCCTTACTCTTGACCTCTTAAAGTGAAAAAAAAATTTTGTCATGGTTAAAAAGCTAAATAGGCACATGGATAATAATCCATTTAGTTACTCAAGAAGAATAGCAGTAAAATATTTCTAATGATTTTGAAAAAAAAGTATTTTTTTCATTATTTATTAATTCATTTGATAATCAAAATGGCATATCATAGCTGGATTTTTCTCCATTGTAGTGTTTTGATGCCAATTTCAACATAGTTTTCTTGCATAACTTGATGGCTTTTTTATACTATATCAGAGGATTGGGGGTCCATTTGAACAGTATAACTAGATTGTAAGACCCTCCCCCAATAGTTTTTAGGAGAAATGATTTCTCAATGACATTATCAAAATACTTTGGGGCCCTAAACAGAGGGTCCAGTTTTGAAGCATTGTTACATCATGTAGACAAAGGAACCAATCACAACACTCAAAATTTCATATTTTAGAAAAATGATTTCTTCAGTTCATTTTAACCAAAATGCTTATATGGTGTACTTTTCATACAATGGTTGGAAAGTGAGGGTCCTGTTCAGTAGCATAGTTAAATCATGAATACCCCAACCAACTGAAAAAAATTGTTTTTAAGAGAAATGATATCCCCATGAAGTAAAAATGGTAAAAAATACATTGTGGTCGGTGTTTTACATGCTGGACAGAAAGAGAGAGCCCAGTTCTGTAGTATATCTACATCATAAATAGAATCCCAACCCCCTGCTAAAAATGATTTCTCAATGAAGTAAAGGGAGCTAACCACAATACTACAACCAATAGTTTCACATCATTGATGGAAAGAGATGGTCCAGTGGAGCAATATAGATACACAGTAAATAGGACATATTACCAAAAATAAAAGTGTGTTTTAGAAAAAGGATTTATCCAACAAAATTCACTGTAACTAAAATCATTAAGAGGTGTAGTTTGGTACGATAGACGAAAAGTGAGGGTCCAGTTCACTATTATAATCAAATTGTAAATAGAACTCTAACCCACCAAAAAGAAAAAAACAAATTGTTTTTAAGAAAATGATATCTCAACTAAAAATAAATAATCAAAATACTTTGGAGTCGAAGTTTTGTATGATGAATAGAAAGAGTAGGATCTATTCAGCAGTGTAATCACATCATAAATGAAAAATAAATAAGTTTTGTTAGAATAGATTATTCCAGAAGAATATGTGATCAAAATGAAAAGATCCTGCGAGGATGTCATAAAAATTCTATATTTACACAATAAGGCATATAACACGATTCAGTGTCCAGTTCCACATGATGATTGTATTGTGAATTGAACTTCTAGTACTAAGATATAATGTAACAGGTTAAAAACAATTGCATTCATTTTATTGTCCAAGAGCTTCCAGAAAATGTGAGACTTGAAAAATTCTCTGCTTTTTTTGCTGGATTACTGTAACATACATACAAAAAAACTATCAATATCATAGAGATTTTAATTCTTGAATTTCCACATTCTTTCACTTTAGCAAAACTAGAAGAGGTATATGCATTCACTCATGTCTGTCTCTCCATCTGTTTGGATATACAATTTCTTCTGGAATTTCAATGAAATTTTTTTCAATGGGTCACAGAAAATTAAATTTTGTGGCACTCCATAAATTTGTATACCTTTGCTTTGTAACTATATGTCCACACCACATAACATCTCCAAAAGTTCTCAATGAATTCCAATGGCATTTTGTCAAAAGGTAGGCAATGAACTGAGGATGGATTGACTAAACTACTTTTGAACTGATTTTATTCAGTTTTTAATGACAATGGCGTAAGTAGATATATGTGTTCTCTGAGTGTTTTTTTAGTTTAATTCTGTTCTCATTCTTCTAGTTTTAATCTTTGCAGTTTTCACTTATTTCTGATTTCCCTTCCCTTTCTTCTTATTTCATGGGTAATTCTCTGAGATCATCAGAAGTTCTAATTCTGTATGCTGCAACATTCTTTAATCTTCAATTTAAAAAAGTTCCCAGAATTACAATCCAATATGAATGATTTAATACTCTGACTACTCATATCTAATCCATGTTTGACTCATCCCAGAAGGAAGGTGTCATGCCATGAGAAACACCTGTCATCTTGGATTTCCTCAATAAAAGGAAATGAAATCTTTATCTGTGGCTCTAAATATCTCATTCATTTCAGTTCAGCAGATAAATATAGAATACATTGTTTTGCAAAGTTGCTGTCTAGAGATTCTGTTGTCAGATATATTTGGGACTTGGCCAGACATGACAGAATGAATGTTTCACATGAACTAACAAGTTATTTTATTTTTGGAGTTAGGAACCTTGGTTCATTCAGGTTGCATGTATTAGTCAAAGACAAAGTCAAGACAGTCAAAGACAAATTTAAGATGCCCACTTTGAAGGTATGCAGCTTGTCAAGATTGATTCCCATCTTCTGAGACAGACACCTGCCATCAATTTGTCCCTTGTCAAGTATATGCTGTGTCTGGGGAGAACTTTTTTGGAAATTAATAAAATTCTAGAATCTAGAAGTGTTTATTATTTCTAATTTGAGTTTAGCTTCTTCATGCACCGAAAAATTAGGGACAGTGATAAGAGAAATAAGAACTATCATTGATAATTCTCTTATTATCAAAGTGCAGAGAATAAGAGACTGGGAATAAAATTGAGGAAAAAACACTGGGATCAGACTAAACAAACAAGATGTTACACTTTGAAGCAAATGATGAACATTCAAACCCCACATTGGTTACATGAGTCATTTGGTGTAAAATACTCTACTCCCCAGAAAGGTATATTCTTCCAAACTTCTAGCCATATGATTCTCAGATCCTCACATGAATGAATAACAAGATAAAATTGTCCTCAGCATCAGATGATTGGATTCTCAGAGGTTAAATACATTAAAGAAAGACAACTTTTGAAAACCTTTCATTCTTTTCATTCTTTCTTAACTGATTTAAGTTCTTTGATTTCCTTTCTATACATTCTTATCGGTGACAATCTGATGAGTTTTAGTAAGGCACAGCCCTATCCAACCATTTGTTGACTAGAATAAAATGATGTCCTCATGTTGAATAACATTGTTGTACTGTGTATTGAACTATATATGTATAATATCATAAGATTATATGAATGAATCAATTACAGAATCCAAAATACTCACATGTATACTAAAACCATTTTTGGGACTTGGGAGGCCCCTCCCTTCTGGTCAACTCAGCTTAATGGTTAATCCGTCATTGATTCTTTTAATCAATTGTCTTTGTTACATATCTCTGTATCAACTGACAATTGTATGAATCTGTGCATGTGTCTAGCACAAACAACTAACTGGGCCATCCATAACTGAAAGAATGGTATTATCAATGTTTCAAACATGTACTGAAAAAGTATAAATTTTGAACTACTTGGCATATGAAGCTGGATGTTTTCAGGCTGATTGAGGATTCCTGTGGAAATTTTTGATGCCCAAATTTAGAACTATCTATAAAAGAGAAAAGTAGAGATAAAAATGGCAAGGATGAGTGGAATATTAGTTTGAATGACTCCTGGAATAGTGACAAAAGTTGAGATTTGTACAGGCAAATAGCTAGAAAAAATTTCTAGTCTTACCTCAGCCCGAAATTATCCTTCTTTGGGTATACCAAAGTGCACTTGAAGAGAGAAAGAAAATCTTACTGAATTTAATGCTTTAATAGCTTGGATTGTTATATAATTTTAATGGCTGAAAGAAGTTGGTGACTGATTCAAAAAGGATGGTGAAAAGAAATCAAATACTTCAGATCCTTAAACTAGGTTCCAAGTTACTCCAGTCTATGAGTCAGATCTGTGGATTGAGTAAAACCAGAGAAAAAAAAAACATAGAGCTTCCCTTCAAAGGAGTTGACTTTTAACCTCAACAGAAGTTGTGTTCTTTATTCACATGCAAATTTCAACAGCTATAAAATCCAGTTTGTTTTATGTTAGATGGCTCATTGCTACCAACTATAAAGATGAGAACTCAAACCAAAATGCCAAAGAATGCATTGGTCAAAAGGTAGAGATAAAAACAGCAAGTATAAATGTAACATTAATCATGATTCATAGAATAGTGACAGTAGTTGAACCTAGAATTTCAGGCAACACTAGGAGGGCCAGGGAATACATTGGTCAAATATAGTGATAAAAAGAGTAAGGACAACAATATAAGTATAAATAACTTGTAGAATAAGTGATATATCTTAGACTTCCTGATCACATTCAGAAAATCGTTATGAACCTATGCCAATATCCTCAAAACAAACTTCAAAAGAATTTTTTTTCTGTCAGATATGAACCAGTTTGTACTGCATTGACCTTTGTACTTTGATTTAAGCTTTCCTCACTATTGTTATCAGGTTTTGATTCTGACCTTTTCTTGAAAAGAACAAATACAAAACAAAAAAGAAAGTGAAATATTCTGCTGCAATAGAATCGACCTTAATGCATTTATACAGAATCTTTTAAGAATAGAGGTATTTTTTACTTTTGTTTTTTCTGTTTACTACAAATAAGTTTTATTTTGGCATTTCAAACTAATATGCTTTACTGAGAGGTCAATGTTTATAACTTTGTTAAATACACTAGCTGAAAACATGCCCTATGAGCAAGATTTTCAGCTAGTCTGTGCAGAATGCCTAAATGGGGGCTTTGACTACTATGAGAGATGATGGATTTGAACTATGTATTTATTGAATCCTTCCTAATTCCCTAATCATCATAATCATGATCTCTTTGATCAAATCTAATTCAAATATCCAAGGGGTATTTCACAAAAGATAAGCAAATTTATAGTAAGATAGATTGCTAGAAAGATGGGAATCAGATCATTATTATTGGAATGAGCATATATATTTCTTTTGCAATTTTGAAAAACTAACTCACTAAAAACATGTCTTGGGATACCATTTGTTCAAATAGAAAATTTTGAGGTGACATGTTGTGTAGTTCCTGGGTTATACTGTCATAAACAGGCAGATAAATGGATAAGAAGTTCAATTATCATAGGATGGAGATATAAGGTGGCCTAATGATAACCAGCTCAAAAAATTCAATCAAGAAACCAAGATCAAATTCTGAAATGACTGAAAATATTGCTTTTGACCTCATGCCCTTAGGAAAGGTATGAATCTAATTTTCCCTGCTCTTTGTGTTCTATGGTTTGTTATCTAAGCTATATTCTAGGCAAGCAATGATGAGGTGAATGAGTACATAGGTTATTTACTCTCCTTCAGTCCCATTACCTGGCAAATGACTGCTACATTTAGTGTCACAACTGACAAATGTAAGTGAATCAGATATATTGAAATTGAAATTCATCAACCACTAAAAGAAATCGAATTAGTTTGGCATGTTTTAATGTGTTAGATATTTTTTCATGATGATTTTAGAAATTCTCATTCAAACAGCAACAATCTGATAACAAAGAAGTCACATGTTTACTTTCTATCTTTCAACTTGGATTTTATTGGAGTAAAATAGAATCCTTGGAGCAAATAATTGAAAATCTTTATGAGAATGTTTAGAGATAAAAGATTACTTCAGGCATACTCCATATTCATCTTCCATTTTATATTTACCTTCTTAAACTTTTGAATGTGACATTGTGAATAAACATGAAAACTTGGTTTTACGAAAGCCTGGTTTTATATTTAATGTCAGATGAAAGAAAACAGAAATCAATTGGTCTTTTATACACTTGGATCATATGACATTAATTCAAATTTTTCTGTTGATTTCCAACATTATGATTCTAAGATTATGAAAACATATCAGTAATATAAAATGGATGTTTCAATTCAAGACCAAGCATACAAATGTACTTTTCATTAAGTTTTAATAATTTAATCAAAACATCACATCATCTAGGGCTATCAGCTCTACTACACTCTGGATTTGTCTCACTGTGATTTTTTGGCTTTTCCCCCAAAGATTTCAGACTGTAGATGAGATTAAAGAAAAAAAACAAAGGGAGACTTTGCAAACTGTTTTGAAAATGCAGAGCAACATAATGTTGTTAATCCTTAGTCTACTATCAGAATGTACGTGATACATCCTCTCAGCTAAGCCCACAATGCCCTGTAGATGTATCTTGTATGTCAAAACACTCTTTTTTTTAAATTCTGGTATTGGAGAAAACTATAGTAAATAATATGAGGAGGTTCTTAAGATAGTTTTATCTATTTTTTGAAAATTAGATGAGTTAATTACTTTAGTAACGCTCTATTTTTGTGAAAACAGACAACTCATTATATACATAAACTGTTAACATGGTACATAGTAGGTACCACATTCTTATGAAAACAAGCTGACAAAAAGTTCATCAATACAAAGCACAAACATTGTGAAATATTGATGTAATTAAGAAAAACAGAAAATGTGGCAACAGAGAAGTAAAATTGGAAAAAAATTTAAGTATAAAAATTATTTATGTCATCATGTTAGTGATATATTTGTGTTTGAAAAATTGCCTCACGCAAAAACCATAAGTCATTACAGTACAGATTTATGCATATTCCTTCCTCCAATGACAAAAAATATACAAAAAACTTTTGTGTTTATTTACAAATATGCTGGCATGGTTTCATAAAAGTGATTGGTATCTCACACATTTGTGTTTTATTCTTCCTTCTTTTCTCCAATATATGCTACTGCATATTTTACATTCTTTGACTATTCTTCACTACTTCCTATACTACATGTAAAATTTTTGTCCATTTTTCTTTCATCTTATATCTACTTTTATGGGTCTAGCATAAATACATTGAGCATTATGAGGATAAGAAAATAGTAGGCTTGAATTTGGGGATCAGGTCAAAAATTTTCCTGGCATATGGTATGGGGAAATCCACTCACAGGCTAAGGGTGAAGTACAATGCAATTGCAAAATTATTCAAACTAGGGAAGTCACCATTCCAAAAGGGCATGTTTGGACTTTATGATGTGTAGAGCAGCTTCTTGTAATCATCATGTAAAATAATTTTGCATCCATCGTACAAAACTTCAAAGTATTTCGGTTACTTCTTTTCAGTGTTGCCAATTTAGATGTTTTGTATCTGAATTATAATTCTAGAATGTGAAAGTCAAAGATGGCCAGTTGTTGAGCACAGATTTCTTCAATTGTAGATAGATAACACTATTATTTTTGATGGTATGGGTAAATTATTTTCTTATTCCCATGATAAAATCAATGCTCTGTTTGTCTGAGAAATTCGGACATAATTACCAATCTCAACGAGGGGGGGGTTAAAATATGTTAACTGACTCTGTCCTTTTAATCAGTTAGTGATTTCAATCAACTAGCAAACAGAATTGAAATCCCTTTCTTATCAGCCAGCTGAAGCAATCTACTAAAAATTTAATTTAGACAGCAAAAAAACATGGATTTAGCTTGAACTGAATAGAATCATGTCAATATCGAAATCAAAAGACTAGCAAACTATGTTTAGTCATTAAGAATAAAAAAGGATATTCAAAAAAATGGTAAAGAAATTTTACAATGTTGCCTTCACAGTGTACACTTGATTGAAATTCTTTATATGATATTTTATAACTAATAAGAAACTGTTTAAGATTCTGAGAAGAATCAACTACATTACACAACTCATTTTTAGAAAAGATTTTATTTTCATGTTTTCTTTACTTTTTATTCCCAAATTTTTGTCTGATGTATTCTTCTGTCTTCAAATTTAATTGTGAAAACTCAGAACAAGAAATTGCTCTGGATCAGACTCAAACTCTCATGGCACAGGATGCAAGTTCAAGTCCTATCCAAAGCTATATCTCTCTTTCAGATACCTGCAATTTAATCTTAAAGCTAATGAATAAATTAAGCAAAGAAAAACCATAAAAAGTTGAAGATACAGATCAAAGAGTGTGTGGTATTCCTTTCTGTTATGAGCATGAGACCTTAACATTTAGATATGTGAACTCTTACTATTAAGGAAGTAAAAGAAGTATGAGGTGACATCAAATAACTACAAGATGCAACATGCACCAGAGGAAGGTCAAATAATAAAACAAAATGTTGTATAAAAAACAATGAAGACTATGTTCCATGTTCTCATCAACTACTTTATGTCCGGAGGAAGCCAAATCCAGTTTGATTTGACAAATAATTTTTTTATTTATTCAATAACTAGCACTGATTTTCAAGTGTATTTCTTCCTTATCTCTTCGACCAATCTACTGAGGAATAGTCACTTTCTTTGCTAATAGATTGAGTGAAAAAGGTCTTGAAATATTTATATATGCACATAGTTTCATTTGTCTTCAAAGATAACTATCTGCTGTCACCAGTAGACACATTAAAATAATAAATGTTCTGGGGACTAATTATATATTAACAAAAGTTAATGAGCCCTGATTAATTTGAAATCTGTCAAATCTTCCAGAAATAAAGATATAATTAATGATAGAGGAAAACATCATTAATCATCCAATAAATAGATAGTAAATATTTAGCTTATTGAAAATTTATCAACTTAATGGCAAACACGAATTAGGTGTGTATCAACTTGACAGTGCTTTAAAAACCACTTCACATTTTTAAAAATCTGTCAAATCTTCCAGCAATAAAAAATATAATTAATGATCTCTGAGAGAAAAATCATCATTTATCATCTAATAAATAGATAGTGAATATTCAGCTTATTCAAAATTTATCAACTCAATGGCAAACATCAATTAGGTGTGTATTTACTTCAAAGTATTGCTGTAAAAATTACTTCAGTTCGCTGAATTTTTTTTCTTGTAATAAAGGCTAGTAAACAGTCATTTGCACAGTCTTTTTAGAACAAGATCAATCCTGAAAGTATCCAACCATTTGATATTAACAAAAAAATAGTTCACTTCAAATTACTTCCTCTGGGACCTCATAAACTTGTCCCAACATCCCTTTTTTCAAAGCAGTCTGTAAAGCCCTCTTTTGGGATTGGCATCACCCTCCTTGTGGCATGCTCCTTAGTTTCATCCATGGTCTGAAATCTCTTCCTTTTCAGTGGTGAAAACCAGAAGTCCCAGGAGCCAAATTTAGAATGTAAGACTGACAGATCCAGCTAATTTTATATTTTTTTTACAAACCCAGCATGAGATGTGAAGAATGGGTAAGCTAGTATAGTTGCTTGGACTTGTGAATGTGATGTTTACACAGTACACAAGCTCACTCATTGGCCTCTCAATGCTTTTTGGGCAACCTAAGGAGAGAGTGTTTGTGCACATATGTGCAGTAAGGTGAGATGTTCAAAATAGCTGGATACCTTGTAGGTAAAACTAAGTCTGAAAAACATGCTTGTACATAATCAATATTTGATAATAAGTACCATGGTGGAGAAGAATCAATATACTCTATCAGTCAATGAGACTGTTAAGAGTTGTTCCAGTTTGTGAGAAGTCGTGTCACAATGGTATTGTATAGTCAAATTCTCGGGTCATAGGTGTTCAACCAATAAATGGGAGCAAACAATTTGGGTATAAGGGCGAAGTATGATCAGCTATCAGGTAACAAGAATAAGGTCAGTTCCAAGTTGGCATTAGTCAAGGGAGAACACAAATGAAGAAAGCTCACATGAGGCAGTGGGAGGAGGGAAAAAAGAGGAAGTGCTACCATGTTGAGCAAAGTCATGTCAATGTAATTCATCTCAGCATGGAGCAAACTAAGAAAATAGTGAACCCAGAAGGTCCATGTTTGAGAACTATAGCAATCAAATAAGGATGATTGATTTGAAAATGTGAGCAATTGGTAATTTTCCAGCTTATACAAGCACACATTTTCTTTGGTGTACAGTTCCAGTTCCATGATCTTTGATGTACTCTGCTGGGTTCCTTCTGTTCATGGCATTTGTTAGGGCAATGGGTGTTACTTGTTGGTGTCCATCTCCTCTCCAAGTAATATACAATAGGTTGTATCATGTTTTATGGTAAAAGCAGCGACAAGAAATTCCTGATCTAACCTACTAGAAGAAGTGGAATCAGTTTGCTGAAGGGGCTCCACTCCTGGTATAGAATCAGTTGTCTGTTTCATAGACTGATTGCCAATCACGGCTAGAGAGCCAAGTCTATCCTACTATACACCCATAGCTGAGTGGAAACCAAGGATAGAAATCCCAGCTATTTGCCCATAGCTGGGGAAGGAGTGGATTCATGCCTTTCCCAGGGGCATTAGTACAAAGCAAACACTATTAGATGATTATACAATAACTAGTGGAGTTACCTTATACTACCTCGGATTTATTTGAAAAATCTTTATACTCACAGGATGGATTATTATATATGTAGGTGCTATCTGTGTACCAATAAGCTGTCACAAGTTTTGGGATCAATTTACTTAATTCTAAGGACATAAATAGTAGAAAAGAGATGGATTATTATTATGATATATATATATATATATATATATATATATATATATATATATATATATATATATATATGCTAGCAGAATGCCTGGCATAAATCAGCATGTTTACTAGCTATGAACGGCCCAGAAGTATTCGTAACAGAGGTATATTTTACAAAAAAATCCCTGTGAAAAGTTATATTCCATGTCAGAAATGAAATTGATTTCCACTATATCTATAGCAACTTAGTGACTAATGTATTCTTCTAGTCAGTGCATTTTAGAATAAAATGCACAAACTAAAAGAAGTACATCAATGCAATACAACTGGCAAGGATGCAGTGGTTGAGAGATGTACCTACAAACTTCCTCAAACATATATTAGATACACTATGAAGATTCATATATCTACATACACACAAGCACATATTAGGAAAATATATCATATATGAATTATGAAAAGGCACCCAGAAGACAATTATATTCCAAAAGTCATCACAGCAAGTCAGTATAAATGAATTTTAGAATCTAGTAAATGATAACATGATATCAGGACAGAAGTTCTGATGAAAGAGACTGGCTAAACGAGTATGTAGCCTGACATAGTAATAAGCAGAACTGGAAATTTCCACTATACAGTATTCAATCTATTATTAATGGATAAAAGTTGGGTTAAGTCTATTGTCAAGTAAGGAGTTTATGTTGAAAATATCTGTAAAATAAATACTTTTTCATACTAGCCAGGGTACCTGACATTGCTTGGGGAAATAGTACTTAGATGTCATGTAGTAAATTTTAACACAGAGTTTCTCAAAGTAGGGATTATAATTCATCAGGTGGTTTGAAGATGTCAAAATTGATCTTTTTTGAAAATTCTCGAATTGACCTAACTTGAATTGACCCACACATGTCACCACAGGTCAGTGCCACCTATCCTATCTTTGTCCTAAGGGTCAAGTTACTCATGTGTATGATTTTGCATCTTGTAATGTGCTGCCATCTTCATTAGATTTGAAAATGCCAAAATTGACCTTTTTGGAAAATTCTAAAATTGATCTTTAGAGGTTACCAGAGGTCAGCACCATCTACTCAAAGTTCGTCCTGTGGTTAATTCACCCCTGCACACAAAATAGCAGCCCATAATGTGTAGCCATCTCTGTTAGATTCATAAATGCCTGCCAAAATTGACCTGACCTTAAATTAGATTAACAGGTCATCAGAGATCACCACAACCTATCCTATATCCATCCTTGGATGATGTTACCTTTGGACATGAATTTGCAGGCTTTAGGATGCCACTGTCTGTTAGATTTGAGAATGCCTGAATTGACCTAATCCTAAATTGACTTTTGAAGTCACCAAAGGTCAGGACAACATATCCTAGATTCCACCTGGGCCCAGTTTACCTGAATACACAAATTTCTAGCTTGAAGGGTGCAACCGTTTGGTAGTCTATAAATTCATATACTTAGAAACAAACAAGGAAACACTTTTTGTCTTTATAGTATTATACATATATATATATATATATATATATATATATATATATATATATATATATATATATATAAATAAAAATATAAGATATATCCCCAAAACAAATTTATATTTTTATTGATATTGAGCAATATTTTTTTCAAGACATCAACAAATCCTCCCAGTATATATACACACACACACACACACACACACACACACACATATATATATATATATATATAGTGTATGTAAACATATGAGATGTGGGAAGGACAGATGGAATTTCTACTTCTTAAAAAAATATCTAAATTATGGCTATATGATAGAAATAGTTTGTAATTTTTTAAACTTAACACTTATTCTTCTTTAAAAAGTACAACTGATAAATGATTTGATGAAATTCTTTTTAACATAAGCAATTTATTCATGGATAATTTTATTTCCTTTCTGATTTGGGAAAGATCATGAGAAACAGGAGTAGAAGTGATTTGAATTTTTCTTTGCTGAACACTTTTCTGTGTTTTGTTATTAGTTTATTAATTATTGTAATAGTTAGTGAGAATTCTAATCAAAAGTTCCCTATTAATGAACCAACCACATAATTCAAGTATCATACTGTAATTATAATACATTATCACTAATTATGAAGACATTTTGTTTGGATAGCGAAAGCAGAAAGAATGGAGAAAAGTTGCATTGGATAAAAGATGAAAGACAATAAAACAAAGTTCACTTCCAACACATCTGGAAAAATCATTTAATTGAGAAAATGGCTGAATGAAGTAACGAATACAAAACAACAATGAAAGGAGAGAATTGAAAAACAAAAAGAGAAATAATAATAACAAAAAAATGTTGCTGCAAAGATGTAAGAAAAGATAAAAGATGGAAGTAAAAAGTGAAGGGATTCTAAGAAATGATCATGTAGAAATGTGGTGATAGGAAAGCAAAAAAACAAACTAGAAAGCAATCAGAATGCATATCTCTACAAACGACCAAACACTAACTAAAAACTTGAAAGTCAGTTTCTTTCATAGTTATGATGAAGGAAAGGTAACTGTGTTTTGAATTTTCCATATTTTAGAATATTTTTTACCTTTTCTTAATAGATGTAAGTATATCTCTCAATCAAAAATATCCTGGATCTACACCAAAATTTAATTGATTCTTCTTTAGCGCATGACCCACCCTTCCACAAACTGTCATTGAAATTCATCAAGAACTTTTGGAGATGTGAGCAAACGGACTAATATAAATGAGAATATATACTTCATCCAACTTCATATGCTGTGATAAAA
Source organism: Thysanoteuthis rhombus (assembly GCA_963457665.1). NCBI lineage: Eukaryota > Metazoa > Mollusca > Cephalopoda > Oegopsida > Thysanoteuthidae > Thysanoteuthis > Thysanoteuthis major. Next base: position 48,881,118 of record OY735211.1, read on the forward strand.
TAGGAATTGAATAGTTAGAATGACGTTCAATTGGCTGGCATTGATTTTTAGCAAATGTTTGAAAAAAGTGCTTTTCGATTTGAGGTACTTGATATTTTTCAAAGTTATGCTAAGCAAATCACAGTTGATATCTCACATGAGAACAAGCAAAAATTTAAAGTTTTAATCAAACTGAAAATTTCCTCATCTGTAGAAAATTATCCATCTAATATTTGCCAGTGCTATGAGATTGGTTTCCCCAAGTTTTTAATCCACAAATAGTGGTCTAATGGCTTGTCATTTTGCAGAAAGAGCTAGTTATGATAAGAACTTGAGTGGAATCAAGAAAAATTTACTGAAAAATGAACAAGAAGTTTCTTGTCCATTGTATTTAACCTGACATGCATTAATGAAGGATAGCTTCTAAAGAACATTTCGCCCACCCATGAGACAAAAGCCTTTAGACTGACTATGTTAAAAAATGAAAGATCATGTTGAAATGAATCAATAATAAAAATCACCCTCTTTTTCTGAAACATACTTATGAAAAAATATTACTTTTTTTTCAAAATAAGAGGATGAAAAATATTATTTATTTGCACATGGATAGAAATTTTGAGCATATCTAGAGTCCTCCTCCTCCTGCCTGGCAATGTAATGGCAGATTCACTTAAATCTTAGCCAGAAATGGATCGGTTGAAGAGAAACCCTCAAAGTCAAAACTTCTGCCAAGAAAAGTCGGGGTCCAGTTTAAATTCATAGTTTCATTAAAAATTTAATTATTTTGTTAAACCTTTTAAAACTACCACACCTATTCCTCCACAGTGAAAAGCTGTAACGCTATGCAAAATTTCTGGTTCCTATATGCATAATTGTAGTCTAAAAAGTGGAACAGATGGACAAATGGATTTTGATTTTTATGTATATATAGATACAATGTATTTTGACAGCAATCTTTCATTAATGTATGAGTGATTGAATACAACAGATAAGAAACACTTTTCTATTTTTTAGCTAGTCTGTCTGGTTTATGCATAAGAGAATGCATGTCTGGATCCAGTATATATGAATATTGTCCAAATGATATAGTTGACCAAGTGCTTTCAACTGTACATTCAGTCATTTTTAAGAATGTGAAAAATTGTAGTGTTACTGTTTTGCACAAATTCAAAAGCTGTCCACTCTAAATTTGTCCTACATTTTCCATCTATTACATGCCACGTGTTGAAAACACTTTTTGAAAAGTTACTGAGCTGACAATATATGTCTGTTATGTTGATGACATTTACATCTCAACCAACAGTCTGAATGATACAATAAAGCTCGAATCTACCTTTGAAGACAACTCCATCTCTAAATTCTCTTACGAACTTAGCATTAACAATAAAATCCCATCTCTTGGTGTTCTAGTTGAAAATATAAAAACCTACAAGTGATAGTGAATGCCCCCATCATTATAAAATAGCCATTATCAGGGCACAATTAATCTCTTTCCACACAATATTCCTTAGAGAACTTTCAAATATTAAGCAAACAGTTATAAACAATGGTTTCCTGACTAAATTGTTGACAACTTATTGAAATTAACCTTTAAAAATCTCCATAATAATATTAGTAACAACAGATACACTATAACTACAAACAAGATGAGTTTGCATTGAAACATATGATACACCAATACACCTCTCCTAGTGAACATAAATGCTTAAAATAAGTTGATTACTATGAAAAAACACAAAACTTCAAACCTTGTTATTGGCAACAACACCTACTAACAAAAAACACCTATAAATCAAACCAATGTCATATCTATTAAAAACAGAATTGATAAATATTGGTACAAACAGGAAATTCTATACAACCACAAGTCCAAAAGAAACATTTGGAAGTCATGTGAAAATCTGAAATGATTACAAGAGTCTGGAGAAGAGGACCTATCATAAAACCTGTTCTATAAAATATCACCAAGATAAGTTGATAGGAATTCAGCTTCCCTTTAGGAGACTGTGTCTCCCATCAACAATCATTGAATTCATACATACGACAAACTACAACCACTTTAAAAGGATGTCTACTAGCAACCGCTCTCATTGTAGCATAATACGAACCCACCTAAAAAAACATATCACTCAAAAAACAGCACCTGTATAATGTACAAGATCAACTGCAGAAAAAAGTTTGCAATATTAGAAGCTATTATTATGAAATCCTAAAATCTAACACTCAAAAAAGTCTTTTTTGAACACTGGTAGAGAGTTTTAAATGTATTCAATGACTAAAGTCCCGTCTCAACAATAAAATCATTAGCTCACTACTGTTCATGTGATGACACCTCAACAAAACACTGGCTCATGTTGAATTTAATATGGACAGTATTCAAATTTTAGCAAAACACTAACACTACATTCATGATCTTAAAATTGACTGAATGTTCAGTCGAAAGTGCTCCTTCAACTATATCATTTGGACAATATTGATATGCGTTGGATCTAGACATGCATCTTGTCTTGTATAAACAACAAAGATTAGCTAAAAAAAATGAAAAAGTATTCATTGTCTGTCATATTCAACCATATATATATCATCATCATCAGTCTTTCAACGACGGACGTTGAACATAGACCTTACCTAGGATTTGTCACACTTCTCTATCATGGGCGTTGCGGAACCAGTACTTCCTGAACTTGTCTAGCTCGTCTCTCCATCTAATATCCTGCCAGCCACGGTTGTGAATGTGATCTCGGGGGATCCATGTTGTGAGTAGTGATGTCCATCAGTTGTCTGCCATTCTTGCAACATGGCCAGCCCACCGCCATTTGAGATTTTTAATGGATTCTATGATGTCCCAGACTCTTGTCTTTTCTCGGATGTACTGTGCTGTATTGTGGTCTCTCCACGTGAGGCCCAGCATAATTCTTTCATGTGCACGTTGCATGGTTCTCAATTTACGGGTCTGTCTCTTGGTTAGGTTCCATGTTTCAGCTCCATTAGTGACTATTGGGAGGATGCATTGGTTATACACACTTCTCTTTAGGATTAATAGGATCTTCTTATTTTTGCCAAAAGCTTACCATCCTAGTGTGATTTTTTGCTTGATTTCTTCTTGTTTTGAGGGTCTCATGGAGATTCGTTACCTACACGACCTCCAACTAATGATAGATGAACATATATACATATATACTTGTCCAAATCATAGCCAACACATTTTTGATAACTTGTAAGGTTGATACCTATGTTGCTCCTTAACCTCATCATCCCTCCATTTACACTATCCCTAACATACCCCAAAAATCTAACTCCACATCACTTCCTTCCTACCCTAACACACTTTGCCCTTTCCAAGACCAACTGCTGCTACTTAACCAAGGAATTCATCACTAGCTGGACTTTCTCTCTCTCACACAGCAGGATGCCTCCAGCAGCCTTTACAAAATCTTTTACCCACAAGGCAAAGCTCCTGATAGTGGACTCTAGTTCCACATGGAAACTTTAAAACCTAAAAACACATACACACCACACACCACAGAAGATGGGAATAAATCCCGAAACACGTCTGGACCATTAACATCTAAGGATTAATAAACCTTACCTCTAAACACTTTACTCCTGAGTCCGTCTCACTCCTTACAGTTCATATTATATATATATATATATATATACATATATATATATATATATATACATATATATATATGTGTGTGTGTGTGTATGTGTGTGTTTGTATTTATACATAGTGGATTCCTGTTGAATGGAAAATTGGTTATAAGAAATAGCTGCTTAGTAAAACCAACTGTGCAAGAACAGTATCTAATATAAATGAGATTTTGTCCTTTTAATGCAAATCCATTTTAAAAGAACAATCACTGACGGACCAAAATTTGCTGTGTTCTGCATAACCAGAATCCACTAATATATATATATATATATATATATATATAATGTGTGTGTGTGTGTATATATATATATATACATATTGTTATGATGATATATGAATTTTAAATGTAATAAAGCATTCAATGATTAGTAAAAAAAGCAGGTTGCTAAAACAGGTAAAATTATTCAAAAATTTTACTAGTAACAAACAATCTTTGTCAGTTGACCACTGAGAAAATAGAGAGAGGACAGAACAAATATTCAACGGAGGATGGCTGGAGAACTGAAGAGCTCACAAGCTGAAATAGTGATTTAAACAATACGAAATGAAGACAATCTAAAAAAATACATTTCAGTAGAGCAAAATGAAAAATGAGATGATTATATATCTGAATCAACAAATGTCTTTAAAAGAGGAGATGAGAGTTGGAGAAATTGAGAGACTTGAGAAATTCTCAAGAAGAAAAATCTGTTTCAATTAGTATTCACATTGCATGTTGGGAGCAATGAGGATAGAGTAATAGAAAATCTCCTTTTGACATGATACTGCTGCTGATGTCAGACACTGGCAAATTAGACTGCTGACTAATGCTATTAATAAAGATTGACCAATCCAAATAGGAAATTGGAAAAATCTCAGTCTAATGCTAAAAATGGAGTTAAATATTTATTCCGGTTGACTCCTTGTGGAGAATAGGGCTGCAACCACTCTGCTTTAGTTTCAACAGCAAGCCCCACAAACAAACTTCCTCCTGGGCTTGTGACTTGCTATGGCATCTGTCAAGCTGTGTTTTTTTTCATTATAAATTTCTCTGAAATTTCAGCAGCAAGTGGATTTTATGGGGTGAAGTTGCTAGCCCAACCATCCTCCTTTACCTAGGTTTGTCAGCAAAAGTGACAGCCAATCTGTAGTTTTTTTTTCTGTCTGAGTAACCCTCTCTTTGATAGACTGACTTACAGAGGCCCTGCTATCTACCCATAACTGGAGAGAGAAATGAATTAATGCATTTCCCAAGGGCATTGGTGAAAGTGGGTCAAAACAACTTTGTTCCAAACTTAAAACTTGGTGTGCCAAATCTGTTTCCTGTGTCAATTACTGATATACCATTCCTTTCCCAAATGTAGTTGAATAAGTAAGGACAATTTCCTTTTTCTGATCTTGAGAATTAGTGCTAATATAGAAAAACATGGAAAAATATCAATATAGATATATTGGAACTGACTGCTAAGATTTATTTACTCAAGGTAATTTTCATTCAAATATACAGTCAGGAAAAACACAAATGTACTCAATTAAAGGTATGGCTATCTCAGTCATACATAAAGATATTCACTACCTGCATATGAATATATATATATATATAGCTACTGCCCATCAAATATATATATGCTATATTCATAATCAATTGCAGCACAGAGCCAAGGCATTCAGCCATCCATTGCCATATGTACGTAGGATCCTTTATCTGAATTGATTTGACATCGTATTTGCTCACAAAAAGATGGACGTTTTATAACGACATTTTTGGAAACTGTTCAAGATTGTACAGCTGTACAGTTTTGAGCTGTTGGTGATGTTTGTTTTTTCTTTCTGTGGTACTTCTAAACCAAGGTAAAGTGTTACAAAAGATACTTAAGCTTGTGATTTTTGGAAACTTAAATTTATAATCTGTTCTTTTTGAATCAGTGGCTTCCATATGTTTTTAATATCTATGCTAGGCCTACTGATTGGATAATTTGAAAGTAAAATATATTTTGTTTCTTTTAAATGTCTGATTTTCCAATTTCATTCTGTATTTCCTAAAGGTTGAGTAGCCCCCTTATCCCACTATACATGATCATCTATACCTAATTTAAAGTCTTGTTTATGAATTAAAGCTTTTTACTGTTCTTCAAGTTTTGGGGGGCAGTTAGTCTTGCTTTTGTATTTCCTACTACAACTGCACCAAAAAACAATGAAGATGAGTAAATCAGTTAAAATGAACTAATAATATATGCTAGGTAGGTTTTCCTGAATTTTAAAACTGAAACATAATTGTGGTTTTTGACTTTAAGCATTTAATTGCTAATAGAATTGAAATACCTTAGAATACCCTGCAAATGGAATCATCAGTTTACAGGTTTGTCTCTCTTGAAAATCAGCTCCTGCAAACAGTAGTGTAATGTTAAAAAAAGGTGTGGGAATATGAGTAATTGGAGACCCGATTGCACTCAGATTTTTTTAAGCATTCTTTAATTTAGTCCATTTTAGGGGTATTTTGATTCAATATATATAGCTATGATGTTCTATTTTGGATAATTTGAGAGTACAAACTGATGAACAAAAGGAGAATTTTAGTAGTGAATCACATTGAGGGAATGCTATCCACCTCCCCAAACTAAGTAAGAGAATGTATTTCCCACAGCACTATGCCACTGCCAGTAAAGCAACTTGCAGAAAAGTTGGTCCAACAGCTATAATGAAGAACCATTTCCAGTGATTACTTAAAAGGCATAAACAGGAGTCCAAGACATCATAGAATCCATTGAAAATCTCCAATGGCAATGAGCTAATCATGTTGCAAGAATGTCAGACAATCCATGGACATCATGACTCACAACATGGATCCCCAAAGATCATATGCGAAACTGGGGACAGCAGAATACAAGATGGACAGGCGAACTAGACAAGTTCAGAACGTATTGGCCCCCCGACACCCATGATAAAGAGATCTGGCAAATCATGAAGAAGGTCTATGTCTAAGAACCAATGTTAAAAGGCTGTTGATGATGATGATGATGACCTTGGCACTCTTGCGACACCGTAGTCCTATTCAGATATGTACAAGTGCACATGAAATCTGTTTGATTAGATGATGACCTCACTGAGGCAAGATGTGTAAATAGTGCTGAAATTGACGAGAGGATTCCAATGTTTTATTTCCAAGAGAATATATTGAGCAAGTAGTGTGATGATTAGAAATATAAAAACGGAAAATTATATTGGTACAAAGTAAAACAACTAAGGAAAAACTGGCTATCATTTGAGCATAAAAAGCCAATAAGTGATTAAATGTTGGACACTTCTAAGACTCTACCACATTTTATTATCTCAACAGTGTTTTATTTATCTCTCTAAGCTTGGCAGTTTTTCAGTTGGGGAGCATTGATAATTGAGAGGGGGTTGATCTTGTGTAGTCACTGAAACCAGTGTGTGGTTACATTTAAGATTTGGAGGTGAAAATTATTACACACTGTTAGGTTTGTAGATGGATGAGTGAAAACTGTTAATCGCACTGGTGAATAAAGAATATAGTCAAGTCTGGTAATGATAGATAATGAGGAAGAATGCCAAGGGGAAATATTTTGGATATATTGTAAATTGATAACTGGTTCATACTGACCATTGCAGCTGTTTTCCTCTCAAATGAGAGTTGAGGCATTGTTATCTCCAATATCTTTGATATAGAGTCACTGACATTGTCACAGATTTTGTCAAAGCATAAACAAGTTACTCCATCAAGAAATTCTCATTTCGTAAGATTAGTTGAATACTCACCTTATTGGGTTGGTTAAATTACCGTCCAAAAAAAAAAAATAATAAAACAGACGGAAATCAGATAGTGTTTAATTCAATTTGTTTTAAAAAAGTGATATTCGTGACTTTTGCAGCATTTTTGTACATACACACCTTTTAGCTAAAATTCTTTTTTTTTACTCTGAGCCGCTCACTAATAGCAATATCAAAGTACCTACTATTAGTGAGATGAAGCAATCGTGCTCCCTCTCACTCTCCTCTCTCTATGGACAATTAATGTAATTGGGCAGTTTTTTATCAGCTGATAAAGCTGCTCACAAAATGTCCATTTTTAGAATGAATTTACTTTGTAAATCGAATATTGTGCCAAAAAACGTAAATTGAATGGTGATTTTCAGTAAACTCATTAGCTAAAAACTTTTTTTTTGGGGTCCCTTTAGCACATACCGAAAATTTCTTAGGGATATATTACATAGTTTTAACTGTAAGCAGTCATATATGGATAGACAGACATTTGGTTGATTATAATGAGATTTTTTGCTCAACTGTTGGTGTATTTAAACACTTTTTTGCACAGCAGACAAAGGAAAATAAATCATTAGTTTTAGCGGTAATTAATTGTGGGGTCAATTGGCTAATTGCAGTCTCCCTCACAAAGAATTTTGACCCTCTTAGCCAACCAGCAGATAGCTTAAAAGTAGCTCTCTTTTGACTTTAAAGACACCTTCAGCAATGTTATTGGGAAAATTGGAATTGTAATAGGCAGTTGAACAGAGACACTGGTAGCGTTCACATCTTCCCTTTGCCAGCAGCCAGTGAAGTGTTGGGGGAAAATTAGTTGCAGTAGCCAGCGAGTTAGAGTCTAAACAACCAACTATGAATGCCAGTAGAGTTATAGCTACACGATGCAAGTTACTGAAGTTTATTGGGGAAATTCTCCTTTCAACATTCCTACTTCTGTCAGATTTGAAGTCCTCATTTTTTTTCCCCTCTGCAAATCTTTGTCTGGCTTTTGTTTTTGCATGCTGTGTTCATTCTTTGTTTTCCCAAGACTGTTCTTGTGACTTGAACAAACTGTTTAATTCACAATCACTTATCCCCAGACAAGCACCTGCGCCACGATGCAAAATTTGTGTGTCATATACGAATGTGTTTTTCCATGCAGTTATATAACATTGGGTGAGTTTTGTACCATGATAATAATTTACTTCGCATTTTTGGCACATAATAATAACTATAGCGACATCGGAAGATAAGTTTAGTCAAATGACTCAAACTAATCAAATTAGATATAATTAAGGGTATGGTTATATTTTACTTTCAGAGGAACCTTAGAAAAGGATTATCTTAAACAAACACTTATAAGAAAGTAGCCAGCTATGACATTTAAACTTCAGATCAATCACGTAGTAGTCTATGTTGGTTACTTTAATCTTTTATCCAAATGGAAAATGTTGAACAAATAACTAATAATTCTAAAACTTAATTTGGTTAATTGATTAATTAGATATCTCATAAGAGCATATAGCAGATCTGATAAATCTATTGCCTGAAAGTGTAAAAACTTGAAATTTGTTTATGGCAAGTCCACGTAATTCTAATCTATCTATATAATGAATAGTATGACTTTTCCTATTTATTTATTTGTTTCTTCTGTCCATAACTTCCACTATCTATGACTGATGAAAAATAAATAATGCAAGTAAGGTAAAATCAGTCTTTTAACGTCCGTCATCGGACATAGACCTTCCCCAGGATTCGCCATAATTCCCTATCATAGGCATTGCAGAGCCAGTATTTTCTGAATCTGTCAAGTTCATCTCTCCATCTTGTGTTCTGTTGGCCTCGGTTTCTTCAGGTAAAATAAAAAAATCTAAATAAAAAAAATGTACATTTTATGTCTGTTTTGTATGTATTTTTGAGGATGTATACTCGTTGAAATATCCATTTTCATCTGTATATTTTATATCATAAAAGTTTTGAAATGAAAGTGAAATTTCCATGAGTCTCACTCTTTTATTTGATATAATATTGTTTAAGTTGTTGAATAAAAATTTTTTTTGAAAATAATAGTATTTACCTAGTTTTATTATGTGTCTGTATATACAGACATTTGCTTTTATATATATATATATATATATATATATATATATATACATATAACACACATTTTTACCAACTCTTTTACTGTGCAATATATATATATGCCAGGAATATATCTATACACATATATAACTGGACTGGAAAACCATCATCAGATCAATCATTCTAGTTAAATGATTGATCTGAATGTCCAAATGGAGAGTGTCTTAATCATCATCCAACCAAACTCATTACTTTAATGCTCAATGTTTATCAAAGATGTTTTTCATGCCATAATAATGAGGTTTCTCTTCTATTTTCCTCTTCAGTCAACTTTAAGCTGCTGAATTCTTGGAGACAAAATTTGGATATTTTTTCTTAATAATAAGTTCTCATAACTATTAAAAAGAATCCTTTTTTTCTGAAAATTTCCAAAAACTATGTATATTCAGTCGTTTTTAATTCTTCCACTATCCAAAATGCTTCATTCTAACTTTTGGAATTATGCAATCAATTGGCAAGAGATGGATTCTTTAGTGTTATGTACAGAATACCATTTGACCAAATTAAACAAGAGTGCATCAATAAGTATGTATCTTGACAAGTATTTTGGATATTCAGTGTATGATGTCTAATCTATGTGATCAATATTCCCCTCTGAATCCAGTACATGGACAAGGAAGGATATTGTTGGAAAATAAACATTTATTGTGAAGGCATGATAAGTGCCCAACAAGGTATGATCATTATACAGAATGTTCAAGTTCAAAAAAAAAAAGAAAAAAGAAAATGAACACTGTAACTCTAAAAATAACAAAAATACTGTGAGTGGAAATTTGTAAAACTCTGAATCCAATTTTCTCAACTTTTTAAAAAAGCCACACAAATGCTCTTTTCATCATTAGGCCTCAGACTTATTGATGTCACATTGGAAAAAGAAAAAAAGAAGCTGTATCAAGTCAAGGAGACAATGCACTTCAACAAGTCATGAATATGATAATCACTGAGAGGAATCAATAGCAAAACCAATGGTAAATTGCATACAATTTGAGATTTCTTGACTATTTCTTATGTTTGATTTTCATTTGTTGATCCAGTGAGTGCAGTTATGGAGTCTTGCCATCAAGACAGGTATCCAGATGAGTGTGAAGAGGATTGGTTGGATTAGTGGAGAGAGCATAGATGGCAAAGAGTAGTGACTGCACTTACAGAATAGGCTTGGATTAGGTCTGCAGCAGTGTTTTTCACTCAAGATTTGGGCTGCTTAGTCTCAGCAGGAATTGCAGCTCAATCATAGGCTAATTCTTGGTGCATACTCAATTATCTTCTGAGACAGAAGGAGGCCAACAACAACATTCATAACTTAGAAACTCTTAATTAAACCAAGTCAAATGTGAATAGTTTATTTTTTGTTATTTAATAGGCTGCAAAAGATGACCTAATTTTGGGTTGCATGAGATTTCATGCAAATTTCTATTAGCTAATTAGCAAGCTTATTTGAACCTAATGAATCAAATACTCAGCAAAAGTCTGTGGCTGAGATATTAATTTCTATCAGCTAATGAACAAGCTTATTTAAACCTAATGAATTAATTGGTCTTCTAAAGTCTATTGCTGTTATATCAATTGTAAAATGAGTTTCCATGAATGAATCATATAATTATTTTTCCTTCATGTTCTCAACATATTTTTAATGAGAAAAACTACAAGAAAATAGACAAGTAAATAAATTCAGATATTTCATTCTCCCAGACTATGTTTTGGCAAATGGTAAAGTATTCAATTACTTTTAAGTGCAATGTCAAAACTTCTGTAAACAAATGAAGATTTATTTCTCTACTAATGGTGTTGAATTAGAAGCCAAAGTAATATTGTGTCTGAGGCTACAAGAAACAAAAAATATCTGAGTTGAGGAAATACTTTTATGAAAAAATAGATAGCTACATCAGAAGAAAAGTATTGTCATGTTTTATAAACAGAAATTTTCAATTACAGAAACTGTTGTTGCAATTGATTTTGTGATAGGTGATGGATTGTACAAATAAAAGTCAACAAGCTGTCAACAAGTTTTTAAAAAAATCACTCTACAGCTGAAATGATTTTTCTACTTAGATAATTGACCCTTCAGTTCACTGACAGGGAGCAACAATTTATTCAGTTTTGAAGAGTCTTAAACTTATTTTCATAAGCTATCAAGTGGTCAATCAGGATATTTTTTTAAAATTTCCACACTAAGAACTTTTCATTTTATCTATACTAATCCATGACCAGTTCCCTTGCTGAGAAGTGTAGAATCTTAAATTGGTTACTGATTCTTAATAAGTATACAGCGGTGAAATGTATTGCATCACAAGCCACACCACAAAAAAACAGAACATACATACATAAATACATTCATACACACTCACAGCAGTGCAGTCAAAGAAGTTGTAGAGGGTCAGAAAATCAATCAAAACCCTTTTAGTCATGTAAGTACATACAATTTCTTCTAAAGGCATCAACAAACTTTATTCTACACAAACCTCAAAATGTATTACCCATCTTAACAAGTTGCATTAGATACAAAACATACTTGACATAACCCCTTTGTATTCCATTTATAAAAGCATACACATAATACATTATTTTCAATATTGATTGCTGAATGAATAAAATTTGTTTTCCATCAAGAGTTGCCTCTGCCTTTTTGCAAATGTGTTGTGCCTGTATTTCTATAAAAGGGAACACTTTTGTCTGTACATCAGATCAACATATGTTCCATATTTTATACTAAGAATATGACAAAGTAATATTATAATAATATGGAGTCTGATTAGGTATAAGTATTACCATTTTTATTAACTAACTGTACTTATGGTAGCTTTGTTATCCACTCACAAGTTAATATGGGTTGTCCACCTCTATTCCTTACATTGGCACAGCAATAAAAAATATTGAGCAACCTCTCTCCTACATAAACTCTAGGGGAACCAAATGCCTTATATAGAGTACTAAAATAGGGTGAACATTTTTTTTTAGGTATAAAGAACCTACATGACCACCAACTAATGAGAGATGAAATAAATGAAGAGAGCAGGAAAGTCAGCCAACACATGAACTTCAGCAAGACAAAGATCATGTGCAACAACCACATCGGAGATAAAAACACTAAGATCAAAATTGAGGACACAGAACTGGAGAAAGTAGATCACTACATCTACTTAGGACAACGAATCTCCATGAGACCCTCAAAAGAAGAAGAAATCAAGCGAAGAATTACACTAGGATAGCAAGCCTTTGGCAGAGCAAGCTAAACCTTCAAAAACAAGAAGATCCCGTTAATCGTAAGAAGAAGAGTGTATAGCTAATGCGTCCTCACAATAGTCACTTATGCAGTAGAAACATGGAACCTAACCAAGAGACAGACCCGTAAATTGAGAACCATGCAATGTGCACATGAAAAAATTATGCTGGGCCTCACATGGAGAGACCATAAGACAGCACAGTACATCCGCAAAAAGACAGGAGTCAGAGACATCATAGAATCCATTGAAAATCTCAAATGGCATTGAGCTGGCCATGTTGCAAGAATGGCAGACAACCGATGGACATCGCGACTCACAACATGAATCCCCTGAGATCACATGCGCAACCGAGGCCGGCAGAATATCAGAAGACGAGACGAGCTAGACAAATTCAGAAAGTACTGGCTCTGCAACGCCCATGATAGAGAAGTGTGGCAAATTCTGGGGAAGGTCTATGTCCAATGATGGATGTTGAAAGACTGATGATGATGATGAAGATGAAGTCATATATTGGACTCCTGAAGAGGAAGAAAATTAAAAGTGCAGAAATATAAATTGTGCAGGACCCTCACCAACCACATGCAGAATTAAGTAATACTTTCATTGATAGGAATAGAGAATAGAATTCATTTTCAACATGAAACCAGTCACCAATATTTTTATCTATTGCTTATTCATTGATAAGGTATAAAAAGAGCAAAAGTTTTAATAAATATTTGAGTACAGTTAGCATATTTTATGGGGTTAAGCCCTCCTCCCTGTAAATATGAAGATAAAAGCACATATTCCTGAATTCTTCTCATTCATCACCAAGCTCTGGCCAATGAGTGGCTGGATAATGAAGGTTATGTTTATCTTTTGTGGCATTTTTTATTATAAAAGGGTGAGTCTTACATGCTGCCAAATACGGTATTAGTGATCAACGTCTCTAAAAAATATTTCTCTAATGCATACAATTCTCAGACAAAGTTTAGTAGATATAGATTTGGGTGTCAAAGATTCTTGCATGCAGGGATAGATGCAAAATAAGATCTTTTTTTCATGTGTTTAGTTGGCAGAACCTTTGATCTTAGCTCCAGACATAAAGGTGTATCCCTGACGCTACAACTCTTGAAAAAATAGGAAACAATAAAAATAATGATAATAATGAATGAATGAATTTCTGTCCCTCTGTGCTATATTCCTGTTTGACAGAGGCCCAGGTATATGAGAAAGTTGAAAATTACTCCTCCAGGTAAAGGTAGAAGTAATTAGTGTGACTGAAAAAATCCAGCTACATGTATTGAGTAGATCAACATATTGCCATTTTTTCAATGTATTCATGAGGCTCTGATGATACTATTTTCCCAGTTGTGCTTGTTTTTACTTCACTGAGTTCAGGCAGTTATATAGCATTTAATTCTTTGCAAGGTTTTTCCAATTCAGCCTTTTGTCAGGCTCATGTATGCAATCCCTTTCACTTCATTCATTTTCCAAAGAGGTTGTTTATTATTTTGACTTGATTCTGAAGAAAGGCTTTAAAGTTATTTGATGATGGTTGAATCTAATCTTTCAGTCAGATGGTTTCGTTTTCATCCATATGGACAGCTCTTTTATTTTTTTGTTGGCATATTTTGTGCACAAAGAACAGAAATCCACCATTCACCAAGTATCCATCTTTATGCAACTGCATAACTCAGGAACCACAGAACATATCACTACGAAATTTTCTTTGTGCATTAATGGCATCCCAGAATGTTTTTAGCAACTAAACATTTGAAAATTAAAAAAAAGATAATAATGTGGTGTCTTGTGTTCATGCTCACTCCAATAATAATCATCTGATTTCCATTTATTTATAGATCTTATACTATAAGTCTGGATCCATTTATCTGTTTGTGTCCTCAAATTAGCCAAAATAGTGCATGAAACATTTTAGATCTCTTAGACCCCAATTAGGCTTTCCATAGGAAATAGCTGAAATTCTACCAGTAATGATACTTTGATATTTAGATTGAAAGAGTCTTATATTTCTTCACTTATTTTCTTGTTTTTCTTTTGTGAGGGGGAGGAGGAGGAACAAATGAATCATCTCTTTATATGCTCTGAGGATTACCTTTACCAATTTGTACCAACCACCAGAAACAACATGACCTCCTACCTGTAATCATTCTTACTGCTTCATGTGTTCTTTGACCCCTATGATATCTTTTGCTGGGGAGTTTTCTTGCAATTTGTTCAAGTAGCCCAAGTTGTTTCTTTCTCACTTCAGGTTCATCTGTATTGTGTTAGAAGTAATATTGAAATGCAGTTCCTTGTTTTTCAAGTAAATCTTTTATGATAGAAATATACTTTTAATATCTCCTCACATAACAAACACTGATTTTTTCAGTTCTGCTGTTCATATCAATGGACTCTTCCACTTAAAGGTAAAAATTTTGTCAATAAAAATATCTCCAACCAATCATCAAAGAACTTTTCTGCTGAAATGTATTCAGTAGATTCATTTTTAAAAAGATCAACTAGAGAAATTCAATTATATCTTAATCTTTTCACGGGGAATAACTGGTTGAGTTAGTAGTAATGGATGTAGTTGACCTAAGGTAACACAAAGAAAAAACTGCAGCCAAGGGAAAATATGGTAAAACAAAAAAAATGGAAATGAGGATGAATTAAAAAAAATATTCCAGTTGACCACTGACATAAATTCTGAGATACAGGATGACTTTTAGAGAAGTTATCTGGTGAAAAAGTTAAAGAAGCTTGGATATTAGTGTGTAATGGAATTCCCAGCAACCTCCTCTGGTATATCATCACCTGTTGTCTGAATCACCAAAGAAAAAACCCTAGAAACATTAACCATAACAAAATAATCAAACGAACTAAATAAGAAATGTACAGGAGATATAAACTGATGATGTAAAAATCTATTGCAGAATGTTATGTCTTCAAAGAGAAAAACATTAATAAAGTTGAGAAAATGAGGTATTCAAAAAAGTTGGGGAAAAGGAAAAATCGATAGAGTTATTTGGAAGAATATAAAGAATTTTCCCTACATATCTTCTATGAGAAAGAAAATGGATTCTACACTCATTCTTTTGAGATTTTAAGTAATTCTGTCTTTGAGAAAATATTATGATGATTGCAAAATGTATAACAACAAAGCAATGTACTTTTTCCCTCTGTACATGTTTTTTTTTCTTTTTTATTAGTTACTTTTCTCAGCACCTGGCATTTGAGGATAATGAATTTATAAGGTTTGCAATGAACAATGAATTCAAATATGTTTTTAGAAATTGAATCTCATATGATTATATTTCAATCAATTCATTTAGCATGAAGATAAATTTTTTATAACATAAGCTATACTGCAATAGCACAGGACTATCAAACATCAATTTAAGTCATTAATAACATGGTAGCATTTCATTAACTTGATTGTTAGGTAAGCTTAGAGGACAATAAAGTTACAAATTAAAACCATTGCAAAAGTTAAGTGAATTAAAGACACAAGGAAGTTATTTCGAGCACAACGACTAAATCTTAGTATTCATCCAGATGAAATTTAACAGTTGATGTGGATACCTAGAGATCACATGCAAAACCGGAGCCAACAAGATATGAGATGGTATAATGAACTAGATAAGTTCAGAAAGTACTGGCTCCATGATGCCAACTATAAGGTGTAAGTCTAATACCAAATGCTGAAAGGCTGATGATGATAAATATAAATTGTCAAAATTTGGCAGGTGTATACTTTTAATTCTATCGAGGCAATTTTGATTCCTATGAATAGAATTTATCATATATATATATATATATATATATATATATATATATATATATATATATATATATATATATATATATATATATATACATTAGGTGTTATTCTATCATGCTTTACAATTAACTTGGCAAGTGATGGAGCTAAGAGGTTGGATGATCATGTTGCTGATTGATATTGGGGTGGATCCAATGTATCTGTATCTGTGTCTTTCAGAGATGTTTGTGTTTGATCATTTGTGTTTTTTTTAGGTCGAGGTTATGGTGTAAAAGTTTGAGACAAAAGTATTAAGGTGATTATCCAGTATTAAGGCGGTTCAGTATTTGTTAACTTTTTAAAACACCTGGCTGTCCTATGTAGATTGCATTGTGTAGGTGGATTTGGTGAGTGTTTTTCTAATGATATTTTTGATATGATGTGAATATCCAGATTTAAAAGTTTTTTCCTGAGCTGTGTAGTTGGTGGGTAGTGTGATGTATCATTGTGTTTTTTTGTTCTTTTTATTTTGTTTTCAATATTTGTCCTGCGCATTCTGTATCAAGAAATAGGGGTAGTGGAGAAACCTGAAAGATTTCTCAATGTATTCTTCTTCATTTTCTAAGTGGTCTTAGATGAAAACCTTTAACTATACTAGCTTTGATTTTGACTCGCTACAGCACAGAACCAACAGCATCCAGAGATGCTTTCCTCAAAGTCACAAACAAAAACAACCACTTTAACAATCACACACTATTACTAAAATGTGATTAACTAGTTTGGTAAGGTAAGATGCCAGTCACAGGGCCTGAAACAAAAGTTTCGACCCTATCTCGTGGTACTGGATGGGATAATGGATAGTCTATAGCCACACTGAAGAGTTGTAATACAACAAAACAGCTATCTGTGGATGACACAATTATTAAATTATATACTGGGACTAACTAGTGTATGTACATCTTTCTACATATATGCTAAAACTAACTAAAGAATATATACATACATATATATATATATATATATATATATATATATATATATATATATATATATATATATGCACTGTGATGAATTAGTGTGTATAAATATATATGTATATATATATATATATATATATATATATATATATATATTCAATGGGACTAACTTGCATGTGTGTATATACATATATATGTATATATGTACATACTGGGACTAACTTGTGTGCGTGTGTGTGTGTGTATATATATATATATATATATATATATATATATATATATATATATGTACTGGGACTAACTTTTGTGTTTGTGTGTGTGTATATATATATATATATATATATATATATATATATATATATATGTATATGTATATATATATACTGGAATGTGTATCATATATACTGGGACTAACTTGTGTGTGTATATACATATATATATATTCTACAAATACATTAATGTAGCTGCTTAACAAGGAGAACATTTTAAAGAACTGTATTTGTGAATAAAAATTTTGTTTCTTGATTCACTAGTGACCTTTAATATTTTTTCAAATTATTCTTTTTTTGAAAAAGCATCAAATTATAGAAACTCTTTCAAAATTATCTTTTTATCATTTGCTTATTTTTAAAAATTCCTATTTGCTATTTTAACATAAGTTGCTGGTTTTATCTCTGTCATATTTGTAATTTTTGGTTTTGTTGCTGGCAAATTATGGGGAAAAGTTTTCTTTTCTGATATTTTAAAAGCAGCTCGTCTTAAGCAGACCAAAAATATTAATGGCAGAATGATCCAACTCATTTCCTGTCAAATTCCCACATTAGTAACAACTTTAACAAATAATATGTGAAGAATAAAAATAACTTGACTATAAAAAATAAAAATACACGTTCTATTTTTTTTCCACTAATTTGTAGATAAGCTAATATAAGAGACAGCTGAGCGTGTGTCTATTGATTTTTGGGAAGAAATTTCCCACTAGCAGAAGCATCAAGTTGGGGAATAAATGAAAGAGTCTGGAGATCATGAGTGTGTTCAGCATGAGAAAATGAATAATTGGTCTTCTGGATTTGTAATAGACTCAAGTCCGTGATTCGTTACTTTGCTAATGGTTATAATAAATGTACAACAACAGGCTCAGCTGATGGCTGCTATTGATAAATGAGTGCGACAGACCCAGCAGGAGAGCAGAGGGGAAGAAAAATATATTTTGATAAGAAGGTGAGAAGGAACAAAGAAGTTTAATTAGAGGGTAGGGAATGAGAGGGAAAAAAATTAATCTGCTTAATAAGGGAGGGGGGTGAAGGGAAAGGGTCTGATGGTTGCTACTGATACTGTATGCATGTTAGGCACAGCTCTTAGTGTATATAATGATTACTAAGCTCGGTTTAATCTGGCACAGGGTCACAAGAGCGAAGAACCCTACTACACTAGTGAATGGTTTATTGAATCTAGTTTGTAGATCATTGCCCTACAGCAGCCACCCTGCAGTATATATCATAAGAGGTGGAAAATAGATTTAATATTGGATGTAAAAGGAGGAAAAAAGGTTCCAGCAGCTGTATTTTTTGTTTCTTCCCAACAAATGATGTTGAGCCTATTTGGTGACTGTGATAGTTGTTTCTCCCCCACTGGTTCTTTTGGTTGGTGTTGTTGGTGTTTGAGCCATGGTAAATCCCAGGATTTCAAATGATTGGCTCTCTCCACTAAGAAAACTGATGCAACACAGTATTCTTCTCCAGTACTTATATTTGTACATGGGATTGTCTGGTGGCTGGAACTTCAAATGATTATTTTCAAAGCAGGTATATCATCCCCACTTGGATGATTGGCACAATGTGATCTTCATATCTTCCTACATTTCCTAACCCCCATTTTTGGCCTTGTGCAATGTTAAACTAAGCTCAGTGAATTACTATTCTATCCAATCTTTCCCTGATATCTTCTATCTTCGTTGTTTTTATCATAACATTCTCAGCTGAGTTGTCTATTTGTCCATAATTTCTGCATTTTAATTTGAAGGTTGAACAATATCTAAGCAATTAACGTCACAATAGAAGATAAGAAGACAAAAAAAATGAAGATAATAGCCAAATAGATACATACATTGATGAAAAATACTCCATTACTCCCTCCAATTTTGTAAAATTGAAATTTGTATTTTTTTCATCAATAAGGGGAGGCTACTCTCACTGACTTCTAAAGAAATTTTCAAGAAGTTTTTTGTTTTCAAGTCTTTTGGGGGAAGAAAAGGTCTGAATATTTCTTTAAAAAAAAGAAAATCAAAGCATCATTAATAATAATGTAGAATCAGGCGGCATTAGTATTTCTGCAATTTTCTTTAAATTTTACCAGCAAAACATCAATAATGGGTGTTGATAGCTTGTTGGTGCTCACCCCCCCCCGCCACCCTCACTTTTTTCACTGTGTTCTGGTTAAAGAAATTAAAATTAGAATGCACATTTCATCCATCAGGGAAAAACAGTGGTTTAAAAGAGGTAATTTACAATAAAATATCTTACTTGACATGTTGGTAATGAGTGGGCATTTTACGGCATTTTAGCTGTCTTGAATAAAAGTTACCAAACAAAAGGAACCAAAAAATCAACATGAAATTTTCTCCTTTGCTGATTTACAATTTACTTTTTGTTCACTTCACTCATTAACCCTAGATTTAAATAACAATGATAATTCTCCTTTCCTCATGGATTCAATGACCTTTTTGTTCCTTTCACTTGTTAGTATATTAAATATTTTTTTCTGTAGGATTTATATAAACCAATCTGCAAACGATGAGTGAAGACAACAAAAAGTAAATAAATTCATAGGAGAAGAAATTTCATCTTAATTTTTTTATGCTTTTTTAACATGACTTATATCCATAACAGTTGAAAAGAATAAAAAAGAAGTTAGGATGAAGCTAAAAATTAGTCATAAAAATAAATAGGTAATGAAAAGATGAAGAAGAGGAAGAAAAATAAAAATAAGAAGATGGATAATGATGATGACGATGATGATAATGAGGATTAAAACCCCATTTCTTGTTTTACCTCTGACCTGTTCTCTAGCCAGTCAGTAAAGGTAAGTGCAAGATCTTTTTATGTAAAATTAAATCAGCCCCCTCCCCTCGACAAAATTAAGTTCTTATATGCAAAACTAATGTCTGATTGGAGGCGCGTTTTCATGTGAATATTCAAATGGTACTTAGTGTATAAGTTGGCCTGGCTCTTCAAAATTCCAGTGGGTGAAGAAAGTTGCATGGTGGAGAGAAGAATGGGCAGTCAGCTCCAATCCCAACTAGAAAATGGACTCTTACAAAGTCAAAACTCAAAAGAAATAAGGGGGAGGTATGAGCATACTAGTTATACTTAATTAGCTAAGAGACAAAGCTTAGTGCTTGGGTTTCTTTTTTGGTGATGAAGGACAAACACTCTACCACACTGTTACATGTTACACACACCCATATGCTCTCTCCTGGAGAGAATATTCACTAGGTGCTAAGAGCTGATGGAGCTCTAAGGTTATTTCTGAACCACATCAGTTTTAACCAATCCACTAAGGTCTGGTGCTACCACAAAGCACCAAAAGTGACAGTATAACCAAATAAATTTAACGCAAAAATGGGGCACAAATTCAAGGTTTGTGAGTCATAACCAGCAGGTGCTCCCTTGTTAACAACCAGGAGGTACCTGGTCATCATCCCATGACTGCTGGCTAAAACCCCAACTCATGGGCCCTTAATGGCTTTCAGGGGGGACACAGTCATTACCAAGCTACAGTCGACCAAAACCCCAGTTCATGCTTAACTAATGATAACTAGAAGAGGCACAGCCATTATCAAGTGGCTGTTAGCCAGAACAAGAAAAGAACATGAACAAGAGAGGAGAACAGGTTAGTAATGTATTGCTACTTCAGGAGCAAACCCTGTGCGGTGTTATAAGGAATGCATACTCAAATATCAAGGGAAAAATCCACTGTGGAGGCATCAACTCAGCGTCTGGCTGATCAAGTAAAAACAAACTCTGAAAAACAAATGGCTCTCAGAGACAGAAGTACAAGAGATCTGCAATGAAATAGAAAAAAAAAGAAAGTGGTTCACCCAAGGAGAAACAACCTCTCAACTCAACCAACGTAGCAAATGACAAAATTGAAAGAAAGCCAAACAAAAAAATCCTTAAAGAAAGGCATACACCAAAGAGAGACACTGACACCTCAATGGAGGAAGAGAAAGCTCAGATACTAACTTTGAAAGAAATTATGCAAGAAGAAAAAAATGACTCTGCCAACTCTTAGAGACAAAGATAGGAAGAAACTGAAAGAGGCAACTGAACACGTCAACTGCCTCCTACAGCATATTGAAACAAACAGTGTAATAGAGTTCAACAACCTAATCTATGCTGGAGTAAAAATGGTAACAGAGCTCTTCACGACACGAAAAAGAACTCTAAATAATAATAGGAGGAAAAAACCCAACTAGGAGACCAGATTAGAAAGACAAATCTCACAACTCCAGAGAGATAAAGTACTACTGAGAAATGCACCATATATGAACAGTCCATGTGTAAGACAATAGAACAAATACAAAATAAGACAAGAAGGTATTCCCAGTGGAAGAGGTACACCAGAGGAGACTAGCCAAAAAGGCAAGACTGAAGAGATACAGGAAAAAGACCACCCAATACACACAGAACTGCACATTCCAGAACAAGGAGAGAGAGTTTTACAAGGATCTGGACGGAGAAAGAAGACAGAACATAAAGCCGGACACCACAGAGACAAAGAACTTGAACAGCATATGGGGAGACCCAAAAAAGACACAATGAAGCCCCGGAATGGTTAGAGAGCATGAAAAGAGATCTCAAGGATATAGACAATGGAGAACAAATAGTATTGAATGAAACCACATTGCAATGTGCTCTCAAAAAAATAGCTAACTGGAGAGCAGAAGGACCAGATGGGATTCACAAATATTGGTTTAATAAATTCCCAACACTACACAACAGGCTCACCCACCAACTCTAAAGTTACTTAAATGAAGACGTGGTTCAAGAATGGATGACCAGAGGCAGAACCACCTTCATCCAAAAGGACCCTGAAAAAGGGGACCAGGCAAGCAATTATAGACCAATCGTGTGCTTACCACTCATGTGGAAAATTCTGACCGGACAGATAGTGGAGAGAATATACATATCCATGGGAAGAAGAGGATTATTACCAGAAGAACAGAAAGGATGCAGGAGAGGAATCAAGGGGGTGAATGACTTACTTTACATCGACCAGATAATCTTAAAGAAGAAAGCAGAATGATGTAATAGGATGGATAGACTATAAAAAAAGCATGTAACATGATCCAACACAGCTGGATACTCAAATGCCTCAGAATGTTTAAGATCAGTGAACTAGTGAGATTCATAGCCAACTCTATGAAAAACTGGAAAGTAGACTTGACAGTCACAGGAGAAAATTTAGCAGTGGTAAGTATAAAAAGGGGAATCATCCAGGGAGACTCTCTGTCTTCATTACTATTTGTTCAAACAATGATATCAACCAACAGAATCCAGAAAAAAAGCAAAAGATACCAATTCTCCAAAGCAAAGAGAAAAGTCAACGACTCAATGTACGGGACGAGACCATAAACCACATAACTAGTGAATGTAGTCAACTAGCCCAGAAGGAATATAAATACAGACAGAATAGAGTAGCAACTGTGATACAGTCGGAACTGAGTGAACAAATGTGATTTAACCACGCAGAAAAGTGGTACCTGCACAAACTGGAGACAACCCTGGAAAATGGAAATCATCAATCACTTTAGGATTTTAACATTTAAACCGACCACCCCATCTACGCGACAGGACTGGACCTAGTAATTGTGGACAAGAAGAGGAGAACCTACCAAATAATAGATGTGGCCATGCCTACAGACCTGCAGACCACAGAGTAAATAGGAAAGAGGGTGAAAATCTGGAAAAATACAAAGACCTGGCAATAGAAGTGAAGAAGGTGTGGAACATGAAAGCCAGGGTAGTACCAGTAATTGTAGGTGCACGCTGAACCATATCAAAGACACTGAAAGTGAGATTGGAGGAACTAGGGATAAAAGGAAGGATTGAGACCATACTGAAGAGAATGCAAGAAATATGAGATCTATGAACTCAGCTGTTAGCAATGGCCTAACAGAGAGAAATGGAGGAGAGAAAGAACAAAAAAACAAAAAAAAAAACACTACATATAACAAATGGTGGTGAAGGTACAAACCACAGTGCTGCTGTGAAAGATGAGGGAATTATGAAAGGAGGACTGACAACCTGAGGAGACTCAGCCTTCAGCGATAACCACCAGGCAACTGGTGTGAAACAGTAGACCACAGTACTGATGATGAGGAGGATGATGATGATGAGGAGATGGAGGATGATGATGATGAAAAATGTAAACCACAGCACTGCTGTGGACTGTGAGAGTGTGGAGAGGAGGACTGGAAACCTGAGGAGACTTGCTGTCACTCAGTTTCAAGCTGTGACCAACAGGCAACTGGTGTGAAAATTAATAATAAGGATAATAGTAGGATGCTTATTTTTTATTTGATAAATCTAGCATAAACTTATATTGTAAACTGAACCCTTGACTGAAAACTTTGCAGGGAGGGGAGATTTAAAAACAAACAATTTCACAACTCATTGATGAGAGAGAGAAAGAGTATGTGTGTACGTGTGTGTATATGTGTGTGTGTGTGTGTGTGTGCACAGAATTGAAGGTTTCTACTTTGAGCACTTAGAGCTGAGTGGTTCAGATACATAGATAAATTCATATATATAATTTCAGAACACATGAATAACTTGAACCCAGCAAAAGTTTTTAAACTGATTTGTTGGGGTAGAAGTAATTAATAACAGCAACATGCATAACAGATGGGATATGTGAAAAAGTGTTTTTTCTCTCAACGACCCAGTGATATTGTCTTGTGCCAGCATATTATATTGGGATGATCCAATAAGAAAAATTGGACAAAGGGGTGATCAATGAATAAGTTACTCCTCTCGCCTTTTGTTTGGCACTAAAATGTCTATAAAGAAAAACAATGTTGGACACAAACTAAATCAATTTAGCATGAACTTACAATGAAAATTGAAACCCTACCCACTAAAACCTATATATATATATATATATATATATATATATATATATATATATATAAATATCCTGTCATAAAGGTGTATATAGATTTTTATTACACATTTTTTGCTGATCTTCCCCCTTACTAATGACACAAAGATGAAGATGAAATTGAATTTTATATGATTTTGACTTTTTTTTCTGAAAACTGTCAGTTTTCTGGTTGTTTTCAGCCAAGTCTGCATAGATGCCTACTCATTGTCCTTATTTCCTGCCATTTATTTCTCACTTCTATTTTCCCACCCCATAAAATAAATGATTAAATTATCATTGGCAAAGTGGGCAGGTTGGGTCAAAAGTTACTGGCGGAATTTCAATTTGTGAGGAGTGTGCAACCCCCCCGCCAATGAAATTGGAGGCACTACAGTAAATCTCAGATGAGTGAAGTAGTTATCATAAGTGACATGATGTAAATAGGAATGAAGATTAGGATTGGAGATAAGAACTGACCAGGATTATATTGACCTTGTTGCATGATATCGGATTTGGTACAATTCAATGTAGCTGAGTCAATGTCAGGACAACTTGATTTCAAGCTGAGTCAATATCAAACAACAAAAAATATTTTGCAGATAGTTATTTTGATAACTAAAATCAAATTGAATTTATTCATAATCATAAGATTTTCCTTGTTAATATTCCAGAGGGAGTCATTTCTTCATTGTCTAAAACTGTATTACGAATGAAAAATCAAATTATCCTTAATTTCCATACAAAACAATCAATTGATGAGGGGCGAGAAAAGAAGGGCATTTACCTTTTACTATTCTACAGTTATTTTGTTGGATTCCTAAATAGCTGACTCTATGATTACTCCAACAGGAGAAATTCTAAGGCAAAAAATTTAGCAGAAATTTTGCATAATGGCTTTTTATTTGTGTCTGAAACAACAAGTGCATGAGACGAAGACTTATCATTTTGGAGATATGACCACATAGGAAGTTGTCTAGCTAGAAAATAAACAAAACATGAAGTTGTTGCCAAAGAACTCAATAGTCATTCCTACAATCTAAGTTCAGCAAGTGAGGAGCCAGTGAAAGTGACAACTAAATTGAAAGTATGTACAGCTACAACTAAGGAAAATCCATGTGTCATTATCAACAAAGTTTTGGTAGATACCCTGCAAAGCATTCAAAGAGCTATACTAGGAACTGCTGCTTTGAAAAAAGTTGTTAGACAAAAACATAAAGAGATCAGTGCTGCTCTGTCTAACCCTTTAAATGTAACCGAATTAAACTTACCGAGCGAATATCAAGTATATAAATTGACCACTAGTAAAGAGGAAGAAGAATTTTTATCGAGTGATAGTGGACCCAGGAGAGAAAGGATTGAAGGATTGTGATGGGATATTCTGAGAAGCATCAAATCTATTCACACAAATGTATGTAATTCTCTGTGTTAAGTTAGGTAGTGTGATCCCTATCATCTATTCTCTGTTGCCTGACAAAAAAAAGGGTTGCATATTCACAATTTTTTCTATGATGATATCAATCACACTGACTTTGGCTCTCAATTCTATTGTATATGAATAAAAGATAGGCAGATATATTGGCTCTGTAAGAAAACATACCAAGTATTAAAACTGAAGGTTCTTTTTCTGTACCATGATTAACTCTTTGGAGCACATTTCCTTCTCTTCCCTTTTGAACTACTACAGCATCTGTTGATTAGCCAGGGTACCTACACAAGCCAAAATTTGCAAAGAAAAATTGCAAGGATGGGAAATGCCTCTTTATATCAAATTGACTCTGATTTTGCAATATAAGCTAAAATGTTGCTGGGTATTGCATGTACCAATATAGTGCATTGACTAATATTTTGATGTGCTTTTAGAAAAATTGTCAAATGAACACATAGCATTAGCAGAATGGTTCAAATATAACTACTCAGGTCATATGGGTAGACAGTGTCCTCTCTTCATTCCAGCCATGTAGGAATTATATTATTGAACTCTCAATAGGAAGATAGAACTAACAACTACTCAGAAGCAACAAAAAGAATGTGATTAGTTGAGTTTGGTACCTTACAATTTAGAAATATATACATGCTCTTCATAAAGTCAAAAGAAGCTGGGATGCACTTCTACAAAAACTAATTGCAGACCATGCTCCTCCTTTGAAATTACAAAAATACTGGGATGCTTACTAGCAAATGCATTATATAGTTTTAAATAGTGAAGAAAGGACCACTCTGGAATATCTATTAGATTATAATTATAAATAAATTTAATTGGACTAAGTAATACCTATTAATTATTCTTTTATTGAATATCCTTCTTTATTGTCATTTAATGAAAGGGTAATAAATTCTTGCCTCAATTATATGATATACTTTACTTCATCTTTTTGAAATACCCCAAAAAGATAATAAAACACAATAATCATCAAATGGACCACATCGAGTTGTCCTGGCATCGATTCAGCCACATTGAATTGTCTCTTTCCTAATATAATGAGCTTCACATTCAAGACTGAGTGTCATCAAAATTGATCTAAGCAGATTTTTTTGAAGACTGAAGAACTTATCAGCTGAAAATTTCATTCATTAAAAACAACTCAGAATATGACTAAATTTGTTTTTTTAATAAAGTTTCTTGCGTATAATATCTTTTACTATCCTTTGAATGGACATGATAGTTAAAAATCTCTTTTTATGTCTTGATGTCAACTTCTGAACTAGAATTCAGGATTTAGTTTATGTCAACTTTAACAAAACCAGACTAAACAATGTCTTGTTCAGAAGAGTTCTTGTAGCAGATATTTAGTGATAAGTGGCCAATCAGTGGTGGCAACTATCAGGAGTATATATTGATACCCAGAAAGTCTTGCTTTCAGTCTCTCCATGAACAGGCCTGGGTAAGCAGATATTGAAGACAGGTAGTTGCTGATGCAGCAACTCCCCCCTCTTCATTCACCAATGTTGTCTAATGGAAGGGCACCTGTGCTGTCTTAGGAGTACCCAAAATGAGGCTGAAAACAACATTGAAATGCCTTAGAGACTCCTGCTTCTTGTTTTGGATTGAGAATTGTCCTCCCTGCTATTGTACCCATAGCTGGGGAAATAAGATGTGGCTAATAAGCCATGAAAAATCTGTCCAAGTGAATCCAACGAAGACCAATCAATGTGCTCTCTCAACTGTTATGAGTTGAATTTTTTCTGAGAGGCTCCACATTTTCTTCTAGTTTTTATTTATTATAGTTTTGCACTTTGTGTGATTCATTTGCAGCATTGAGGCATTCCATCTTCCAAAAATCCCATCTTGAGTTGATGGTCTTTGTAATGAACACATTTAATATAAATTTTAAAAAAATTAAAAATGGCACTCACTTAGAGCATAGCTATCATTGCTGTTCAGATAACTACATTTTATATGACAGTTCGAATCAATACTCATATTCTTGTGCAATAGTCCATAAACAAAATCTGTGAAACCGATTTAGGAGAAAATTCATTTCAACTATTTGGCTCAGTGATTGTGCAAGAACTTGCAAAATTTTGTTGGATGATTCTTCAACCATCCATAAATGATTTGATACAGAGCTTGAGTGGAAAAGATATCAAATTGTTTTACATTCATTTTTATTTGTAGGAGTATTACAAATTATTATTGTTCATCTTTGACAACTATTTACCTCGATCTTAATTTTTCTGTTGCTTGTTATTGCAACTTTACTTTGGCTATCAGTCTATGGCAGTGAGTAAACAGTATTGATTAGAAATAAAGAATAAATATTGAAATGAAAGTAAATAGTAGTAAAGATTTAATGATAATGATTTGTAATATTTCATCTAATAAATTAAATAAGATGATAACTGTACTGATACTACCAATTCATATACAAACATGGTGGCAAAAGAAGTGTGTAGAGGATAAGTTTGAAGGTTTGATTTAAATTTCCGCTGCTAACTAGCTTCCATAGCTCAGTTGGTAAGAGCGGCAAGGACTTGATCTGGATTCCCCTTGGAGATGTAAGTTCTAGTCTCACCCAAAGCTTATTCTTTATTTCTGATCAACGCTGTGTAGTCACTGTTATAGATTAGCGGCCTAAGTATAGTTGCTATAAAAAGCATCAGAAAAATTAAAATGAATGTAAATAGTAGTCAAAAAATTGATGAAGAGATTTCAAATTGTATTTGTGTTAGCGTAAGTTTGTTATAATTCCCTAATATAAAAGCAGAACTGGAAAAAATAATTGGAATTCTGGTTGCAAATACCAGTTTTTCCTCTTGGGAAAGCCCTGAACTCAGATCTGTTGATTCAGTAGTTTATTACATTAAGATATCGGAAGAAGAGTAATAATCAGGCTGTACTCACTCACTATGATCCCATTCAGCTTCAAGCTCCTATCCTCAAAGTGATTCAATGCAATACTTTGAGGCACATGCTCACTTATTATATCATTGATGCTCCAGCTTTCTGTTTTGAAATTAATTTTTATTTGCCTAGTAATTGTGGTGTCTCATGGTGCAGGATTAGACTTGATAAAGTTGGAGAAGAGATTATAGACTTGTCAAATTAGATATGACTTTGAAGAATGGTCCTACCAGCTTCAATTTACTTTGGTAAAAGCCTATTAAACTTTATTGAGACTTTCTTCTTGTCAGCATTCACTTTCTTGCCTTGAATTAAATCTAAAAGACTTTCTTTTTATGCTTTAAAACTTTCACTGAAGAAGCAATTCCATTACATGATAATGACCAAAGATTTAATACTTTTCTCGCCCAATGGATGTGGTGGGAAATCTGTGATGCTTTTAAGACCATCAAATCTCATTTGGGACAAAAATTAGGGTAATGAGAAAAAGTTTTGACTCAAAAAAAGTCTTAAGAATTATTGGTTGCTGGGCTTGCCTTGTGACTGAAACAGTTGGATATTTACTGCTGATAACTGATGTTGATGTTAAAGCCCTTTAAGAAAAAGCAGAATTCTTGTTGGGTACTCTCACTACTACAATGCTTATGCTCTAATATACGTCATATCTGGTTTTTGTATCACTATTTTTTAAAAATATCTCCTCCTGACCTCAAGAGCTCCCATTTGACACACATTCAAACAACAAAGACAAAGAAATTAGTCTGAACAAGCCACAATGATTAAAACATCCTATCTAAGAAAATTCACACAAGAATATTATTAGAACTCTTCTACAATTGCAAATGCTATGGCCTACGATCTGTGCAACATACTCTTTCCATTGACTTTACCAAATATTCTGGATTATGCCAGGTGCATAATTGTGTTTTCTGCAAAAGCAATTGCATAGAACCACATTTTTAAGGTTTTAATTTTCCTGTATGATTATTCTGCAGAGCTCCAAATTAAATAAAACAAATTCCAATTAATTGCTGACCTAAGTTTTCTACAATGATATGAGTAGATACTTTTAGGCAAAAAAGTTTTAACAGTAGGATTTCTTTCATATTTTCTCTGGTTTGTTTGATGCTTGGATAGCAATAAAAACAAGAAAAAGGTTCTGAACAGGTATGGGCATACAATGAGTTCAAAAAGTATCCAATACATTTCAATAAGTTTATTTTAACATCTTCAGAATTGACAGACTTTGGACCAAAGATTTCTGAATTTTGTACACAACTATTCAAATTTGTTTAAATTTTAATTAATCTATGTATTTTTTTAGTCATTGTTCCAAATTCTGTCAATTTTGAAGCTGTATGAAGATGTTAAAATTAACTTTCTGAAATATATTGGATACTAAGAGGCTATCAGTATTTTGATGAATTTTGCAATTTTCAAAACATCCACTGAAATGATTTTATCATTTAAAATATAAAAAGATATTTGCATTTATGTAGATAATTTTTAAACCAAGCTGAGTCTGGAACAAGGCAATGACAACCAAACTCACTTCAGTAGTAATAGTCTGTAAGACTGGCTTGCTATTATTTCATACAAAAGTGCCCTATATGATATCTACTAAGTTTAGCCCAATATGGTACGAGGCCACAAGTGTGGCTCACCCATCGAGAATCAGATTCACTACAGTTTTAATGGTCAGTAAGACAACTTTATTGATTGTTGCTCCTCGGTGAGGTAATTGATATTTGCTAAGCTTAGTTCAGTCTGGCACAATGCCAAATGGGGGTTAAAAGATTGTGTTGCTCCATCTTCTAAGAAGAGAGAGCCTAGCTACCCTGAAATCCAAAATTTAAAATTCTGGCATTTATCTTGGTCTGAACACTGACCGCTGTTGTTGGTGGAAAGTATACCACTACTTCAGCCAGGAGACAGGCTTTTTTGACATGTTCTGCCAGAGAACTTCTCCAATGCACAATTCTGAGGCTGAAGATCAGCTCAGTTGATCCCGTTATGGAACATGTGAGGCGATGATTTTATCTCCATTTCTCGACAGATCCATGAAAAATCAATCATAACAATCATGAGCTTTTAAGCCTGACACCCAGAATGAGCAGCCTTATAATCTATTTACTCATAACTGAGGGGAGCAGTAGATTCATCCCTTTCTCAAGGTCATTAGTGCAAAGTGAACACAAACTGTCCAAGCCGGAGTTCAAACTCAGTTTGCCGATTCCATTGTGCTTACTGTTACCTAGAAGGCCACCTGCACCTCCTGACTGAAAAATTGTAAACCTGATTCCTATGACCAACCATTTGGCCTACCATTTTAACTCTTTGAAGTATCATGGGTTAAATTTCTTTACACTTTTTAAGTGTTTGTGTCTGCATGTGGGTCATTTTTAATACCACCTTTTTATCTTCCTACATCTAGGAGCACAAAGGTTTATATTCTATTCTACCATTTTGTTAGGCACCCTGGCTAATCAACAGATGCTGTAGTAGTTCAAAGTGGAAGAGAAGGAAATGTGCTCAAAAGAGTTAATCATGGTACAGACAAATAACAAACATCTTTATCAGATGAGCTGTGAACCAGTAAAGTTGGAGTAGAAAGAATTTAATCAGATGTGGAATGACAAGACTTCTCTGTTTTTTTCTAACAAGCAGATCAAAATTCCACATTGAAATTTGAGGCAGACATCTGATTCCAGTCACGAGAAAATATTTGATATGCAGCTAAAACAAATACGACTCACAACATGAATCCCCAAAGATCACATGCGCATCCGAGGCCGGCAGAGTACTAGATGGAGAGATGGGCTAGACAAATTCAGAAAGTACTGGCTCCACAATGCCCACCATAGAGAAGTACAGCAAATCTTGGGGAAGGTCTACATCCAACAACAGACGTTAAGCAAATACAGAGAAATGAATCTAACTTTGAAAATGGAACATTGCTCTAGAAAATGTTGACAGAAGTCAATAAAGAACAACAGAAAATGCTTTAGGAAAGACATATTTAGATGCATTGTTTCTTTTCTTTTTGCCTTATTCAGAACTAATGTGTTTCTTTTTATGGATCATCATTCCTAAGTTCGATATTATTGATCTATGATTAAGTGCATTTATTCTTCTAGATGAAAGATAAGCTTTTTGACTTTGTCTTTCAACTTGATTTTCCAGCTCACATCACTTGATGATTCAGTTTGGGGGCTGAAGTTGCAATCAGTGAGGGGTAGAGATCCCAAGTTTTCATTCTATAATGATGATTACTTATAAAGGTATAACTCTATCAGAGCAATTAATTCATTCCAAAATTTTCCATATTGTTCAAAAATGCACTGTTCAAGTTCTTATTATAATGAATTTTTATTTTATAGCTTTTATTTAGTTGCATTCATTTTCACGGCAATACCTAAACCATACTACATCAAAACCTGCTTCACTTCATATAGTGATAGATATAGTGAGACAGAGATAAACATGCAGGGCTTGCTCAACTGAGTCAGTTGCATATTTTTCAATCAGCACACATGGTTGTACTTTAGATCCACTTAAAAGTAAGAATTCTGAATACTGATTCTTCAAAGCAGAGACCTTTTCACTTTTAAAAGATTTGCACCACACCAGAGTAATATTAATTTCATTCATCTAATTCTGCATACACATATACACACAAGAATGGATATCTAAATACCTTACCTTTTTGAGACGAAACTCTGAAGGTGCTTAATGTCTAAAAGTAGATTCTAAAAGAAGACATATATATCCCAGTGAGCATCGGGATATATATATCCCATAAGTCTCAAAAAGATTAAAGAAACAAACAAAAATCAAGTTAAAAAACAATGAAATTTCTAGCAATATAAATTTCTGGGTAAATAATAAAAAATCTTAGATTTTGGAATTTATTGATTTATATTTTCTTGGCAGATCAAGTCTTATGAAGGAAGAAAAATCCTTATAACGGCAATGGGCTGGTCATGTTGCAAGAATGGCAGACAACTGATGGGCATAATGACTTACAATGTGGATCCAGAGTGATCATATGTGAAACTGTGCTGGATGAAAATGAAAGGACCAATCTAGCATTGATTTTTATTGTAAATTTAACTGCTCTCAAAAACTTTTTTGGGAAAGAATTTTTGAAAACCAATGAATTCACAATCACGAGTGGAGTAAATAGTTATCAAAATGAAAGTAAAAAAAATAAAGCATTAGTGCCAGTTCCCGCTGGAGTTTGAATTCGAGGTGCTGTCCGTTTTCAATGCTACTAACTAATTGCTTATAGGCACTTTTCCTGATATTTAGTGAAAAATAGTAAGATACTAAATTTTAAGATAAGCAAGACCATTGCTGGATACATATTTAGGATCCAATTTAGCAGAAATTTTCATTGCAAAATGAACTCCCCACCCAAAACATTTCTGGAGGGGTTTTTCCAAAAACCAACTTGCGAAGAACCTGCTCTTGGATCCCATTGATAGCCACATCATATTTAGTGGTCATAGCTTAGTCTATTTTTGTGTTTTTCAGTCAAAGACGAATAGACAGATTGACAGACAGATCTGAATTACAGTATGATGAAGCATTGTTAATAATGATTAATTTTTGACTAGTACTTTCTTTCACCTTTAACTTTTTAGTTACTTTGTATGTTAACTTGATCAATATACAGAAGTGAGTGAACAGAGCAGATCAGGAAATAGTTTTATCTAAAGCTTATTTTCTAATCTGCACTGTTTACTCACCGCCGTATTCAGACAGTCTGAGTAAGTTGCAATGAAAAGCAGCTACAAAATTTTTGATGAGAGAAAATACAAGTAATAGATGATTAATGGCTTTGTATAATTGTTGCAATAATTTTCTTGTAATGATTCATTATCAGAAGAAGGTATAAGATATCTTTACTCATAAAAACATTATAGGCCGAAAAATTAATTTTAATTGAAAAGAAAAGAATAAATATGAAAGTAAAAACTCTTGGAATCCTCATGAATTTACTTCATGTCAGAAATGACATGGCTTTTCTCAACATTTTTAGTTGTCTGATGCACTTTGAGATAGCAAATTTTAATTCAATAGCTTTAGATACAATAAACTGTTTGGACAGAGAAGATGGACATAAACACAAAACCTTTCTCAAATACATATTAGATTTAGTAGATTGAATACTGGAAGACAAAAGTGACTGGAACAAATGAATTAAGGAACAAGTAGAAAAATATCTGAGATGAGCAAACAGATTTCATATTATGGTACAAAGTACATTAGTCTTTGTGCTACCTCTTTTTTATTCTGCTGGATATCATATGGTCCATAAATCTGAAGGGAAAGGTTATTTCTGTTCTTATCTGAGGTAAATTTAGCTGAGAATCTCATAAAAAATACAGAGGAATCTTTATTACTCGGAAACAGAAAGAAAAGAGATAAGTTTGATGATCCTTATGTTTCTCAGCAACACAATCCAAAGGAGAGACTCTCGATAGGAAAAATTTGCATTCGTCAGACTTAATGATCTGCTGTCTAAATTTGTAGTGATCAATGCTACTGCTTACAAGTGGCATTTGTTGTGATTCCAGTGGAAACTTGGGGCAAAGTTTTTAGTGGTCTCTTGAAGGCAGAATTTATGGGATTTACTTGTGATGTCCTAAGATGAAGTTTACAAGGGCCCAAATCATTGACCTCAGGCAAATCTTGTAGTGGCCAGTAGAGAATATATCTCTTTCCAATAATTATAACTAAATAGACATTAAGCCCTTCCCAAACTGTTCCATTGAGTACAAGCTATATCGTTGAATCTTTTCATCCACAACAGATCAAAGTAGGCAGAATCAGATAAAAATGCTAAATTCAGCTCTGTAATAAACCTAAATAAAGATTGAAAGAATCTCTTAAAAGATGATAGTTGTATGCACAGTGTTTGTAAAAGGATGCAACCATCATTTTGACAACTAGTATTTAAACTGTTTTAAATCTAGAAACTATTTTTTAAAGACACAAATTTCATTAAGATTACAATTATGCATACACTTCAACTTTAAAATATGTTGAAAATAACTTCCTTTGACCTGGATACAGGTTAATACCAGTTTCATTACAAAAATGTTTCATTATATTGGTAAATGACGTAGTTGACACAACACAAAGGGTTATGTCCTTTAAGAAACATCCTATATTTAATTTGATGATCACTTTCTGAATAATGTATTTCTTCTGTTGTACAGAATTTCAGTTATAATATATGATATAATATTCAGGAATTTATTGGTGGTTAATTAAGGAGCAGCAGAACCAGAGTTATCCCAACTGAACAAGATACACTAACAGATTACAAACCTCATTTGTTTCCACAAATAACAAAAATATATTTGCTTATTTTCCCATTTCTAAAAAGCAAGATGCAGATAATCTGTTTCCTAGGCTGATCCAGGAACAAGTCACAGTTTGGGATGGTTTAAAGATTGATTTTGTCATTCAACAAAGCTTTGGAAAAAACATTTTGAGGTTTGTGCAAAGAGTTTCAGAAAAGAGAATTGGTAATTGAAAGTGTTCTTGGAAGTTTGGAAATCGCTCACATTGTACGAAATCATGTGTGAAACCATTGAAATTCATTCAAACAGTGTAAAGAAGCCCTTTGCAAATAAACTCTACTGAATCAATCAATATGATATTCAAATTGGATGAATAAATATATTTTAAACTTGGTTTAAAGTATGAAAGTGAAGAAATATCCTCAAAAAAGGTTGAATTATAATTATCAAACTGACTTTGTAGTCATTGGCTCTTCCAAAAATGGCCAGGTCTTGCCCTAGAATGATCTGCTATTGGATGGTCAAGGTCGGAGCTCTGCTCAGAGTGAGCCTGTAATTTTATAGTTTTGTTCACTAATTACTCTGTCTCTGATAAAAAGCATCATTAAAGCTACACCAAGTCATTCATATCCTTGTTTTTTCATCTTTTTTCTTTACACCTTTCTATAAACCTTTTATTAACCTGGGGATAAAAATGGGATGAATAATGAAATTCATAAATAACAGAACAAACATCATCTTTATTTTCTATTTTTTATCACTGAGCCACAAAGAAAAAGATAAGCAAAAGATACGTATAAAAAAAATTGTGGAAAAATAAAAAAGAAATAGTTTATCCTAGAACCTCTGACAATTTAAAGTACTACTACAATAATGACAACAATGGCACTGATTAAGAATAGACAAAAAGAGTTGTAATAGGAATAAGGGATAAAAACTCAGAACTTCACTTCAGTAGCCAATATGAGTAGGATTATATGATAGAGCAAGCTCTTTAGATATAGGATGTAAATTCAAATCACAACTGAGACGATTTCTTTGTTCTGAATTTTGGCAGTTTAATTTGAGGGCTAAAAACTGTAAAAAGCAATGAAAAGCTGAAATTACTCATAAAATCAATGTGTAGAAAAAAATCCAAAATGTCAGAACTTCTGACTTGATTACCACTTCAAAGTTGAGGAAGAGAAACTGAACTTACATTGTTATGATGCTGGAGACATTTGTTGAAATAGCGTTTAAGAAGTAATTTACTCACCTGAAAAATTTAAAGAAATATATTTGAATATTTTTATAATAAAACAAGCAACACTCAATTAATAGGGGAAATTTAAAGAAGTATATTTTCATTTCTGTTACAAATATAAGTTCCCAAAATCTTTATAAATGTTTTTGAAATTTAAATGATATAGAATATTTTCTACATATAATGAATTAGAAATGTAAAAGTAGTAGCATAGTATCCATAAAAATGATGGGATTATGCATTTATGGATCAGCACAATTTCCTAAGCTCAGTGTAGTATATTTGCACTCTGCCTAGGATCATAGTGTCTCTCACTGGCCCTAGATGCTCAGTAGATATGAAAGTATTGTTCCCCTGCATTTCTGCATAGTATCAGTGTAGTATTTCTATGTTCATTGAAAAGTGTTACGAACACAAAAACATCTACATAAATGTACACTACATGGATTTTAGCCTTTTACCTTTTATTTTTATTTTGATAAACTGATATTTGAAAGAACTATGAAAAAAAAAAGAAAGTTGACTCCAAACATCTTAGTCTGCAACAATATTTGATTAAGTAAAGTGTGGTGGAGGATTTTGTTCACAATCACCATCCTCTGAACAATATGGATTGAAGTGATATTTTTTGCTCATTTATATTAGTATATAGAAGCAAAAAAATTAACAAGGATAAAATGGAACAAAGGCCTTAGTGAGGCCATGGAAAGAACTACAAAGAAGTAGAGATAAAGTTTCTCAAAAATAAGCTATTATAAGATGCAGGCAGAAAAAGGAAGAAATGCTAGTAACAAGCCAAGAATTAGGTTATCCATTCAAATTTATTTAGAAATTTAGTTGTCATTCACTAATATAATAAATTCCAGTTGATAGGAAGATTAGATTAGTTGATTTTGGAGAGAAAAAAAGCTAAGAAAAATATCTTCCTATAAACATACACGTATGCTTTTTAAAGTAAGTCATTGCTTGTTAGCTACAATATACAGAAATAAAAAAAATTATATGACTGATACAAATATATAAAATTGTGTTATAACAATCAAATGTAATAAATTGCAAATAGACAAAAAATAAAAAAGCAATCCAAGTAAAATTAGTTGTGATTATGAGAAAAGCAATGAATCATAAAAGTTAATTTATGATCCAATTTCAAGAATTCTGCTCCAACACACCCAATATATTTTTTGCATCTGTAATAAATGTTAGGAGAGAGCGACAAAAATGACCATAATGAGAAAACTTCTTGTGTTACAAATTAACTGAAAACTTTTTAGATCACACAAAATGTCAGAAGCTAAATTCAATCAGGACATTTTTGCAGCTGTTCCAAAAGTCTTCCTCATAAAATGGACAATAATGAAATTGGATAGACTTACAATCCTACCACTTGACCATTTTTCTGACTCCTGGGACATATATATCCCAAGTTTCTATGACTGCAGGGATATTTATGTCTCATAGATCTATTTCAGAAGTCTACTGGGACAACTTAAGTCTGGCATTAACCCTATCTAGATGGACCAGCAAGATCTGGCAGGCTAAGCATTTATGTTTGTATACAACTGAATCTGTCAGTGTGCTTTGAAATTAGTGATATGATCAAATTTCATGAAAAACAATGCTTCTATCATGTAGCCTGAGAATGTTCTGCGGAGAATTATTATAGATGTGATGCACAGGCTCTTACTTCCTTTGTTACATCTCAGCCTCCTGAAATTTCCACCTACAATTCCTTTTGGGGTCTGGAGGAGCGTATAAGCTCTTTTGTAGCTAATCTCCAATTCCAAATATGTTTTCTATGAGCTCACTTAGTGCTACTTATATGCAAAGAGCATTTTCTTTTGGTGGTTGTATTGTTCCCTTGATTAAATTAAGTCAAGTTATGAGTTCTGGGACTTTGGATAGAATCAAGCTTGAATGATGAATTTTGTTATTGCAACAGAACTGAAAATTCCTTAAACAGTAGACGACTAGTAGACCCATTGTGGAAAGGCCTGCCTCTCCCACATAGATCTTGCTGGTCCCCCTAAGGGCCTGCAAAAGCTGTGGAGAACTCTCCTAAATCTTCATTTGTAACTCCAAGTCATGGGAAACATTACCTGAATGTGTCTAATTGACTGGAATGTTATTGTTGTTGAAACAAGCACAGGTTGAGTTGGGAGTGGACGTTGGCGTTTGTAATCAAAACTTGGGTTTGTTTATTTTGAGGTAAATTATCTTGGAGACTGAATAAAGTGATTTCTATTGAGTAGAAGGTTCTAATCAGAAAGAAAAGTATCAAGTGAATAGGTAGGTAATCTGATTATCAAGTTATTACTTGCTTCTCTCTGGGCTACTTTCATAGTTTCAATCTGCTTGTTGCACTTTGTTTATGAATATAAAAACTTTATAAATAAACAGCTGGTGAACTGTATATGCTTGATTATAGGAGAGGTGGTTTGCAAGGGTATTCGGCAGACTACAGTTCACTGCAATTCATCCAAGTCCTATGAAGGTCCATGTAGAGTTTTGGTAGACTGCCACCTATACAAAAAATTCTTTGAGAGGATGCACACACTAGCAATAAAGAGCTGAGAAAATTTCAGAGACATTTCTCAGATTTCCTTAATATAGTTTGATGAATAGCAATTTTACTTCAATATTATAAAAAATATAATGTAAAGTTAATCATGTTTGAAATATTTGTAGACCAAATCATTTTCTTAAAGGAAAGACAACAGACTGGTTGAAAGAATAAAAGAGAAACTCAAAATTATATCATTTTTCAATGACTCTATCCTTAATTTAATTACTTATTGAATTAATGGAAGATGAAAATTCTATCAATGTGGGGTTAGTTGAGGTTTTGAAAATAAACAAGAGAGAAAAAAACCCAATGGTGTTCTGAGAAAAATGGGCTGAAAAGCATCAGTTATTGGCCTATGGAAATTCATGTAATTGCTTACTGCCATGTCCATTCACTGAATCAAGATTTATGGTGCCAGTGGAATTATTTTGTGTGGGTTGGGGTATATATGGTATCAACTTTAACATGATAGTGAACAAGGTGATCTTATAGACTATTATAAGTGACTTGAATCTCATTGGCTACTGTACACTTATACCAGACTAAGCTAACCCTAGTAAGTACCAATACTCACACATTTATATACTGTATTTACAAGCATATAAGATGCACATTTAACTAAAAAAAATCTGTGCCAATTTTACAGTGTCCAATGCCATGGTATTGTCTAATGGACTGTCTATAGAAGCTTGAAATGGAGAGCTATGAGGCTTGGACGAGTTGCAGTGAGTGCTAG
This sequence comes from Thysanoteuthis rhombus, assembly GCA_963457665.1. Classification (NCBI taxonomy): domain Eukaryota; kingdom Metazoa; phylum Mollusca; class Cephalopoda; order Oegopsida; family Thysanoteuthidae; genus Thysanoteuthis; species Thysanoteuthis major. The sequence goes on from OY735211.1 coordinate 48,920,919, forward strand.
TCCCCCAAATACCTTTGTAAAATATGAGTCTCATAGTATGGTATACTATTACACAGCTATATGTGTATTCATACACATACATATACAAATACCTACAGATACACATGTACATACATACATATACATACACACACACACACATATATATATATATATATATATATATATATATATATATATATATATATATATATATATATATATATAAAGAGTGATCTAACCTGGAGTAAAAATTAGTTTTGTCATTTCTTTTGTATAAGTGAAATGAAAATTAAAGTTTGTTTTGGATGGTACAGAAAGTTAAGAATTTTCTCGTTGAAAAAAGTAATTGAGAAAGCACACATTAGTAATTTAAAATTCAGAACATTATATATGAATAATATAAAACAATATAAAGTATAGATTGAAAGCTATAGAGAGACATAAGGAATATATTTGATAAAATTGTTATTGATGGTTACTTGTAACAATTTTGAATTTGTGTGTCCTAGAAGTCACAAAAAAAAATATTGACAATGTTTTTCAAGCAAAAAACACCAAAGAGAATAAAAGTTGTAATTTCCATCACATATTGGATCATAAACAGTAGACAATATTTCTGTCTGTGTCCGTCAATACTGATGGGGTTGACAGTCTTAATTGACTATCCTTCTTGCCAACTCACTAATTTGTAGATGAACCCATTAATTCAATTAATATATCAAGTTATTCCTTCCTGTCACTCATTTTATCAAATCCTATTTATACAGAGATGATTTGTTATTCTTATTTGCACAATGTGAGCCAGTGACTCCCTGCTTTTGTCTTTGATTGGATGTACAGATTGGCTTGTTTCCAGTAATTTGGTATTTTTCAAGACCAAAATTGAGCAAATTTGGTAGTGAACAAAGCTATATGGTTCTAAAAATTAAGGTTTGGTACTAAAGGAAAATTCACAAAAGATAAAAATCCCTTACATACAAAAGGTATCATATGACATAAATATACATGAACTTAGTCCCAAGACCATACGAATTTGATATCTGACTACTCTTTAAGTGCACTTTCCAATTTTTACATTAGTTATCATTACACTTTTATTTGAGCCAGGGTTGGCTAATTTTATTTTCTAATCATTTTTTAAAAATTCCTGCCAACTATTTTTCCAGCTTTTGACTGAATCTACCCAATTTTTTCAAATTATTCTTCTGTTTCTCTTTTTTGTATTTTGTAAAAGAAAAAAGAATCACGGAGATCAGAACCATAAAAGTTCAGATAACACATTGGTTACTTTGAGCATCTAAATCAATTACAGTATCAGCCTTAGTGGAAGAACAAAGTTTTGAAGTTTCATCACAAGGTTCTCATATGTGATTGAAAACATGTCGCAATAAAATCTTGCTAAAGGAGAAGGAATTTGATTTCAAACAAGCAGAATTTGTAAGTTAAATACTTGTAAAATCTAAACTTGTGACACTAAAAGAATATTTGCAATGGAAAACATATTCATAAGGGTATATTTGATATCAGTCTGTAAATGTAGAGGACACGTTTTATAATCAATGGCAGTAGTGAAGTATCTGGGATAGGAGGACTGACCTGATATTTGATGATTAAATTGATTGCCATGAATTTTTATTAGTAACAAATTTGTTACCTTTAACAGTAATAAGTCTGGCAAGAATATGTTGATAGTCTAGTTTATAAAAGACACTCAGGGAATTTCCTGATGGATATTGGTTGTTTCCTTTAATTAGTTCCAAATATAAGATCAACGGAAATGGCTGCCAAGGCAGTATTCACTGAGAAGGAATCATAACACATAATTGGTTTTTAGCCAAACTATACTTTTTGGATAATGTCTCTGGTTGGGAAGAGTTGATCATTATTTGCTGATTATTCAATATCCGAATTAAGGAAGTATTTTCTATCTTCGAGAGGGATAAGAGCCAGGTTGACTTTTGTACTTTTTGTCTCTTTGAGTGATATTTAATGGCTAAGAATTACACAATAAAATTGCTTGTCATGACCATGACTGACAGATCCTTCATTCAGCCAAAGCTGAGAGAGAGAAAACAAAAATGTGGCAGTACAGAAAAAGTCAAAGTGCCAAAGAATGAAGAAAGAGAAAGGAAAAAAGTGAGAATGAGGAAAGATGGAGGGGAAAAAGTTGAGATGAAGAAAGAAAGAGAAAAAAAGGCCAGAAATAATGAGGAAAGGAAGAGAGAGAGTTTAGAATGAGGTAAAAAAGAGAAAGAAAAATAGAACTAGAAAAGCACTCGAAGTGCATACCTCTGCTGATGCAATTGTCTCTAAAATCTGAATAAAAATCAGCTTGTATATAACTATGATATTGGTGGTGTTACTATATAAAAAATCCTGTATCTGTCCCCAAATTGAATCAATTCTTTCTTAGACCATTACTCACTGTTCCACAAAATTCATTGAAATCTTTCGGCAATATTGTGTAGAAAGACAATCATGAATGACCTCATATACCTCTTCCAACCTTGTTAGCAGGGGTAAAAAATGAAAAAAAGCAAAGAAAAAATATAGAAACAACCGTGAATAAAAAAAAAAAGAAAAAAAGTGTTTCAAGTGGGGAGAAAAAAATGCAGATAAAAAGGTAAAGAAGAAATAAATTTGGGAAAAGGAGGCAAAGTAGAAAAAAGAAGACAGGGAAAAAGGGTAGAAGACAAAAAAAGAAAGAACAAAAAAGAAAATATAATAAAAGGAAGTCCATTTGTCAATGAACAGATGTCCTACAGTAGCTTGAATCAGCTGCCAAACTTCGATAACATCATTTCCCCCTGTTGACCGATTTGCTTGAGAGCCTTTCCTGATTGCAATGGCATCTATTTCTACATCTGTTCACTTTGCCACTTGAGATAAATGGATGGTACGAAGGCTGAGAGACACACTAGCTTTTCATAAAGATAACAAATTCATCAACTTCACTTTGCAAGTAACACCAAAGCTCCATAAATCAATATGGTTGCATGCTCTCATCTCTAATCTTGACCCTCTAAGATCAATCTTGTATAACATTTCATAATTGGAAATTGTGCAGATCTGAGGAAAAGAACAATTTCTATGATTAGGGCCAATGGATTTCAAGATACAGAGGTGTGTAGTTGTTTGACAAAAGAGCAGGAAAGTCATACAAGAGTATGTAGATTTTAAGAACTGCTTCTACTGACGTGTTTATTTACCACAAGAATATCTAAGCTCAATCTATAGTGAGAGTAATGTGTGTGCATTTGTATGTGTATATATAAGACAGATTTTCTCTATGCATACTGTCAGTAGCATGCAAAAGTATTATATCTATAATGAACAGTGAGATTTTCTTCTGTTTGTTTCTCTGTCTGTATCTGGATTTTTCCACTTAATGATAAAAATTTAGCAAGTAAAAATATCTTGAAACCAACTTTTTGTACAATGGACTCTTTCACTTATAAAATTTTAGTAGTTTCTTTTCTGAAAAAATCATCTAAGAAATTCAAATATGTGTATATTTTTTTTTCCATGGGGGTTAATTAGTTTCATTAATAATCTTGTATAGAAGGGTAAACATTACATTTTTGACTAATTTGCATCATTACATAAAATTTGCTTTCAATCAGTTCAAGTATATTTATTTGTTGAAAATCAAGTCTTGAGGCTAGTACCAGATGAAATACATAGGATGAGCTACAGGCCCTGTAATTGCAAGGGCTCCACACTAGATACTTGTAAGCTATCAATTTTAAATGAGTGACTCCGCTTTTGCTCTATTACAACAGTACTATACTGCCTCTAACTTTTATGAATAACAGATTGTTTAATGTAAGTAATTTTAGCTGATTATTACCTTTAATTGAAGTTATTATTTTACAAGTAATTAATGGGATCAAGAAATCTTTTTAATACATAAATACAAAAGTATTGGAAACTGAAGTTGTAGCCACTGCACAAAAATCAAGACAAATACTATTACTGAAATATTAAAAACATTTGTTATATTTTCCAGTTGAACATAAAATTTGAAAATATAATTACTTCACTATGTATGTGAAAAAATTTGTTTTGATATATATGAGTCAATATCAAAATTGGGGCCCATCTATGATATATGCTACAGGCCCTGCACTTCCCCAACCTGTTGTGCTTGTGGCTGGTGTATGAAAATTCCATTAAATATATTAAATTACAACCATATGAAATCTCTTTTCTATTCTAGTTTTCTGAGACAGAGTTCTGAATATAAAATGTGCGATGCCCATGTGATGGAAGCGTGGCGAATTCTGGGGAAGGTCTATGTCCAACGACGGACATTGAAAGACTGATGATGAATCTGATTGGAAGTTTGCTTTGATGATGAATCTATTTAGTTAAGTATTTTTATGGAATGATTCTATAGTAATAGAACTTCAAAGAGATTTAGTATTGTGAAGACTAGAATTCTGTGCTACATGCTGATACTTTAAAAAAAAGTCATTTGTCATTAAGTGATCTCTCAGCTTTTATTTCATGGAAATAAGTCATTTGAAAGATTTGATTGAACTAATTGTGAATTGAAGATTAAGCAGAAGACAAAAAATTCAAACCAAATTTCAGAGGAAAAGTTATGAAAAATACAAAATCTCTTTATCCCAAAGAAAATTTTAGCAGGTTAGTCAAATTTTGTTTTATGTAAGGACTATCATTTTTTTAGTGAATATTACAGAGTTAACACATACACTGACAATGATAAGTTAGTAGTAAGAAATATTTTTTCAAAGTTTCAACTCAAATGTCTATGTTTAAGCTATAGCATACAATAGTTGAAACATAAAATGTTGATAATAATGGAATATTATAATTCATATAGATGAACAATTAAACATGAAAAATTCTAAAGAAATATAAACTTCCCGAGTATATGCATGCTGATAACTTTTAGGAATGGACAGATTTTCTATTGAGAAGGATAAAAGAGGGCAAACAATTTCTAGTATCTGTTATAGGGCAAATATGGTTGAATTTGTCCTGAGATGATTTAACTCTTTCGTGTTTTTGATGTCATTATTAAAGTTTGGCCAATTCCATCTTAAGTCCTCGTCAGGTATAAAATCCATGAGAAAAGAGGAAAAACCTTATTCTTTCTTCATAAATTGTGACAGAAAAACAGTTGTTAATATACAAACTAGATCAGTCTATTTCAGCAACACTAGACACACAGGCAAAACAATAATAGCACCCATGAACCCAGTTGATTATAGTCTACACATTGAGGAGTTCCCTAAAAACTACTTTGTTGTGCAAAGAAAGCCACATGGTGCTGAAATCTATATAAGCTAAGCCATCTCTTTCAACTTTTCAATCTCTGCTGGTGCTTCCTGTCAATCATCTGGATCTGTGCCCTTTCAATCTCCAGGTATGGTCTACCACACCAGATTTTTCTACCCACCCTTTGTCTATAGCTTTCTTATGATCCTCAAGTCTGACTTTGAAGAGTTTAATTGTCTAAACAAAATTTAGATTTTTGATAGCTTTCTCAAAATTCAAGGCAATGGATTTGAATCTAGTTTAATATGTGAAGAAAATCATGGAAAACAACTTTAATAACTGTAGCTGATAGCAAATATAAAGAATACAAGCTTCACTGCTCTAGAGTCAAACTTTCTTGCACCATTAAAATCTTGAAGGTAGACAAATCATTATTATTCCAAAACTATGTGTCCCATTTCAACTCCTTTATTAGTATTTCCTATCAATGAGATTTGCAAACTGTAGCAAAATAAGTCAATCTGAGTTGGGCTCTATGAATGGGAAATGAAATAGTCATCATTTTTAGAGTATGTAACTGTGTCACTGTTCTTCGTGCATGACGTCAAAGGTTTTTAGTCATTGTCATCCGTTATTGTTGTTACATACAAAAACTCAGTCAAAACTCAATAGTAGGAGTTTGATAAAAGAAAGAAAGAAAACGTCTACACAGTCTAATGGTTAATCCACCACTAGCCTTGAAAGCAAGAAAAGGAGAAGACAGAAAAAATGTACTCAGCCAAATGGTCAATTTGTCACAATCTTCAAAAGCAAGGCAGAAATGAAGAAACCAAGAAAGGAAAAGTCTACTCAGCCTAGTAGTTAATCTGCCACAGGCTTTGAAAATGAAGAAGAAAGAAAGAAAATGTCACGTCCAGGTGGATTCGATCCCAAGATCTACTGGTTACAAACTGTACGCTTATTACCACAGAGCTATGGATGTGTTGATGAAAATTGAAACTTATATGTTCTTATAAATGATATTATGGTTTGGTTATGAACAGTTTCAGAGACATGTTTAGTAGCTTCCACTGAAAAGAAAAGCAAGATATTTATATACTCCATTACTATCAATTTTTGCTACTATTTACTTTCATCTTAATTGTTGTAACTTTTTATTGCTACTAAACAATTAAGATGAAGGTAAATAACTAAGATTGTCTCTTTGGGAAATTGAGTTAGTACATTTCATAAACTAAACTGAACAATTACTTAGTTGTAAACTGGAACTAACTTATCAGTGAACTAATCCTATTTCAAATAGGGAAACCCAAAAGAAGTATGAATTAGGTAGAGAACTTTTAGAGAATCTTTTAAAATCAAACAATAAACAAGAGTGGTTATTTGAATAAAAACAAATCAGAACATATTTGTTAAATTAGCAACAATCCTCACCCACACAACATCTGTTTTTGATCAATGGCAATAGAATTCAAATGACATCATCCACCCAGTCAGTTTCAATTCTATGCTGGAATCTCAACATCTTAAATTCTAACCCCTGACTAATCATAATAAAGTCCACTCATTAGGAGTTTGGCGGTATCAAAAGATTCTAACCAATGAAAACATAAGCCTTATTGGGCACTAGAAAATAATATGTTCAATTGATTTTTTTATTCATTGGCTGGGACAGTAGCACCATCTATACATACTTTTTTACATTGTTATTCAATGAATTGGCTTGCAGAAACAATTAACTTAGTCAACTAAACAAAATAATTTTCAACTTGAATAATCTATACATAAAGAGATTTTGTTTATTGCTTTACCAAGATTCTGAGTAGTTCATTTCACTTGCCTTTATTTGTTGTTGACTTGACTGTTGTTACCTACTCGCAGTTTTTTACCACTAATAATGGGGATGGAAATTTATTCTAAGAAAGAGCTTGGTTCAAAATCATGTATAAGTGTTACTTTGTTTAGCAACTCTTTTATTCAAAATTAAGTAAAATGAAAACCAGTTTTCCAACAAAATTCTTAGAGCCAAAACGTGCATCGCCAAATGGTCTAACACCAATGCAAACCCAATCCAATTTATAATCCTTCATTTCTGACGCTTTTCTATTTAAACTTTCAACCTGAAACATTCAGAAAACAATCTTGCAATTCCATTAAAGTTTTTATCTTTTATATTTACGCTCTTTGCCTTCGTATTTAATTATAGCGTCAAATGTCTATGTTGATATAGAGAAATCATCTCTGATATTGCTGGCTTTTGTTCAAATGAGCAAAAGATTGCTTCTCTTCCTTTGAATATTGAGCAACATTTCTAAACTTGGCTTTGATTCTCTAGTGAGACTAATTAAATCTGACCATGCATTCAGTTAGATTGCAAAGGAAAAAAATGTAAATATACTGTCTGAAAAAATAAAAGAAGAAAAAAAATGAAAATACCACCGGTTAGTCACTCTGAAGAAATGGTTATGTAAACAATATCTTTTGGCAGAATACTGTGCTAGGAGTGATCAATTAAATAATTGGAAAAAGAGGTGATCAATGAATAACAAGTCTTGTATTTTGTTAAGCTGTGAGATAGAAGTCTAAATGTGAGTGCTGTCAGACAGAAACCAAGTGACCAATTCAGTATAAATTGCAAATTGAACTCCCAATAAAAATCTAGAGGAGTTTCTAGAAATAATAAGGAGTATATGTTTGAATTAGCTCTATTAGTGCAGCTTGTACACATCATACATACATATATAGCAAGAGTTGGTGTTATAGCAAGCCAGACTGACTTGAAAACCGAAAAAAGTTTTGGTGACATTTTTAGTTGATGGTTGTAGTTAAATTTCATGTAAAAAAAACAAATTCCCATTCATAGCAATCTATATCTATCTCTTAAAAGTGACAAAAATACTGCAAGAATTGGTTGATAATTTGGAAAAGTCTCATACAGGTGTCCTCTGTTATAACATGGTAATTGGGATCAAAGAAAGCAAACCATGTTATATCCTGCAGGATAGGTATGGGCAATACTCAAGGACGGGCAATTAATGAAACAGCAAACAAACATTGTGTATTGTATGAAAACTGTGAGATTTGAATAAATAAACGAAGGAGAGAGTTCCATTCATTGACTACTAAAATGCTTTTGTCTAATCACATTTATACAATTAGTTTCCTGGTGAAGGTCAAATCAATATGGGGGAGGTGTAGGAATAGCGTCACCTTTGTCATCAAATGGCCTAACAGTATGATGTAAAATAGCGCTCAGTTTGAAATAACTAGGTTATGGATTCAAATGGAAATTTTTTTTTATCTGCGCTTTTCTGGATGAGTGGACTATGATCTAGATCAAACTACCTGTCTTATATTGCAGGATGCCTCTGCAAGCATTTTGCATTCTTTAAAAGAACCAAATCATCTCTTTCCGCTCACAAAATTACTAATTCACTTCAAGACATAGATAATGGAGGCAGGACAATGAAGTTATCTGAAGAAACACCCAGGGTTCCCATAAGCTTTTTACCTACTATAATTCAACTGACTAATCTCACAAAATGTCAAAGGAGGCTCCTCAAGAAGCCAAATCTCTAGCTATGCCTCCGAATTTGCTACAAGGTATTTTCTTATGTGCATAAAAGTTATTATTTTAGGAAGTGGAGTGATATAATTGGAAGTATAAATGTGAGAATTTCTTTTACTTGAGTGAATTTTTCTATTTTAGGTATTAGTGTGGTTAATTTGTAATAGATTTTTTGTATATTTAAAACTGCTCTGTTCAAAGTCTTATTTTAACTTAACGTGTTTTTCAGCTTATACTCAGTTACATCAATTTGTATCAATTGAAATATCGATAATCTTTGTCCTGTGAACTCATTTAAGATCTAATTAGTTCCATTTATATGATTAATCACACTAATTCAGGCCTTCTGTCACATGAGCCCCTTGTAACAAAGATTTAAATTAAATTTCTTTGAAGATTTTGAAATAAAAGTGTCTCAACAGGTCCCTTCCTACGTACCATTTCTCAAACCATTTCTTGAGAAGTCATACCAAAATTTTATGCATTGTACCAACAACAGAAAAATTTGGTTGAATTACAAACAGAAGATAATTCAAGTAATTGAAATGTGCACAATACTACATTAATTATGATAGGAAAAAGCTTTTTGCCAAAATTTTTCTTTTCACTCAAAAAAAAAGATTAAAGAAAAATGAGCATAAATTATCATGTTGTTTACATTTTTTAAATCCTGTAACCAAATGCAAGGTCTTTGGGGAACCACAGATGATTTCAACAAATATGTGACAAGGGTAAGACAGCCTGAGAAACCCTATCCCCCTTCAGGCTGGTCCAGAATCAGTTCATCTCTTAGACTAGTCACCAACTATAGCTACAGAGCCCAGTCTGCGCTACTATTTAACTATAGTTGGAGGGAGAAGAGATGGATTCATGCCTTCCCCTAGGGCATTAATGCAAAGTGAAAACAAACTGTCTCAACCAGAGTTTGAACTGGGCTCACTGATTCTATTCTTTATGCATTCAGTCATTTGGCACCTTCTTGCTTTTACATGATATGGTACTTTCTAACCATTTATAATGGTGTGGTTAGATGGGACTATTGTTAGGGATAAGCAACCTATCTTGTCAGCACAAGTGACCCTGTCAGCCAAGTTTTAAATAAGAAGGACAGGCTATGATAAAAAGATTTTGTATAAACGTCAGTTGAAAGACAGTTAAAGATAGACAATTCAGAAAGTCAGCAAAGAATTTTTTTTCGATGTCTGAGTGTTCCACACAGCAGAATTTCTTGGCAGTAAGCCAAAAAACAAACAAACAAACTAACAAAAACACAACTTCCTATTCTCTAATTGGTTGGCACTGTTACTCTCCTCCAAATTTGTTGAACTTTAAAAAAAAAAATACCCTACTGAAGGGTCCTGAGCTTCTTTACAAATAAGAGTTTTGATAATTCTGAGAGGTCATATTTGCTACAAACCCACATTTCATAACCTCAAAGAATCTCTTAATCATCTTCATCACAAGTCATTCTAAACCAGAGCTCAAATTATCATGATGTACGAGGCCTGTACGGAAAGTATCAAGCTATTTTAAGTATCTCAATAACCAGTTGTATGGCCTTGATGTAACTAGGCTACCAATCAGAGGGTGCCTTATTGCACATGCTTGAACAAACACTTTTCTTGTAGGGTAACTCGGTTAACAGTGAAATATTATTGAATAAGCCTTGATACTGTGTTACTGTCACATTCAAAATGACTGAGCAAGTCATTCTTCACTAAAAGAATTTAAGAAAAAAAAAATGACTCGATTTAACTAATCTTCTCCAATAGGCTATGTTCTCATCCAAAAATACATTGATGAACTTTAAATTGGAAGGGTCCTCAAATTGAAATGAAATGAAAGGAGAACTGAAGAAGAACAAAAGACTAAAAATTGTGCTGTGAGAATAATCAAGATTATTTTGATGCGACTTATTTTCAAAAATAAAATGTCTTATAAAAATGATAAATTAAGATATATAACCAAATTTCAAAATTATAGACAAGACACTTGTTAAAAATATTTTAAAGCTCGAGTCATTCAAAAGAGCCTGATTTGAAAGAATCATATTAAAATTCAAGGATTTACTAGCTCTTGCCAAATTTGCTTGAAAAATGACAAAATCTGCCACTTGTCGGGTTTGAGAGCTTTTATAATGATAGAGATTTTTTGTCCTGATGTCCGGTTGGCTCTATTCTTGAATGACATAAAAGAGAAATACTTTGCTGCATCTGACAAGTTGTGCAAAGAAAAGGAGGTAAAAGATTAATCTTAATGAAGTCCAAGATGGAGTCATGCAAAATTTGTCTGCCATTTTTTTTCTCTGAGTTGAGTGGAAAGAATAGAACAATAATAACAACCCCCTCCACCTGCCCTCAAACCAGTTGTATTTTATAATTAAATGAAATATTCCTAACAAAAAACCCCCAAAACAAAAACAAACTGCCAATTTTCCCATTAGATAATAGACTGAATTTTTCATGTAAAAATAGACAGCACTCAGAGAGCACTTAACTCCATAATCAGATTCCTGATCCCAGACTATGCTGTATCAAAAACTTGTTCCTGTTACTACGTTACTCTTCCATTATTATGATATTGCCATAATCACTTTGTTGGAAGAGGTGTTTAAAAGAACGACTTTAAAAATTTTTTTTCTACATTACTTAAAAATGGAATGAGGAGTTTTCTTCAAGTTTTTTGTACAAAAATAAAACTGGCCAAGTCAAATATCAAACAATCATATTCTTGAAGACTGCTGAATGTATACAAGAATGGAGCATTTATAAGATGTCCACATTTGCTGTTAAAATAACTGAACTTCATATCCAGAAGAGACAGATTTTTTAAACTGAGTGCCTTCTTGATTACAATATCTGAACTAAAAAGCACTCAGAGAGTGTATACCTTTCAAAATCATACACTTACAAAAACTGAATGAAAATCAATTCATATATAGCTACAGTGCAGGGAAAGTAACTGTATATACTTGATTTTTCTTAATTTTTGGATTATTATCTTGGTAAATGAAAACTATTTTTTAATAAAAAAAAATTCTCACATCTGCCCCAAATTCAATCAATTTTTGCTTAGATCATGGCCCAAATTTTATTGAAATTAACTGAGAACTATTGGAGATAATGTGTAGATAGATATACAGACATAAGTAAATACATGTACCACTTCCAAATTTGTTGGCAGAGGTGAAGAAAATGCACTATTCTCAAAATCACCAAGTAATATAGATTGACTGACGTACACAAATATATCATACATATAAACACTTTTCTCTGTGGAATTCAAGAATTCTCACCGGATTTTGACTGAATTATGCTTAACATCAAACTCAAAATGCATACAGAGAATCGTGCACGCTGATCTCAGCAGATTTTTTTTAATGAAAATATTCTTCTCTATTATATGCAGTAAAGGGGGGCAAAGGATACTACTTCAAAAAATTTTATTTTATCATAAAACATGTTTAAAATGAATCTTATTATATTTCAAAGAGATTAATCAATTTAATAACCTATTGGATGTACAACTATTGCACATGCAAATAAATCTCATTGTTCCCATATACACACACATACTTTCTCTTTCTGATATATATCGAGAAAGACACAGCACTTTTCTCAACAGCTAGGGAGGAGTGCCACACAAAGTCTTCAAAAGGTATTCAAGGCTTCCCAAGTGTCCTTTGAGAGTGTACAGGGTAATCTGGAGGAGGGGAAAGGTGTAAGAGCAGTGGGGATACACAGAGGGCATTTGGGTTCCCAAGGAGGAGAATGCTACCGACATTGAGCAGTTCAGAACCATCTCATTCCACAATGTGGGATGCAAAACATTTTTTGAGATCATTTCAAATTGCTGAATGAAATTTCTACTAAAAAACACCTGCATTGAAACCTCAGTGCAGAATTTGAGGAGTTCCTGGTATTCCAGGATGCATGAAGTATACCCAGCTTATAAAAGAGGTGCAAGGAAGTGAGGGAGATCAGGCAGAGCTGTGGCCAGATCTACCTAATGCTTATAAGTAGGTCCTGCACAAGCTGTTAGAATAGACCCAGTCAATATATCAAATTCTAGAAAAAATTAAGTACATTATTCTTGACATTACTACAACTTCAGTCTCAGAATGTCCTTTAGAAATTTAACATCAGCGCAGTATCAGCTGAAAAAGGGTATTATCATTGGTTGCATTATTTCTGTGGTACTATTTGAGCTTGCCGTGAATATGCTGGTGAAGTCTACAGAGATTGAGTGCAGAGGGCCAAGGTCTAAATTTGGCTTGAGGCTACCCCAATTAGAGCATTTATAGATAACTTTACTGTCACAACACTATCAATAACAGGATGCAGATGACTCCTTTGGGGTCAGGAAAGGCTCATCACATGGAAAAGAATGAGCACTAACTCGGGATGTCCAGATCTCTGGTCCTCAGAAAAGGTAGAGTGACAAGTTCAGTTTCTCATTGGGTGGTACCCAAATTCTATCCCTAACAGAAAAGCCAGTCTAAAATCCTGGAAAGTTTCACCAGCAATTTGAGAGACAGCTCTTTGTAGTAGATAATTAGGACTTCCTGGTAAATTTAATGGCATTACCAGCATAGAATTCTGTCTTGGCTCTTCTGGCCACTCCTAATCTATGAAGTTCCAATTACATTCATAAGTGGCCATGAAAGGAAAGTCAACCAGTTGCTACGCAGAAGGGTGGGCCTGCAATGGTGCCTAAGCATCATTGCCCTTTATGGGCATAACACCAAGCTACAGATCCCTTTCAGTAATGTGGTAGAGAAGTTCAAGGTAACCAGAGCCAGAGACGTCCTGTACTTGGATACCAAAGTCACTTTTGCAGGTATTGAAGTCAGAACAGGAAGGAAGTGGTTTGTGCCAGAAGCTGTTAGGTAGGCTGTGGCAAGTTAGCAGAACAAAATCCTACTGAGCATTGTAGCAGTGGGTTGGATGGGTTTTGGCAGCAATACAAAGCCTTGCTATAGTAAGGCCTGAGGGAAAGACAAAAGAAAAATGATCCAGAAGGTATTATGTGCAGAGGAGGAAGAAGTTTGTCACATCAAAATGGGTTGAGGGGCAGCATTGTTGGCAACATGACCAGATTCTGTGGACAGTGACAAAGACAATACACACTTGAATTAACCACAGCAAGTATCAGAACCCAGCAAAATGGCCCATAACATTTGTTAAGCCAGCAAAAAATCTATGGAGGACTGCTCATAATAGCTGAAGATTGGAGCTGACTTGGGTCAACAATTCAACTTCCCAATAACCTGACTCAGACCAGAAATGGTTTTGATGTCAGTGGTGACTAAGCAAGTGATTTTATTGGAGTTTTCTGTCAGGGGAGACTGCATAGAGGAGGCTCAAGAAAGAAAAAAGTCAAGTATGAAGAAATGATGGCCGAGTGTCTGAAAAAGTGGTGGAATGCCCACTGCAAGTCCATAGAAGTTGGCTACAGAGGCTTTGTAGGTCAATCTCTTCATCAGAGCCTAAAACACTTAGGGATATGTGGACTAAAGGGAAGAGAGGTTATCAGAAAATTCTTGGGAGCTGCTGAGAGAGCTTCCCAATGGCTCTGATGGAAAAGTGGGGACAGGTAGCATAACATGCTCTCTGGACAAAAGTTGGGGCTTGATGAACCTTGGCTGGACCACCTTGGTGAGGATGTGTAGTGATTAAGACCTAAAACTACTTAAATCCTTGGGTTTCATCTCTTACAAATTGTCCAGGTTGCATCAAATGGTGAAAAAAAACAAACACTCATATATATATATATATATATATATATATATATATATATATATATATATATATATATATATATATATATATATATATATATAATTTAATGGTGAAAGAAAGATTTTTTCACACAACTAATATATATTTTTCAATATAATCTCCTTTCTTTTTTATGCACTTTTTAGCAGTGAATAATAATCACATAGATTGAACATTATGCAGATCAAAATTCAGTTAATACTTTATGTGTCACACTGCAGACACTGATTAATCTTCCTATACAAGGCATCTACAGTAGCAAGCTTGTCTTAGAGACCAATTTGCTATCATAGTAAGGTCAACTCTTTCTAGGTGCCTAATCACAGTGACTTTAAGCTAAAGTGAATAAATAACACATGGAACATGCTGTAGAGTGGTGATTAGTGAGATAATCTTGCAGATTATTCCTTTGCTTTTTTCACTTTGCTACTCACTGGGTGCTCAACACTTGTGACTGTGCTAGACTAGGCTAAGCTTAGTATATATGAAGTGATTTTAAAGCACAAAGGATTGAAGTAAATTTGATGATCATACTTTTAGTCAATTGATATTCAATGAACAAAGAAGATATTCTGTCCATTTTGTTAATAATATTTGGCAGATGATGTGAATAAGGATAAAAAACCTCACTTTCATTTGTTCATCAAATAATGACTACTCACAAGTTTGTTTTTATGAGTTGTTTTCTTCCTTTATAAAACCATAAATACCAAACATATTTTGTATATTGCCTCAATAATACCGTTATGTCCTCACCAGTGCCTTTTCCCATTTGAAGTATTTTAATCCATTTCTGCCATATATCTCATTTTGGACATCATGATTTCTCTCCACTATATAGTGAACAATGAGAATTCTTCCATTTCTCAGCCTGTAACAGAAAATTCTTCTATTTGAGGGTAACAATATTGCTCATAAAGATATATCCTACTCATCATTTAAAACAATAGGCTCTATCACTTAAATGAGTCCATAGGTTTCTTTTTGAAGAAAATTCATCTCATAGAAATTCAAATATACCTTGGATTTTTCCAAGAGAATCAACTAGTTAATAATAAAACAATGTAAAGTTAACCAATTTGGGACAACACCTGTCTTTCAGTTGTACTAGATTCCATTTGCTTATTAGCATCATGATGAGAGCACATGCATTAAAAATGAACTTGTCCGTACATGTACCGGTGTTGAAGACTTTATTTTGTGAGGCAGAGCAACCAGAAATAAAATTAAATCAAACTTGTTCCAAGATGCCTTGGGTGATGACAATAATTTCATCAAAGCGGATTAAACCAAAATCCAACTCTGTGCTGCCTGTTAAGTGATTTACAAAAACATTAACCCTTCTAAAAGTGGCTTGCTTTTTTATAACCCACAACAGGATGGGAAATTTTTAGAACTTTTTTCTGAAAAAGATAAAGAATCAACTAATTTAATTTTACTTGTTTAAAAGCTGCCATCAGCAGTATTCAAGCTAGATACAAAGTCAATCCCTATTTATAGAATTTACATTATGATTATTTGCTTATTCTCTTATAAAATCAGTAATCAGCTGTTGATAGACCCATTTTCTTTTGTCAATTTGTACTTAATTAAAATACTCAGAAACCAGTGGTTTGATTGGAATCAAAATTGCTTTATTCTCCAAATCAGAGCATTTTAATAGTATTGTACAAGCAAAGATTGCACCATAATGTTCTGCTATTGTTATGTCACAGTAACAAACCCACATACTAGCATACACAGATCAGATCAAAATATCATTTGATATCAACGAGAATATTTTGAGTTTCCAAGTTATTTTCAGAATTGATTTAAATTAAATTTTTCAAAGTTATATTGCAATGAATAATCTCACAAATTATAAAAAAACAGAATTTTTATGCATTTTCCTCTTCATTAGTACCTAGTTTGATATTGAATCATCATTATCATTAGTCTTTCAACGTCTTCCCCAGGATTCACTACACTTTCTATTGTGGGCGTTGCGGAGCTAGTACTTTCTGAATTTGTCTAGCTCGTCTCTCCATCTAATACTCTACCGGCCTCAGTTGAGCATGTGATCTTGGGGATCCATGTTGTGAGTCGCGATGTTCATTGGTTGTCCACCATTCTTGCAACAATGCCAGCCCACTGCCATTTGAGCTTTTTAATGGATTCTATGATGTCCCTAACTCTTGTCTTTTCCTGGATGTACTGTGCTGTCTTGTGGTCTCTCCATGTGAGGCCTAGCATAATTCTTTCATATGCACGTTGCATGGTTCTCAATTTGCGGATCTGTCTCTTGGTTAGGTTCCATGTTTCCGCTCCATAAGTGACTATTGGGAGGTGGCATTGGTTGTACACCCTTCTCTTTAGAATTAATGGTATCTTCTTATTCTTGAAGGTTGAGTTTGCTCTGCCAAAAGCTTGATTTCTTTTTCTTTTTTCCCATGGAGATTTGTTGTCCTAGGTAGATGTAGTGATCTATTTTCTCCAGTTCTGTGTCTTCGATTCTGATCTCAGTGTTTTTATCTCCAATGTGGTTGTTGCACATGATCTTCGTCTTGCTGAAGTTCATATGTAGGCCGACTTTCTTGCTCTCTCTCTTCATAAATTTGGCCAAGTTAAACAAATGATGAATCACTTGCTTTTGGATTTTATAAAATGCATCATGTACAATAAATGCTAAGAAAAAAAGACCTTTTACATTATGAACTCATTCTTATGTCCATAAATTTCATAATTTCCCACATTTCTTACAAATGTCAGGTTACACTGTAGATCCGTTATAATGCGGCTCAATAATAATGGGGTTCAAGCATGGACCCCAAATTTCAAAACATTAGTTTGATCTCCAAGTAGTAGCTAAATACAAACATAAAAAGACCTGTACCAAACCAGTTTACACAGAAAAAAAAAAGAAAATGAATTAGACAGTAGTCTATAAATGAAACTCATCACCCTTTTTCCTTTCATCTGTTGCTACAAAGATTTCTAATGCATTGGCTAACTCCTGCTCTATGAACTTGCTACATATGTATCTAAGTTTTGTCAAAATGTGACTTTCTTCTGGTAAGGTGTCATGATTTAAAAATTTGTTAATATTTATTTCTGTCTTCCTGACAGACTGACCTCACCCTACCCCAACCTCCACGGTTTTCTCTTCATCTCTGCATGAATTACAAAAGTCAGTCTTGATGAAATTGAATGGGGGGGTCTGGACTTGAAATAAGATTTGTGAAAATGGAAATATTTTTACAATGCAAATACACTTATAATGCAGTAACAAAATTTCCCCCAGGGCATTGGTGTGAAGTGAACACAAACTGTCCCAGCTGGATTTTGAATCTGGCTCATCAAGCCCATTCTCCATGCCGTTACCTACTCCACCACAACACACCTCCTGCAGATGCTTATTAGGAAAAAAATTCTTTAGTGATGATTGTGAGCCTCCAGTTTGATTTTTCATAATTTGTCTAAATTAATTAGAGAAATTTAATTAGTTTTGCCAGTGGAAAAAACCAAGATGATTGTTTGCAAAAATTACTTCAATTCATGTACAGTCATGCCAAAGAAACAAAGCGATTTTCAGTGAGGGAAAAATTACATTAGCATAGATTTCATTCAAATCAGACAAACTCTCTTGTTGTGGCCTTAAAATAGAGTGAATTTACTGCCTATTCATAATTTGGCTAGCCATTTAAGTCTTTTTCAACCTATCATCTTTCTTTTGAGACGACTGAGCTAAAGTTAAAGAAGAAATCTTGAGGGGAAAATATGAACGTTGATGCATGAATCTCACTTAATTGATTTGTCAGTTTTTTTTGTAATAGAAAAATCTGTTTTTTCCGACTCATGAAAAACACTCATCACTAGAGAGAGATATTGAAGGTTAACTGGTATGAAAAAGATATGACCTTTAAAATTATCATTTGCCCGATAAAAACAGAGGTGAAATCAACTAGAGAGTGATAGCTTCTTAAGCATATACACTCAGAAAAATATATCAGAAGAAAAAGAACACATAATTTTGACTTGTTAAAAGATTAATAGACATTATTCCTTCAATTTTCTTCTTGGATATTTCTTATGTTTTCTTTCTACCTCTTCCCTTTTTTTTCCCTTGATTTTGCTCTTTATTTCTTTTCCATTTTTTTTTCCAATCTTATTTTTCTGTTATTTTCCCAAAACATTTTATCTGTCTTTGATATTTTTTTCATTGCCCAGTCATTTTCTTTCCTCCCTTTTTTCCCTGCTTTTTTCCTTGTCCAGACAATTTTTTTTTGCTTCTTCCTTGCCCAGAAATTTTTCCTTCTTCCTTGCCCAGACATTTTTCATTCCTTCCTTGCCAAGATAAGCTCATTTTTATTCAGTTCCTCTGTTGATAACTTTTTTACTTAATACTCTTGTTCATTTACACTTCACATTTTTCACTTCTTTCCTTTCTCTTTCCTTTCCTGCCTTTCTTTAATTCTTCCTTTTTCTTGAAATCTTTTACCCCTTTTTAAATCTCTTTCAGTCTTTCTTAATTATTCATTTTCATGTTTAATAAAGTCTATGGCAATAAATCTCTACATGAAATGATAAAAGATTATTTCAAACTATTCAGCAGATGCCACATGAACTTGAAAAAACTAAAAGCATATTTGTTTTTATATTCTTGCAAAACTGTTGTCAGAGATAAGTTTGCAGCAACTGCACCTGATTTCAGTGCATTATTTTGAAAACTTAAATTATTAAACCCTTAAAAGAATACCACCTACAGTAACATGGAAATTTGAAAGGAAATTCAAAAGAGAAGTATTATCAATCAACAAAAAACTTGAAATGATTAAGAAGAATTTACTGATATGTTCAACAAATGATTGATCACATCCCAGCAAACTTGTGACCCATATATGGGGCATTAGAATTTGAAAGGGTGATAAAAAGTCAATTTTGTCTGTACTTTATGGATTTTCAAAATTTATACACTATAAATGAAATCCACCCATTATAACAGAAAATTCATTAACAGTTCTCTTAAATCTTTGAGGGTACTATAATAACAGGAAGCTATTGTAGATGAAGATATTACTCTGCATATCCATCTTGAAATCGCCAATTGATTTTCAATATCTGTTCACAAAGTTATTTTCCCAAAGGCATTAGTGCACACACACAAATTCTTAATTGTGCTTGATGTACAGACATAGAAATAATTTGTGAATGAAATGCACAAATCCTCAAGTAGGATGTGGAGCATGGATCAAGTGCTACTCTTCTTGATCTAGCTGACCTGTAATTGATCCTGCTATTTGGTGATCAACTTTGGAACAAGGGAAATTCTATTCGTCTGCTGGCTCAATAAATGAAGATGAATTAGTAAAAATCAATTAAAGCATCTTAGTTTAAGTATTATCATCAATTTTGTCTGACAAGTTGAAACTATCAATCATGCCCTGACTATCGTGGTTTATTGCAACTGTTGAAATGATAAATTTGAGCTTTTTACAATTGCAGGTATATCTAGCTCTGTTTTAATAAAGACTGAAAAGATCTGAGAGTTTCTCTCAAATGTCAGACTCTTTTGATAAAGGGAAGGGGAACAAATACCACTGTAAATGAAAAGATTCAAGTAAATTGAAATATAAGAAAATTACAGCAGGTTAAAAAAAATTGATGCAAATATTTATGCGGAAAAGTATAAATAAAGAAAAATAAATTGTTGACATCCCCTACCTCAGCACGTACAGCAGTAATGAACTCCTCCATAAAGTTCAAAGACAATAGTAGACAAAATTCTTCAAAATGAAAATTCATTTGAGCATCTGATCAGTGAGGATGTGGAAATTAGGAGAGAAAAAAATCAAGATGATAGGATGTGCTTGAAAAAACCCCCCAAAACTATGGAATTTATTGGCCATTATTGAATGATTGAAATGACAAAGTTGGGAGAGCTTACCAGAGCAATTTGTTGAATGGAAAGTAATTCCAATTTCAAACCAAGTTTCATTTGTCGTAGTTGAATCCTGGCCAATCTTGCAACATTTGCCATTTACATGACTTTCTTATTTCACTGGTAAAATCCACAATAACCCAGGGAATATATAAACATATTGCATTTTAACTTTCTCAAATCTATTTTGTCTTAAGCTAGAAAACAGAAAATAAAATTTCATAACAAAAGAAGAAATATTTTTCAAACCCCAAATTGATTTATGCTTCAAGGAACAAGAAATGATAAGCAAAAAAAAGAAGGAAAAAATTCCTGACACCAAAGTAATTGATTTTAATCAATGACCAAACAGTTTCAAAAGATGAGTTTTTAGTTTTTTGTCCGATGACGACCCCTTCCATCAACTTCAATATGTTGATTTCTGAAAAAATGAATGATACAAGATCTTGTATCATACAAAAAAAGCAGAAAAACTTTGCTCTTCTAAATGTAAAGTTCAAACATATTTAGAAAAAAAAACTAAAAAAGAATCTATGGTGAAAATACACTAAAAATGAAAATAAAGAAGAAATAAAAAAGTGCATACATTTGCCTAAAAACCAAATTAAGTTAAGTTCATTGACAAGGAAGAAGACTATGATGAAGAACAAGTATATGTTGTGTCAAATAAATGCTTTTTTCATCATTTGGTAGTGGACATATTGATATAGTTACGTATGATTGCATATAGCCACACAGAGGAGTTGTAATACAACAAAACAGCTGTCTGTGGATGACTGAATTATCTAATTATTATTATAATTAACGGTCCCTTATTCAGGGTTGAGCACTCTTTAAGTAAGGTAACTGATTCATTATAAGCTATAAGCAATGCTCTCCCAATTCAGGAATAGAGCATAGTGGTGGATGGGGAATTGTGCGTAAGTGAATAAATCGCTTGAGTTCAATGCTACTGACCATCCAGTTCTGTGTAGGGCAGAGGTAAAATATCAGCCTCTGGCTCTGAAGCGAAGGTTTCGATCCTACCCCATGTTACTGGATGGGGTGTTAATTCGCTGTCCCACAGAAACAAAATGTGACAAGGTTGAGCTTAACGTGGGAAGAATAGGAAACCATCAGTCCAAAAATGGCTCCAGCCGATGCGGCTATGGTTGAAAAATGCATCGTAATGGCTAGACAACCTCCGCCACAAAAGCGCCCACCAGGGGACCTGCTCCTTTAGCTGCAATGGAGCAGTGCCGCCCTGGGGTAACGGATTCCCCGCAGCTGGGTCGAGTAATAACAGGAGAGCCCAAGGACGAGTCCAAAGGCTTCCCGATGCGCTTAGCAGTGGCAGCCTCAGTAAAACCTCATTGGCTGACACACTGCACTGGCGCACTCAGTCTTTGACACCACCCACACACCAATCTCCGGCCCATTCAACAGGCAAGTGTCAGTAACTGCGTCTCGGGCTCTGCTGTGGAACAGATACTACACTTTGATCCCGAAGGAAAGGCCAGAAATTGTGGTGCAGGATGGCATGATGGATAGTGTATAGCCACACTGAAGAGTTGTAATACAACAAAACAGCTGTCTGTGGATAACTCAATTATCTAATTATTATATATATATGTATATACCTATTTAAGATATATATATATATATATATATATATATACACACACACAGAAATAAGTCAGTAGATATGTATTTTAGATTCAAAGCTCTAAAAATAATTTACGACACAGTTTCTCATCAAAAGCAATTTTTTAAAAATATTTAATAGATGACATCATCGTACACTGAACAATACAAAATTTTTGAAAATCAAATCAATAAAAGCACTGGAACTTTTCTTATTTATATACTAATTATATTATCAGAATATTCATTATTAGAAACAATGAACCGTTTAAACCAAAATCTGAATAAAAATCAGTTCATATATACACACTATGACTGTACAAATTATGATTTTTCAATTTTCTGACTTTTATTCTAATATATATAAAAATATCAAGAAAAATTCCTGAATCTAACCCCCAAATTGATCAATTCTTCTTTAGCCCATACTCTGTCTTTTCACAAAATATCATTGAAATTCATTGAGAAATTTAAGATATTAGGTGGATAGACAGACAAAATGAGTGAATAGACATAAATAAACAGTAAAAAAATGAAAATGCATCTCTCAATCCCAAAGAATTTGTTGATCTGTCCCCAAAATAAGTCAATTCTTTCTTAACCCATAGCCAACTTTTCTAGAAAATTTCATGAAAATTTGTTTAGTGCCATTGTAGATTTTGTGTGCACAGACACAATTGAATAGATATACTTCTTCCAACTTTGTTGGCAGAGGTAAATGAATGTTTCCTCCTCAGAGAAAAAGAACAGGAAGTTTCCTTAGCCCTGAAGCAGTCACAAATGATTTTCCATTGCAATGCTAAATGAACAGGACTGAATCAATACAAAGTGGACACAAAGATTCTGGGCAGAAGGGTTTCACAAGTGGTTTCATTTGAATCCCTACCAGTAAATTCAGTAATATGAGATGTTTTTGTATGATTTCAGTTTGAAATCTAATTTCATGATTATTCTGACTGTTGAACACTGTACAACAGACAAAGAAAATCTTGCCAGAGCAATTTGTCATTGATAAATTGATCACCAGTCAATTGGTCATGAGGTTAATTAGTCAAGAGGATAATTGTCTTCGGTGTTTGATATTATTTATCTATGTTTTTTTTGGTTTACAAATACAAAGATCTGAACCAGTGTATAAAAGAATGGGATTTGCTAATGGTAAATTGCAAAAATTCATGCAAAAATAAACTATCTAAAATACAGAATAAAAAAAGATCTGAACCAATAATAATGTATTAAACTTTCAAGCTTTGGGTTTTTAATTTTGAGCCTTTCTTGGTTGGTGATGAACTGTCCTATCAACCTATTGATTGGTGACAAATTGTCCTAACCAATTTAACCAATGATGTCTGTAACCTGACGTCTCCAATGACTGCACATAATGTTTTTATGTTGATAGGCTGCATGAATGTTCAAAGTTGAAAATGCTTCTAGTTTAAAAAGCATACTTACCATAAAGATACAAGTTTTCATGATTTGGAGCATACTTATTGAATCTTCAAAAATCCTTCTCCTCATCTAAAATTGTCCATTCTCTCGCACATCTATACATTCAAATACTATGTTTCCCTTTTATTGAATATGCAATTTTATTGGACAGCATTAATCAAATCTTTTTTCCCCCTTCTCTCTCTTTTAACACTAGTATTAGAAAATTAATTAAATTACAAAAGGAAAATAAATAGATAAAAAGTAAAAAATAAAATAATTGGAAATATTAAATTTGGGTGCCCAGAACCTTTGTACTGACACTGGTAAATTCACTTTCATATTTCTTTATCATTTTTGCCTTTTGAAGTCTAAGTTTAATTGTTAGTTACGTTAAAAGTGGATCAGACAAACAATGCTTGAAGTTATTTCAAACTCCACTGCCGAATACTCTTCCTGAGGGAGACCAATTCTCTCTAAAAGCAGAAAATTCTCTTTTGCTGATGATTAATCTATTGTTGCCTCAAGTCAGCTCACTCTTTCAGGAGTTAACTCACAGGTCCACCATTAATAATTCTAAAGGAAAGGTTTTCTTATTGATTCGACATGTTATTTAAAGCCAATAGCCTAACACTCAATGTTATTTAAAGCCTAACACACAAGTCAAAACACCGGGATGACTGGATCGACCCCATCCTTGTGGACCTCATCTGTAGCTGCAAAAGCCCAATGCCATAATGTTTTCATCAGTATATAACAATTTTAGTAGCTGGTAGATTGCTAGACCAAAGCCTAATCCTCCCCCTTTATTCAGGCTTGGGACCAACTATGACAAAATGCCAAGCTGTAGGTTTTTATCTGTCAGAGTAACCTTCTCTTAGATGGAATGCTTTAAGGAGCTGAAGACTATCAATTGCCTTACTATTTACCCATAGCTGGGGGAAGAAGTGGCTTTATTCTTTTCCAAAGAGTCTTGGAGAAAACTTAAACTTGGTCTGTCAATTCCATTTTTTGTCTTGGTATCCATTATGCTACTCTACCCCTTCTGGTATGATTTAGTAGCAGAATATTTATCAAGCTTAACATTGGTATAGCACAAGGTCAATTGGATGCACGAAAGAGGAAATGGAGGTAAGAAGATTGTGATGTACCAATCTTTCAATAGGGAAAGTCTTGAAAATCAGAATTCCAAATCCTGGCTTTTACGTTGGCTTCAACACTAAATTTGGCCAAATCATATGGGATCCACTGTTTCTAATGGAAAAAAAGATTATTCACACAGAGAGCCTATTCTTTACTTCTTATCTACACTTTTTACTAACCCATTATGATATTCATAAGAAGAATGATTGGGGAACATTCTAATATAAGAATCATTCTTTTATAGATGTTTTGAACTGGAGAAATGACCTCTGTTGACTTGGAATGACCTCTGAAATCAACTTCACATGGTCTATGTCTCAATTTGACTTTTCATAAGTCTACATGATAAAAATTAGGTCAATAGGTCAAACAAATAAAAGGCTCAAATATTGATATTGATATATAATAGATAATGAACTATGATCTGTTCCTGTTTGTTTCTCTGCCTGTAACAATGAACTCTTCCATATGAAGCTAACAATTTTGCTGAAAAAATATCTCAACTCTCTATTTGAAATAATACACTTTTCCGATGTAATATGTTCAGTAGTTTCTCTGTTATAAAAAATCATCTCCTAGAAATTCAAAAATATCTGAAATTTTTCACAGAAATTAACTAGTGCATATAGGAATACTCTGAATAGTGCAGTTTTGATGCAGTACAATCAACTTATTGTAGTACACATTAATGTAAATATAAGCTGAAAAAAAACAAAACATTAAATTATGAGATGTTCAAAAGGGCAGTTTTGAACAGAATGGAATTTTTGGAATGAATTAATCGTACTGATCAAGGTATATCAATATGTATCTTCTTGTCCCCTGTCAAAGTTGATAATGATAACGACTTTTTACTTTGACTGCTGCTTGGGTAGTATGGTAGTTATGGGAGAATGGTTTGCCTTAGTGATCACTCATCCACTCTTTTCTTGACCAATCATTGTGGTATGCTAAGACAAGATATTTTTTGTCAAGATACATGTTGATGGAGCAGAGTGCAGAGATGTGGATTCATTTTCACAAAACATTTATGCTAAGTGAACACAAACTGCGTTAGCTGAAGTTCATACTCAGTTTGCAGATTCTGTTTTTTGTGCTGAAAACTATTAGTATACTTTACATCTAAACACACACACATATGCCCACCTATCTACATAATGTCATTGAAAATTTTGGAGATAATATTTGGACAGACACATATATATCTCTTCCAACTTTATTGGCAGAGGTAAAAAACCTAAGTAGCTTAAACTGTTTTTACATTGGAGGGGGGGGGTTAGCTCTTCAATACTGCACTGTTGTACAACAAAAAGGACCATAAAGAAAGTGAATGTAATGAAATAGTAAGTAGTTCAAATTTGAGTTTGTATTGTGAATACTGAATTTGAAAAATCCAATTCTTAAAAATGAATTTCTGAAAAGGGGAAAAAATATTAAATTTAAAAAAAAGCACAATCAAATTTTGGAATAAAGTAAAAGTATTATGTTATTCTTATTATCAAGATTTTGAAATGAGAAGTGTTTTAATAATGTAGCTTCATCTGGCCTGGAATTGTGCTTTTTTTTATTTTTGGAAAATAAAGGTTTTGATATAAATAAAAATATGAAGAAATATTACATTCTATTTTTAAGCATTACTGATAAACACCCCGGGTCCCAACTGGCAAACATTTGATAATTGGAAGGCTGCCAAATCTGTACAAAAATGCTCTGACAGAATCAGAAGTTGTTCTTTACTACTCAAAAATCATTTTTCAAGAAAATTTGATGAGGGGTAATGGAGGAAAAATACAATATGCAAAGGAAATTGTGTGCAGATGTGTTTGCATGTGTGCAAGTATTTCTCTTAACATTAACAATGAAGGTCGATATGAGTTATTATGAATGTATACACACACATATGTATGATATATATATCATCCACTTCTATTGTGTTGATATGTGTTATCCAATATTATAAAGACCACAACTAGTGGGGCAGATAATTGCAAAATCATTCAGATTGTTGTACAAGCATGAAATTCTGCATATGGTTCACCTTTATTTTTCATACTAAGAAAATAGCGTTAGTTACCAATTTTCAAGATAGACTCCTAATTATGGCTACCAGATGCGATTAACTTCATATAATAAAAAAAACAAAAAAACATCTAAAATCAGTATTTGAGAGGTTAATTCCTATATTTCGAAACATGGTGATTCTGTTTCTACATCTGAGTTTGTAGGATGGATTTATTCATCATTTCTGGAGGGTATGAGATATTTCATGTGTCAGTTGTCCAATATCTTACTTGGTAGTTGGGTACCTGGATGCACTATTGCATATTTATTGGACCTTAGAACTGGCACACGCACAAAGTGCTGCTCAGGTCAAACTGATAGCATTTGCATCTTCTATAGCATTCCTTCTTACATCTACATTTTGTCAGCTGTTGGCAACACTTTGCAATAGGTTGTCGAGTCATCCAACAAACCTTCCATCCTTCACCATGCTTTGTTCACCCCCAGTCACAAGGATTCAGATATTGTGGCCTAGATACAGTTGCCTGAATCCATATGCATCCTACCTGGAAAACAGTGTGTTTTGCATGTTGAAAGAGGGTGTCTTGACTTGATGAGATAGATTTATATTTTTGTTCTTTCCATGCAAACAAACCCAGTCATTCCTCGTTAACTTCTACTGCATTACTGGACCTGTCACATGATGACAGCATATTTGGATGGTGGATGTTGCACAAGTTTTAGGAAGATGACTATGGCCTGAACATACACATTCCAAGTGTCTCAAAACTTCTTTCCTTTGCCTTGAAACGATGACAGTAAACCACAACCTCTTGCATGGAAGGACAGGATTCCTCATTTTTTTAGCTCAAATACAGAGCAGATATCATTCATGAATGAGTATCCATTTCATGCTTCAACTTTGACCAAAAATACCCAGCTCTTCAAGAGATTGAAAACAGGATACTGTAAATACGATCATATCTGTGTCATTTGCTTTAATCATCGCTATATTGTTGTCATAAAACCGAATCTTTTGTATGCCCTAACATCTGTGTATCTGCCTCTTTATGAGTATAGAGAGATACATTGCTTAGACACTGCTTGATTGGGCTGTACATTGTCTCCTTTGATCACAATGATCATATTTGTTGGTTGTAAACCAACAATTTTGACTGCAAGAAAATGAAAGAACTCTATTTTGTTGTGTTTTGATGGAGTCTGTCACCCTCCTTCACATTCCCTGTCCTCACTTTGTTCTCACCTCAGCCTTCGGACAAGAAAACGATTACCAAACTCCTATATAACAGTAGTTAGCTGTTTTATTCTCACAACAAATACCTTTTAAGCCTGATCATGATATTTTGTATGTTGAGCTTCATTTTTGGTATCTAATGATTTCTCATTTTCCTGAATAAACCAGCTCACTTTAGACCCAGCAGTCATTCATCTTTCAAGTGCTGATGGATCTTCAGTAAGGTCAATGGTTCCTCCATAAATCTTCATGCCTTTTCATGACCTTGGACTATTGCCATAGCTGAGAACACTCTGTTTGTTTTGGGACGAAATTTCTTGTGAAGTACTCTTTTGCCACAACGGAGGTGTTGATTTTCAAGTGATAACATGCCTCCGATGTGTATAGAAAGCCAACAAGTGTAGTTCACATTGTTGTTGGCAAAGAAATAAGGTATCAGCTTTGATGAAAGGAATTTTCTCCCCGTGGTATACAGCTGCCAGACAAGCTGGATGATACTTCAATTCCCAGGCGACAACATCTCACCCACTGAGTTTGGCTAACAATCATCTATCACCCAGGTTTCATATACACTTATTTGGTCTATCATTCAGTTGCATTGTCATAGCTTGTCTAAGAATTGAAACAGGTTGCTGTTTTTTGAAAAAAAGCACTCAGAAGCCTTTGACTTGGTTCTCGGGCACTAAATATGTGCGTGGTACTGGATGGGATAATGGAAAGTCTATAGCCATACTGAAGAGATGTAATACATTGATACAGCTGTCTGTGGATGACACAATAATATATATGTGTATATATATATATATATATATATACATATATATATATATATATGAAGTAAGTTCACTAACAGGTTATAATACTTATAGGATGTACAGAATATTTGGAATTTTATGTCAGTATTGCATAATAGTGGTAATTAAGATATTTTCTTATCATATTTCTGTAGTTGAGAGGTATATACACATATACTTCTGTACTGAAAATGACTCAAAGCTGGTCAGCAGGTCTGGGGCAAAAAAAAACCAACTTGATCTTATGCAAGGTTCAGCCTGAGATGGCGCTTTGTCTGTCATACTAATCAGTAAAGATGTATGCAGAAAATCTTAATCTGATCCCTGGATACACTATAAATGCTTATATGGATGTAAAATAACATTGTTTACTGCATTTTGCTATTGTATTTTACATCTGTATAAGCAGGGATTACTAAACTTGCTATGGAAAAAACACCATCATTTCCTTACTACTAAGGACCACCTTCTTGATGCATGCATGATAAATCTTGGAATAATGGGCTATCAACAGGTGAAAAACACATGTTCCTATCCTTGTTAATTTCCTAGTTTTCGAGTTAGTGAGCTTCAAAAGGCATGAATAATGATCTGGGTCAGATCGTGTTGGGCCAGATCAAGTCATTTCCTTTGAAAAATCTATTTGAATGTTCTTGAATGGTGAAAACTGTATGTTTCTATCTTCAATAGTTTCCGAGATATGGGACAGTTCTGTGACCAATGCATCTTATAAGAGCAACCTTACCTAAGGCACTACAAAATGATTTTTCAAAAGGCTAACACTATTTTTATACCAAGTAACCCTTGATAGATCTCTGTGCAACATTTGATGAAAACCTCATGTTTCGATCTTCATTAGTTTCCAAGTTAGTAAACTGATGGGCTGGGTCACATTGAGGCAGATTGTTTTAAAAAACAAACATGATTGCTATATTGCATGGTGAAAACCGTATGCTTCTATCTTCAACAGTTTCTGAAATATGAGAAAGTTTTCTGACCAATGCATTTGATAAGAACAACTTCTCCTATGGCTCTGCAGTTTGATTTTCAAGTGGCTAAAATTATTTCCATATTTGCTAACCCTTGATTAGTTCTTGTGAAAAATTTGGTGCTTATAAGTCAAAGTGAATGATTTGGCCAAAATTAGCAGTCAGCTGCACCACTAAACTGTTTGCTCGCTGCTATATTTTTTTCATAATTGGCCAAATGGCTCCACTCTAAGGGTTGCAAATTTGTCCATAAGGCTCACTTAACCCAAGGATTAACATAAGTTAGGGAGCGCTGACTTCCAAGGTCATTTTAAGGTTGGAATTACTATTTTTAATAAGACGAATAAAAAGAAAACAACTAAAAATATCACCAAAAGGAAGAGGTTGTGCTAGCTCCCTTTTACCTGGGAAAGTGTTTGACCACCTGGAAGTGTGTATGGGGATGGAGATTAGCTCATCTCATCCTGGTTGAATTTTATAAATTTGCTATAAAATATCATTTGCATTCCTATTAATATACTAGTATATACCTATCAAAATATTCATGTAGGGAACCGCACAAAGGAGCATAAGGCTAATTTGATAGATAATTAATTTATTTTTGATAATTCAAGTGTTCAAATTTTAAATTTTTTCTAATGTCTCAACTCAACCCAAGATGTTGCAAAGGGTGATTAAATACAGAGTCTTAATATAAAATATTTTGCGAGAAAAAACACTGCTGATATTATACATAACAAGAAAAACAACAGACTCTGTTCAAAGACTGCAACGTTGTATATACAATTTCCAACAACATTTGTAAACTATTTCTCTCCAGTCAATCCATGTTAAAATAAATGATCATTACATCAAAAGTGAAACTAACAATATTGCCCAAGATGCAACCTAATTTATTGTAGATTGAAAATGTTATAGGTATATATATATAAAGTGTAAACACTGTATAATCTGCTTTCTTTCTTTCCTAGTACTTTTTATTTTTCTTATCTTCAGAATCGATTTTTGAAAAAAAGATTAGAATGATGAAGTATAACGTAAAAAAATATTCCTCTTCCTTAGCCTAATCTCTATCTCGTATCTTTTTATGGTAACCAACACTTTCTCTTTCCTATTATCTCCCCTCTTATTTTGATAACAGCTTTCTTTCTTTGTAATGCTGTCTATCCTTTCTTAACCACTCCCTCTTCAGGTCACTTAATTCCTTACAAACACCATTTACCTGGGAAGAAACTTATTTTATCAAAATTATGACTTATTTCATAGAAAATAAAGAAAAAGTACGACCAAATTTGACATATCTGGCGTTTTTAAAAAGCACTTACATACTTTCTCTTTTTTTTGTATTTCAGTTTCAAATCTCCTACAAGTGACATATTCTCCATAAGCATGTCATAATTGCCTGTCTCATTTTACAACCCTTTAATTGTTTTTATTAGCTATGTTAATGTATTTCACATGGATCAACCTATCATAAGTTTTAGGTCATAATAGAAATCTGACAAAACAGACAATCATATAAACATACTAATTTGGAAAATATGGTTTTTATATGGATAGATTAGATAGGTGCAAAAGATTCCACAGAAGAACTGTTTTTCAACAATGTATTCAGTCTTTAGTTTTCAGAAAAAGACTTTAGGAACTTTGTACACATTAAGGCCTAAATTTTCTGCCCTATCTTGGCTTTTTTAGGCAAATGATTAGGTATATTTTAGATTCCTGTTTAGGACATTTTTGGGGTGTGTGTCTCCCATTTTAGGCGTGATGAGTTCTCCTTTTATGTTATTTGATTTGTAGTTTGTGTATTTCTGCCAGTATTCTTAAATTTCATGGCATGGGTGTTTACATTATCAGTAAGTGTTTGTTCGTGTTTATTCTATATGGGAGTGTTTATTCTTACTTAGATAACTTTGATTTATTTTCCCATCCTAGGTTCATTTTTTTATGACCTCAGTGGGTTATATGATTATCTTGGGTTTGGTCTACTTCCTCATGGTTAAGGTCATTATGTTGATTGGATAGTTCTTTGAGATGGCTCTGTGAATAAAATGAAATATCTATGTTACTTATTGGTATATCTATGTGTGGGTTATTGAATTATGTTGATTAATAGAAATTTTAAGCAGTGACTGCATTTTAACACTATTTCATTTTTCATTTATAATAGATTTGTTATATGTTTTTTTTGTTTTATTGGCAAAACTAAGGATTCCAAATTCCAGTCATTTAACCTTCGCAATGACTTACCCGCAAACCTTCCTGTCTCATCCCACTATCTGGTCTTTTCCAACTGCGTTTACTGTACCATGGCCACCAATCAGTTAACTTTTGTTCCATCTGTTGTCCTTATTCTTGTCCTGTCTATAACCATTTTTGTTGGTTAATCATTTGTATAATATCTTTCACCTTGGTCTGCCTAAAGATATCGTTTATTTTTTTTTTTTCAATCTCTTACAGATACTCCTAGCATTGCTCTTTCAATGGTTCTCTGTGCGATTCTGAGTTGGTTCTCAGTTTGTTTTGTTATTTTCTTTGTTCAAATCTATGTGTTATTGTTGGTATTACCTATTCATTTGCTACTTTACACTTAAAGTACATTGGCAAGGTGCTCTTCAATATGTCTCTATTCATATCAAAAGCTTTCCAGCTTATCATGATGTGTTGCTTTATTTCACTTTCATATATATATAGGTATGTGTGTGGTGAATTGTGTGTGTGTGTGTGTGTGTGTGTGTGTGTGTGTGTGTGTGTGTGTGTGTCTATAGTATGGGATTGGATAAAGAGGAGGTTGCATGTGAAGCAATGCCATGTTACTATTATAAAAGAATATTTTCATTATTGTCTCCTAAATTACCATTATGTTGGATTATTCACTGAATATTTATACCTTGATAAATGGTCGAACAAAGAAACACATGTTAGTTGATTTCTCTCCCTAATCTCTCTCTCCCTGTATGCATATACATACGTATATATATAACTTGGATAGATCAAGCAACAACAAAATTCAGGTAAATTTTATGGTTCAAGTCCATCATGAATCAATCTTAAATTCTTGATTTGTGAAGCCAAATGCATTTGATAATGATTTTATCTCGTAATTAGGCATCTTAAAAAATCTATTTTGCTTTATTTTTGACTCATTTTTTCTATTTCCCATCCAAATTTAAGATTATAACAAAATAAGAAGCGTTGATATTTCATTCCTCTCTTCATCATAAGCAATTAAATCTATCAATATAAGGTGGTATATGTGTGTGTATATATATATATATATATATATATATATATATATATATATATATATATATATATATATATATATATATATGCACAGGGAATAAGAGGAAAAGACAAAAGATTGAGAGATAATGTAAGAAAATTTGTTAGAAAGACATGACATGACAGAGGTTAACATGGAAAGAACTGTGAAAGACCTTTGTCCAGCAGTGGACATGATAGATGCTTCTGCTGATATGTATATATATATATATATATATATATATATATATATATATAAATTTATGGCTTGGAGGTATATTTCTAAATTCAGATTTATAGATTTCATATCTAGTATTTTAGTGTGTGTGTTTGAGTCTACATTTCTTCAACCCTATCATTTACTGATGGGCTTATCCATTTACTTATTTGTCATATGTATGTATACATGTATGTATGTGTATGTGTGTGAGTACATTTTGGAGATAAAATCTGATAGTTTTTTCCTTTTTAACATTTTCTTATGATAGCTTATACCTAATGCAGTTGAATCAATTTATATTTACTTAATGTAAGTCCAATTTCAACTCGATGTATAAACAGTTAACCTCACTAAATATATATATATATGTATATATATATATATACATATATATATATATATATATATATATATATATATATATGTATATATATATATATATATATATATATATATATATATATATATCGAGAGAGAGAGAGAGATGTGTGTGTGTGCAGGAAAACTTGGGTGTATTGTATACTCATTAGTAATTGCTCGTAGCCTGTGGATATTTGAATAAGAATATCTTGTCTAGCTTCTAAAAATTTATCTTTTTTTTTTTTGCTCTGGACTCAAAATGAAGGCAATGAACAGACTTCAGTGTAGGTAAACTAGTAAAAATAAATTTGTTGGAAGTGATGTTTTGGGAGTGTTTTTATGCTTTTATTTTTATTTTCCAATTATGATATTTAGTGATTCTGTTTGTAAATTTATGGATAATTGGTTTATAAATCTTCTTTAAAGATGTTCAGTTTTATTTACATTTTCATCTTTTTATAATAAAAAAATCAATACAAAAGATTAAGTTCATAATCTTGGCTTCTGATAGTTGTCTTTAGGAGAAAATGAGAGGAACATAAGTTGGCTCATTTGTCTTAAATCTTGATTATTGCAATGTTAAGATAATCAAACACAATCACAATTTGTAAGATATGTCAAATTCTATATTTCATAATAGTTATAACACATGAAAAAATTAATGGATATATTCAAATTTCTATGAGAGTTTTTTCTTCAATTTGACAGAAATCTACTTTAAAATTTATAAGTTCACAACTTTAAAGCTTTTAATAGCGTAAATCAATGTTTGCATCTAATAAATTTCAGCTGAAGTTTCATTAAAATGTGACAGAACTATATATATATATATATATATATATATATATATATATATAAGTTCTGTAACATTTTAATGAAACTTCATATATATATATAATAAAAAAAGCGACTGGAATACCCAGAGATGAAACCCTTTTACTGTCCCATAATAACAAACCCAACCGCATACCCCTTATAACAACCTTCAACAACACACTCCCACCCTTAGCACACATCATCAATAATAGATGGAACATTCTCACGATCAAAACAGATCTAAAAGAAACATTCACAGACCCATGTATCTCCTACCGCAGACCCAAAAACATCAGAGACATGATTAGTAGCAATAATATCGTTAACAATAAGGTCGTACACAAAAATACACCTAGAACAATTAAATTCTGCACACCTTGCAAAATAAGAAACAGTCTATGTTGCAACCACCTCAGGTACACCAACATATTCACAAGCACCACCACAAAAGAGAGTTACCACATATATCACAATAGCAACTGCCGCAGTAAGAACATTATATACCTTCTAGAGTGCAATAGATGTAAGTTACAGTACATAGGCAGGTCCGAGTGGCAATTTAATATTAGACTCAACAATTATAGACATAGGATTAAGTCAAAAAATAATCGTAGCCCACTTCCTGTAGAACTACACTTTCGCACAACTGACCACAATTTTGCCACTGACGCTAGCTTCACCATCATAGAAAAAATAGAAAAACTACTCCAATTGACATAACTAAAGTTCTAGAAAAACACGAAGACATGTGGATCAACAAACTTAAAACCCTATACCCTAATGGATTAAATACTAAACTGAACAACCCTCACCACACAGAACACTAATACACACAACTCCTACCATTAATATCCTCACACCCACATCTAAGACACATTCAATAATGGAAGCTTCAAAGTCACCTAGACCCATAGGAAAAACTTCACCTTAGCCTGTTATAACCCCTGTCCAAATCATAGCCAAAACATTTTCAGTAACTTTTAAGGTTGATACCTATGTAGCTCCTTGACCCCACCACCCCTCCTTCTACGCTATCCCAAACATACCAAAAAATCCACCTCCACAACACTACCCCCTACCTTGACACACTCTGCCCTCCCCAAGACCAACTGCTGCTGCTTTACCAAAATCCCAATACCTGCTGGTCATTCTTACATTCAGCAGGAGGCCTCTAGTAGCCCTGACAACAAAACTTACCCACATTGCATAGCCCCTGGCAGTGGACTCTGGTTCCACATGGTACATTTTAATTCACACTCACACAACGCACACCACTGATGATGGGAAGAATCCCGAAACATGTATGGACTATTGACATATAAGGATTAATAAACCTTACCACCAAAAACTTCACTCCCGAGTCTGTCTCACTCTCTAAAGTACACATTATATATATATATATATATATATATATATATATATAAGTTCTGTCATATTTTAATGAAACTTCATATATATATATATATATATAAGTTCTGTCACATTTTAATGAAACTTCATATATATATATATATATATATATATATATATATATATATATATACATATATGTATATATATATATATATATATGTATATATATATATATATATATATATACATAGAAAATTCTGTTTTTTGCGGAGACTGAGTTTCATACTGGTGGTGCAATCATCAGACCATGTGCTATTCTTGGAAATGAGCTCCCTATGTATAGAGCTTTTGAGGTTGTCTCTGGGTGTTGGTCAGTCTTTTGCAGTGGCATAACATACAAACTTTACGTCTGGTAACGAGCATCCTTCATGCGTCAATAAAGAATTATAACAATATATATATTTGATAAATATGAACATTTAATATGTTCATAATCAATCAATCATATTTTTAGAAGTTAGTTCACAAAAATCACATTTTGTGCAACTTTCTCCCCTGTAACAGAAGTATGAGTGAACTGAATGCTTGAGCAAATATACATTTGGAATTCTTCATTCTCATTCAACTTTAAACAAAATTCCAGTTCTTTTGCACTTCGCACTTTCTTGAATTCAACATGAATCAATCATTTTCAATTGAAACTCAATGAGCTATCTACAGAATTTGAATCTTTAAAAAATTTCTTTTGTGTACTGGTTGTAAAATATGTGTGCGTGCACACGTATCCAGCATATAAGGAACTATGTTCATAATTGTTCACATATTTTGTGATGATTTAATCATAAGTTGAGTAATTGATTATCATCAAGTCCACATTGTAAGAGAGTTCTATAGTTATCGTGAAATATTTCTGATATTGTGAGTACTTTTTTTACCCTCAGGCTGCAATTATAATTGCTTCAATGCAACAGTACCCATTGTTGTTTAAGGTTTCCATTTTGTTTTGTGTATGTTGATGTCTTACAGAAAACATATTTGTTGAGTAATACTTTTTATGGCTGACCCAAAAAATTGGAAAATCAGGGGAAAGCAAGTCATTCATATCTATTTTCTCTTTTTAGCAAATTATTTTTCAAGTATTTATGTACTGGTATATCCCACTTTTTGAAAAGGAGTAAAGTTTTGTGAATTCAGATTTTCAAATTTCTTTGTTGGAAGAAAGTTTTTGTAAAATCAAATTTTCACATCATATCCATACAGGGAGATAAATTTTGTAAATCAATATTGTGACTCATCTTGGCATGGTTGCAAGAAACACATTTCCTTGAATTTCTAAAAGGATCATTTTTCTTTGAGATGCTTTCTTACTCCAAATGAGTGTTTTGCCAAATTATTAGTGTGTTTAGTGATTTTTTATGTTAAGTTAAGTCTTGGGTGTGCATGCTTGTCATAGTTTGTTCCTCACTAAATACTTTGAAATTTTCCTCCAGGACAAAGTTATGTTTAGTTGAAAAATATTTTCTTAAAGAAATACATGCTGGTGTTTAGAGTAACAAGTTGAAACTGTCATTAAGATATTTCACTGAGATCAAATGAAATAATCAAGATTAATTTTTGACTAGTGTTTCAATCATCTTGAGTTTAGTGACTTTCATCCCAAGGTTCTGTTATTTCACAGCTGTGAGTTAATAGTACAAAAAAAGCAACTGAAATTAAGATGAAACAAATTCTCATCAGAAATTGATAATAATAATAATTAGCAAAATTTAATTTAATAAAACTCAAGATAAAAAAGGATGATTTAAGAATTGCCTCTAACACACAAGGAAGGACAGTTACACCATGTAATTAAGTAAAAAAGTCATTGAGATTTATAATGCATGTTGGATAAAAAATTCTATCTCACCTGAAGTGCCCGTGATATCTTTTGCTTTGAGTTCCTTGGCCTTTTTCACTTCAATAATGAGTCTTCCAACTGCAGGTTGGTAGCACAATGATAACAGCACCTCTCCAAGTTTACCCTTTAGAAAAGAAAGACAAAACATCTTTTAAAAATCTCATTATTACATTGTTTATAACAGGGCTTCTCAAAAATCGGTATGTGTACACTTTGGAGTATATAAGAGGAATCACAGGGGTATACAAGGTTTTTTAAAATACAGGAAAAATCATGATGTAATCCTGACATACAGTTAGCAACACTACCTATATCAAAAGGACAATTCCATAAAATCAAACATCTCTGGTTTTGCATGTATATCCATACTCATCTGACTTCCTTGCATGCTCCTGATGTGCTTTTTGAATTTAAAAAAAATCATAGAATCATAAACAATTTTTCCTTTAACACTGACCATCAAGAATGATAAATGGGTGTTTTCTCTAAAACTGTGCCTAGGACTGCGTTACTTGTTGGAAAGAGACAAGCTTGTCCATCTCATTAAAATGTAACATTAGATGAAATGAAATCAGCAACTAATGCTAGATGTTAGATGTCTGAACTATGGTATCCAAATATTCAAGTCCATATTTTTCACATGGTGCATATGCAAACAATCACAGACAGGACAAATGGATAGACTGGAAAAAAAGTCAAGAACCACTGGTTTATCTTGTATGACAATAAAACAAAGCAAAAACTCAGTCCAAAATGAAGTGACAACAAATCTTACTCATCTAAAAATTGTATCAAGGAAAATAATTGATTATTATTGATTTTTGACAACAATTTTCTCTCATATTAATTCTTAGTTGTTTTTTCACAACTTAATTCAAAACATCAACCAGTGAGTAAACTGGATGAATAAGTTCCCACTGAAATTTGAACTTGTGTCCATTTAGCCAAGGACAGTCTGATAAACATCCAGCAGCTCCACCTATACTATGAGAACTCTACAGCTTGGCAGAAAGTAAAATCTAACCTTGAACCTACTCTCTATTCCCGATCTCTCTGGCATCATGTCGGTTTTTGTTTCTGCACTAGTAATATCAGTTAAGCAATTTTCATTTAAATTTGGACAACTATTTTCCTTCATCTTGATTTTTTAGTTGTTTTTTTATTAATAAATTATGATGACCAAAAAAAGTAGTCAAAAATTTATAACAATGCTTTACAACATTTCATCTAATAAAGATAAATATCAGAAAAATGATTGATAATTTTCCACATTTATTCTTAGATGGAAAGTTGGAAATCATTTTTACTCAATCAAATTGATTGTTTAGACTTAGATACACCAAACAACTTAATTTTGTTCAAAACATTTCAAATATTAAATTTTATCAATGTTTTTTGAATTCTGTTTTGCTTTCAAGCCTTTATATTTTGCCCATTATATTTCAGTTTCTTAATGCTCTGTTTCACCTAATTTTGTTTTCAATTCTTTTGCAATTATCTCAAAAGACATGTAATATGTAACAGAAAAAACAGTGAAATTATTTAAAAACATTAGATTTACCTCTGCCTATTGGAGGAGGTGTATGTACTTACTCTTGTCTGTGTGTCCTCAAAATATCTCCAAAAATTCTCAATGAATTTCAATGAAATTTTCTGGATAAAGAAGGATTATGTGAGTAAGGAAGGATTGATGAAATTTTGGTGTGGAGGCAAGAATTCTTTACAGTTGAGTTCCCTCATTGTAAATATACATGAACTGATTTTCATTTAATTTCCAGGGATGCACTCTCAGAGTGCTTTCTAGTTTTGGCTTTGATAACAGATTTTTGGTTCAGTATGACAATGAAATTAAGGCAAAATCAGGTTGGATATGCTGGTTCTTGTATGATTATGAAGTTAAGCAATATTGAGTCAGATCATTACCTAGGTGGGAGACCATCTGGGAATACCAGGTGTCACAAGCAGCATTAACATTGTTCTGCATCTGACTCAGCATATGTTGTGCAGCCAAAAACCAGAACAGCTTGCCAAGTACTCAGTCCCTTTCTCAAGCATATGCTCTAGGGAGGACACAAAACCCAGTATGATGTTTTAAAATGATAACTTCCAACTAGAGAACATGTACAAAAATCGATCCATTGAAAATGATTGTGTATTTAACCGGGGTTTCTTATAACCAATTATCTGAAACCTCCGAAAGCAAGGCCTGCTTCTGATATGATCTAAAAAATTGATTTTTCAGTAAAATAAGATAGTCAAAAAAGAGATGAGGTTAGAGATAATGAGGAAGATAAATCTGTAGATAGAATTCATATTGAAAGAAATGAATTAGATAAAAGGGGCAAGATCAGATGCTATTAAAGATGTACAAGCAATGTACAAGGGAATTACCCAATAAGATAATCTACTTGAAAAATGATGACAACAATGAAAAAACCTGAATTTTGCCCATTAATGTTGAAGATGGAACAGTAGCTTAACCTTTTCAAGGCCCTTAGGACATGTATATCCTCAAGTTTCCATGACTGCTAGGGTTTATGTATACCCTGTAGATCTCTTTCAGAAGTCACCTGTGATGTACGTATCAAGAAAAATAAAATGAGATTTTCTCTGGCTTAAATGACCACTGGTACAAATATGTTCTAGGATAAATTTCTAATGAGATGAATGTATCTCATCATGATTTTAATTCATCAAAATATGCAGAATTTTCTATTTACTAAATGGAATTGGGCTGGACATGTTACAAGAATGGCAGACAACTGCTGGACATTACAACTTACAATGTAGATTCCCTGAGATCATATGCAAAAATTTGGCCAACAGAAAGTGAGTTGGCATGACAAGCTAGATAAATTCAGAAAGTACTGGCTCTGAAATGTCCATGATGGAGAGGTCAGGCAAATCTTGGGGAAGGTCTATGTCCAACCACAGATGCTAAATGGCTGCTGCTGCTGTTGATGTTGATGATGACTAAATAAAGATTAACACATTTTTTGCTATTCTATGCCTATTTAAGAAATTAGGGCATGAAGTACACAATTCAAAAATCTAAAGAATTTTCATAAATTATATATTTCATTTTTTTATGATCTTTTTTACTACTATATACTTTTAAAGTATTGTCATTTCTTTCAAGCTTGCCTATGCCAGTTCTTCAGAAAACTGTCAACAGATGTTTCTTGTTTTTAAGTTGGTGTGGCTGATTATGTGAGTAACATGTGTACAGGCCTCACCAATAGAGGTGGAGGACTGAAAACTAAAAAATTTACTCCTTTTTTTTCATAATAACCCCCTCTAAATAGGCTTTCATAGTGGGTTAAATTTGCAATGTAAGTTTATGCTGTATAGGTTCCTTAGCTTATGTCCGCCAGTATTCATGTTTGCTTCTTGAAGAGTAAACTTTTTTGGTGATCATTGCCGAGCAAAAGGCAAGAGAAGTAATTCATTCAATAATGAAATTAAAAAGATAACCAAGGAAAGTGAGTTTGGAGTGTTTTTGGATAATTCCTTTTATTTTGATAATCATACTTTATCAATTGTGTCAAAGGCAAATCAGAAAATTGATTGAATGATCAGAAATATTCTCTCAAGGGATGCATATGTTATCAGTAGAATATAGTAGACATTGATTGAACCTCATGTAGAATACTTTACTATGGCTTGGGCATTGGTTGTTAGGCCACAGAAACTAGAATGTAATCTTAGAAATGAAAAGTAAACAAACTAGATGATGGAATAAAAGACTGGAAACCTTAAGTTTAACAACTTTGCTAGAAAGAAGAATGAGGGATAGATTTAATTGAGACATTCAAAATAATGAATTTATGAATGTGGTATATCTATCTTTAATATCACAACTGGAAATCCATTGATAAGACAGATTCAAAAACTAAATCTACTAAACAATTTGA
The DNA here is from genome assembly GCA_963457665.1 of Thysanoteuthis rhombus. Taxonomy (NCBI): domain Eukaryota; kingdom Metazoa; phylum Mollusca; class Cephalopoda; order Oegopsida; family Thysanoteuthidae; genus Thysanoteuthis; species Thysanoteuthis major. Next base: position 48,962,470 of record OY735211.1, read on the forward strand.
TTTTTTTCCCTAATAAGATATATTTGGGATTAAGTTGCCTTATTGTATTAAAATAGCAAGGGAGTTAAAAATAATTTAGATATTTGGAGATTCCCAAAGAGGCAAAATAAACAAAAACAATAATTCATTACCTGCTTCTCCAATTTTTTTTCAAATTGTCAAAGGATGTTAGTCACATGATGGTTTTTTTACTGAGTGACTAACCAGATCTGTTTAATTATTATGTATATTCTTGTGACAATGTCTGACTTAGTTTACTTATTTGTATGGTTAATTTGTGCCAGGAATAATGAGGTTAATTTGTACCAGTAAATGTATGATTAATTTGATAAATCAGATCTTCAATTCTCTGGCCTTTTCAGGCATTCAAAATCAGGGAAGATATATTGCAGGTTAGTCAAATAATTTATCAGCTACATTGGAATATGCTAAAAATCATCCTCATTTTATGCTAAGCTATTTTGACTGTTCTTTTTTTGTAGCATATTAGAATTTTATTTTGAAGCCAGCAAATTTATTTAAGAATTGGACAAAACATTTTCTGAAATGCTTGTGATGGAAGTCTCCTCAATATGCACCTGACCAACTGTTTCAATCCCAGTGTTTTCAGTACTCATCAAATATCTGATTCATTATAATCAATTTTGCTGGTCATTGAAAGTGCCTCAAGTTGCCTTTGAATGAAATAACCTATCATGAGCTCTTGTTAAACAACTTCTTAAATAAAATCAAACAACAATCTCTGGCTATTAATCTTGTTCTGCAATTCTGTCATCCTTAACATTCTCCTTCATTGAGAAAGAGAAACAGCCAAACACTCAAGTTTCATGCATCTGGCTTTCTATTTGTTGCAGATGCCTGACAAATAGACCAATGGAAAGAATAAATCTTCCAAGGACACCACACAGAGCCCGATAAAACAGAAATTGAACAAATTAGTCACAAAGTAAAAACCAAAAACCTTGCAAATAAAATCAATCAGATTTCTTTTCTTTGTGTGGGTCATTGTTATTGGACAAGGCTGCTGACTCAGCTTTTTGCTCCTGTCATTTGTTTGCATAAAATACTGACAGGATAGATCTTAGAATCGATTGTTTTACTATGTTTAACTGCTGACCAGCTGCTAAGTGTTGTGTGATAATAAAAATGTTTCAAACTTATCTATATAACCTGGTCTGCAATTCTCATCAAAAGCTTTGTTGATATTTGTGCCTATATGTAAAAATACACATAATTGATACAGAGGTAATAAAATACACGCACACATTCATATGAGGTTTGCCCAGAAAGTATCCAGTCATTGAATATTAATGGAAAAATATCCTACCTACGGCAAAGTAGTCTCCGTTGGGAGATCAAACACTTATCCAAGCATACCTACCACTTTTCAAAACAGTCTACAAAGTCTTGTTTCATGATCGCTTGGTCATTATGAATGTGATAGTCATACAGTATACAATCTCTCATAGGGGCATCTCGCTGCATAACCCCTTGCGTAGTAACTTTCCCACTGATTGCTTGCTAAGTTACATAAAAACAATGCATCCACTTCTCAAGATGTTTAAAATGGCTGGATACTTTTCATGCAGACTTCATAGGTACTGATTGGGGGATTTTTATATTTCTCACCAGTGCCAGAGGTTATCATTCGAACATAGGTAAAAGCCAGTATTGAATTTGTCAAGAAAGCAAATAATCCTCATTAAGAAGTCTGGTGCGATACAATCTTCCTATCCAAATAATTCCTAAGATGGGTTTTCAGTCATTACTAAGTAATATACAAAGAGTATTTAATGAAATTGTGGCCCTAGAATCATATTTAATTTTTACATCCATGAAACAAATTTCAGAATCATTGCTTTAAAAAAATTATCACAGTTGCTTTAAATCAATTAAAATAGTTTATTTTTGCATCAATTGTTTCTTCATAATCATAATTTTCCTCATCTTGAAAAATCTGTTTATATAAAAGCCAGTTTCCCATTGCTTTGCGATACATAAACCATGTCAAAATTGTTGGGTAGTGATCATTACAAAAGTCTGCATTAGGAAAAAAAACAAGTGTTTATATCACCAGGAACAAAATAAGGGACCAATTTAGTACTAAGTTACATCAAAAATGACCATCCTCACAAAACCCCGGGATAGGGGAGACAGAGAGCGAGCTAGACCAACTTAAAAACTGAAGAAACTTATGTTGACAGTTTTGGTTGACAGTTTCTAATGAATTAATGTATTATATTAATTTTTTATAACTTGTTATAAGTTGTTTTTAACATAGAATTTATAACAATGAATAAAGATTCATACAATGTTAATTTTTCTGATTTTGTATTTTTTTTTCTAATGTTATGAGCCGATTTTTGTAATCTAAAAGCAGAGGTGGCGTGTGAGACTGGCAGACCTAGCAATCGTGGATAGGTAGGAGTTCTGAAGGCACAATATATCTGAGGAACACTAAATGATCTGGAAAAAAATCTAAAAATAATGTGCTGCTATTGCTCGAAGACCCTGTCACAAAGTGATCACAATTACCTGTTTCCTCTGTATATACAACTAATCTAAAAGTTTTTACTACCATAAGATCAAGTAAGGCAGAGTGGAAAATTAATATGTGTATTTCATTTTCTTGATTGCATTGTTGTCCCTTACTTCTAAATTATTGGCCATCATTAAAGCAAAAATCAAAAGATTTGTGAACCTGGCTAATTTCTCAAGTGACCAATGGGTAAACTTTTTTACTCGTCTTATGGGAAAAAAGTGTCTCATAATGTTTTTTTATCTATTACTTTTTCTGAAATACTATCTATGTCTTACATGAATCCCTGACCTTTACATGAAATGAGGAAAAATGATAAAAAAAAGCAAACAAACAAAAAGAATAGTTATTATCTATACTTTTGAAATGAGTCATTAATGTTCAAAGGTTTTGGGGACAATTGAGGCTAAAAAGCTATTTGTTACTGAAAGCAGAGTGGTTGCTGCCCTTTGTTTCACAAGGGGTCTGCAGGAATAAACAACAAATGATTTGTTCTTAAACTGTTTTTTAACAAGTATTTGAAGACCAAAAACAAACAAATGGCTCCATTAAAACCACTGGAAGTCCTTCTATACATTTTCATTGATTGAACAAAACATTTCAGAAAGCAATGCAAATGTGCCAATAATATACAAATTCTATTTTGAATAGGGTTACACTAAAAAGAGCAAAACAAACATTCATGAATTTGTAAATCAAAACGAATCATTCTTTTTGTGCTGATATTAACAAGAGAAATGCACTGGAAAACCTTGAAATCAGGAAACAAAATTATGTGATATTTTATTTCTTGCTTCAATTGTTTGTAAAAATATGACTAATTTTCTCCTGGTTAGCAACTTGAGGAAGTAAAAATAGCATTTAGAGACAGGGGGAGGAGATGGAATAAAATCAATTTTTTAGGTACTATTGCAAATTTTTCTTCTTTTCATTTAAAAAAAATGCAGTCAGGTGCTAATATTGCTGAAATGTCCAGAAGCAAATCTAAAAGACAAAATTATGAGTAGAGAAATCAACTTCTATCCATCTTCCTCCTTATTCCAAGGTGAACAGGAGATCTTTATAAAAACCAATGTCACTTTGTTGTTTGTTCATTGGTCTTTGTCACATTAAAGCAAATAAAAAGGGCAGAAGGAGGTAAAGCAAAACTTGTATCTGTCTGTTTGAATATGCTGAAATACCATTAGTCCTCAAAAGAAAGGTATATAACCAATGCAACCCTTGCAATAGTCACCTGAGAAGTTGAAACATAGAATCTAACCAAAAGATTGACCCTCAATCTGAGAAGCATGCTATGTGTGCAGGGGAAAATCATGCTCAAAATCATATAAAGAGATCACAAAACAGCACAGTATATTAGAGGAAAACCAAGAGTCAGAAATATCATACAATCATTAGAAAACTTGAAAGGCAATGGGCTGGTCATGTAGCAAGAATGGTAGAATCCTGAGAGATCATATGTGAAACAGTGGCTGGCAGAAAATAAGATGGCGTGACAAGCTAGACAAGTTCAGAAAGTACTGGCTCCATGATGCCAATAATAGTGGTAAGGCAAATCTTGGGGAAGATCTATATCTAATGACAAACACCAAAGGGCTGATTATGATATGTATGCACATATATATTTGCATCTATATTATTACCACTGCTGGGGATGTCTTCATAGTAGACAGAAAGCAAATATAGTACTTTCTGCTTTTTCATGAAAAAAAATGATGTTTTTCTCATTTCTGAAAATAAATTTGTTTTTCACCCAATCCTGTTCCATTGTTTTAAAATCATGAAAAAACAAAAATATGAAGTGTTGTAGAAAATCAACATGAAAATAAATTTTGTTTGAAGTATGCCTTTTTTTGTTTGCCAAAAAAATACAATTATACAAAAATGCATTTTTATATCATTTATCCATACATAAATAATCCCATCCTTTCTTATGCATATTATGCTAGTAGAGATGATATTTTCTAAATCATAATGACACATACTCTAAAGTTGTTTTCAGACTCTGGAATGAAGTAGTTTCATCATCAAATATTTCACGCTCATTTTCTACTAGTTTACTAGTTTTTAATGCAGTGAGTCTCAACTTATTCATTCTTGGTTCATTAAAGAGGAAGAAAGAAGAATTAATGACTCGAGCCAGTGAGTTTATTAGCAGAGAAAACAACTTATCAATATGTAAATCGCTTTTCGTCAAGTCATTGATTTTTGCTAATTATTTTTCTCACTTTCTATGCAGGAAAATGATTAATACTATTGCAAATCAACTGTTTACTTCACTGTCTTTTTGCCCAAAACAAAAAGGCTGAATGTATAGTTCTAGACTAGCCTCCCCGTAGGATCTGAGTGATTTTCATTGTGATATATTTATCAACATAATTTTATTCAGTCATTGAATTATACACAAATATGTATGATAATAGTTCTGTACACACACACATGCATATATATATATATATATATATATATATATATATATATATATACGTCATCTAACATATTAGAACACTTATCTTCCAATAGTTTTTTTAAAATCCTATTTAGAATTCATTCAGAACTATGCTTAGAGCTTAAATCTTAGATTGATTGTAACAGTCATACATTCAAAAGATTATATTTGACAGCATATAGCACCAAACAACCTTTAATCTCATCCAAAGTGACAATAGTTTTTGCTCACATTTGTACATATTGTATACATACTTTGTAAATAAATAAGGGCCTATTCTCATGCAGTAATTGAGGTTGGAAACCATTACATAATCGTTGGTTGGCAGTTACTACAGAATAGGTGGAAATTTCACTGTGGAAGTATGTCATTAAAAAGATGTATGAGAAGTTTTTTGTGTGTTTGTCAATGATATTTTGTGTATTTATCTGCATGTAATATTTTTTATGCTTTGTTCCTCTGATGCCAATTTTGCCATTTCAAATTTAATGGTAAAAAATCTGGCCGTACTTATCTTAATTAAAGAAGACATTTCATGGAAAGGAATTAACATTGATGTTTTGAAACTACTGAGAACAAAAGAAATGAATATTTCATTCCACATTTGTAACTAAATCTTATTTAAAAAGTTGAATAGGTTTGAGTATATCAATATCATTGTTGGACTATATGTCATCATTCACAGATATCAACAATTAAATTGTTTTGAGTGTTTAGTAATGATAAAAAAATAGCAGAACAGGGCATTGCAAACTTTCTTCCTTTGCAACCCATTTTGATGAGACAATTTTTTTGTGACCCCTCACTTGCTGTTACAATAGGTACCAAGATTATATATGTCTTTACTCATAATTTTACAGTAACTAAACATAGAAACAAATACATAACCCCCAAATTGTCAAAAAATGCAACTTATTTATTATCTATAATAAGCTTCATGGTCTATGACTTCCTTGCACCTGATTACTAAGACGTAACAAAAATAAAATTTAGTGAAGAAGTTAGAGAATAGCATTGAGGCATTTTACAACAAGTAGGAGTCCATTTTTGTATAGAGACTAAAAAACAACAAAAAAATTTTTAGTGACATAATTGTTTGAAAAAAATTCTTTCTGCAACCTCCATAATCTTTATGTGACCCTGCTGTAGACAATTATTTTCCCTGAATATTCCCCACTGAAACAAGAGAGCTTATCTTTTCCATTGCTAAGCTGCATGATTAGATGCCATCAAATCTCTTTTAAATTCTAGCAATCTTAGCAGTCACATATTTGGTGATAAGGTAATTACTGGTCTTCTTTGTTTTGTGATCGAATGTATGGTTTGATGCAAACAATATTGTATGACTACAAAACTTTCAGACATGACAACTTATATATGTTGAGTAAAGTTTACAAAAATTTTGTCAGAGCATTTCTACACTTGAAAATACTGCTTTGATCTAATATATAATGTGCACTCAGATAGCAAACTTTTATTAATACAAGTTTGATCTGAGACCTTAGACAAGAAATATTTTTGAATTTTTTAGTAAACTTTTGAATGCAATGAGCGTGAGTATTGTCTAAACATTTGAAAGTTAACACTTTTAGCCATAATTCTGGACATTGTCAAGATCAGAAGATAGAAAAAAAAAGCGTTCAATCGGTTGTGAAATACATTCAAAATTTTAGTGTCCAAAATGAAGAACTTATTTAGCTCACGATTACTTGATTTTATTGTGAAGGCTTCAGGAATCTGAATTTTTTTTTTCACAAATAATGTATAGTATATATGAATTTTATGGGCAACTGTTGTATGTTGTATACTAATATAAGCAATTATCAGTACCTAACTGTTGGAAACATTTGAATAGTCCTAACAGCCAGTGAATGTAGACATGCATTCCTTTGTAAATAAACAAGAAAAGTTGATTAAAAAAAAGAAATATATTGTTTTTTGTCACTCTCTCTCTCTCTATGTATATATACTCTGTAATCTAGTTAACAAGAAGACAACTTCTGTTATGAAAATGATAATGATCATTTTTGGAAACTATGTTTATACCTCAAACCTTCTGTTCTTGGTATCATTTCATGAAAAACTGAAAAAATTGATTTTCCTTTAATTCTTTCTTCCCTTTTAATTAATAACAAACTAAAGTAAAACTGCATTTTGTAAACGGAAGATAGTCTTGATTTTTTTTATTTCTTCTCTGTCTTTGTCTTTTTCTACATTACTTTCCAAGATATGTACATGTGTATGTATATATACACATATAATTTTCATAAAAATCAAATATTGAGACATTTAAGTCTTTTTCCAAGAAACAAAATGTATAAAAACAAGAAGAAGAACAGACTCTCTTCAAAATTGCATTGTTGGATGTACAATTTTTGTCAACATTCGTTTTGGCAATAAAAATATTAATTATATTAAAAAATACTTATTTTCTAATGATTTACAAGTTAATCCCCGTCAAAAAGTCCAAAATGGAAATAGATAATCACTGCATCAAGAGTAAAAGGAAAAATATTGTCTGACATGCAAAATAATTCATTGGTAAAAGAAACTTATATGAAGTGTATACATAAGTTATTAACGCTGTTTAGTGTGCTTTCTTTTTTCTTGCATTGAGAATTGATTTTTAAGAAAGCTATAATATGATCTAGTGTGATGTAAGCAGGAAATAATTTGTTTCTCTCTCTTATTTTGATAATAGCTTTTTTTTCTTTCTGACAAATGCTATCTATCTCTCTAAAATCAGTCTCTCTTCAGGTCACTAAATTCCTTACTAACGCTGTTAATCCATCCAAATCTGCTCTTAACATGAGATTATCTTTGTTCTTAGAACTGTTGATCTATGTTGTAGTTAAAAAGAATCAGGTCTATCAAGCAGTTTTCAAAATCATTTATGACATTGAAAAAAAGATTAAAGAAATTGATTCATTTGATAAGCGATTTATCTTTATGAATAAATGAATAAAAATTTTTCAGAAAGGTAATATTAAACAGGCTGAGAATTATGCCAGGCAGAATCATTCAAAATAATTGCTTCAATCTTGTTCAATATTGCGTAGGAGTAATGAATAAGAATCTAAGTTGTCTTGAGTATTTTAGATGTTGTCATGAAAGAATTGGCATTTGTTCCGATTCCTGATGAACTTTTTGCATTGAAAGACTCTGAGAATAAACCTTCAATCTTTAGAAACCATATTAGGTTTTCTCTAAAAGCAATTTTTTTCAAGACAGATATGAATGTTACAAAGGAAAAAAAGGTCCACTTTTCAGAATGTTAGAAAGGTAAAAAGAACTTCTGTCTGAGTTTACTAGATAAACTTATCTTTGTCTTTGTTACTTTTAACCTTAGGAAGAATGTTTGTTAGCATGGGTGTCCGCTGCCACTTTTCCTGAGGGATTGTGGGGGTGCAAAGGAATCTACGTGGGTAAAGAGATACATATAGATGTTGATTGTCAGGTAAGGGACTAGAGAGTGTCCAAGCTGTGACTCAACATGGGCTGTCGTTATTCAGTGTCCCCTTAATACCTGGTCTCTGTGAAGTTCCAACTTTCAAACCCTCTTGCCCATGGTCAGAAGGCCTAATCCGGTGGGTAGGGTATGCCTATTCACTATCCCACCTAATTGCAGTGTTTGTGAAAGTTTTTGAAAACATATTATGAATAACATAAATGATTCTTTCCAAAGATAGCCAGATGTGACAGACACCTGAGGAAAGTTGGAAAATGTACCAACTGAAATGTTGTTGAAATAATAAAAAGGATTTTTTTAGGAATTTTTTGGACAAATGAACTCTTTCTCTCGCTCCTACAATGTTCTGGTTTTTCTGTTTGCAACCGTTTTATGCTTTGCACAACTGGAAAAAGAGGCTCTCTATTTCCATAACAATAATACACCTGAATAAGGCTATACAATGGATAGACTTAAATGCTGCTGGAAAAACATGAATGACAAAAAAAATTAATTTCTGGTTGTTATGTAAATGCAAACTTCTCCAATAACTATTTTAGTATAGTAGCATGTGCTTAGAATAAGCTATTGAGCAAGTCTTTCATTTCTTAGATGTCAAATATTTTTCTTTCTAACTCATTGTTTGAAAACATGTAATCTAATTTATATTCTGCACACACATACTTGGTAATTTTTCTGAGTTTATATATATACATAAATATATATATATATTTATGCATATATACACATACATACATATATATATATATATATATATATATATATATATATATATATATATATATATATATATATGTATATATATATATATATATATATATATATGCATATATATACATACATATATATATGCATATATACACATACATATATATATATATGCATATATACATATATATATATATATGCACACACACACACACACATATATATATATATATATATATATATATATATATATATATATGTATATATATATATATATATATATATATATGTATATATATATATATATATATATATATATATATATATATATATATATGCACATATATATATATATAAATATATATATATAACTCAATGCCTGTTCCACTTTGTAGGTTACAATTCTACAAGTAGGATTTAGTTAGCTGAAATTTTGCATATTGGTACATCTTCTCATGGCAGAAGGCATAGTCTGTGTGATTTTGGAAAAGGTTTCAAAGTGAGGCTCTGTTTATAATGTAAAAACAATACTAAACTGGATCCTGACTTTCTGTCCATAAGTTTGTAGGCCACACCTGTATCTAGGAAGCTGAAATTTGGCCTGGGGGTATATCTTTCCACAGCAAAGGACATGTGTGGTGGTCATTGAAGGTCACCAGAGGTTATGCATGGTCATATCTAGCAAATTGAAGCTGTTGTAGGCTACAATTTTTGGTCATTTCAAATTTCATCAAAAATTGTAAAAGATTTCTGTAATAGCAAAAGTAATCTCCTTTGATACATTTGTCTTCCGAAATGAATCTAACCAATAAATATATATAGTGCTCAATAATATTTCAATGAATTTCAACACTTTCGTTATAAAACCTTTGATTTATTATTCACTTTTTAAAGTATCATTTTGATATTTTCAGGTGATTCTTTTCCTATGATACCCATGTATCTTCTCAAATATCTTAATATATTTTTAATTTATTGAAATACTAGCAAGGATTCCTGGACTTGCCCAGGGGAAAAAAAAAAATCCAGATTTGACAACAGAATGAAGAATATATGCTTTGATACATTTTTTTTTACACAACACAAACAGCTGGGTCAAAAGATGGTTTAAAAGAGTGTACGCATAGGCAATTTGGATGATATTTCCTTATTTTCTTGTATATTTCATTTATATCAGGTCTTGCACCCATCATCCCTACCCCACCCCGCGCAGGCTCGTACACACTCCCAGGCAGACCTACATGTAAATTTTCATTTTCATCAAATATTCAAGAAAATTAGAAAAAATAATTTTTATAGGGAATTTTTTGTTTTCAAAACTTTGTTTTTCATTAGCTAAATTGTCGGCTTTCAGAAAAATTAGTTTTAACCTTTTAGGTGGAGGTTTTAATTGACAAAATAGCTATAATGCAATACTTGACTTGGAAGTTTGCATGAATATTCAACTAAAACGAATATTAGCTTATGGTTCTGCTTGCGGGTGTTTGCAAGCCCATCCGGGGTGTACTAGACACACCAAATTTGATCATCACATTAATCATCGCATATTCAAAATAATTCAGTTAGTGATGAAATCAATTTGCAATTGTACTCAGTTTTCTTTAAAACCATTTCCACAGTGTGAATTGGCTCACTTTTGACAACTGCAACAAACAAAACATACCAAGATTTAGAAAAAAGATTCCCAAAAAAGAATTTCCCAGAATCAACTAACAATTATTTATCATTGGTTTCTTATATCAATATATTTGAAGTTATTTTAATCTGGGTAACACTGAATATCCCTACTAATTTATATATATATATATATATATATATATATATATATATATATATATATATATATATATATATATACATATATATATATATATATATATATATATACATATATATATATATATATATATATATATATACATATATATATATATACATACATATATATATATATATATATATATATACATATATATATATATATATATATATATATATATATATACATATATATATATATATATATATATATATATATATATATATATACATATATATATATATACATATACATATATATATATATATATACATATACATATATATATATATATATATATATATATATATACATATATATATATATATATACATATATATATATATATATACATATATATATATATACATATATATATATATATATATATATATATATATATATATGTAGTTATTGTCATTATTATGATTATCATTATCAATTTTGAATTCAACTGATAAGGTTTTTCTTTCAAGTTTTTTCTCCTGTTTGCAAATGAGTTGCTATAAAACTGGGTCCTGATTGTATAAGGGCTGTCCAAGATTTATTATATTGTTAGTCTGGTAGATGTCCATCGAAAACATAAATCTTTGATTTTTTTACATCATAGTAGAAAATACCAAAGTTCTATATAATACTCACTGTAAGGAAAAAGAATATAAATAATAGAAGCAATATTCATGGAAACTAAACTCATTACAATAAATAAAAAATCTTTTGATTGAAAGATTGGCATTTTGAAATCCTTTTGATATTTCCAAACAGTAATCATATCACTACCACATGATAAAATACACTTTTAAAAAATCAAAATTTACATTCTGAATAAATGCCTAGTTTAATACGACAACATAATCTTAGACACACCACTTGTTCTTGATAATGACCAATGAGGGTCAAAAATACTCAAACCAGACTTACAAAGCAATGAACTTTGGACAGTTTTACAGCTACTCATTTGTCAACAAGAGAGATTGAATGAAAAACCTAATAGAAAAAACCTTGTCAGACAAATTTAATAACAATTCTTTAAAAGAGAAACTGCAGCCCAAATACACATTATGTATGATGTGTGCATATTAGAAGCAAGAAAGAAGTTAAGTGAAATCTGTCAGTCTCCTTTCTACTCTAATAAACCATTTCCAGTTTCTCTGTATGCATCAATTTTACTGATATTTATTTGACTATAAACCTATAATGGGTTTTGTTTCTACAAAAATTCTCTCTTAAGGGAAAAAGATATAAGAGACAATGATTTTGTCAGGTTTACCAGACTCTCTTGGTGTCTGTAGTCACCAATAAAAAAACTTGATGTAACAGGAACTAACCTCATAAAGTAGGAAGGAGAAAATAATAAACCTGTGACAAAATGTCACCAGTTTATTCTTTCCTGCTATTTACCAATATTTGTATAGATAAAAAAAAGAACGGAAAAGAGGACTAAACTATCTTTTTGGCAACACCCATTTTATCAGAGTGAACAAAGATACAAAACAAAGTCATATGATAAGTAATCAGTTTACTTCGAGAACTTGAAATTAGTCACTTTGTGTTGTTGATTGTTATTTATCTATTTACCTAACTTGGTCTGTCTACATCTATTTCAGTCTGTTCATACCCAGATCTTCCAAGTCTCAAGCATTCTGTGTGAGACACATATTTTGGTATGCTCTCACACACCTTTTATAAAAGTGTTAGATTTATTTAATTTGTTTAGATTTCTGATGAAAATCTGATCTTTGATTAGAGAGATAAACTTTCAGCCCAAAATCAGTGACAGTATCAATGGTGAAATAGGAATATGAAACACAATTTCAGCCAATCTTGGTAAAATTTTTTGCCTCTGTGTACCAAAAACTTGAGAGGGGATGGGGGGTACACAATTCTCACTCATCCTTACCATTGAAACTTGACAGTTCAGCTTATCTATCTCAATCTGCTAATATCTATCTATCATCTGCTCATGCCTATCTATATCTACTGCTCATATCTTATCATTTTGCTCATATTTATCTATCTGATTAAGGATATCTGTTTGCTTGTATTTATCTATTGCAGTCTATACATATCTATCTGAAAGAGAAAAAGAAAAAATGTATACGTATAAAACTGAATGTCATACCACAATAACCATAATGGATGAAGCAAAGTCACATGTTCAGTTCAGATAGATACTGATGTTCAAACAACCATGCGTACTGTCAGTCAGTATTTCAATGATGTTTCATGCACATAAAGAGTTCGACTGTAAAAAGCAATAGTAGTACAAAGTACTTAGTACGCTAAATCTACTGAACCATTATTCTCTACTATCAAATAAATTCTGTTCTTTATTGTGCATTATGAACAAAATGTCAGTTTGTCGCCAGAAATATGAAAACATTTATCGGATACAAGCAGGTGCACTGTGCAGCAGCAGCTGCCACAACATTGATGCATAGTAACCAGGTGCATCAAATACTGACATGCACTCTGTGATAGTAACCAGCTAAACAGAGGCAGTAGCAGTGGTGGTGGGATGGCAACAGCAGATTTTCTTAGCACGTTTTGATGGCAATAAGGCGTAACTTGAAGGGTTTCAAGTTTGAGCAATATTCATAAAATATTCTCTAAAAGAGAATGTTACTTCTATCTATATAATGGACAATGTGATTTTTTTCTGTTTCTCTGCCTGTAATAATGAACTCCTCCATTCAAAAGTAACAAATTTTGCTGATAAAAATATTTCCAACCAACCTTTTCAAACAATAGACTTTTCAATTGAACAAAGTTTAGTAGTTTTTTTTTAATCATCTCATAGAAATTCAAATATATCCATGATTTTTTTCATGGGTTTGATATACTTATTTTTCTAACTTATACACATATACATATACTAGCAATCAATAAAAAATTATGGATATATTTATGTATAGAAAAATTATACAAATATTTATTGTCATGATTCTTTGAGCATGGTTTCATGAGTTTACCTTGACCTTGGTAATTTTCCATCTGTACTTTCACATTACTCCAATTCCTTGTTATAGCTACATACAGTTGGCCAAGGCTGAACAGGCCACAAGAGAAAAAAACCTATTTATTCAAAAGATCACATTCAGTGTATGTAAAAAAAATGTTACTGGATTTGAAATTTTTTTCTTCAATGAAATTAATGTCTTAAATGAAATTGACTATTTATTGAAAAAGATGATCAAAGTGGCTATATATTTCAAAGTTTGAATAGATGACTGTCTTTTTAAAATGTAATTAAAATTCAAAGAGAATGCTAAATTTAGTTTTCATTGTTTTGAGTTAACCTCATCAATATATAAAAACAAGATAAAGATTTGTGACCAATTAAAGTAATTGCAAACTTAAACCTCCTTTATCTCAGTATCTCTATGTCAATTTCATCTTATTATCAAATAGTGGAATAAGGGCCTCATGAATACATCAGTTATCTTCTCATTTTCAGACTGCATATTCAAATCATGGCAGTATTCATTTAATTTCACATATGTTTACTTTTGCATGACCATTGATGAGAAACCGACAGACAGACACAGCTTCTACGTAATAAAAAATGAATAAATATCGGTATTGATAATGGTTAATCCGACAGTATGAGAAATAAATGATAGTTATATACATATGATCTACATGTAACATTTATCTATGTTGATACATATGTATATTTACGCGTATACATAAATGTACAAACCTTCATATCATTTTACAAACATAGATAAAATCCTTCACTTACGCAAAATCAGATAAGTTCTTTTTTTGTTCATGTTAATGTGAGCTTCAAATTTCTATGAACCTCTATTATATTCAAACATTCACATATAATCCATATTAACACCTGATACAGGTTAAAAAAGTGCACAAATGTTTTAAGAAATAATACACAATCTTGCCAATCCACAATTCAAAGTCCACCTATAAAGAGTCGTCTCTTTTTTCCTTGCATCATTTCCTTTTTGGGGAAGTCCACAAAATGGATGAAATGTCGGGAATTAGATTTCAGTAATTTAAAACAAAACTTCCAATATTGTCATTCATTTTTCATATATATATATATGTGTGTATATATATATATATATATATATATATATATATATACACATATATATATATATATATATATATACATATATATATATATATACACATATATATATATATATATATATACATATATATTACATATATGTATATATATATATATATACATATATATATATATATATAAATATATATATAGAAAGAGAGAGAGAGAGAGAGAGAGAGAGAGAAGAAAGCTTTACAACTTCAAACATTAAACTTTAAAAACCTTTTTTGAAAAATTATTTTGTCACTTCAGTCACTTATTTCCTAATATCTGTTAATGTAATTTATGTAATTTTCTTCAGCTCTTCTTTTTTTAAAATGTTTAACGTTTACTTTGTTATTAGGTTACTATGTGTAAATTTTCTCTTGTTGGGATCATCAGTTGTTTATTATGTAACTGTTTCTGGGATTTCAAAAATAAAACACTTAAATTTACATGGTACCCAAACAGTGTTGATCAAACACCACCTCTCTTTCAGCTACAAGTTTAATATATCGCTTAAGTCATACTATGTGCAGTTTGTTATTTCATAGAGAGTATAATCATAATGTATTGTACATAGATGTTATTTTATACTACACATCATTTGATATTTTGAAATGGGACTTACACTGTGGTTACCCAAAAATGGTATACAATGATGAGTGATCCGTAAGTATAAAAACAGATATGACTTGCTGTTCATGTCACTTCCATTGAGTGTTTACCAATAAGAATATTAAGTCTGTAGTGTCAACTTTGATCTCAGACTGCATGTAAACCAACATATGATATCATCTTTAAGAATACTAATTCTCTGAAAAACTTCCTTGAGTTGATTCCCTACCAAGATATTCAACCAAAGAATTTGACAATTTTTTTCCATATATATATATATACAGTGTGTATACATATTTATTCATAGACATGTATAGATATTTTGTTGAACAGTCAGAGAATGATTCACAAATTGAGTCAGGTAATTGTTGCTCTAATTAGTGTATATTTAAATTATACACAAATTGCTTTTATGGATACATCCATGTAAATGTGTGCGTCTGCGTTCATATATTTATGAGCTGTTACCAAAAAGTTTAGAGAATTTGATCATCATACATGAACTAAATGCAGAACCTGACCAGTATGCTTAAAGCGTAAAGTGTACAATGAATGTATCATACCAACAATGATGAGCAGATGTGCAACATCAGAGGAAACAAAATCAGTTATGCAAAGATCATTAGAAAGTGCAAAGCAAGGAATAACTAGGAAGAGTTCAAAATGGATCCAAATGCAAACCAAGGCAAAAGATATCATAGGAATGATTGAATAACAAAAATGGAGGTGGGTAGGCCACATAGTAAGAATGAAGGCTAACAGTTAGTGCAAAAGGTTTGTCAAATGGTGCTCAAATATAAGTAATCATAGTAAAAGATTGTGAGATGATATAAAAAGGTTTGCTAATAAGACATGTCAAACTTTATCAGAGTTATGGATAGCATGGAATGAATAGGAAAGGCCTTTGTTTAGCTGTAGACCAAAAATGGCAGCTGCAGCAGAAATATATATATATATATATATATATATATATATATACTCACATAACTAAACACATATACTTATGAAGATGCACTTTCTACAATTTTCCAGAAGAATCCTAGTTGAGACTATTGATCTCATACTTTGTATAGTTTCTGGAGGCAGAAAGATTCACATTATCATTTTTAAGATGAGATCCATATAATAGATAGGGAATATCACTGGAAGGTGAGAAAATTGAAGGAAGTAGCATACATTAGCGCCAAAGTGTCTCCAGAGCAGCCAATATTGAATCCTGGAGTTTGATGGGACAGTCCAAAGGGTCAATAAACACTGGGGAGTTGATTGAACTTTTCGTGGGGATCAAAAGTTGATATTTGTACAAGAATAACTTGCTTATATACATTTTTGATTTATACATAATTAGTTTTACAGTCTATTTATGTTATATTTGATTTACTGAAATATAATCATATCATTGTCAGAGGTGATTTCTTTTCATTTTAGCAAAGACTTCATTGCTTCTTCTACAAATTTTTGTGTATTCATACTATGACACAAAAATTGCTTTATTCAATTTTTTTTTTTTTATTACTAAAAAAATGAAACAAGACCATGTTTGATATAGTTGTAATAATTATTATTAGTTAAAATCACAAAGCAATGAACTGTCATGATATATGTTTCCAATGGACAAATTGACTTGGATTTTTCATTCATATTCTATTTTTCTGAAAGTACAAGGAAAAAATTGCTGCATTTCTTGTGAGCAGAATGGCAGCTGCTAATTCTAAAAAGAAGTGTCACCTATTCCCCAAGAGTATTTGAAATTTGGATTTGTACTTTAATTTACTCATGAAACAATGCCTATGTGGTTGTTTTTAACAAAAGACTCTCAGTAATGATGCCCTGAATCCTGTGAGGTTGAAAGACTACCTTGAAAGGATTCACTCCAATAAGAAAAACAAATTAGAAATCAATCAAATCAAATACATTTTTTAAAGCACATGTCAATCTGGATAATGAAGGAGGCCTGAAGGCATTGTACAGTATCTCCCTTAATATAGCAAAGAAAGGAAAATTGTATACCATTGTTGAAGTGATCATAATACCAGCAATTAAAGATGTAATCAAAAATGAAATGTCATGTAGAAAAACTCTCAAACTGTTCTCAGTGAAGGTAATTAAGTGCAAGTACAGTGTCATGACACATTGAAAAAAATGGCTGATAATATTGAAAAAAACATTGAAATTTTCCATCCAAATGTGAGGTATGGTAGTCCAATACTTTAATGCATTGTTTACAAGCTTTTGTTCGCCAAGTACCTTAAAGGTGATATGAAAGGCGAGACAATTTTTTAATATTTGAAAAGAATATTCAAAGAAATGCAATTTTCCCCTCAGGAATATTACTGGAGTGGTTTCCGTTGGTGCACCAGCAAAGGTTGGCTGCTAGAGATGTCGAAGATGTAAGATTCCATAAGGGTAATGCTAGACTACATTTTTCCTTGATGACATGGCAAAACTTGTTACAGCTTAACTGAAGAGTTTTGCCATATTAACCTGAAGAGGCATAGATATTATTACTAAATTACCCAGGATTTGGCACCGACGGTGAATGTGAAGAGTACAATAGCTTGGTACACCTTCATTTCATTGCCTTTCCATTGGTTTTTATTGATCCTGACATGCTTATATAGTTTGTAGAAGACTTGCTTTGCTTTCACTAGCCTGATGTCAACTTCTTTGTTTGGCTAAGCAGCTACCGATCTGTCAAATCCTAGGTAAGTAAAGACTTTGACTGTGTCCAGCTTAGTGGAACCAATAGTTATGGGAGATGGTTGGTACTCTTGTTGGGGGTTGCAGCTTGATAAATGATGACAGTTTTCTTCAAGATGACTACCAGACCACAGATAATGAAAAATGTGTGGTTCTTTCACCAGATGTGGGTACTTTTAAGAAGAATTATTTGATTTATAGTTTTAGACTTGTAAACTAGATTTGTATATAATATGTGTTTGTATATATAATGCATATACTTTTTTCACATTAATATCTGTATGTATTTTACTATCTATTCAATATAAAATTCACAATCAAAAGAGTCGCAATCAGAGTTAAGAGAGCTGGAGTGAGAGACATTTGTGAGGAACTCACTGAAGTTATGGTTTGAGCAACCAAAGTTCTTTGCTACTGTGTGCAATCAGAGAACAACAAGGATGCAAATATATGCAATAATTATCGAACCAATATTATGCCAATATAATATAGGAGACAAGGAAAACAGCATATAAACAGTTTGGCAATCTTTCAGAAGTTCATGAGGTAAATCTGACCTTGTGCCGTCATTGCCAAAACCCAAGTCTAGAAGGATTGAAATAATGAATAATATCAATAGGAAGACCATTGAATGCAACTGGTCCAACATTAAAAGCAAGTATTTAATCTAATATCATATATCAATATCACTATTCATATTACATTGATATCATATTAATATCATTATTTATTATCATTTGATATTTATCATTATTTATTACAGTTACAGTGGAGGATAATGTCTAATTCCCAAAATTTAATTCATAAAAAAAATTATCAGCAAAAACTGGACGAAAAACAAACTTTTGAGGAACTGTACTTATAAAAAGTATCAGGTGAGCACAAATGTTTCCAGAGAAAAACTATAATTCAAAAAAAGATATTGTGTGTTTAAAGTTTTCAGTAAAAAAACTGTAATTCAAAAAAAATAATACTTGTCTGCAGAAGTTTCCATAAAAAAAATGTTGTGCTAAAGCTTCCAGTTAAATCTTTTTTTTATGCTCTCCATCATATAGTACTTAAGTTTTAGCAATGATTTCCCCAACTCAGAGTTACCCTGAAAACCTCTGAAAGATTGCTAGCAATTTCATATGTTTATTTTACAAGTACAAAATACTTTTTTGAATCATAAGAAATTACTATTTTTGGACCATTCAAGATAAATTTTGAGAAGAGAGATTTGAACAAGGGGAATTAGCTGATGAGTTTTTTTTTTGCGTTTGTTAGCAAAGTTTTTGTGTGCCCAATATAGTTAACATGCTCTCAATTGGAGAATAAAGCAGTTTCTGATCCTATTTGCCCCTTTATGAAAATAGTATGGGAGTCAGCATTTGTGCTTATCTTGTTAATCTATATTATAATGATCTTATTTCTCAAGGGAGATAATTCTTGGTATATTGAATTATAGAATACTTTCCCTAATTTATTTACTCCCTCAAGACAAAGCATTGTTCTTTTTTTTTAAAAAAAAACTGTCAGGGACTATTGAAATATGTACCTCCTGGAAAATGAATATGTGTTTTTCTGAATAGATATTTTACACATATTCCAGAAGATTTGAAGAACAAGTCCCTCAATGATGATGGGATTTGTTAATCTTCCAGTCTGTGCAATGAAGTTTCAAGATAAAGTGTGACCCCCATCCTTTAAAACAAGGGTTAGAATTCCATGGGCCCCTAGGTTATAGGTTTATAAGTTTCTTTCTTGCAGATGCCTGACATATATGTGTATGTGTGTATGTATGTGTGTGAGGTCTCTCCAAAAAGTATTCAGCCATTTCAAACCAGTTGTGCAGCATTGATGTATCTTGAAGGGAACCTTACGGTGCATACATGAACAGCCCCTGTACATTCCAGATCTGGCTACCTGTGACTTTTGGCTTTCTTTGATGAGATTAAGGAGAAGGTGTAGAGCTGATGACAACCTCAAAAGAGGACTTTGAAAACTCTTATGAAAGGTGGAAGGGATGCTGGGATGAGTATATGAAGTCCTAAGGGGAATAATTTGAAGAGAATTAAGGAATCACTGCCCTAGGTGGGCTATTTTTTTATATATTAGTCGCAAAGAAAACAGTAAGCAATTTAGGGGGTGAACAAACCCTTGCAGTTTTGACACATTGTCACCTTTTCAGATCAGTATTCATTTACTCAATTTTCCAACAGCAAATAAGTACAGGTCTCGAAATTGCTTAATGAGGAATTTAGTTTGAACCACCTGCAGCCCATAAACAAATGTAGTGGAATCTCAATTATTCATTGTCTTCTTACAGTTGGTATGATCTCATGAGTTTCAATAGGCCTGTGCTACTGATGGCTGACTTTAACATTGATGAGCTAAGTGCATAACAATTCTGAAGGGTCTTTCTATTTTTGTACTTAGCCATTACTTTAAGAGCAAAATTAAATATTTCCATGATTGGAGTCCATGCTCAAACAGCATTATAAGCAATTCCGCAATATATATGGGGTCTACAGTGTAATATCTGGTTATATTCACTTATGAAGTGTATATGACTAAGTAATTAGCCATGTGCAGCTTGGTGTGAATACAAAGGCAGAAGTATTGCAATTTACCAGAGAATGTGACTCTGTAAGTGAATTATTAGTATTGCATTTACATCTGTCAAGGTTCATGCTCCATTGGTTATCATCCATCAAAGTTGACGAATAAGTTCTATGCATGTGTAAAAGTTTGTCATGGCTTTCTCATTGGCATAAAGCCAAAGTGGACTTATTTACTCTGTAGCTACTTCAGAGTTCAGAATTAATTATTATTCCAAGAGGCTGATATGACAGTAGGGAAGTCTTATTAAAAAGCTTAAATAAATTATGACTTTGGAGGAATTAGTAGAGATATTATTTGATTTCTAAGGACATTGGTTCTGAACCACCATGCTGCGAACTGGTACTGGACTGCAAAAAAGCATGTGCTACTGGGCTGCGTGGGAACAATATGATTTGGCGTTATTTCTTTGTGAAATAAAAACATCCTATCTGATCTTAATATTAAGTCATTAGGAAAACTCTTTAAAAAATGAAATTGAATGTATTAGCGACCTATAAGTGACTTATATTTGACTTATTACCTATATTCTAGTTGTGATTAATATCCACTGTCAATATTAAAATGGTCTACAGAGCCAAATAGGTTGGTGACCCCTGCATTGAGAGGAAAAGAATTGAAATTTCTAACATTTGGAACTTAGTTCTTTCATTTGAAGTTTAATGACAATTGCCTTTTGCAGAAATATCAACTAAAATAAATCAATTCATTGCATCACAAATTGGATATACATAATTTTTCTTGGCTGATTTGAACAAATTTTGTCAAATCAATGACTCACTGTAAGTCCAACGTATCAACCACATTTTATGCCAAGTTACACAGTAAACTCCCATTGTTATGGCACTATTTAATTCTAACTGCATCTTTGTTTTCATATTCTTACACAACTATTATCAGAGATTGTAGCAACAGCGCATAAACCTTATCTTCAAGGAGAAATATGAACATAGAAGAAATAGCTTATTGTACAGAAGATCATAAAAATACATGATAATGCCAGTATAGTAAGCCAGATATAGAAAAGAATGATGCTTACCTAATAAGATGCATTGTTCTTATGAGATATATCAGAGCAATTGCATAATAAAATTAGCTCTCAGAGAGTGTATACCTCTGCCAATGCCATTTTCACTAAAAACTGAATGGAAATCAGTTTATATATAGGCTACGATCCTGGAAAAGTAACTGTGTAAGTTTTGATTTTCAAAAATTTGGATTATTGTATTCACATATGAAACAATATCTTTAAATCAAAAAAAAATCCTGGATCCAATCCAAAATTTTATTCATTCTTCCTTAGCCCATGGCCCTACCTTCCATAAAATGTCATTGCAATTCACTGAAAACTTTATGAGATGTCTAGGCAAACAAAGCAACATGAATGAATACATATCTAGATAAACAGATCAATACGAATGAATGTATATACCTGAAAGTCTAAAAATTAGTCTATGAAAGTTTTCATTCAAGTGCAAAGTTTTTCAGAGTTTTTCTTTGCAGAGGGATTCTCAAGCATCAATCGCTTTGTCTTTGTAGCAAAACTACTTAGATAAATTCATATCATATAATAATACATAATAATTATATAAAAAATACATAATATAATCATGGTATGAAAGTTTTTATTCAAGTGCAATATTTTAGCTATTTTGTTATATAGTGATTCCCAAGAGTCTATCACTTTGTCTTTGTAGCAATACTTCTCAAATAAATTCATATTATCTTCTTGAGACTCAAAACAGAGATTGACTGTTTATCTATACCAAGATTTTCACTCACGCGATCTGGCAAGCATACAATTTCTAGCAGCAAAAAGGAAAGGACATACTGTTTGATCTTGCACTAGTCGTAAATATAATGCTAACATTGTAAGCCTTTCAGTAATGTGTGAGAAATGAATAAGCAGAGGTTGTTTACACAGAAATGATAATTGGGCAAAGAATAATTTAAATGTATCCAATAAAAATGACTAAAGTTCTGAATTGATTTTTCTTTTTCCCTTTCTTTTGCCAAGTTGCTTTGTATGATGACCAAAAAGCAAAGGTGATACAGAAATTTCAAATACCAAATATAAAAGTATGTCAGTTATTTTATGATTCATCTTTATGAGATGAGGTATTATAGATTATTATTATTATTATTATTTTTGTACTAAAATTTACCTTCATCTAATTTTCATCAAGCTGGAGCTGAGTAAGTTTTTGCACCATAATGACAACAAACAACAATGAGAATACTCCTCACCTAATTTAGGGGAGTAAACTCTTCAGTGTTTGTTTATCCAATCATGTTAAATCAAACTGATATATAAGATTTGCATTTCCCTACTGTGATTGGAAATCACAACCATGTGATTAGTAGGCAGCTCTCTTACCAACTGAATCAAACAGATAATTTTTATATACCTTCTAAGATTTATCTTATAGTTATGCAAGGAAGTAGAAGTAGGAGATGAGTTTGACCGAGCAGCAACCTGGTTGGCTTCAGTTGCTTTTTATTGCAACTTCACTCTATAGCAGTGAGTAAATAGTGCAGATTGGTAATAAGAATAAGTTCTCATTTTCCAATCCATGTTGTTCATTCACTATTGTAGATTGAGAATATGAGTGGAGTTGCTAAAAAAGCAACTGAGAAAATTACAATGAAGGTAAAAAGTAGTCAAAAATTGATAATAATGAAAGTGTGTCTACTGATTGAAATGTCTGGATGTATGGAATATAATGCTCAAACCAAGAAACAAGTAACTTTTGAAAACAAATTATTTTTCATTAGTTATTACCTGTAAAACAAATCACAGATACAATTTAATTTTTATGATATGTATATATATATATATGTTTATTTCGATTTTATCTAGGGTTTTATTAAAAATTGACTGAACTCATTGAAGTGAAAAAGTCTGTTGATGGTGGATAGAAGATATTTTCATTGGCAAAATTAGTACTTTCAAGTGGTAGAGTCCATTGAAACAGAGGAACAAAGTCATACCGTTCATAGATGATTTTAGCAAAGTCGCAAGAGCAAATATTACAGTATGATAATATCAAATATCAACTTGGTAAATTTGTAGAAAGACAATCTTTTCTTTATGATCTATTGTCAAGAGTAGGAACTATACTAGATAAATATATTTTGAAATAGGACACCCAAGAAGTATCTTATAATGCGGTGCAAAGCTGTTTTCTCCCCCTGCACATATACACTCCACAAACATACTTGTTTTTAGCCATCTTGATTTCATCTGCAGTAACCTTTTTAGTACAGTATATTTTATTCACCCACCAGTAAATAATGGTTGATCTATTTTATTAATTGATATATTGTGTTGATTTGCAAATTTCGATACATAACTCTACCCAAGAAAATCTTCGGCTCACTTCCTTGGCCCTCTGGCCCTGGTTTGCAATGTATGACTTGGAGGTGCAAGCACCAAAGAAATGGTTTCATGCTTTTCCCAATGTAAAGAGAATACAAACTGTCCCAGTTCGAGTTATGAGTTTGTGTAGTCAATCCATTCTAAGAGCTGTTATCTGCTCAGCCATTACGCACCTCCCATTTTTTATTCACTGACAACAAATTCTACTTCTGTTTTTAGAACTTGTTCAAGACATTTAAATTAAGGATTTGGACATATTCCAAATATTCTCTAAATAAAGGCTTTAATACCTTTCTTACTGTTTAGTTCTGACTAAAAGGTTCAGAAGACCGATCGTAAATAGAATCCACAGAATTACTAAATTGAGATTTGCAGTCTTAAAAAGCAAGAGGATCTACTAGTTATGAATCTAATAGAGATTCAATGCTTACATTTTCATACTTTATTTACATACCTACAAATTCTGTTTGTTGCTGACATGAGTTTGAATATTGATCTGTATTTCTGAATTTCCTGTCCAAATTCTGATACATTACTTGTAACTGTTACGTACATCCACAAGATAATGTGTAATTCAATTGAAAAAAACAAACATACAATGCATAATTTTTTCAAACCTATGTTTGATTTGTAATAATTAGTCTGATACAAGTCAAAGTAACAAGCCACTGCCTGGAAGGCTTAATCAGTTGCATATCATGGCTTATGCAACATGTTATATTAATATAATTTTATTCATTTGGATCAAAACTTATAAAAGAGAAAGTTCTGGATGATACAGAGAGAGCAAAAAGTATCTGATACATTTCTGAAAGTTTATTTCAACACCACTATACCCTTTGAAATCAATATACTTAGGAACTAAGATTTCTGATTTTTGTACATAACTTTTCAATGTTTAATCTTGTTTCAGTTTTTCCTTTGAATTTTTTTTCTTTTTGAAATTTTTTGTCCTGATTCTATCAATTTTGAAGCTACGTAAGGATGGTAAAATGAACTTTTAAAATGTATCAGATATTTTTGCATTCACTATAGCTCAATGATGAAGTCTAAGAACTATAGTTGCTTTTCTGGTTTCAATAAAACCAGTTTAAATCAATAATAAAACTTTATTAATTTTCCTAGAGGTGCAGGTAGCCTAAAAGTTAGCAATATGAAAAACGAAATCGGTGACTTCACACCTATGCCCTTAGAAAAGGCATGGACCCCCCCCCCCTGCAAGCTATAGATAAATAGTAGAGCAGACTAGACTTTTCAGACTAGGTTGGAAACCAGTCGATGAATCCAATAGTGAAACATTTTTATTTTATTTTCAGCAAGGTGACTTATACCTACATACCTTCATTTCCCAGAATGGCTCCAAGATGACCTTATATGACATAAGATATGACCTTATCTGATGTAAAATATGATTGAAAAATATATCAATTAATCAATTGATAAACACTCTTGTGTCGTTTGACACTTAAGGCAATCAATGCTCTCCACTTCGATCAGTCAGCAGTCAGCAATCTGATGTCACTCACATTTGGCTACAAGTAAAGTAACCTGCAAAGCTGTCTCAGCTGATGGGTAAATGACATGAAGAGGCTACCGCTCTGCTCCCTCAAAACAACTTCATGCTATGAGAATGCGAACCAGCAAAAAATATTTGCAAAACTTGCAAAACAAAATTTCAATTTGTATATATTTTTGTTACTTCTTGTTTTATATCAGAGTTATGTATAATCCACACATGACAATTAGCAATGTGTTTTTGTACACTGTCATGCTAAGAAATGCAACTGATGAAGTCAAATAGAATTTAATGCTCTGATGATGTAGTTGAAGTGCTGAATCTAAAGAATTATAATAATATACAAAATAATAAAAACAAAAACAAAAATTCCAAAAAATCCATTTGTGGACAACAAAACACTATCCTTCGAGCTCACTTTAATGCAAATCTCTATTATTTAAGTTTATAAAATGCAAAGTGTATACAAATATTTCATATATGCCATCATTTTTGACAGCACAAGTAAACTATTTAGAAACTATCAATATAGGTTTTTTCAGTTTTCAAGTTGGAACTGCTAGAACTAGAGGGCTGGAAATTAAAACATTCACTCCTTATAATGTCTACAAAAAACATTTTAGAAAAAAGAAAAAAAAAAATACCCCCAAATTGGGGACGGGTTCACTTTGAAATGTAAGTTTTTGTTAAATTCATCCCTTAGTTTGTACCCGCCAGCATTCACACTAGTTTTTGGAAAATTTGGATGTTTTTAGTGGTCACTGCCCAACAAAAGGTGGAAGGAGTAACTTATGACTTGATCATCCCTTTCTCAATTTTTTTTACAAGATGTTACAAGATTAAAAGATGTTGGTCATGTGGCAGTTTCTATTGAGTGACTAACCAGAGCAGTTTCAATAATGTTTATGGGGATGTTTGTAAGCAAATGAAATTATAGTGGACCCCTTTATGCTATTTCCTTTTCGTAAATACTTTTTTCATTTTGTTAATGGTAACAAGAAAAAAAACAAACCTAAGTAAAAGCTATGAAAGGAATCTAAAACACTCAACAGTGTTCAGCCCGTAAATGTCTCCAAATGGATGCATTTCAAAAGTAATGAGGCTTTTTCTTCTCCCCCAGTATTGTTGCCACAAAGAATTTATTGAGGTCATGGCCTACTTCAGTGAAAGCTTACAAAGAGACCTCTTTAGGAAAAAACATAAATCCTCGACAATGAAAAAATATTTTGTACAACACTTCCCTTCTTCTATGCATAAGTTGAGACCTACTAACAGGTGATTTCCAGCTAGTATGTATATATATATATGTCTTTTGAATGGAAAGTAACCATTCAGTTTAGCATTATAGTTATATTGTAAATAGAGCTCCCTTTAAACCCTTAAATTCACAAAGCTTTTTACTTTAAAACATTTCTCTACATTTATTGAGTATGCATGCCAAATTTTGATGTTCAAGCTCTGGGATACAGTAACTAACAGATCCAGTTGTTTGATATAAATAGGATATCATAGTCACATTGCTCATTGAATCCTCTTCTAAAACCTATAAAAAGAGTAATTGTTTGATTATTCCTGTTCCTCAAATCAGTTTTCTCGCTATTACATTTTTGATAGTTTTTGATTTACTTGAAGTAATCTTTGATTTGCATCTCTTGGTTTTTGATTTGCTCACTGAATTTTCTAATTTGATTGTTGTAATTTTGAAGTTGCTCAGGAAAAAGTGTTGCTATATTAGTTCATTCAATCCCCAGTTTTTGAAGAGTATCCTTTAAGCATGATTATATGATAGAGCAAGTTTGTGTGGTACAGGAAATGAATTCAAGTCTCATTTGAAGCTTTTTCTTTGTTAAGAATTTTGGCAATTTTATTCGAAGGCCAAAAATATGGAAAAAAACAATGAAAAGATGAAGATATTTGTAAAATCAATGAGTAGAGTATTAAAAATACTTACTCAGAACCTTTGTGGTCTTAGAATACAGCTATTTCTAGAAAGTCAACAAGAAATTAGTGTGGAGAAAACCATGTGTGTGAGGTAGGAGATAAGAATTCTATCTATCTGTGGCTTTTGTGGTCAATGTCACGTATCTTACTTTAAGAGATTTTTTACCATCCGTCAAAGTTCGTTGTTGAACTTTGGACCCTCTTCTTTTTTGTAAGATGTGGGAGGATGATGATAGGCTTTACCCTGCCATGCAGGCCCATGATATATGGCTGGGGGTAAGAGACGTATTTATGCCTTTCCCAAGAGCATTATGGCAAAATGAACCAAAAATGTCTCAGCCAGAGTTGAAACTCATTAGCCAAATCCCATTCTCTATGCCATTGATCATTCAGCCACTCACACCTCCCATGTATATGTGGTACCTGATGCAAATTCAAATCTCAATCAAAACTACCTTTTTTTCTAAATGCCTCCAATTTGAAGACTGTAGAGTATATAAGAGACAAGACTTGTGATAAAAACAAAAAGATAAAGATACTAGTATGAAAAATTTGATGACGTATATGATTTCAGTTTACTAGAATTTATAGTTATGAAAATCAAAAACATGGATGATTGACGAGCAGTGATGGGGAATTTCAGTCAAATAATCTCTCTCTAACATAATTTTTGTTTTTGCAACAATGTCAATGTTTTCCCATCTGTGCTCTCCAAAAAGAAAACAACCATCAATGTTTTCTTCATGGTTATACGTACCTATGCAGATATATCTGCCAAAGTGGCACCACGTTCCTGCTGTCTGTGACAAGTTACAAGCACAAGCTTTCCTGTGATACATGATTCGATAAGGAAAAGAAAGCAAATAGATAGCCAACAAAATGGTGGGTGGTCGAGAGAAAACTAGACTGTCTGCCAAAAATCCACCAAATAATAAATTTCAACATCATGTCACGCTGGACATATGATGAAAGGAAAAGCACTGTGTAAGATAACTCGAAAGCAGTCAAAGTGTGCATACCTCAGCCAACAACATATACAAATTCAAAACTGAATTCGAACCCATTTATATACTGCTACAATTCAGGGGAGGCAACTCTATTTGAATTTTCTATATTTCAGACTATAGTTTACCTCCTAATATATGAAAAATATCTCACAATCACTAACAAATCCTGTACGTGCGATAAGATTTTCTAATTGAAATTCATTGAGAACTTTTTGAGGTGTCGTGTGGATAGAGTCATACATGACGGAATATATATACCTTTTTCAACTTAATTGGCAGAACTAAAACCAGTGCTCTATGAAAGGCTTAAACATTTTTCAAATGTTTTTAATGTAATTTTATTGTTTCTGCATTTCATTTCTATCACATGCGTCTTAAGATATAATTGCAAAGCTCAGTCAATTAGTGATTGATTCTGATGAATTTGATTATCAGAAACTAGCTGTTTGGTTTTAACATTATCCTTTTACAGATGTAATTGGCAACAACCTAACTTGAGCAAGCCTACAGCAAAACTAAATTGAAGCTTTGGATTTCGAGGATTGTGTTTGCTTCTATAATTTGTTATTCCCACTGCAAATAAAATAAGTTGAATTAGAAGCTGCAGAATAAAAGAATTTGCCTTTCATTAAAGCAAAATAGTACACAGACATTACCTACAACATACTATTATCTCTATCTTTAACTTTTATGATGCTCTACAATCAAAGCTTTAATAAATAGACTGTCTTTTGCCAATTTCCATTGAATCAAAGATCAGTTCAGTTCCTAAAATCCCCAGTTCGAAAATTCAAGAACAGATTCATGAATACCAAATAGACAATAATTGCTGAAAATTGCATTTAAATTAAAATATAAGCATTCAAACACTTTCAAATTTTCCAAATGCAAAAGGCTCAAAGAAAAACAAAAAAAAACAACAAAAGCAAGAATATTTTCTGCTTTTTAATTATCATGTGATCTATTCTATTGATTCTATTGATTTTATATTGATTATATTTGCATTTTTCTAGATCTCAGAATTCACATAAAATTTTAAAATTCTATATCATTACTTAGGCAGCTGAATAAAATACGTGCCTCCTCTCCCCTACTGGGACACAATACACCCTTAATCCAGGTAAGCAAAATATTTTGCAATTTTTGTCCTTTTGTTTGATTGTCAAAAAATGTGGATTATTTGATGAAGAGTTATTTAAATGAGGAAGGGAATAAATGAATTTATTTTGACAATCATGGCCAAAAGAACTGCTCATGCGAGGATGAAATAACAAATATTTCTTTCTCATCTTGAATAAATGTTAACTACAGGAAGAAATGTTAGGCTTATTTATTTTGAAACTTCCTGAAAATATATATATATGAAGAATGAGATTTTTTCCGCTTGCTTCTTTGTTTCTAACATCTGCTAGAGCATGCAGGTATCAAATTTTGATCCAAGGCAGAGAGTAACACTTTGATCCTATGCAGAGCACACAGATGCTCTGATCATAATCTAAAATACCAATCTGTAAGCAAATAATCCAGTCATTTTCAACAGGTTGTACTCTAGTTTCTTTAAAGTGAGATTCAATTTAACAGTCAAAGCTATCTATTAATTCATGAATATACAAGATCTGCTAGCCAACAAGATGCACATATTTAAAAAAGTTATCAAATGCAATATTTCACTTAATGCACTACTTTTATGGATGCTAGGATTAGGGTTAGGGAGTAACTATCTGAAAATTATGATAAAAACAATAAAAATAAAATGAAAGAAATTGAAGTCAATAATTAATAATAAATGGCAATTCTTCATAAAAGGAATTCAAACACTATTACATCTTATACTATTCGTGTAATCAATGGCAGTATAGTGGAGATCGGAAGAGAAAATAATACAGCTATATGGCTTATTCAAGTGATGGCCTCAGGTGAGGTCTTTGTGGCCTAATCAGAAAAGTGATGTTGTGGTAAGACAGGCTCTCAAGGATAAGGGATAAGAGGTCAAATATCACTATAGGCTAAGTCTTTATTTTTGATCCATACTGCTTATTTAATGGTCAGAGAATAATGATAAAAAGCAGCAACAACATGAAAGGAATACTAGCAAAAAATTAACAATAGTTAACAATGCTTCATCAAAGAAATCCAAAGGCTATTAAAACTTATTCTTTTATGGTTCACATTTCTTTGGGGTTCAGTTTGAAAGAGTTATGTATCTCATGATACAGTCAGAAAAAATAAAAGAAAAAGAAATTGGCTTTATTATTTTACTGACATCGAATGAATTTAGTAATTGCAATCAAATGACCAGAGTGTCGCCTGTCATCTGACAGTTTTTTAATGCTCGGAACAAACTTTTAGTGGCAGATTTTGTCACTTTTGGTCATTCATCCCATGAGAACCTCTAAAATTTAAGCAGACTTTTACTCAATACTTTGCCTTTGAATTAGTTGACATTTAACACACATACTCTTTAAATAGATATATTTTTCACTGTATTCTAAAAAAAGAGTAAACAATATTTTATGAAATCAAGTTAAGTATTCATTGAAATAACTAATTTCTATCAAATCATATATTTCTATTACAGCTATTTCATCTCTGGATGATTTTTTGATTACAGAATTAAAATTTTTCTGTAAGCAGATGTATATGATGGCATAATCAAATTTAATTTGGAATGGCGAATTTGACATTGAATACTATCTAAAATCTGCTTCAAGTATGCAAAAGTAATTTTCATTTTCATGACTAACTTCATGGTATCTTCTCACAATCAAAACCCCAATTAAAATTTCAAGGAAGATACCTAAATAATTGCAAGACGTTTATCTAGGTTTGTTATCATTACAACAATTTGTAATGTTTTGGTACATGAGTAGATGAGATGAGTAACATAAATTATGCTATTTTATGTGGAATATCATAGCATGACATTATTTGTACATTGGAGAGCAATGAACAGTAGCTTTCATTTATGAATAAATAGATAACTGTATCAATTTTTCAAAATGAAACCCTACTGTCAAATAAAGTAATCACACAAGCTGCATTCAATGCACTTATCAGTAACACTTCGGCAAGTCTGGACAGTAAAAACACCATTTTTGACTAAGAAAACTCTTTCTACAAAGTTGATTGCAGTTAACTGCATTATTTCCCGCTAGACTGGAGTGGAAACATTCTTTTTCGGTGACAGTTTCTACTGTTGGAATTGGTGGCGTCAATGATTCAATGATGCTGAGTTAGGGTCACTTGTCTCAATAGCCAAGAATAGAGGAAATGCTCTGTTATTGCTGTCTGGCCAGTTCAGCTTTTCCACTGTGCTGTTAACTGACACGAAACACATTTTCTTAATGGGTTAGTCAAATAGCAGACTTATCAAGTTTCCTACCTTTGCAAAGCATTTCAAGTTCAGTATAAAATTGCCAACTTTTTATCTAGGACTGCCCCTATCATTAGGCAAACCTTGGTGGTCATGTAGAGCATAAAAGTCCAAATTGAAAATAAAAGTCATTAGAATAGAAAGCGGAGGGGGGGGTTTCAATTCCCCACTAGAGAGCATGAAATTTCAAGTCTCTTAGGGCATATAAAACCCTTGTACCAGTCCTGTTTTCTTCCTTCACATTTTGATTAAGAATAATTCCTGTTTGGGGTCTGTTTAGGGTCTATTTGAATGTGAGTTATTATTCTTTTTTTTTACTTGGCACACATTTTCAAATTCTTATTTTACCCTATCAAGAATAACATTTTGAGATGCTTAATGACTGAATTCTTCAAAAAGCTGGCTCAGATACTAAAATAGAAAATAAATTAAAAGTTATGTTTTTCAAACTTTTTACACTCTCACATAACAGTCAATCATAGTCACTCATCATAAAGATGAAAAACACAGACTGAGATGGTCACTTTGCAGGCATGTCTTTCCTGTTTGGACATGTAATATGAACTAATTTCTGAATGGGTTTTATACTATGATGAAGCTATTGTCTGTAAAACCTGGGAAAATCACATTTACTTCATTCTTAATGATATATATGTGCCAGTAGACTTCTAAAAGAGATCTTATAAGACATTATTATATTTTTATAGAAACCTGAGATATATATGTCCAAGAAGTCTCAAAAAGGTTAAAAGAGAACAAGGTAAATAAAATCACATTCTCATCTACACTTTTTGTTGAGGAATGTTCCAGGTAATCAGAGTTAACCAATGAAAATATCATTCAGAAATATAATTAACTGACGTCTTTTAAAGAATTCAGAAAGTGTTCAGAATTTTTGAAAAGAAAAGAAAATTGACCATGTATCATCAATACTGGGAGATTTATCAACTTGAAATAATTCTAAGAGATAGAAAAGGATCAACATAGATCTGAGTGTTGACCAATGTTAAAGATGTCAGAAGTAATAAGTAATGAAAATGGAAATATGTTGGACACATAGCAAGAAGGGAGTAATAGTAGATGGTGCAAAAGGTTAGTTGATTGGTAACCATAGGATAGCAAACACTGTAGGAGACCAGAATTAAAATGGACAGATGATATAGAAAGGTTTGCTGAGAAGACATGGCAAAGTTTAATGTAATCATAGTTGGCATGGAAAGAGCTGGGAGTATGATGGCTGATGATAATGAAAATAGAAAGAGCTTACTAGATAGTTGCATATCTCCCACCAGTACAAAAAAGCCAGTGTTTAAACTAGGTATGGAGTGAGGACTTTGAATTTTGATTTTCAAGGCTGGCAAGCCTTCCTCAGTTAGAAGATTGGTGCAACTTAATCTTCAAACCTACATTCTAGCTCCATTTGACCTAGTGCTGGATTAAAGCTAAGCTTAATAAATATTACCTCTGTCCCACAGTTGTTACATTTATATATACACATATATGTAAATCTAACAAATATTATGGGACAGAGGGCGTATCAATAATGAGAAAGGCAATAACAATAACACCAGAATAGGTAATTAAAAAACAATGCAAAACAAGTGTATGGACTTTTTGCAGCTGCAACTTCCTTGAGCACCTTTTATTCCTTTTGCTTTGGTCCTTTTTCTTTCCCATTGAGTTAATGAACATCCAACATGCAAATCATGAATGACAGAAAGAACAAAATTGTTACTTGGTATTTGTCCTTGTGAATATTTGCGTCAGGAGTTCTAACCAGACCAAATCCAACAGAGATTAACCTTTGAAATAAGTACTAGGTATATTTCAAACAATCAACTTTTGATAATGCAATGAGATATGTAACAGGTACAAATCACTTTTTCATATTTTTTAATCTCTGAAATTAGATAATCTCTGATCATGAAATAAAATCAATAAAATGCATTTTGCTGAAACACCCCAGTTCAACATTCTTATCAACCATTTCTCCATGCACAAGCACTTTGCAGATAATGAGAAATTGTTTTTAGCAACATATATCAAAATAACCACCTAATCTGTAATATGACACTCCAAGCTTGGCAAAATACCACATTTACTTGCCTTCAATTAACTCTTAGAGTTGTGACACAAACCATCTGAGATACTATGATATCTGGTAATTCACACTTCTTCTATAAAAGAAGCCAGACACAATTCAAAACTTGGCAGTTATCTTTCATGTCTATCTGTAGGTAGATACAGAATGATTATTCCAGTTAACTTTCCACAATGCACATTTCTATCTTTCATTTCAAAAACACATACGTTATTCATATGCATATCTCAATTAAATATATCCTTATTACATTACATTCTTGTCCGTATCTTTATTGTGCATGCAATATTATATGTGCATCTTTTCCATTCAAGTGCTGCATGTTTTATTCACAATCTTATGCATTCAATATTATGATTTTTTTGACAGCAACTAGACAGTAAAAAAGAGAATGAATCTATCTTCATTGCTACATACTGTGATCCATAGCCTTTCTTTCCACAGTACTAGCAGTACCACATGCAGACCAGCACTGCCACTACCAACCATAGCTCATGACTGGAATCATTTCTTTTTTCTTATTAAGTAATTAATTAATATCAAAACGTTAACAAGAATCAAGTCCTATGGTAATCAATGGAGTCAGTTGAATTAGACCTGTTTTAATCCTCTTTGTTTCAGATGTATTTTGTTGCAGAGAATAAACAAATTATCAGTAAACAAAACTGGCTGAATTTGGTCTCTAAAAATTTAGTAACTCAGAGATCAAGATGAAAAAGATTCTATAATCTAAATGAAAACAAAGATTCCCTAACTTCAGTTCCCATGCAAGGAATATTAAAACTGTAAATGTTAATATAAATATAACTATGAAGTTCCCTGAAGAGAACCTTCTCTTTTGAGTGTTCTTTGATTCTTCATTTGAGACAAAAGGCAAAAATATTTTTGAAATATTAGAGTTCTATAACTTTTCTTTTGTACATTCCTGATGTCATTGTCTTTTGACAATACTATGAGAAAATTTTCTGTTCTTCAATCAGAGGAGAAGATTTGATATAAGCCAAAATGAGAGTGTATCAAATCTCCATTAAGCTAGTCACATTCAGGTAAATAGGAATTGCACTACATTTTTTATAGTTTCAATCTTGTTGTCCAGTCTGTCAGTAACAACTCTTCTTTATCCAACTCTTTTCTACCATAGTAATAAATGATAAATTGCTAAATGAACTACAAGAATTATTAGGTATCAAGAAGAAGCAAAATGAGGAGAACATGACTCATGGTCAAGTCTCCAAATTAAAGATCTGTGGAATTTAATCACCAAGACGGATAAAAATATGTGTTGTGGGTCACCTGTGATTATCTCAGTCCCATCACTGTTAGATGGATACAGATCAATGGCTGAGTGATTGATTGCAAGAGATCAATGGTTGTCTCTCCTCTCAAGTTAATTGACATAAATGATGGCAAACTCTTTGCTGAAAAGTCAGATCCAAATGATCAAAGATAGGTTGAAACTGAAATGTGAGATAAGATGATTCAAACCAGATCCTAAGGTCCATTAAATGAGTTAACTAAAGCATGTAAATTCATACTGCATTATATAATGAAAATGATTCTAAATCTGGGCCTGCTTTGTAGCTGAGATAATGGTGCATTTCCCATCATGTGGTTGATGTTTGAATACAAGTAAAAGCTAGGATTATGAATCCTGATTTTCAATACAGGCAGGCAGACCGGCCATAAAGGATTGGTCCAAAAAAATCTCCTGATTTCCCTGCCACTTGAACTTGTGCCCTACCAAGCTATGATTAGTAAAAATCAAAGGAGGTAGACCTTCCCTATTTGAGGGTACTGGTGCAAAACAATCTTCCTATCTCCATTTCCTTGCTATTTGACCTTCTGTTATACTAAGTTAAGCTCAGTGAAAATTCGAACCAGCAGGACCTCCTAACTTGAAAAATGAGTTAAGCACAATCTTCCTACCACTATTTCCTTGCCATTTGGCCTTGTGCAATAAGAACTAAGCTAAGTTTAGTAATTATTTGGCTTAATTTATGACCTACATAATAGGGCAATCTTCCGGTAAGAGTTTTCAGCACTTGAAACCATTGGTCATATTTGATATGGACGATAATACAAATAAATTTCTTCTACTTTCAAGAAAACTTTGTTTTTAAAAAAATGATGCTCTCTATTGAGAGCATAGAAAAATATTCGTTAATAATAATAATAATTTTTGTTTTAAGAATTTTTTTTTTGTAATAAGAAAAGATTTTTGTAACTGATCAAATGAATAAATTAAAATGAAATAAATCTAAACTCGGACTATACTTGGGTTTTGAAGTGAGTTTTCAATTTTTTAAATAACTTGGGAAATTTGGATGAATTATCAAGACCACAAAAAGAAATATTTGGTAAAACTGTTGAAGTCATAGAGTGGACGTAAAAAGATTTTTAAAACTAGATCACAGTCTCAATAAACATTTATTAAAAATAGGTATAAAAGTTTTGGTTGAATTGAGATTTAAATCAATAAAATAGCCCCATGGCCTGCAGGTCAATTTCAAGAGCAAAGCCCGTGAGAGGAGGTGCACCCAAGAGTTTTTTTGGTAGAGCTATCATAGCAGATGAAAACAAAATGGCTAAACAACAAGGATGTGGATGGGGAACAGACTCAGAAACAGTTTTGCACCTCTTGTTGACCCTCTTTCCTCTTGGTGACCCTATACATTAGATTGTAAGAGACTGACTTACTTATATTATTCACACTTGCTTAAATCAATCATTAATAAGATGAGGAAGCATGTCTTAAACTTGAGTTTTATGATAATTTTGCTTAACAACAACTAAAACATGTATTTGTTTAGATATTAGACAGATTGACCAGGGTCGATAAAGATTCAAGTCATATCTCTAAGAAGTGCATTTCCTCACTTTAAGAGGCCTTACACACCAATTTATTCAAAATTTTGATATGACTGTTTCCTCAGATATAAAGAAATTGAACAGGCAGATATTTATGCAGGATGGCACAAAATGAGTTGACCATTTTGATTCTTTTGGAGTATAATTATATGTTCTTTTTTTCTTTCAATTTCTTTTAACCTTACTGGAAAAATAACAGAAATTATTGTTGGAGCTTCAATCAACTCTTGTCACCCCCCACAAAAAAAACAACACATACATAAAAATATTGTGTTCTAAAAGAATCAATATGGTCGGCTTATTTTGCACTACCCTTAAGATCTGAGTTTTTCAGAAGAGAAAATCAAAGGAAAATATACAGAGAACTTGAGCTCCCTGTTTTAATAAACCTGTGGGTGAGCGGTAGGGTTCATCATTCAGGCAAAGGATCACTGTCTTCTAAGATTGATAACGCTCTTTCAGAATAACAAATAAACCACTTATCCTCATTGATATCTCAAATGACATTTTTTTTCAGCTTTGATGATAAGAAATGTTTTCCCAGACCAAGAAAATTACTTCTAAGTAGATGCTTCTGACTAAGCAGAAACAGCTCCATTTCATTGACTTTGAACACAAATAGCCAAGGGCAGCCTTATATTTAATAAGATAAAGCAACATATCTTTTTTTTCAAGGGATTTCCTACTCCTTCAATAAGGGACTCAGAAAACAGGAGAACAATGTCCCATCTTCTTATTCATAATATAAATAAAAAACATTATAATATGCCATGTGTATGTAGATATTTTTTGTCTGTTACATTTGTGAAAGGAAATAACAATTAAATGCTAATTATAAAGTAGACTCACCTAATTATTCAGTTTTTTGAAAATGCCTGAAAACACCATTCAGGTAGAACATACAAAAAAACATAAACATGTTTTTGATATTTTATGAGTACAATGCAACTGCAAAATTATTTAAATACTACTGTCATTTTTCGACAGCATGAGTAAAGAAGCTATCTTACAAATCAATTGTACTGTGAAAAAATCCGTAGACATTATGTTATCTGCTTTGATGTATAAGTAACTGAGCACTGTGACAAAGAGAAGAATTTTATATCCCAAAGGGATGTAAAATCATCTTGACTAAAAAGGCTAATGTTTTGAACATAGTTAATGAAGTTATCCAGTGATTTCTTTGATTATATGCCATGTAACCAAGTAAAAACTAAAATTACAGAACAATCAAAGCAACAGAAATGAAATGAAAGAAATACTTGACAATAATTAACAATAATTGACAATGATTCATATAAGAAATTCAAATACTATTCCATATACACTTTGAGTTGAATGCAAACAAAGATGGCAGTGTATTAGTAATTAGAGAAGTAAGGAATATAGCTATATGGTTTGGTTTGGATGATTCCTGCTGGTTGGCTTTTGTAGCCTAATTGGTAAGGCAGCTGTCACGTAAAGACAGACTCATAAGAATTATGGAGTGTGAGTTGAATCATGTTAGAGGCTTATTCTTTATTCTAAAAATACACTACTTACTCACAATTGTGTGATAATAATCGGGATTCACGATTAAGAATAGCAAAAATCAAAATGAAATGCTAGTCAAAGATTAACTGTTATAAGAGATCATCTTTTAAATGAGAATTCATTCAAGGATTGTAGTTTGCCTCTGTACAACTCTATGCTATTTTTGACATTTTATATGGCCTACTCGATATCCTTTGATTGAGCTTTTTAAAGAAGTCAAAGAAAGAATTTATGGCATCTATTCACAAGAAACATCAGATCTTTGATAGACAACTTTTGTGTATACTAGTATCATCATCATCATCAGTCCTTTATTGTCTGATGTTGGACATAGACCTTGCTCAGGATGTCAAAGAGGCAGTATTTTCTGAAAATGTCTAGTTTGTCATTCCATCTTCTATTCTGCTGGCCTTGGTTTGCATGTGATCTTTGGGGATCCATCGGTTGTCTGTCATTCTTGCAAGAAGACCAGCCCATTGCCACAATCAGGTGGCTGATTCCAAGCCAAACTCTGGCAAAGTCATGTTATAATTATTTGCCAGAGATTCTAGTAGATTCTACAATGTCTCAGACTCCTGTTTTTTCAAGATATCCTGTACTATCTTGTGATATCTCCATGTGAGGTTCAGTGTAATCTCTCATGTGTGCGTTGCATGCTTCTCAGTTAGCTTCCTTGTTTCACCTCCATAAGTGACTATCCGAGGAATGCATTGGTTGTATACTCTTCTTTTTAGGATTAATGGGATCATCATGTTTTTGAAGGTTGAGCTTGCACTGCCAAAGGCTTACCATCCTAGGGGGATTCCTTGCTTGATTTCTTCTTCCTTTGAGGATTCTTTGGATCTTTGTTGTCCTGGGTAGATGTAGTGGTCTACTATCTCCAGTTTTGCATCTTCGATTTTGATAGTTGTGTTCTCATTCTTGATGTGTTTGTTGCACATGACTTTCATTTTACTCAAGCTCATTTATAGGCCAGCTTTCTTGCTTCCTTCTTTTAGTTCATCTAGCATTAGTTGGAGGTTATGTAGGTTCTCTAGCTTAAGGCCAGTATCATTTGCAAATCTGAGATCGTTCAGATATTCACCATCTATTTTGATTCCTCCTAGTCAAGGTTTCGGAAGATCATCTCGAGGTAGACTGTGAAGAGTTTGGGTGAGCTGGTATCACCTTGTTTTACTCCTTTTTGGAGTTGGAAGGCTTCAGAGACTTTATGCAGCTTAAGAAATGAGTTGCTGTGACTATATATATGTTGCAGTACTCTGATGTATACAGGGTCTACACCTTGTTGAGTGATGGCCTTCATAACCATGAGAATTTCCACAGAGTCAAAAGCCTTCTTGAAGTCTATAAATGCTACAGCAAGTGGCATTTTGTTTTCTGCTGCTTTCTCTTTCAGCTGAATTATTGCATGGAGATGGTCCATGGTTGAGTAACTTCCTTTAAATACAGCTTGTTCCCATGGTTTGTTTTCATCTAGTGTTTTAGCAATCTGGTTGGTGATGATTTTTGTGGAAAGTTTGTATATGCAGTTGAGAAGGCTTATAGGCCAGTAGTTGTTGAGGTCTTTCAGGTTCCTTTTTTCTATTTAGAGCATTATGATTGTCGTGTTCCAGTTTTTTCCAGACTTCACTCTGTTCTAGACACAAGTTGAATAGAATAGCTAGTTTCTTTTTCACAATTTTATCAGCTTTTTTGAGTAGATCAATGATGATATAATCTGGTCCAGGGGCCAGTATTATACAATAGTCTCAGGGATTAAAGAGTGCTATTATAATGGGTTGATTTCATGCAAAGTGTATAGATAATGATAAACTAAAAAGTACAGACAAAAATGATATATTCTTTCACTGTCTTATTCTCCAAATACAGGTTATAGGTCTGCAAATAAAATGAATGAACTAAAAAGTTATAATGCTTACCATGTACATGGTGGTATTAAATTAATTGTTCATTGAACTTATCAGTGAATTCTTAGAAAAAGTTTGATGCAAAAATGAAGGAATAATATATCATGAGAATTCACTGATTTTAGTTTAAGAAATAATGCACTGGAATTTTTACATGCAGTTGCTGCAAACTAAC
Source organism: Thysanoteuthis rhombus (assembly GCA_963457665.1). Taxonomy (NCBI): domain Eukaryota; kingdom Metazoa; phylum Mollusca; class Cephalopoda; order Oegopsida; family Thysanoteuthidae; genus Thysanoteuthis; species Thysanoteuthis major. The sequence continues at coordinate 49,003,248 of OY735211.1, forward strand.
CTCTCTCAATGTTTCCCTAAGAATATAAAAACAGACCTGCCGTGGAAATGCATGTGTCATTATACAGTGCCATTAGAAAGTGGGCTGTTACAACAAAAGTCACTGTAATTTTACTGGTTCCTCCTCCTATAGGGTAATTGCTCTAGCATATCAATCATATAGGTTCCTCCTTGTTCAGTGAAGTTAAGCAAAAATATACCAAGTCAAGAAAGAATTGGAATTTTTCCACTGAAGCGATGAGAATCTTGTATTTTTAAGATTTCAGAATATTTGTGTACTTAAAGAATAAGATACAAAATCATTTGTATTCTATTGATACAATAAAAAGAAATCAAAGCAGATTGGTTTATTTATTTACCGAAATTTATGTCCATTTGATGAAACTAGAAAGCACTCAGTGCAAATCTCCATCAATGAATGGTCACTAACAATAAAACAATCAGGTGACAGATTCCAGGCTAAACCCTGGCAAAGTGTTGTTATAATTATTTACCGGAGATATTCATTTGAACTTTGATTTATTACTTTTTTCCCTTAGACTAAGCAACTTTCTGATTACTGTGTTATTGTATCCAAAAAGCTGAAAAAATTATCTTATCTCACAATGTTAACAAAATCAAAAAATTCCTCAATCCATCTCAAAATATAATCGATTATTCCTTGGCTAATAGCTCGTCCTTCTTCAAATTCATGGATAATTATAAAGATATTGAATGGACAAACAAACAGACAGATCAACAAATGTGGATGAATACATTACTTAGTACACCAATCTTCAGGTTACAAGATTTTCAATACTGCCTTGAATAGTATGGTTTTGATGTATTATGGTTCAGGTATTCCTTTATAAACTAATGTAACTAAGTATAAGCTGAAAAAAAATCACAATAATATGTTGAACAAGGTGGTTTTGAACAGTACAAAATATTTTGGAACAAATTTACAGCACTAATCAAGGTATACCTGTATATCTAGCATGAGGTTTAGGAATGTAAAGAAATGCAGTTGTTTGAAAATATGACTGCATTTCATACAGAGTAACAGACTACGATTTGTGGGCTTGATCATTATCAATTGAAACTTTGGTTATTGGGAAAGTTTGAAGGCTGTTGAGATGTCTAACTTGATAGTTATGGTTGTCAAGTTCATAACAAGAAAACTTCCCTTAATTATCTGCTTTGTTGAGAAATAGAGAAGAATATTTGCCAGACTATAAGATGAATGGTTTGCAAGGGTATTCAGTGGACTGCAGCTCATTGCAAGTCATCCAAACCCTATAACTATCCACATCAAGCTTTGGTTGCAGCCCCCCTAGTCATAATACCAGCACATAGGATAAATGTAATATTTGTTTTTTCTTTTAAATTAAATGTCAGGTCTATATGCTTGCATATGCAGTATATTGAATATGAGAGTGTGTCAAATCAAATAGACTAGTTCAAAGAAACAATTTATGTATTTTTTGTTCAGTATTTGTAGTCTATTCAAATTACAATATATTCTTGTCCTTTTCATAAAGAATGCTATCAAAAATATTACAAACATAAAAAGATCAAAATAATTTGGTTGAAAATAAATCTTAGTATATTTGGGGTTTTTTTCTGTAAAAATATAATCAAGTAACATTTTCATTATTTCTTATTTCATCAGGATAGATTTAGCTCAATTTTGACGTTTTACCAAACAGATTTGACTTTAGTAAATATCTATTCATTTCTTGAATCTTTATTCAAAAAACATTTTCTTATCAGGTCCAATGTTTAAAGGATTTTTGAACTTATCAGACTTTTAAAATGTATATATATATATATATATATATATATATATATGAATATATATATATATATATATATATATATATATATATATATATAGTTTTTACTAATAACTGAATAGCTGTTGTCTGACCACCAAACTTGATTATCATGGTCTGATTATGAAACTTATGGTCTAACCATTAATCTTTATTACTGCAGTCTGACTAATAAACTCAATTGTCATGGTGTGACCACCAAACTGAATTGCTGTGGTCTGATCATTACTATGATTTAATTTTCAAAAGATTCTTTTTGAAAAATATCAAGTCAAGATTCATATTTGAACAAGAAGAAAAAAAAGGAAAAGGAAATCGGATTGAATTAATTGTAATTGTGCTATACACGAAATGCAAACTGCTGATTGTGGGGCTAAATCATTTTATCTGCTTTCTTGTCAGCTAGAAATATTTCCCAATATGAATCATGGAAATTCTGAGGTGAATTTCTGCAAATAAAGAATTTGATCCAAATTCATATATTCTAATGATATAGGAAGAAGAAGTCCTGTTGTAGTGGCTTATTTATGCATTAGATTTATGTACACATCATGAAAAATATACATTATGATTAATCTCTAAGAGGTTGATAAAAGATAATATTCCTCAGGAAAAAATAATTTTTTTCTGCTTCGTCATTTCTCTCGGCTCTAAATTGACTTCAAGAAGGCATTTGACTCTGTAGAAATTCCCATGGTCATGAAGGCCATCACTCTACAAGGTGTACACCCTGTATACGTCAAAGTACTACAACATATACACAATCATAGTAATTCCTTTCTCAGGCTACGTAAGGACTCTGAAAAGGAGTATGACAAGATGATATCAGCTCAACCAAACTCTTCACAGCCTGCCTCAAGATGATTTTCCATAAACTGGACTGGGAGAATAGAGAAATCAAAATATATAGCAAATATCTAAGCAAACTAAGATTTTCAGACAACATCGTCCTTTTTGCAGAGAACCTACATGACCTCTAACTAATGCTGGATGAACTAAACAAAGAAAGCAAAAGAGTTGGCCCTACATATGAACTTTAGTAAAACAAAAATCATGTGCAACAATCACATTGAGAATAAGGACATAACTGTCAAAATCAAAGATGCAAAACTGGGGAAAGTAAACCACTACATCTACCCTAGGACAACAAATCTCTGTGAAACCCACAATAGAGGAAGAGATCAAGCAAAGAATCACCCTAGGATGGTAAGCCTTTGGCTGAGCAAATTCAACCTTCAAAAACAAGATGATCCCAATAATCCTACAAAGAAGAATATACAATCAATGCATCCTCCCAATAGTCACTTATGGAGCTGAAAGAGACAGACTCACAAACTGAGAAGCATGCTACGCACACATGAGAGAATCATGCTCAACCTATCATAGATATCACAAGAGAGCACTGTATATAAGGAAGAAAACGGTTGTCCAAGACATCATAGAATCTATTAGAAAGCTTAAATGGCAATGGGCAGGCCATGTTGCAAGAATGACAGACAATCCATGGACATCATGACTCACAACATGGATCCTCAGAGATCACATACAAAACCGAGGCCGACTGAATACAAGATGGAGAGATGAACTAGTCAAATTTAGAATACTGGTTCTGCAACGCCCACGATAGAGAAGAGTGACGAATCCTAGGGAAGGTCTATGTCCAACAATGGATGTTAAAAGACTGATGATGATGATGATTTTGCAAAATCCTGGCTGTAGAATAAGCAAAATAAAGTTGTCAGACATCATTAAAATGATGATCAACAAATAAATATACATATATATATATATATATATATATATATATATATATATATATATACATATATGTGTATATATATATATATATATGTATATTGTTATTGGGTTTAGGAGTTGCATTTTTTATGATGGAAGAGTTCTCGATATCAAGTATAGAGCATATGTAAATGTAGACTCAATAATCAACACTTCATGGTGACTGCCAGTCATGTTTCCTCAATCTTCAGATGGTCTAAAGATCATGGAAGCATGAAACTGGCAGACTACACTGTCTGTCTGTCTGTCTATCTCTCTCTCTCTCTCTCTCTCTCTCTCTATGTATATATATATATATATGTATATACATATATATATATATGTATATGGGCAGCAATCCTTCATTCATACATTTCTGGTTTAATAAAACGGACTAGGAACATCTTGTTAATCTTTATTAGATTTCAATTGTTTCCACATAAAGGCTACTTATATAGCTGAAAGCTCTTGGTATGATTATACTTTTAGACATCTATTACACTGTACTATGGATGCTAGCATACATTATATTGTGCAGAAACAAAAAAAATTAATAAGAATCAACAAGATGTTCCTTGTCCATCATATTTAACGACACGTATATATATATATATATATATATATATATATATATATATACATATATATATATATGAATATTAGGTAGATAGAGATATACATACCTACATACAACCATATACATTTATGCATACATTTTATTTGAGGCATTCTTTATGAATACCTGAAAGACTACATAAATGAAAATTAAAAGTTTAGCCTTCTAAACAGCCACTGGTGGTTTAAATCTAATTTCCTGCTGTGATAAGAGTCAATATAAATTTAAAAAGAATAACACTAGCTCTCCAGTTGAGAATTCAAGTCTTGAAATAAATCTTCTTTGAATTCATTTAACACAGCTTAAGGTGCTTTGAAAACTAAAAAAAATCTATTTTTTATTTTTTTGAATTCGATAAATTCAATGATTCTAGTCTGAATCAAGTGCATTCACTTTTCTTTTTCTAAAATAAAGTCTGTTTTCTTTCTTCGTAGTCTTTGAAGATTGAAACCAGGAAATCAAAGTATCCTTCTCCCCCTAACCTTTTACTGCCAAATGCTGATTTTGTCAATTGCAGCCAGAATTCTCAAAATACTATTGAGTGAAGCATTTCAAATTGGCAAATGTTCTTTGCTTGATCAACATTCAAGTTATGAAAAACAATTTTTTTTAATGGTGGCTGAATGTGCATAAACCTTTTTTCAGGGTGTGAGTGGCCGGAAAAATAATGGCACAATAAATGGGATCAACTAGCTTTCAAATTGCATCTGAGTTTGTGTTCTCTTAGCCCTTTACAAAAACTGTATCCATCTCTTTTCCCCTTGCCAATACATCATGGGTCACCATTGCAGGGTAAGGCCTATCGTTACCCCCCAACACACACACACACACGTCTTCTCACTTGGGTAAGGGAGGCCTATATGCAATAACTCTGATGAGCTTGGCAAGCCAGAAGTGGATTATCGTTGATTGCTCTAGAAAAATAAAGGAAAGTAGAAGAGGATGAATGACAGTAATGTGACCATCATTTCCACTTTCCCATAACACCTCGATCGGGTAAAAATTTGTGACTTATATGCATGATAATTCTTTGAAAAACACCCGACAGTAATAAAAAAACTCGAAACAATAAAATTGATTGGTTGTCAAGAATCTTTCTAAGATTTTTGATATGCATGAATAGCAAAGAAAAATAGCTCAGATTTTGTCTCCTATTGAGGCTGAAGTGAAAATTATTCAAATTTTTCTGAGAAGTATTCATCATAAAACATTTACTTTCATCTTTGGCGAAGATAAAAGAAAAACAATATTTTTTCTTATCAATTCTCTCAATGTTATTTTCAATCATTTGAATTAGGTTTGTGCTTTGAAATTAAATTTTCTTTTCCAATTTGTTTATGTAAAAGAACAATGCTCACAGATATAGGACAGTGAGAAATAGAATTACAAACTTGGGCAGTTATGAACACAGTCCGGCAAATGATCCAGTGAAATTTTTTTAGTACAGTAAACTCTCATTTACAGATACATTTAACAGGCAATTACATACTACCATGTAGGCAGAACTGGGGGACAGTGGATCAGAATAAAATTATTGGTAGAAGCTAATTTTATTAATGTATTTGGATAAAAATAAAAAAAGATCAACTCTGTTGGCTGTGAAATAGGTTGTATGAAGATAAGAAAGTGATATCTAACAGCTGGCAGGCACTTTTAAAAACAAATATTCCTGATAGATTATATCCTAGCTCTGGTACATGGTGAGTCATCTATTGGGAATCAATATAAGATTGAATGATTCCAATAAGTCCAAGAGTGAAATCATCAATGCATTTTGTTAGAGTATTGAATTTTATGATGTATTACAAAATTTGAATATAAAAATCTCTCAAACATTCATTGGCAAGCGTTAATCACACTAGAGGAAATATTTAACATAAAAAACACACTCAGACAATCTTAAAAAAACAATTTAGAAAGAGAAAAAAGAATGATAAAAAAGGTAAATTAAACTAGATGACTAGTAAACTACATGAAATGTTCCACTTAGCCCCTTATATACCATTTAGAAAGATGACCTTACATCTCTCTGAAGAGCAAGCAAAGTGATTGCAGTAAGGATAAGAAATGATTCTAACATAATCTTGACCAGTGACTGTTATCAAAATCATAAATCATGATAGCACTTAACTAAAACCCTAAAAATTTTTTTTCTTCTTCATTCTTTAAAGGGGTTGGAGGATTAGAGGAATTATTGGATCAAAGAGTTAGCAGGATTAAGGTAATGCCTATGGAACCAAGATTGTCAGTTGGTGTATATCAAACCATACTGAAAACAGAATGAAAATTCAGAGACAGAATCAAGGTAATGAAAGCTACATAGTGGGAAGAGAAAATTAGGTAAAGAAAGCTATATAGTAGAACAAGAAATGTTATAATTTTTAGGCATAAATAGAACTGGCATAAAAACAGAAAAAATTCAAGACAGAATTTAGGTAATGATAATTAGGTAAAGAAAGCTATATAGTGGAAGGAAAAATGTTATTGTCAATGGGTGTAAATAAAACTGGTTGAAAACTGAATGAAAACCTAAAAACAGAATTCAGATAATGAAAGCTATGCAGAGGAAGGAGAAAAATGTTATTGTCAGTGGGCATAAATTAAATTGGTTAAAAGCGAAATGAAAGTTTGAAGACTGTATTCAGGTAATGAAAACTATATAGCTGGAAGAGAAAATCAGGTAAAAAAAAGTTATAGCTGAAGGAAAAAAACTGCTATTGTCAGTAAGCATTAGTTAAACCAATTTAGAGACAGAATTTAGATAATGAGAGCCATATAGCTGGGGGAGAAAATTAGGTAAAGAGAACTATGGCAGAAGGAAACAAAATGTTGTCAGTAGGTGTGAATCAAACTGGCATAAAAAGACCAAAAACTTGGAAACATAATTTAGGTAATGAAAGCTATATAGCCAGAGGAAAAAATTACATGAAGAAAACTATAAGTCAGAAGGAAAAAAACTTGATTTCAGGGTATATAATGAACCATTAAGATGATTTGGTATTTCACCTAATATAGCACAAATAGAAAATCTGGGTAGTTATGGCTCTATTATGGAAGTAAGAGTATTTCTGAATATCACTTTTGACTTGAAATTAGGTCCCTTAGCTTGTAAACTAAACAAAAATGTTCAAACAGATAAGTCTTTTACAAAATAAGATGTTATATATGTTAACTTGGGAGAGGAGAGTAGGAGCTGTAAAAAAATCCTTATGATCCATTGTGCTTCACTATTTCCTCTATATAGTTAGCATAATTACTTTTTGGTTCATTCATTTTTTGTAGACCCTCAACAGACAATGAAAGGGAAATAAAAAGTTGTTTTTGTCTGTACTTTTTGGCTTCTCATTATTAATGAACTTCATATGAAATTCGCTCATCATAATGGCAAATTCATTATAATGACACTTATCTTTCCGAAAGTTCCTTATAACAATCATTGGAATTCAAATGAAAATGAATCTAAAAAACAGATATGGGTACTACTGCTAGTTGAAAGTTCATTAATGCCACATTTACGAAAAAAGGAAAAAAATCATTCTGCATTTCTTTTGCAGCAAGCCACTATAGCACAGCACATACCTTCTTCCTATACCTTCCACCACCTCAATCTCCAACAACTCTGCCTAACATAGCATCATCTCAATTTATATGGCCTCAGAATGCTCAAAACTTTTCCCCGTATAAATAAATGCTAATTGCTTCTTTACTTTCTGTAATTTTTGCTTACAAAAGGCTTTTATAAAAACATTCTTCTTTTGGATAGCAGGAGGACCCTGTATTTATAATCCTCAGTTGAACTTCACAGAACAACATTAGCAGGGGTGAAGCTGAGGGAAAGGGTGTGGTGGTTTTGAATTGCATCCTCTCCCCAAAAGCTCTATGAATAGTAGTTCATTTACTGTATTCTTACTAAGATCATGCGATAACAAATCTGACTAAATGTTGGACGGGGAGACCTTAAAAGAGCCAAGCCCCCCCCCCCAGTCCTGAAATCTTCAGCTATGCCCCAGAACAATAGTGCAAATAATGGATAACAAGTGAAAATATTTCTTCCAATGATATACCTGATTTCCTCAGAAAAGATCATTGGGTATTCTACACTGTTTTAATAAGTGGAAAAAGGAAAATCAATAATAATTATTTCATTAAAACATAACAGTGTGTGTTTGCACTCACACTGATAATAATGATCTAATTTCGATCTGCCTTTCTATAATTCACCTATCCTTTGTGAATCCCCCACAAGATATTTGAAGTGAAAAACAAATGATATGAATGTAATTTCGACACAATGGTTTGTTCAGGCTCACAAAATTTATTTGAAAAAAAAAATTATTGACATCTCTCTAACTGACAGATGTCTTCTAAATTTGTGACTAATCATTGTCCAAGGCAATAATTTTTTTTTCTTCCTCAAACTCTTTGAGTGAGCACACAGAAGCATTCTTAACTTACTTTCCCTCCAGTCCAGTTTCACCAAAAGTTTAAAAATCAAGCTTGGAAATAAGGTCATTGTATTTCTTCACTCACTTGACATAACTTAGTTAGTCCTTTGAACACAAGGGTCTTACTAGTTTTACATATTCATTTTGAAATGACATAGTGATCATATCTGATATTTGAACGTGACAACAAATCCAAGGTTAGCCCTGCATTGATGAAACAGATACAAATAACTTGTGAGTCAACTTATTATTTAAGTTTCTATTGTAGGATAGCTGGGACAATGCACAAGAAAACTCATTTATCATATGCAATGGCACTGTTTTATATCTGAAGTAATTGCATATTTCTCATTGGAACTTGTGTATAAGTTGATCTTGTGGTCAAGCTCATTTATTACCTAAACTGTTCTCACACACTTGACCAGTTATTGAAATCTTAGAGTGGGGCTGTAAATCTTTAGCAGCAGACCCAGTTGACTGAATGATCAGCACTACCAAGGTCTTTATTGTATATATATATATATATATATATATATATATATATATATATATATATATATATACTAGTTATTCTACATGAAAAAAATGTCATTGATGTAAGTGAATTTCATAAGATGATATTTTCTTATAGAAGAACTCTCTGAACCCTCTCATAGGCTCTGGATATTGATTTACTTAAAAGCATATTATTCAGATCTCTCTTTTATCCCTTAAACATAAACAAACACACATTATGGCTGTTAAATTGGTGATTTGTTAGTGAATTAGTTTTCTGTATACTTTTTCTTCCTTTCTCAGGTATACATTTTCTTGCTTTCATTATTTTTCCCTTTACATAAATATCTATTCTTCATGCACCAATTTGGTCAGGCTCAGAATTTACTTGAAAAAAAAAATGATTGACATCTTTCAAACTGAAGGATGTCTTCTGACTTTAGGACTAATCATAGTTGAAAGCAATAATTTTTTTCCCTTCTCAAATTTACTGAGTGAGCACACAGCGACTCACTTCTTTCCTTCCAGTCCAGAACATATTTTATTTTTTAGTTTTACCAGGATTCTTATCATAGTTACTGTCATTGTTGTGATAACTTTACTCCTAATTATCTTCATCTGAGCTTATTCAAAATGTCTGCTCGACCAAACTTGGATTCCATAGGCAATAATTTTCAGAATGAATAGAATGAATTTTTTAGATTAATGAAATTATGAAAAAAAATTTTTCTTCAATATCTCAATAATTTAAATTAGGAAGCATTTGAATAGAGTTGAACACAATTATTTCTTAAAAATGTTCAGAAAAGATCTATTATTGTGTTTCATGTTATATGCATTGGAAATGAATAACTTTTTTGTCAAACTCTTTAGATGGCCAAATCTTCCTAATGATTCAGATTTACTAGCAAATTCAATGATTCACTGAATTAAATTTCTTGAAGTCAACATTGCCTTCATATAGTAAATTTAATTGAACTGATCTGAATGCATTGCTTAAAATATACCCAGCAGTCAGTATCCAATGTGTATAATTCCCATTTTCAAGTCTAAAAGCTTTAGACTAACAAAACTTTCTGCTTTAAATGTCAAGTATGTATATTTTATAAGATTTCAAGGTTTACTTAGACAAATTTCATTCTTTTTCAAGGAACATTGTTCAATACTGAACCAATTAGAAGCTTACATGCTTGCTATAATTCCAGCTGCATGTAGCAGAGTTATTGAGAACATCACCATCTAAGTGATGCTTAAATAGAAAATGTAATCATATCAGCTATTACTTAAAATCAATCATTTTTGAAAGAATTTTATTGAATTATCAACCTTTTTTCATCACAAAAAGCATTTACAGCATAAAAGTTTTTCAAATTTGAAACCTTGAAGTCATAACACACTTGAAATTGATCAGAGTTTGAAAAAGTCAAGATATCTGAATGAAAAACTTGGAGGGGTTAAAAATAACCAAGGATCAATCTATCAGAAAATATGAAAGAACTCTTTTGTGGAGTTTCTAAGTTCCCTCTTTGAGACATAAAGTATCTCTCATCTTTCAAGTTGCAATCTTTGGATACTCAGTGACAAATCAAATTATTTCCTATCAGTAGAAGCTAAGCTTCCAATTTACCAGAAAAATAAAAGAGTTTAGAAAAAAACTTTTATCATCATTTTTAAGATACATGTATCTTATAGTTAACCAATCAAGCCTAGTAAAAAATGCAAAACTCTTGGAAATTTGATCAAATTTACTTCAGAAATAAAATACAAAGTTTAGGAAGTGGAGCGAAGAACTTAGCTCATCACTTATACTATTTTTTAACATCCGCCAATGAAGAGGTATATGTATTCACCTGTGTTTATCAGTCCAATGTCCATCCACATAATATCTCCCAAAGTTCTCGCTAAATTCTGATCAAATTTTCTGGAAGTTAGGGCAATTAGGGTAAGGAAAAATAAGTGAAATTTTCATCCATTTTTTTAATTGAGATACATTTTAACAATTATTTGTAAATACATAGGTATACACTTATGTTTCTTTGCATAATTTATTCCAAAGTTCTCCATGATTCCAAAGAAATTTTGTGAAATGGTGGGCTTATTAAATTTTGGGATGGATCCAAGAATTTTTACAGTAATCTCCCCAGCATTGTAACTATATATACATATATATATATATATATATATATATATATATATATATATATATATATATATATATATATATATATATATATATATATATATATATGTATATATATATATATATATATATATATATATATATATATATATATATATATATATATATATATATATATATGAACTGATTTCCATTCAGTCTTTAGTGACAATGAGGTTGGCGTAGGTATGTACTCTCTGAGTGCCCCCTTTACTATTTCCTTTGCAAATTAAAAAGTACGGTAAACAAATAAAAAACGTCTGCAAATTAAAAAAATATGTCTTGCTGTATATTTTAATTTGCTCTGGAAAAGGGATAGTTTTTGCTTGTTTTTTCTTCTTCAGTTCATGAATTTTGTTGGCACTGTTTGCCTCACCTTTATTACCCCATCTTCTTCTTATCTCTTTTCTTTGTTATCTTTGTTTTTCTTCCAAGCTTTCTGTTCCCATCTTTTTGTTCTTATTGTTGTTCTTTTTCAATTTTCTTTTACTTCCACTGTTATCTTTTTCCTTTTTTTTCCACTATTTCAATACATTTCTAACCAGTTGTGTACTGCTGTTGGAATGCATAGGAATGGTGCTCCTTTACTTTTTTGTGTGAGGAGGAATAGCGTTCTCTCACCATCTGTATACTACTGAAATCCTCTTATTGAACTATTTATTGAATTAAAAAATCAGCCAGTACATTCCTAAAAACTCATCATGTATGGCCTCAAAACATTTCTGAAATTATTCAATTTTTAAAATCCCCCAAGACCAGACAGCCCTGTGTTCCCTCACTTTATTTATGTACATCACTGTACCTAGCTGAAAGCCAATCTCAGTCAGAAACAGAACAAAAACCGACACACCCACACCATGCTATGCTCTCAGTCAAAGGAGAACCATAAATTCATAACTTTCAGCTTCAGACATTTATTTATGGCTTGATTTAGAGAGGAAAATAACTCCAGAGAGTGTAGTCAGGGCCAGATTAAGCTTTAAAAAAGCCTGAGGCACAGAGCAAGTTGGAGCCTTCTTACCCTAAAGATAAGACAAGAACAAAAGAAAAAATAATTGATTGCTACTATTTACTGTGAAACTCTGTGTACAAATTGGAACTTTGGCTCTGAAGTTTGGTCCAAAAGTTAGGGGAGTCAAATACAAAAAAAACAACTTTTTCACCATGGCTTACTCAGGGACCCTTAAATCTGGCTAGGGGCTCCTTAGTGTCTTTGAGCCTCATTCTCATAAAATGAACACATGGATTCATCAAATCTCATTATATATGGATTCTTCAAATCTTTCAGTATACGGATACTTCAAATTTTTTACTTATTCAATTATTCAACTATTTTCTAATAAAATCTTATGATTGAGGTTGTAATAAATCTGATACCTCAAAGAGAAGTATTGAAAGAGAAACAAAAGTAAATAAATCATTTAAGATTATATTGTTATGGTTTTGAATAAATTAAATTGTTACTTTTTTTCTCATTAGTACACCATTTTGAACATCAAGGGAGCAAAGGATATGAAACTGAACAATTGGGAGGGTCGGTTTTGTTATTGCTATGAATAAATTCAATTGTTCATTATTTTTTATAGATATAAATGAATATGAAACTTTTCAATTGGAGTAGAAATATACCTTATACATCTGCTCATTCAGGGTTAAAAATGGCATGAGAATAAAAAAAAAGAAAAGAAAGTTAATGATAGAAAAACAGAAGTAAATGCATCAATTCAAATTATATTGATATTGCTTTGAATAAATTAGATTGTTAATTCTTTTTTGACTGGCAACTCAAAATTTCATTGCTTTGTCTGCTTTTTGCCATCATCTTAATTTTGAGATGTTTGAAGTTGTTTGAACTTGGATTCATAGGATGATCACCCATGTAAAAGTTGTGATAAAAGTAACTCAAAATTTTATTGTTTGACTACTTTTTATGTTCATTCTGAAAGTAAAAGTAGTCAAAACAATAAAATTTAGAGTTACTTTTATTTTTAGAAAAGAGGTTGAACCCAGTTGCTTGATGTGTCTCAAGTTTAACAGAATAGATGGAAAGATATTAATCTTCAAAGTCAAAGCTGATATGCAAAGGAATCAGATGAGATGAAAATAATAATGTTAATAACAAATGTACAAAGGAGTAATAATAGAAGTGGTCATGAAAGGAGTGCAATACAGTTTCACTAATTGGTCACCTGTGTTAACAGCAGGGTAAATCTTGGACTGAGATTGTAAAACTATTCTAGGGAACAATGAAAGATATAAGTCGTTCCAGAAAGGATAATATAGAACATTGTCTCAACTTTCTAGCTGTTGTTTTTTGTCATGGCATATGCATGAAATGATTTACATCTGGTCATGATATGCGTAATAAAAAAAATATACACAGAGCAAAGAGAGAGAGATGTTGCTTGGGTGTAACCTTCAAACATTCAATACCGTTGGCAAATTACAGGCCACCACTGAATGTAAAATGTTTAGGAAACTTAATTGCCTTCAAAAGGACAACGGAATAATCATTTTTATCATAATTATGCCAATAATTTTACGATAATTCACAAAATGTCTCTCTATATGCCGGTCATCACAAAACTCAAGGCGGTTTGGTTTGTAATGTAAGTAAAATGTTAAACAGGACTCAGGTTAGCTAAACCCAATCTTAATCTTTTTGTTCAACCATATAACGGAGACATCTGGTTGGAAAAAGTCTTGTCCTTAAAGCAGGTTTTCAGCTAGTATATATAATAATTTCTAACAAGTTCAGAGCTCTAATCATAATAATGGTGTTACAGTTGAGTTCAAAATTTTGTTGCTGTGAGGTGGTTGTTGTTTTAAAATTTTTCGATTAAACAATATGATATTCATTCTCGAAACAAGATAGTTCCTTATAAAAAGATAGTGGCCCCACAAAGCCCCAAAGCCCCAAAGCATGCTACATGCAGCATGATTATTGGAGGATAGTCCAATGACATATTCAAATTTGTTATGCTACTTAACCTCTGATTGGGGAAACCTTTTTCTGTCAGTTGAATTTCAGTAGAAATTAACATTTAGGATAATGTTATACAGGAAAGAGATAACACAGCTGAATCATGTTGGATACACCAGTTTAAATAGATCATTAAGGTTAAGCAACTTTGAGTCTGCTCAGTACCTAGATGTGTAACCAACTGGGTACATCCAATGCTGTAAACAGATGGGGATTTAAAGAAAAAAAGCAAAGTTGCTTCAGTGTCCTCAGACATAAGAGACAATGATTTTGTCTCCATTTTGTGAATGATCCATGAAAATACCAAAATTCTTTGTAACAAAAATGAGCTTTTTTGAAAGCCAGAATGCTAATCTGATGTCCAAGATGGACTTTCTGACAGAGCTTAAGGGTGCCAACTTGCAGTAAAATTGATTCTTGCTTTTTCCAAGGGCATTAGTGTGAAGTGAATACAAACCAGCCAATGTTTGAAGTCAGTTTGCCAATTCCATTTTCCATACTATTAACCATTAGACCAACTCCATTTCAAGACATATCAAATAAATTCAGGGTTTAAATAAATCATCTCTGGACGAAATCCCAAAAATGATGAATGATACTTACATTGAAAATTTCTCCCCAAGATCTTTACAAAAACAAAGTACCATAAATCAAGTAAAAAATATCTAACTTGTATCTTGTTGAGTCCTTTAACCTTGGAAAAAACCAGTGTAAAATGCTACATCTGCTGTTTTGCAGGCTTGAGTTATAAAATCAATTTTAATGTTGTGGAAACAACAGAATCTGTTGCATTATGTAGCTTAGTTTTACTATTTTAGTTAATTTACCGCTGCTAATGAAGTTGAAAAGGTATATTATTCATATATTTGTCTCTTAATGAACACAATATTCACTAAATTCTCAATGAATTTTGATGATTTCTTGTAGAAAGATGAACCATAGGTTAAGGAACATTTGATTAAGATTTGGGGTCAGATCTAGGAATTATTTCTCAATTGAGAGATATTTTCTGTATATTAAGGCAATGGCTATATTAATTGATTTTCATTCAATTTTTGTTTGTGTATAGATAGGTTTTTACAAGCAAGTTATTGCTTGAATTTAGATTATGATAGAAATTTACGTATGGTTTTCTTAGTCAGTCTATTCAGAATTAATCAATACACTTTCCCCAAACCCAGCTATGAATATGGTAAAAAATTGATGGATAATCTTTTATTGGGGTTTTCAGGGATAATAGTATTGGCAGAGGTACAATGTGGTCACTGAGTACTTGCTACTCGTTATTTTGTAGAGCTGGAATTCCTTCAACATACAACTATTATGCTGTCTTCAGCCTTTTCCTAAATCACTTCTTAATATGAATTTGAATAGACTACTTAGGGTGGTGGGGGAGCTATAAGTTTTTATTTTAGATAAGTAACTGAAAGAAAATCTCAGGGAGTTGGTCATTTCTGATGTTTCAACTCCTGACCCAGATTTCTTTGTTTTGAGTCTAGTGGAATTCCTCTTTGTATTTTTTTTTCTCAATCAGGAATTGGAGACAAATTTGGAACATTCTTTGAATGTTACTGACCCTTCTCAAAACTTTAGACGAATTTGGAACATTTCCGAAAATAGGATCTTAAAAATCAATTTCAGCTTCATTTCTTTTCTCGAGAACCAAATCTATACCAATATAAAAGGAGATTCATCATAATCATCTCTTCATCTTACCTAGAAGCCTTTGGAAATATCCATGCTAAAAAGTTTGTATCAGTTGGGAGGAGAGCTGATTGAAAAAATTTAAAAAAAAAACATGCAAATATTTACACTGTATCCAATGTGCTGGTATTATAACTAGAGGTCTGTCTACCAAAGCACTATATAGGCAGTTATGGGGCTTGAATGAATCGCCGTGTACAGTAGTCCTCCAAATACCCTTGAAAATCCTTTGTTTTATAGTCCAGCATATACAGTAATTTGCATTTTTTATTATTAGATAAAAACTGATAGATGTTACAGCAGCTTTCACAAATTTGTTGAGATAATTAACTTTGTGAAATGAATCTAATAAATGACACATTAATTCTGGAAACATAGTCTCAAATGGCTGACAGCCAAAAATGAGCAAATTAACAATCTACTGTTGGCATTTATTGATGCTGACAAGTCTGACTTCAACCTCCCTTTAA
The DNA here is from genome assembly GCA_963457665.1 of Thysanoteuthis rhombus. Taxonomy (NCBI): domain Eukaryota; kingdom Metazoa; phylum Mollusca; class Cephalopoda; order Oegopsida; family Thysanoteuthidae; genus Thysanoteuthis; species Thysanoteuthis major. Next base: position 49,019,729 of record OY735211.1, read on the forward strand.
TCCACAGAATATGCGCAATATCAATAACAGAAAAGAAAACTTATCAAAGAATAACAAGATCAGTAAATTATTTATTTCAATCAAATGCCATGAACAAGCATACATAGTTGTACAAGGAATGGAAGTATCTGTATATTATTTACAGAATTGGATCATTAATCCAACTTCCAGAAAACCAGCCTTCTTAACTGGCTAGTTTTAAATCTGGTAAGCTTCGTAGAAATTTGCCTCTAAGGCACACTTTGTTTTAACAAATATTTTCGCAGAACTATCAATCAACTGAAATATCTCTTCATATCTACTACGCAGAGCTTATTATGACACAAAGCCAAATGGGGAAAAGAGATTTACACTCTGAAAAAATGTGTTTTATTTAAGAATAAACTGATTAATTCATTTGTGAATGGATTTTTTGAAATTCTTCAGCAAACAAAGCAGTCACTTGGGTTCTCAGACCTCTTCCTGGCAGATAGGGGATTGTAATAAACAAAATAAGGGTAAGGAGGGCTTGCTTGCCTTGAAAATCAGCATTCAAATGAGGCTGATTCAAAATGCCAGCATTCATTTAGGATCAAATCCCAAACTCTGTTGCATATTTCTCATAATCTCAACAACAAGACGAATAATACACATTGAAATAATAATGTTCATATTCGTGAAATTTGTAGTAACTAGACTTTAAAATCAATTTTCTGTAAATTCTCTGGGCTTTTAATTATAAGTTTCTCTCACCAGACACTTGAAACAGAACATTTGAATTTTGAATTTATTTCCTCAATGAATACTTTTATGATTAAACATTACATTTTTATGTCTCCTAAATTACCAGCTAAAGTAATTATTAAGAAGAAACAGCTCAACTGGTTTCATCTATTTGAGCAGTTTTGAAATAACATCCTTTTTAGAAGCAGGTGGTTTGTATTAATATTCTTAAAGATCACTTGACTTATTGTTTTGATTAAGGTACTACTAATTGGAATCACTTTTGACTGATGACAATTAGAAACAAACTCTTTGATCATTAAAACTTTGATTTAGCCTTAGATTTAATGAGAAGGAGGATTCAGAGATGCTAAATCCGCTGATTGGAAGTTTAATTATGAAAAGTACAAGCGGAGAACTTAAAAAGATTGATTTGGTTGGCGAGTATTGGATTTTATAACAAAAGAATATTTCTAGTTCACTTTCTGACCTTTCCCTGTCTGCACATTAAAAGGCAACGAATATAAATTTATTACATGAGAAAACTGTTCTCATCACAAACACGAAGAGGCAAAGAATAAAAGACCTTCTTATGAGATAATGATGTTTTTGTTAGTATAGCAAATGATCTATCTTTGATCATACAGAGCTTATGATTTATACTTTTTTTTCATCTTCTATTGATACTTGATATGTTGTGGGGAGTTGGGGATGGCAGTCACAATATTTCGTTCATATATTTTTTATTCTCCTTTATTTCAATTGAGCAATCTATCATGATCCACTTCCAGTTTGCTAAATCTGTAAAAGCTTTACAAAAGCCTCATTAACCGTACATTTCTAGGATACATTCTGTACTCTGTCCATTGTTAATCTCTTGCAATGCTGGACGATGGATTGGACTCTTCTAGTTTGAATACATAATTGTTCATCTCTTAGACTGGTTGCCAAACAACACTGAATAGTCCGGTCTGTCTATTCACCAATAGTTGGAGTGGGAGAAGAGATGGATTTATGCCTTTCCCAAAGGCATTATTGTGAAGTGAATATAAACTGTTTCAGGCAGAGGATTAACTCTTTTTGCCAATTCTATTTTCCACGCTGCTAACCAATAGGCAACCCCAACTTCCATTTGTAATTTATGCACTGTTGCAAAAATGCAAGAAGAAAACTTATTGGGGATGTCAAAGAATAAAGAATGTAGATTATTCATTTCTATCAAACGCCATGAATAAAAATGTATTTCAGTTGCATACTTCATCAAGTATTCTGGAAAACTATAGGTATTGAGTTCATAAGGATTTCAAATTTCCCAAGATTTGTTGTGCATTTTATTTGCAGTAAAAAAAGATGGAAATTTTATGATAACATGTTAGTCAAGATGATTCTATCAACATAAAATTATGTTGAGAAGAACAATTTGTGATTTTAACAATATTCCTGCCTGCTGTAAAGGAAGCTATATTCAAATAAAAAATACACTGTACATGTGATGCTTCTTTAACATGTTAGATATACAGGATCATTCTAAAAAAAGATACAACAGTTTTTTTGAAAACTTGTATTCAAACTATTTTAAACATAAAAGAAATAATTGGAAATTAGATCATTATTATTGGGATGCATGCAAACACAGACACCACAATATCATTGGGGGTTGGGGTATTTTCTTAAAACTAATTTGCTAAAAACATACCTTCATGTCTTATTAGTGCACACAGAAAAATATATGGGGATATGTGGTGTAGTTCCTGAATTATGCTGACATATACAGACATTTGGTGATTTACAGTAGGATTTGCCGATGACATCGTCCTTCTTGCTGAGAACCTTCATGATCTCAAAAGAATGCTAGATGAACTATATGGAGAAAGCAAGAAAGTAGACTTCCACTTGAATTTCAATAAACTAATGTCATATGCAACAAACACATAAACGACAAAGACATAACGATCAGGATAGAAAATGCGGAGCTAGAAATTGTAGACCACTACCTCTATCTAGGACAACGAATCTCCATGATATCCCCTAAAGAAGAAATCTAGCAAAGAATTACTCTAGGATTGCGATTCTTTAGCAGAGCAAGCTCAACCTTCAAGAACAAGAAAATCTCATTAATCCTAAAAAGAGTATTCAACCAATACATCCTCCTGGTGGTCACCTATAGAGCTGAAACATAAAATCTGACCAGAAGATTGGCCCTCAGGGTGAGAACCGTTCAATGCTCACAAGAGAGAATCATGCTCAATATCACCTGGAGAGAGTACAAGACAGCACAGCACGTAAAAGAAAAAACAGGCATTTGAGATACCACAGAAAGCTCAAATGGCAATAGGCTGACCATGATGCAAGAATGGCAGAAAACCCAGAGATCACATGTGAAAATGCATCCGGCAAAATATGTGATAAAGGGACAAACTAGACAAGTTCAGAAAGTATTGGCTCTATGACACCCATGATAGAGAGGTCTGGCAAATCTTTGGGAAGGTCTATGTCCAATGACAGATGCTAAAAGGCTGATGATAATGATATCTTATCTGATTTATGATCTGGTATCTTCATTCAAGCACACAACTTAGAGTTAGGATTAAACATGAAAAATATATTACTGGTTAGTATTCAGTTCAGTGTTGTGTCATATGAATGCAACGGACCTTGAGTATCATTTTTCAGCTTGATGCAGTTTTGAATTTGCATAGATATTTTTGACGCCAACCCTTACATCAAGTTAAATTTCTTTTTGAAACTGAGAGAGAGAATGGTCATTAATCAATCCTGTCCCACAGATTTCCAAACTTCTCTTAAATTGTCATCTTTTGAATATGGCCCCTTTATATACCTTGTGATTTAAAAAATTTAGGAAATTACAATATTCATGTATCATCTATTTCAATCCAAGACATGAATGAACTTATGTATACTGTTAATAGAATCTTCTTCACTAACATGACATCAATTGGAGAAATGGGAAGGTCGGAGCAAATCATAGAGGGTGGGGGAGGGCAGAGCATCAATATTTTGTTTATATTTTGCAGGATACTTCTCTCTTCTACTTATTCACCATCATCTGTAATTACAGGTCATAGAGGATGTGGTGCATTTGTGGCTGGGGGTTAGTTTTTAGTTTATTGCATTCCTGGGGTTCAAACATAGCAACTATGCACCAACAGACACTTCTCCATTTATCTCAGTTTATTTCCTGGCTTGGTATAGTGAAATATTGATAAATCTGATATCCGTATTTGTGTAGTGTTCATAGCAAGTAGGTTTCTGTGGGAATGAAATGAACCAGATTGCAGTGGGGTGTGTTAGGATGTTAGTGAGTGACTTTCATTTACTGAGTTTGTTGGGAGTGTCAATGAGTGACTTCCATCTGAGGCTATTAACCTATAGCTGGAATGCCCTGAAGATCATGAATGTGGAACTATTTGCCCATAGCTTGGTTGCATTTGGTGAGTGCAGGGACATGCCCACATGCAAGTGCACACAGCATCTGTAAGGGGTACACTCTTCCTGGTAGGGATGAGAAGTGTAATTTTAGATGTTATCAAGTATTTTAGTGAAAGTCTTGTGGAAAAGTAGTGAATGAGCTTAGCTAGACCAAAAAGCCAAACAAAAGAGTAAAATAACAATATTCTCACTGTCAACCACTTTCAACAATATTTTTTATGCTCTGCTTCAAAGCTAAAAAAACTCTCTCAATCGAACATCTTGGAGGATGTAATCATGTGAGGCACATGTCATTCCTTTACTTAATTTCCGATTCTGTCAGGAAGTTTGTAATTTCTTCAGAATGGTAAAATAATTTCTGTCAATGACAGAGCAGCAAAGATGAAATACCATTCATTATAATCATCATCATCTTCGTAGTTAATAACAATAGTTAGGACAACAGAAATTGCAATGTCAAATTCCTTAGAAGTCGTGAGATGAAAAACTTGATGAAGTAGAGAAAGTTTTGTAACTGATATTTGACATGTCTGGGGCATAAAAGATTGTCAGTGAAGCCCAAAGCTACATTTATCCATACTAAAATGGTTGCAATTCTGAGAATAGGTCAAAGAAGGAAGTTTTATATATATATATATATATATATATATGTTGCACAGTGGCTACTCAATCAGTCGCTTGTTAGATTGTAACAGATTTCACCCTAATCCTCTGATATATAGTATTAAAACATAACTAAAAAGTGAACAATGGATCAATTATCCTAAATAGAAAAGATATGTCAGGTAGAAGGTGCGATTAGACAAATACAATTATTAAAAAAATATCAGCAGAGAAATTAAAAAATTACATCAAACTTAAAATGTGTTTATTTTTCAACTTTTTAAACACTCCTTAGCCCAAATCAAAAGTTTTCATGAACATTCCAGTTTATTCATCAACTTTTGGAAATTTATTCTACTCTATTGGGGCTTTGAGATAAATGCTCAACATTTTCTTCTAAATAGTAAGCAAGTGCATATTCATTCACAGCCCTTCTCCTTTTTGCAACTGTACCTATATTCCCGTCACACATCAAGGCAACATGAAGTAAATTCTCGAGATGGGCATTTTACTAATTTCACATTTTTTGTCTAGAACTTCAATGAGATAAAATGATATTTTCATACTTTCAAAAAGAGCACTTAGGAGTTTAAACTATCTTTTTAAAAAGTGCTTGGTACAGTGCTGAATCCTTTTCAAAGAAAATTTTACCAGAATATGGCGAAATCCTGGATTTGTGTGGAATCAGATAACTTCGGTTTTGGTATTTCTAAAGTCTTAAAAGAAAATGTTTTGCTTGAATACAACAAAGTTAGCAAGACAAGTTTATTCATGGAAGAGAAAATTGATCAAAATCTTTCCCATACTAGGAAGATTAGAGAGGTATTTTTTCCTAGGAATAAAGGCAGAAATTTGAAAGTATAATGAAACAAGTGTGTTGCTTATGATCAGTTGGTAAAATAAGGGTGTTTAAAACCGTCAACCAAAACTGTCACCACTTTTAAGTTGGTCTGGCTGGCTATGAATGTATCACACATACAAGCTAAACCAATAGAGCTCTCCCAGAAGATTTAAACAATTACTCCTTATTAGGTCTCGAAAAAATGATAAACAAAAGACAGGAGAGGTAGCTTATTCATTGATCATCTCTTTTCACACTTTTTGATTAATCATCCCCAATACGGCATGTTTCTAAAAGACATTGGTAAGATGAGAGTTCCGATTGAATGACTAACCAGACCTGCTTTTCCTGACAATGAAACTCCATTTGGAGTGAAAGAAGAATATTTTAATGCAAATGAGGAGGTTGACATAAAGAAAAAAATGTTATTGAAAAAGTCTGATATTCAGGATTGGCTCTAGGGTTCCTGATATGCAAAGGAAGCTGAACTTTGATGCCCTTTAATTTTTTGTATTATGTATTCATTAACTTGTGACCCCACCTCAACCTACTCACCTTCCTTCTCAGGCCCCTGCTTTTTTGAGCCCTCTATCTCACCAAACTACCCAAGCCTGACTGAGCTTGTCATTGTTTAAGAGAAGTCTGACTTGACATCATCATCATCATCATCAGCAGCAGCAGCAGCCTGTTAGCATCCGTTGTTGGTCATACACCTTCCCCAAGAATTGCCAAACCTCTCTAGCATGGGCATCATGGAGCCTCTACCTTCTGAACTTACCTAGCTCATCATGCCATCTCACTTTCTACAGACCACAGTTTTGCATATGATCTCTGGGAATCCACGTTGTGAGTTGCGATGTCAAGCGGTTGTCTACCATTCTTGCAACATATCCTATTCATTGCCATTTGAGTTTTTAACAGTTTCTATGATGTCTCAAACTTCAGCCTTTTCTCTGATATACTGTGCTGATTAATGATCTCTTCATGTGAGGTTGAGCATGATTCTCTCATGTGCATGTTGCATGGTTCTCAGTTTGAGGGTCAATCTTTTGGTTAGATTCCATGCTTTAGCTTCATAGGTGACTATTGATAGGAGACATTTGTTGTATACCCTTCCTTTTTGAACCAGTGGGATTTTCTTGTTCTTGAAAGTTCAACTTGCTCGACTGGAAGCTTGCCAACTTGGTGTGATTTTTTGCTTGATTTCTCCTTCTTTTGATGACTGTCCTAGGTAGATCTAGTGGTCTACTTTCTCCAGTTCTGCATATTCAATTTTGATAGCAGTGTCTTTGTCCTCAACATGTTTGTTGTACATGACATTTGTTTTGCTGGAGTTCATGTGGAGGCCAACTTTCTTGCCTGCTTCATTTAGTTCGGCTAACATTATTTTGAGATCAAGAAGGTTATCAGGGAATCTTTATTTGGCCCAATCTATTTTGACATTTACTTATTTTCAGTATTCCCTCCAGAGTCAATTTAATGTTCAACATTGATATGTTTATCTCAAGAAAATTGATAATAATATATGACTGAGAAATTCATTTACATTCCATTTTGTTCAAGTTGGTCATGACTATCCAAAAGATCAATAGATGTTGGGGATCGATTGAACTTTTTGGGTTCAATGCTGATGTTCATATAAGAAATAAAAATACATATATCATGACTTGCTGATTTGCATTTCAGAATTATACATGGTTAATTTTTATTGTTTATGCATTTCACACACTATTTACTGAAACATAATCATAAAAACATACTTTAAACTTGGTTTGGAAAATTTTCATTCCTTTTTGTCTGTAAATTTTCGTATATAAGTATTTTCATTTGGCTGCAAGTGAAAGTAGTTTAGTCTGATTTTTTTTTCTAAAATAAAGCGAAATCATGTCTGAAGAAACAAGTCTACTAAACTATCATTCATTTTTTTTATACATGCCTGGGATAAGGTGTCAGGGATTCCATGATGGAGCCATTATAGATATTTCCAGTTATTGTTTCAGTCATTGACTATGGTGGACTTTTTTTCCCCTGACAGGTGATTCTCCAGTTTTTCTGACATTAATCTTTTAACATTTTTGCTGAATGGAATGAGATTTTGGATTCAGAACCTGCAGAACAATGTGCGGTGGTTTCATACTCGAATTGATTTTAGTTGATATTTACCAATTTTCATCATGTTTGTAATTTCTAATGTCTAAAGCAAACTGACAGTTTATTGTACTAAAGCACTGCAATTGTGCACATTTTATGTAAACCCTGTGACAAAGACCATAAGTGACACAAGGGAAATCAAGGAATAAAAACGAATTGAAAGATTGTCAGGTCGACAACAATTCTGAGCAGAGAGGAGAGGACCAAAAGAGGTGGAAATGTTCAATATCTTTAGTTTGGTCCTGTTGATGATGGTTTAGCTGTATAAAGAGAGCTGTTTAATACACCTGTACTAAAAAAGATAGAAATAATATTCCCCATATTGATTAAAGGCAGGCTTCATTTCCTACAGTTATCTTTCACATAAGAAAAACACTGAGGTAACTTTATGTTCTAATACAGATGTTGGACAATGATTTTCTCAAATAAAATTCTTTACAGGCATTCAAAAACTATGAATCATATCAACTACATTGCAATCATACTCTTTCAATTCTTCCTCTTTCTCAGCAGGGAGCTAGTCTGTATCTCTCCCACAGGCTCACATAACCAACTGATTCTAAAAAAAACAAACTCCATAACTTTTTCCTTTGTTCGGTGTTCTAGTCTATTAAAAGAGAAATACTTTGATAATGTTTGCTGAATGCCTAAGCAGACCATACCGCTTTGTAAAAGATCCTGTGATTGGCTAACTGATTCTATATCTAATGTTTCTTTGTCTCCAAGCTTTTCTGCATGAAGTAAAAGTTTTTCTTTGTTTAGAAAGTATCAGCTCTGTCAACTTACCCATCCCCATGTTGAATTCTTACATTTTATCTAAGATCTTCTTACGTAGTTGATATTCGATGAGTGTTTTGTAGTATAATTTTATTCGTTATTGCAAGTTTCTTGACAAAAACAATAAGTTTGTGGTAATATGAAATCATGATTGACATTATTGGGAGACACTTTGAGATGAGTTTATATTAGCATTTTTTTAAATTGATTCTTCAGGTTTTTCTCGTATTTTTTTAATCGTATCTCTGTGTGATTTTGAAAGGATTTTCTGTTAATATCAAATGTGTTTTTGACTATACTTATGATTAGGAAATGAGGATAGTAAAATTATTAACCACTGATGATTAATGGAAAATAATTCCTCTCAAAGTCTCAAACAAAAACTCATTTGAAGTTTATTTGCAGTGATTTCAGATAAAATTCTTGACTATCCCAAATAAAAAAAATCAATATCCTGTAACATTCCTAAACTCGTAGTCTAAAGAGAAGTTGGAATTTTGAGTTGTTGAACTGAAGAAAATACTTCTGACACTATCTTCTGAGCTTATTTGTTTAAGGAATATTTCTGTCATTGTGGTAATTACAAAAAGGACAAATAGTTGTCATGTTACCCAGTATCAAACATGCAATTTGTTTTTTTCGGAATAATCAGAAAACATGCAAATAAATCAATTCTCAACTTTTGAGGTTTTCGCTGATTTAAAATGTGCATCTATTCATGCTTATGGATTAGATACCTACTTAGGTACACACTTTTACATAATATACATGCTTCACATGGTAAATATAAACTTAAATCTTGAAAGTAAAAGACTTTGTCATTCATAGAAGTATGTACATTTTCACCAATTCACTTATCAAGATCTTAGACTTCTTCACTTATCTGATTTTTAATTTACAAAATACTCTTTGAAACATCAAACTATAATTCATAACTTAGCATTCGTTTTCTAAATTGGTTAGCCTGTCATAAGACTGGAAGTTTGAGTCAGTATTTGAGGGGTTAAGTCATCATAAATATATAAATAAATAAACAAACAATGCCCATCAGAAAAAGAAAAAGCCTTATATATTTATTTTGCTTTGGCATCTTGATTGATAGATTATGGCAGAGGCTCAGAAAGTGTCTTGGCAAAATAATCAATTTCTAAAAGTGGGGAATGAAACCATAGAACTTGAAAAGGAAATGATGTCCATTGATAAAGATGGAAAGAAGCAAACTTTGGAGTTGGGTAACGTACTTTTGTGGTGTCTGATTTTGCTGTATGCCTTGAAGGTAATGTCAGGAAGGTTATCAAATAAAATCAATTAATATGAAAGAGAAGCGTAAGGGAGAAAGCCTTTGAGAATTTGTTTATTTGGACAGTAGAATTCACAGAGACAATCTTGGTAACTCTCCAATGTATCTACATGCATATAAAAGAATATAGTTTTATGATGGATCACCAATTGGGAAAGACTGTTCTAAACACCAAATTCAACCTATTCACAGGCTTTTTTTCATGACATTTGCTATTATATAGAACTATTAAATTCATGTAAAAGATTTTCATCTAATTGTATCTAGTGATGGAGAATGGAAATATTAGTACTGAAACATATCTGACAAAATTAGCTATTTAAAAGAAAAAAGGAATGGTAATGTCCAGGTTATATGCTCTAGCACTGAAGGAATTCATGGTACAAAATGTGAACCATGTTTTTATCAAATATCAATATGGTTCCCGCATTGGAAAGACTCGAAGTTTAGTGCAAATGATAAACCAATCTTTTTCTAAACTCTGAATCATACAGGTAGTGACAAAATTTTAATGAAAAATTCTATTCATACGTATTATCAAATAATTTTTCTTCAGATTAACACTTATAGTTCTTTCTACTAATATCTTTGCAGATAACATTCCTTGGTCTCAACAGCTAAATACAAAGAGCTTCATTTTTCTTTGAAAACTTCCCTGATGTATGCAATTGTGAGTAACTATGCGACCCAGTTTCCCACCTTATCGGTGGTCTCAAGGAAATGGGTTGCACAGCAGAAAATGCAACTATAAAAACAAGTATCATTGAAATACAACAATAAAAACAAGAAGCATTGAAAGTGTTGTTAAAAGCTTTCAAAAACAAGGACCAGATGTTAGCCTTTCATACAAATATAATTCATTCATTAGGAAAATACACTCCAATAGAATCTTTGTGTGACAACTTTTGTAATTAAAACAAAAGATCTTGAGATACCAGATATTCTGTGCAAATCTTTAGTTAAACATCAGCTTTTATTCTATATCTTTGGGATATTAATATTTTTCTCAATCCAATATTGCAATTGTGTATTTTCCTTAAAAATCTATTAGCATAACTTGCTTATTTTTCAATAAAATTCAGATTTTCTTTGTTTCATTTCTTCCTAAGAAGCAACATGATATTTTTAGAATACACTGGAGAGCCTTTCATTTGATATCAAATATAAGTAAAGATGAAAGAATGAATTCTTTATACTTTGACTATTGTTGTAGACAGGTTTATAAACAAACACATCTATGTATACCTATATGTTAGCATGTATCTTTCATAGATATTTATATAAATTCAGGAGTTTGCAACTGTATGTATTTTGTCATTCTATGGCATTTGTTTCGTTTTTTCAAAATGTGTGTGTATACATATGCGTATATCATCATCAGGCTTTATATGTCCACTGCTGGATTGAGGACTTTCCCAACTCTTCCTATGATGATTGTGATTGCGCTAACCTTTGCCATGTCTTATTTGCAAACCTTACTATATCACATCGTCATCTTATGTCTGGTCTTCTCCAACTACATTTACTGGCTCATGGGCACCGATCGGTTATTCTTTTGCTTGTTGTCATTTCTTTTTGCCAAGTATCCAGCCCAACTCCATTTTTGTTGCTTTGTGTAATATCCTTTACTCTCACCCACCTCTGATCCTCTATTTATATATATATATATATATATATATATATATATACATACATACACACACACACACACACATGCATGCATAATGAAAGTACTAGAAAGATTCATATATCTATGCACATATGGGCATCTACTGTGCTGAAGAGTGAACATTTGGTCAAATTTAATTTACTGTGAATGGTTCTTACTAATGTATTTTAGCAAAATAAACAAAAATTCTCATTTTTGGCCATATATAATGATTACAGTTTAGGTGGTGGGGACCAACAAATCCTGGCCATGACCTGCCTCAAGCATTCAATGGTGTCTACAATAAAGTAGCAAATTCTGTTGGAAAGATGGTCTCCCAGATTATGAAGCTCATACCAGATTCTTCAGTTATTATGGGTCGATTCAAGCTGAACATAAAATTTTCTCTACCAATAGGATGCACAGGAAAGCCACATAGCCCAATATAGGTCTATGTGGCTACTACTGTGCTCCTTATCTGAACTTAATCAGTCAAGGATTTAGCATAACCTGTGCCATACAAAACATTCAGACAATATTTGAAGAGCTGTAATGAGAAGATTGAGAGATAAAAACAACTAAAAATGACTATTGAACATTATTATCATTTTAGCGCCTGTCATTAGATATAGACCCTCCCTAAGATTTGCCAGACCTCTCTATCATGGGCATCATGGAGCCAGTACTTTCTGAATTTATCTAGCTTGTCACACCATCTTATTTTCTGTCAGCCACAATTTTGTATATGATCTCTGGGGATCCATGTTGTAATTTTCAGCCATTGTCTGCCATTCTTGCAACATGTCCAGACTCATCAGGGGGTAACAACAGAGCCAATCACCACCAATTCAGTGGTATTCCAACAGGTTCTATATGCTTTACTGAGAACATTTGATCAAAGGATCAAGACCATTATACAAGTGTGAGTGTTGATTAGTCTGAGTCTCCTTTAAGTGTCAATAACCATTTCTTACAAAATGCTAAGCAAGATATTCGAAATAAAATATATACTGCACAAGACATAGACAATCGTGGGATCCAATGGATTTGGATGATTGTGAGAGTCTTGAAAGTATTGATGAAAGTGGTCAACTAGGCTGCAACAAGATCTTGAAAGCGATTTGAACAATCTTTCATAGAACATCCCAGCATGCAAATTTAGTTAACACACTTACATCGATGTGGATAGGTCTCAACCCTCAGGTAAATGAAAAAAGAATGAAAGCTATCTGTAAAAAACTTTTTGATAAAAGAACACAGTTTGATACTGCAATAATATTTTTAGTTAAAAAAATGTAGATGATATGATATTTCTATATTTGATCCTAATTTGTTTGACCTGTTGTCCACCACCCTTCATTCCATTTTCCACTACTTGTATTTCTTAAGATATGAGTAAGTGAAAGTGTTTTGGGATCAAAATTCCCATTTGAGAAAGTCCCAGATCCCTGAATTATAAGAATATCTAAAAAAAATTGTTTCCAAGTAGCCAGTCTATCAGTATGATTTTAACAAAGCATTAACTTCTGTTGCAGCATTTGTTCTACTCAAAAATGTATTAGGCTCAAAATACTAAATAAAGAAATCAGGTCCTAGACCCCCAAAATATGCAAATTGTCCCATATTTCTTATTTTAGTAGTATCTGTGCTCTAAATTTGCATCTAACAAACCCTCAACCAATATTAAAACCTTTGTTTTGCTCAAAATATGACCAAAAATTCCTAAATGAGGAAAGTTTCCAGACTGCCTAAATTCATAAATTTTCTATTTTTTTTTCTTAGTTGTATTAGTGCTGTCAATACACTTCTCACAAGCCATCAACCCCAATTGCAGTATAAGTTTTGACCAAGAGATTTGGGGGGCAAACAGGGTAATTGCCCCCTCCTGGATGAGGGCTAAAGGGTTTGAAAGATGGAGCTTAGTCAATAATGGATAATGACACAGTACAACTGTTTCATGTAAATCCAAATTAATATTCTGAGATAAAAAGACCATTATTGTTTACTGGTGCTTGCTGCATCATGTCATTTTGAGGTCAGGTCATATGTCTCAGTCAAAAGTTACATGCATCTGGATCTTACAGTGGGTCATACTTGCTTATGCTATGAATGGTGGCAAGTGCAGCACCTTTCCATGGGTGGAAAACCTATCGTATAACAGGGTTACCACTAAGATATATTTCAAATATACCCTATTGCCCCTTCTCCTCTCCAATAATATATGCATCCATTGATTGATATAAGAATTATGCATCACAGAGGGAAAAACAAAGGCATGCCTGAAATCAGCAGGTCTCAAGTTACCTGCAACGCATATTGTTAGGTCGAATTCTGCAAAATAAAACTATTGATTTCCATGGGTCAATGTTCTTACTCTCCGCAAAAAGTATGTCTAAAGTATTTTTTCATTGTGTGTTTTTCGTCTAGGATTTTCTCAAAACATATTAGATCCATAAAATGAAACTATATATATATATATATTTTGAATCAGCATTGTCTAGAATGGTTTTTTCATCATTTATTTGTCCCTACACACAAATGGTTAGGAGTATGAAAAATGTATTTGGTGAAGCAAGGTCAAACACTGACCAAGAAAGTTTTCATTTTCCTTTCGATTTTGGATGCTTTCAAACTATTTGATCTTCCAACCTCCTGGAAATTCGTCTGTTTACAATGTAGATATAATGCTAGACTTGACCCTCATTTTTCATTTATCATAGGAAAACTGCAAAGGTGGATTTCATTTTCTCTTAGGGCTAACATAATTTGCGCGGTAACTATTTATATTATAAAGTAGTAAAAATAGCTGAATGGTCAGAGGTATAAAAATTTTAATTGGTGAATCAAGTTCAAACTCTGATAGGGTTGCATACTGTTATGTGTGGGTTTGCCAAAGAGCATCCTTCCCTTCCTCATTTAGTTTCAGGAAATCTCTATAATAAAATATTTGTTCTTTGGTGTTGCTAGATTTAGAGTTTTTTCTGGGCAACATCAGGTACCCCAACTATTTTTGTAAACAAGGCGTTAAAACAAACAGGAAAATGCTGCTGCAATAATAAAACGACAGAGAAATACAAACAAGATGAAGATAGGAAAAAGAGTACAACGAGGTTGTAATATCAGTCAAACTATGTACAGCAAGCCTTGAAAGCATCTCACAGAAAACTGACTTGGAGAGAATGGGAATAAACATAGACAGAAAATATCAAAATCACACGAGATTTGCTGATGAAGTTTTATTTATGATATTAGAAACTTCAGAAGAATTTCAGAACATATTGATTAAATAGGGAAAGTAACAATGAGGCCTAAAGATGAGTTGTACAAAGTAATGTTCAATGATGAAGTCCCCCCAAAATACTATAAGGATTGAGAGCAAAGATTTGAAAAAGGTAGACAAATACATTTACCTGGGATGTATAATAAAGTTAGAGAAAGACTAAGAAAGCAAAATAAAATGACATATAAAGATTGGCTGGAAATCATTTGATATGAATAAGGACATATTGAAGAGCACCTTGCCAATGGGCTTAAAGTGCAAAGTATACCATAAATGGATAATACCAGCTGTGACTAATGGGTACAAAACATGGAAATTGATAAACTGAACTCGAGAACCAACTTCCATGGAAAGAGCAATCATAGGGATAACTCTTAAAAGTTAGAAAAAAGATAAATATAAATCAGAGGAAAGACTAGAGTGAAGGACATTATACAAATGATTAAGAAACAAAAATGGAGATGGGCTGGACAGTTAGCAAGAATAGATGACAACAGTTGGAGCAAAAGGCTAACCAATTAGTGCCCATGGGTCAGTAAATATGGTAAGAAATGACCAGACATAAGATGGAGGGATGAGATAGAGAGATTTCAAATACATAAATACTTTTTCAATCAGAATTATACCTCTTTAGATTTTATAAAGCAGCCAGGATTGAATGTTCCAATCCATTAGGTAAACTTGGACTACCACCTTGAAGACAAAGGTCCTTATTGAAATACAACCGGGGACACAAATTTTAATAACTGCCCAGGGTGCAAGGCACCCTTGTGCTGGTCTTAAAAACGACAAATGAAATTTTTAGTTCTATAGATCTGCATATTTTTTTCAACTTCTGGCACAATCTAGAGGCTCACGGGATAAAGAGAAATCAAACAAACCATCGACCTAAAATTGTTATTTGTTGGAAGCCTGATTTAAGGCAGGTACAGTGTTGAAAACCAAAGCAGAGGAAAAACACTCTTAAAATCTAGTCCAATACATGTTAAAAGCCATGGTGAAGAAGAGATGCTTACATATATCATATGATCAACATTATTGAGTTATTGTGCTGTTAGTAGAAGAGCCCAGCAACATTGACATTATAACAAACATTCAATTGTTAGAAAGAGGATTTTATTTTGATAATCATCAATTTCATGCACAAAGCCTGTTAGAGAAATGATGAATAATTCTAGAATTGATGCAATCAATAAATATTAATTATTCTAAAAGACAAACTTACATAATTATGAGATTAATAGAATTATGATCAGATTATAATTTGAGAAAATGGTGCGACAAATAAGTTTTTGTAGAGCGGCACTAGGCTCAGGCTAGATGGAAAATATAAGCCCCATCTTGAACTGCTCATCAAGTCTTTTGTAATCTTTGATAATTTTATGTAAGGGTGATGTACATAAGTCCTTGAATGATGTACACCATTGCTGTTAAAGGCTCAAAAACCTCCAATAACAATTTTATCTCTATTTACATTGAATTTGCAAACAAATGTAACAAAATTAATAAATCTTTCACGTAAGTATTATTTTCAATGATGAAAAAAAGATGACATTTCATGTATAACGATCTAATATATCAAAACTAAAATGAACTATAATTCACATTAGCAGTGACTGTAACAGTCACTGTATTTATTGGAGTACTCATGTTTATAGATTCAGTCCACTTGTCTTTTCAATTTGCTTGCCTTATTTATCAATTTGGTTGTGAAAAGATATTGCATAGTATTCAACACAATGTGGATGCTAAAACTCAGTAAAGTAAAAACAACAACAAGGGTATCTCATAATAGAAACTGGTATCATCAGTTTCTTGTGAATGTACTGTAAACCCTCTTATCAATGGACTTCCCATCAACAGATTTCGGAAATACCAGTGAAAATCTGTTTGTAGTGAATATTTGTTCAAGTGAAAGTACGTACACAAAAAATGCATTTCCTATATAGTAAAGTAATATGAACAGGTTTAGTATTATTTGGCAAACCTGATTTGGCACTGGACTCACTTCAGCGTTAACCCATTTGGTGATGTCTGTTTGAACATTCTATTCATATTTTCTATGTACAAAAGAAATGCTGATCAATTCATTATGTAATTCAAAATATTCTGGGATGACCTCTTCCACCAGGTTCTAACGTATGTTGATTTCTTAATATCTTGTTCTGCGATCAGATGACATTGCAATAGAGATCTACATTAGGGTCATAATTCTTTTTCTCTCCCAGAGTCTGTCCAGGCATTTTTTCTTTGGTGCCTACACAATTACCTCTGGAAAATTTTTCCACTAATCAATGACTTAGCACATGGAAGAGAATATACTGATATCTTTCTAACAGCTCTCTTTGTATTAATTGAATTTGTAATCTTGCAATCATGCAACGTTCATTGATACAATTCAGTGAATATATGAAAATGATTTTCGTTATTTTTCATTATATTTGATATACTGTCTATTTAAATTACTTCTATTCTAATTGATCAAATAAATCTTAAAATCCCTTGGAATTTTAGAAATATCCATTAGATTTTCTCATTTATTTCAGTTCTTTTTAGCTTGCAGTTTAGTAAGCCATAATTCTTTGCTCGATAACTTCTTCATTGCTGAATGATGAGTTTTTTTTATTAATTGTTTTCTTTTCAATTTTTTAGTTCTAGAAAATTTGGTAACAAAAAAAAATCAGATTTTGAACCCTAGATAAACCTTCATTTTGAAAATGTACTGAAATCAAAATAATTATAGGAAAATGATAAAACTTTCTGTAATCATCACAATTAAGACAATAGGCCTTGTTTTAAAAAATGATTTAGTAGGAATACTTTAATGTAAACATCCCCACCTTCGAGATCTCAATAAAATGCAAAATAGAACAGAATATTTCTTTCTTGTCAACTTTTTAGGTTTTGTTTTTTCTTTGTTTTGTTTTTCACATTGTTAAATCATGCTGTATACTTTTTGTGAGTAAAAAATACAAAATAAAATGATTCTATAATGAAATAGAATGATTTAAAAAGTAAATTAGCCTCCCTTTCCAAATAAATCATGGGCAATTACATTCAGTTTAGTTTACTGTTTATTCCAAACAAAAATTGAATATGAAAGTTTGAATTTAAATTATCAGAGGTATCAAGTCAGAATGCATCTAATTACTGCCTGGACAGACAGTGAGAGCAAAAAGGAATTATTATGACCATGACATTGAACTCTTAGCTATATAAAATTATTGTGCAACAAGATATGAAACGATGACATATGTTAGAACCTAGTACAACAGGCCATCAGTAAGGTTTCATCTCATCATTCATCAACAGCCATCTCACTCTTATTCAGTCATAATCAAAAACTTTTGTTTAAAAATCACCTGTTTGAAAAAAAAGAAAAGGAACAGACAATATATCTTTTAGAAATTGAAAAAATGAAATGAAAATAAAATGCAACAATTATTTTTTTGTAACTCATGATGATTTATTATCATTAGCAATAGTAATAGCAGTAGTATTTCACTATTTTTTTGTAACAAAGGCATTTTCCAGGAAAACTATGGCTATCTTGACCTGAATGGTCTCCAGTAATAAGATTGGAGTTTATATTGTAATCCTAATGTATTGAACTTTCTATCTTTCTACTTTGTGATGAAATGAAAATGATGATTAAATTATAAAGCTAAATCATGATATTTTGAAGCATAATTTGTATACAGAGCTGTTTTGTTTCCAGGAATATCTATCTGAATTTATCATCATCATCAGTCTTTTATCGTCGGTTGTTGGACATAAACTTTCTCCAGGATTCACCAGACCTCTTTATCATGACATTGGGGAGCCAATACTTTTTGAACTTGTCTAGTTTGTCTCGTCATCTTATATCTATAATTATCTTATATTCACTTACAATGTTATGTACATCTATATGCTGTTTTATTTATGCATTTGTGCTTTTTTTGTTATTTTTATACATAATTCAGTAATACTGGACAATCTGCATTAATGACACCTGCTCCCCCTATTAGTCAGTTAATAAGAGGGTTTACTGAACATAGAAAATGCGTATATGTGTTGATCTATTTGGTTCATGCAGCTGGAATTTTATCATAATTACCACTCTCTGGAGAAATCTTTGGTGCATTTAAGGAAGGTTGATATAGTATTACAGACAACATGGATGAGGATTTGAGTTGAAACAACTTGTTGAATACTTTTAGTTTTATTTGTTGGATTTCTCACAGACTCTTCAGCCTTTCAAGACTCCTGAGACATATACATCCCAAGCTTTTAATGACTATTGGAAAATATATGTTCCATCAGTCTCGCTTAGAAGTCTACTACGATATTTTAATTCAGACATTAAGCACCTTAATACATCAGCTATGAAAGGGTTAAAACTCATTTAGATGAAAGAATACTGCACATAAGGATAGTCTTGAAAGGATTGAACCAAATTCAATTCAGCTTTATATTTCACTTGGGGAATGATTCATCGTAGCTATGAAGTGATCAAAGCAAATTCTGTTGTAGTTGATAGCCATCGTGTATAGACTCCCATAATGTAAAGTACGATATAACAGCATCTTTATTGGAAACTAATCAGAAATTGACCACCATATATAATCAAGTTAAAAGACTAAGAATATAGCAATGTAGTTCTATGCTGGTCCACAATGTCTATTAACCATGTGCAATCAAATACAATGGCTATTATATGATCTTCCCTAGCAGATAGAATGTTTTGATACAATATGTCTAGCACAAGGCCACAATGGTGGAGCACTTAGAGAGAATTGGACACATTAACATTTGTTTGGTTTACAGCAGATGTTCAGTAAAGATTCTTTTCATTTTTATCATGGTATCTTGCTGTTTTTGTGAAAACGTTATTGAAGCCAACAATAGCTTGGCTTTTACACATGAATTTAATCAAAGTTAATACCTAAGTAATCAATGTGTTGTTGCCACTTTATACAGGGAAATCATCCTTGGCCAATTGTGTTATTATTGACTATAACATACACTGATATCATCACTTAATACTACAAAATATAAGAATAATGTCCAGGGCCATAATTTAATCTTTTTTAAAATCTATTCATATAACACAAAGCCTTTCTGTTCAAGAACAAGAAATTAAACACCTATGCACATGCACACACACACACACACACACACACACACATATATATATATATATATATATATATATATATATATATATATATATATATATATATATATATATATATATGTATGTATTTATATATATATATATATATATATATGCACATAGTATACATGTGTGTGTGTGTGAGGGGGGTCAATGCATCCTATGGAGCTAAAACATAGAACTTAACAAAAAGATTGACCTTCAAATTGAGAACCACACTATGTGTATGGAAGAGAATCATGCTCAACAGAACACTGAATGATCAAAAGACAGCTCAATATATTGGAGGAAAGGAGGAATGCAAGACATCATAAACTTCAATAGAAAACTCGAATGGCCACAATTTGATCATAAAGCAAGATTGCCAGACAACTGCTGGACATCACATCTCACAATGTAGATCCCTACAGATTAAATGCAAAACCATAGCCGGTAGAATATAAGATAGTGTGTTGAATTAGACAAGTTCAGAAAGTACTTGCTGTGCAATATCCATGATAGAGAGGTCTGTTGAAGGTTGGGGAAAGTTAATGTCTAACAATGGACACTAAAAAGCTACTGCTGATGATGATTGTGTACTGTCAAGGAAAAAGTTGAGTATAACAAACTCTGATAATAAGTCTTCAAACTTCCCAATTTCCGAATCATCAGGAAACTCCAAGTTGAGAAAATGCTAATCAAATTCAAGTGAACTAAGATCAGAAAGTATAAACAAAAGGAACAGTCTTCTTCTAACAATGATTCAAAAGTGTTCCCTACAAAAATGACTACAAGATAAGTTGGCCTAATTTTTGATAAATACATTGCAGTAAAATGTAATATGGGAGGATATGAAATCATCTTGTTAACAAGCTTTACATCCGCCAAATTGTAAAGGTCTACATTTCAACCTTTGACAAAATGCAATTGCCAGAAAATTATCATTCTAAGTCAGGAAGTGAAAACAGTGGTTTATTATAGAAATTGAATCAATCTGCAAAGATGGAAGAGATGTATTTAATGTCTCAAGTTACAGAGAACTTCCTGTGTTTGAGAACTGAAACTGCTATAATAGAATGGAGGCAATTAGAATGGGCTAAAGGTCAAGGAATCCACAGATATCTTAATATCAGTTAGTTGCAGAGGGGAGGTATGCAGGGATATGACGTGTACCTACTTTTCAATTTCCAAGTTTTTTTGTATGTTCAATGTCTACTACTGGAGACATTTTGATATAGCTAGCTCCCAAAACCCCACCTTACCATATACATGGTTTGTAGAGAAAGAGAGAGGGATTCCTCGAAGAGTTGGTCAAGAGAAAAATGAAATTGGATATCAGAAGACATCTTAAAGTACTGTCAAGGACAGGATGTTTGACCAGGGATGATTCATGTAAAAATCTAATGATGATGACACAGGTTTCAAATTACCCAATATCTATTGTTCCTTCCTCAAACAAGCAAAGAGAAATTTCTTATCTAGAATCAGAAACAGAGGCTGACATAAAAAACTATAATTGCAGCAACATCTGAGATCAGCATGCGCTAGGAAATTGTCCTATTCAAAGTTATTCAAACTTGATTTTGTGCCTGACTTGAGGGTTCTTTCAAATTTTTGCAAATTGTTTTTCATCTTTGTTGTTGGATCAAAATCACAGGCAAAAACCTGCATTGAATAAATCCTTGATGAATTCAACTGAACTAAAAAAAGTTTTAAAGTGAACTAACTATTGAAAAAACTTTCTGAATTGAAGTACTTCTGCCTAGGATCAGTGCATCTTTGTTTGTTTGGACCTAAACACAGACACACACACACACACACACACATATATATATATATATATATATATATATATATATATATATATAGATAGATAGATAGATAGATAGATAGATAGATAGATAGATAGATAGATTGATAGACAAAAAATTTGAAATTTGTTTTGGAACCTACTATGGTATTCTCATGGCTCAGTTGGAAAGATAAGCTGGTAGGGTTACCTAGGCTTCCCTGAGGCAAAAGTCACACAAGTTTGAGTTTCATATCCTTTATTTCTAACCCACACTGTTGACTCACTGTTGTAGATAGACAGCCTTAGTAAGTTGCAATAAATAGCAGCTAAAAATTAAGATGAAAGAAAATACTATCAAAATACTAATACTGGTTAACAATGCTTCATACAACAGAAAATAAATGAAGATAATATTACTGTTATTAGAACATTGTTGGCAGCAGCTTACATTTGTTCTTAAAGCTACTATTGACACAGGTGTAGTTATTGGAAACTATCAACCAAAACTGTCAACCTCTTTCCTCAGTTTTTAAGTTGGTTTTGCTAGATCACTGGCTATATATACATCCCATGTACTGGCTGCGCCAATGGGATGAACATTTAAACATTCACTTTTTATCATATCTAGAAAAAACAGCTTTTAGCTTTTTCAAAATTCACCATCAAAATAGTGGGGGGGGGTTACAATGTAAATTTATGCTAAATTGGTTCCTTAATTTGGGTCGCGTCATGTTCATGCTTATTTTTTTTAAAAAGTAGCAACTTATTGTAGTGTTCATCATGCAACAGGAGGCAATAACTTATTCACCCCTTTTTGTAATTTTTTAATTCATCACCCCCAATACAGCATGCTACCAAAAAATGTTGGTCAGATGACAGTCACTATTGATTGACTGTTGTTTGTTATTCTATGTTAACATTGCTTGATAGTGCGACTACAATAACTTAGCAAGCTTGTGTTGCCAGCTGCTCTCACTTCAGCAGATGCCAAGCATTGCCTTTCTGATACACCAATCTCTTATAATCAATAAGAAGGACCCACATCTAATACTAACACATCAAGAGGGACAGGTTTTCCTCTTAAACAATTCTTGGTTGGGGAGTGGAACATTCAAAAAAGAAAGCAAAGACTAAAAAATGTGTAGGGAAGCAGGTAATGGTGTAAAAAATGAGGTCAGGGAGCTGAGTTCAAACTCTGGCTGAAACAGTTAGAGCACATTCCATACTAACGCCCTTGGGAAAGGCAAGTATTCATCTCTACCAATTTCAATATATTATGGGCCAGCAGGGTAGGGTAAGGCCCATGTCTCCTTACTTGGATTATGCCAGCTTGCTCAAGTCAAATGAAGGAGAGCAAAAGCAGACAGACGAAACTAATGTGAACACAATCTCCACCTAACCATGACAGCTATTCCTAAGTTTAAAAAAAGATACCTTAAAAGCAGGTGGGTGTAGCAGTTGTAGAAAAAAAATGATATAGAACTTAATGGTGATTATAATCCTTTATGTCTCTTGATAATATCTATCAATTCTAGTTGTTTTGCAAAGATTGGAGGTGGGGTTGGAAAAATTCCAAAGTGAAATTTCAATAGGGGGAGAAGAGCGAGAATAGAAAGTTAACAATGAAAAAAAAAGAAAGGGGAGGAGAAAGAAAATTTAGAAAATAGAATAGAAAAATATAAGAATGAGAAAAGAAAAAGAGAAAAAAGACAAGAGAACTGTGAAGTTATCAATGAGAAGGAAGGGAAAAAGTAAGTAAAAGAAGGAAGAAGAAAAAATAAGAACAAGAAAAAAAGAAAATAACTGAGATAAGTATGCAAATATGAAGTTAACAATGAAAAAGAAAGATGTAGAAAGAAAAAGTGAGTAAAAGAATGAAATTAGAAGAAAAGAAGAAATAAGAAGAAAAAGGTAAGATAAGTGTGAGAATGCAAAGTCAATGAAAAAGAAGGAAGGGAAAGGGATGGAAAAAGTAAGTGAATGAATGAATGAAATGGAAAAGAATGATGATGACAAAATGAAAGAAGAAATAAGACAAATAAAAAGAAAGACAGGAATTGTAGGAAAAGAAAAAAGAATAAGAAAAAACATGGATAGGCAAAATGAAGAATAACTAAACAATAACAAAATCTGATCAAATTTTGAAGCTGTCTGGAAAATTTAAATATTAATACTTCCCTTTCTTGAACCTCTGAAAACAAGTGATAAATTTTTACCTACATCAATATAAAGTGACACAATACAAAGTAGTTTGATGTCTAATCCGTGACATTTTAGAATAAGAAAGCTCTTGAATTAAGTTTAGAAATACTTCAAATAAATGTTAGGATTAAAAAAAAAAAAAAATCTGTCAAATTGTTTTCGACTTTAAATCACGAAAATTCTCTAAATATTCACATCTTTTGTAAAATTTGTAATAAAAACTTCTCAAGACAAAATTGCCAAAAGTTCTCTAGCACAAAGTTTTATTTATTTGCTTTCATTTTCATGCCTAGAATAGGAAGAGAGAGTCATTGTCATTTGGTTCAGTGTTTCATTCAGGTTTTGTCTTTCAGGCTGAACAGAAGAAAAAACTATTTTTTTCTGATAAAATAGACAATCCTAGACAATATAACTACTGTGTATAAAGAGGATAGGATTAGGCTAATATTGGGCATGTAGCATTTATCATAAAGGGGCCCCTAATTAAGAAAATACACAAGTATTAAAAACATATATTTCTTATTTGTAATTAATTGAATTTTTCCATTTGCTTTACAGCCAGAAAATACAACAAATATATATAACATTTTGATAATAACATTGCTTAGTTTTTGTTTTGATCTTTATGCAGCAGCTATGACTTCAGTTTCAAATACCTTTATAATTATGAGTTGTACATATATATATTGATAATAAACCCGTACTAATTACAGCGTAAAAATGATACCTGCAATCAAAGGTAATAGCAGGCAAAAATTACTAATCTCAAACACCAGGTCATTTATAGAAGTTGAAGGCTATATAGTAATAGAGCAAGTACAGAATCACTGAATTGGTATTGGTGAATTGCGAGTATTCAGTGCAGGAATTTTGAAATAATGTAGCCTGTGGCCTATGCTACTTTTGCAACATGATTAATCTATTACTTTACATAAAGATTTGAAAGGCCGAAGTTTCCAACAAAAATTTCAGTTAACCAATACAAGAGTAAGAATTTTATTAAACAACCTAGAGAAAATGCACACATGCAATGAAAATTTCCCTTTTTATAAAGTTGCAATTTACACTTACTGCCTTCAAATAGTGATGAGATGATTGTTTTTATCATTCTGTAGATTTTCTTAAAGATTTGTATTAAGCAAAATCTTTGATTTTGCCAGAGGCAAAAAGTCTTATGCAGTTTGGAAGAGGAGATATCATTTGTCATTTGCTGTCACAGTGATATGTTCTATCTTTCTGCCAATTCTAGGGTAAATTTTTCTGGTAGCATTATAGCCATATTTTTTTTTCTTGAGGAGCCTTTATGGGTTGTAATTTTCAGGAAGATGAGATTCTGCTGAGGGTCTTTCATATAATAAGACCACACTAACTCTACCAGCATTAAATCTGAGCTAATCAAAGTCTAAATCTGACGTGTAGGGCATGATATTCAAATGAAAAAGTGCTGTTTGCCAAGACACCTGCTATATGGAGAGCTGGCTGGAGCCAACAAGAATAACACAACGAAGATTTCGTCAAATCCAACCTCCAATAATACAAGATCAAATCAAAGGATCTGGAGCAGCATACCAGAAATTGCTCTTACTAGTGAGCTATAGATCATGAACCCTTGGCAAATTTTAAGGACGCCCGGCATTAAAGACTCATTACAGTAAGGGAACAGCACCACAGGGCAATATAAACAATGATCCTATCAACTGACTTCCAGTGTCCACTCTGCTCAGTCCCTGCAGAGTTGCAGAGCCATATGACATTTCAGGGATGAATATATAACAAAAGCCTCCTTTAGGTAAGATAGTAGGGCAGATGGAGCCCTCTACCTCAGAAAGGCAGTCCATCAAAGAGAAAGCTCCTATAAAGAAAATACCCTAAAGCTTGGCAGTTGCCTTGGCCATCTCAGCCTACTAAGTCACTGAGGAAGGGCACTAAGCCTTAACAGTGGATTAAGAGTGTGCAAGCTGATCTAAGCTTTAAAAAAAAAAAAAAGAACAGATTCTACTCAAAAACTGCAATGTTGTATGTACAATTTTGACAGCATTTCTATGACTACATTTGTTTCTGTAATCAAACTGTTTGTTTGCAATTGAGTTTTCAAGCTATTCCACAAAAATAATGATTGCATCCAACATAGAGTAAAAATTTCAGCCAAAACGCAAATTCATTGGCAAATAAAAAAGTTATAACTAATATACATGGAGTGTATTAATTATAAACACTGTATAGTCTGCTTTCTATCTATTTTTTCTCTTTCTTTCTTGTACTTTCTATTTTTTTATCACAAGAATTGATCCAAAAAAAGGAATGATATAACATAGAGTAGTGCAAAAAAAAAATACTCCTCTTTCTTAGCCCGCATTCTATATTGTATATTTCTATCTTTACTGATACTATGAATTCGTCAATAATGTCTATGTTTCTTCACTACTCTCTCTTTGGGTCTTTTAATTCCTCATAAATGCTGTTCACTGATTTGAAAATTGGTTTCAACACAAAATTTTCCCTGTTCTAAGAAGTGTTGACTTTTGTTTCAATCAAAAACAACAAGCGTAGGCAGAAGCAGATTCCTTTCCTGATCCTCACAAGTGAGGAATTGGCTGAAAAAAAACATCTTGGCTGACAATTTCAGATTGATGGAATGATGGAAATGAAAAAAAGACTATTATTAGCCGGCAGTTAATTATGAACCAAGGAAGTCTCTTTCAAAGCAATCTTTCGGAAAATTTTTTAAAACTTCTCATGAATCATACTAAAGTTTCATGACTATCACAGGAATCAAAGTATAGGATAATAATGAATGTCTTGCTGTAACAACCTCAATAAAAATCAAATAGCCTTTGGTCACCAAATCTCAAGTGGTTTTTCATGTAATTGTCCTTATATGAGTTCAGTCAACTTTCTGACTATCAGACCTTTGCAAATTAAAAACTGACTCATATCATTTCATCCTTTTTGATTCTTTGGACTAGACCAGTTGATGTGACTGAATTCCTTTGCTCTATCAGCTTCACCAGCAGGAAAAGCTAGGGCTACCAAGATGGAGTCAATTTTCCCAGAACTTATAAGAATGAAAAATAAAGATATCAACTTACCCTACTCTCCTTACATGGCTCAAGGAATCTCCAGGTGCTTTTTTTTTGGGTAAGATCCACCTCATTTAACGGAAGGGTAATTTCTCCAATCGGATCATCTCGACTGAACCGGTCATAATCTATCACTTGCAGGTAGAGAGTTTTTTCTAATAACTTGTGGTGTGGCCAATCTGAAAAAGCAAGAAATGAAAGTGAAACAGTGAAAAACAAATTTTATTTGGCAAGTTAAAAAGATAATAAAAATGTTAGCTGTGATAATATTTCATCTTTTGGCACATTAAAATCTATGAGAGTCATTTCTTTCCATACCTTTCCATACAATGAAGAACTCTATTTACAAAAAAAGTAGAAGCCTTGCGCACAAATTCTTCTCAATGAGTAGGGGGAATGTTTTCTTGTTTATTTGGGAATTCCTCTCCAAAGTAGATTTTTTGTGTGTGTGTGAGTGTTGGGGGGCTCACAATAGAATATAAGTTTAGGGTAAATTATTCATTAGCTTTCACTCACTTGTTTTTTTTAGATAGTTTTTAGTGATCACAGCTGAACAAAACGTAAGAGAAGTAACTTATTCATTGATAATCCCTTTTTTTCAAACTTTCTAATTGATCACCCTCAACACAGCATATATGGGAGGTGGTGATTCTTAATTTCCCTAGGAATGCTAGTTTAATTTTTTCTTTTATTCTCTTTATTTGTGATTCTGCAATGACCTGCAAGAAGCACATAACCCAAACCAAGTTTCTTTGGCTAATGTAGTGTACACATAGGTCATGATTTACATTGGTTTTTACAAGCTATAACCTCAGTAAACCAATTTCAAAGATGAAAGGAAGTAAAATACAAAGTGAGGTTCCAATGTCGATTTCTGGTCACATTTTACTCTTCTCTTTTTTGTTTGACTCTGATTTTGAATATTTAATCTTTGAGAGCAGGAAAACCTTACCAATCAACAGGGACAAAAATCAATGGCTTTTATCTGCATACAGCGTTCCTTCTGATATTCTTTCAGTGACCATGTGGGAGAAACAGAGAAACAGTGAATGAGTACATAATAAAATTATCTCTAATTTAAAAAAATATTGAAAACTCTGAAATGCACACTGAGGCATACCTAATGATTTTTATTGAGATGGTGCTAGCCTCTAATTTGCCATCAGAGAGGGCCTGCAGGCCAAATAAGGGAAGAAATTTGCTGATAAAGAGCATTTTGGAGCAGGCTTCCTTGCATCTACCTTTTTAGTAAGTCCCTGAATGTATATAGGGAAACATAAAGGCATTTATTCACAGATTGGCACCTTCTCAAAATATTTATGATATATAAGACAAATAAATTCAGGAAGTACTGGCTCCATGGTGCCCATGATAGAGAGGTCTGGTGAATCTTGGGGAAGGTGTATGTCCAACGATGGACACCAGAAGGATGATGATGATGATGAGACAGATACTGATCATTACAGAATTTCCGTGGAAATAAAAAAAAATGTTTTAGTCTACAAAACATATGCAATTTGCTTTAATAAAAAGAATAGGAAAAAAAAAAAAGAATAATGATAAATTCAAGTTTAAGTTGTTCTAAAGAATATTGAGGACACAGTTGAATATTTGTAATGAAGCAGAGCTAGTTTTTATAATTTTCCCCAAATTTCAATTTTTCACCCAAATATTTCAAATTGAAGGAGAACTATAGGAAAAATACATTTTCAGATTGTGTAAGATTTAGACAAATCTCTCAGGACATGCAAGATAAAATACAAATTTTTTCAACAAGTATTTCATTTGATGCATAAATAGAGAAATAGGTGTATTATTTTGGGATTTAGCCCAGGGCATATTATATACTGGGAGGTAAGGTTAGCATTAAACTACGTTTTTTAATCTCAGTCTGTTCAGATTTGCCTTTCTCAACCAGCTCAGATCTATCTCCCACAGCCCGGTCATACCTATCTATCTCAGCCTGTTAAGTTCAATCTACCGAAGCCTATTCAGAACTATCTAAGCCTCTTCAGTTCTATCTATCAATTTCAGCCTGTTCAGATCTATCAATCAATCTTGGCCTGTTTACATTAGCTGTCTCAGCATGTTCACAGATCAACCTCAGCTTGTTCATATTTATCTCTCTCTCTCTCTCTCTCTATATATATATATATATATATATATATATACATATATATATATATATATATATATATCTTTTTGGCTGTGTGAGAATTTTGGAAAATTAATTAAATCTTAGTTGATATATGTTAAAAAAAATGATTTTATTTTGACTATCACGTGTGATAAGTTAATTGATTGAGATGAATGAGTTTTTTTAAGAAAAATGAGCAAAGAACAAGTGCAACAGACAAACAATGCAAAGATGTTTGCTTTCCATTTCTATCTGTGGTTTTCCATGAAATGCTTATACATTG
The DNA here is from genome assembly GCA_963457665.1 of Thysanoteuthis rhombus. Taxonomy (NCBI): domain Eukaryota; kingdom Metazoa; phylum Mollusca; class Cephalopoda; order Oegopsida; family Thysanoteuthidae; genus Thysanoteuthis; species Thysanoteuthis major. Next base: position 49,049,112 of record OY735211.1, read on the forward strand.
GCTTCAGTGAATTGGCATTTCCAATTATTCTGTTTTCTATTTCTTTTAATAGACTTAAAAAAAAAATTTTTATATCCATCTTAGCATGCCTTCAGGATTGGGAGGTTGATCACGTTTTTCTTCACTGATATATTTCCTGATAGATATTTTGAACCATCAATGGAATTGTCCTTGGGGAATAGACTGAAAATATCTAGTCACGTTAAAAATGATTTCCTTATCTGCCTAAATATATAAAATAGAATGCACATTAAAACATCAATGCTAGGCAAAACAACAAATTCAAAAACAAAAATGTGCTGTTTTTTTTTTAACTTGTTTTTCTCAAAATTTATATTTTGGGGATTTTTTTCAAGATAAGTCAAAATTGTGCTGATGTACATTCAAATCTCCTTTGATTTGGTATACAGGGTTTCCCAAAAGTAATGCCTGATTTGTTTTAACAGTTATATCAGTTGTAAGGGAAGTAAATATTCAATGTAATGTTCAGCATACCTAAGATTACTAGTAAAATTGAAAACTGTAGCAGATGAGCAAACTACAAGCAAAATAGAGAAAAAATTTCTCATCCAACTATCCGCAAGTCTTCAATTTCACTACCAATTTTGAAAAATTGTCTGTTGCATTTGTTCTTTGCTCATTTTTCTTTAAAAACTCATTCATCTCAATCAATTAACTTATCACACGTGATAGTCAAAATAAAATCATTTTTTTTAACATATATCAACTAAGATTTAATTAATTTTCCAAAATTCTCACACAGCCAAAAAGATATATATATATATATATATATATATATATATATATGCCTGCTTAGTTTTAATAGCAGCAACCCATTTTGTGTCTGTGAGTTCTCAGTACCCTATTCCTCTGTGCTTGCATTAGCATGTCAGAAAATCAATCAATCAACCAACCAACAAAGTGACAAAGTCTTATACATTATGATAAATAGTGCAAATGAGAGAAAAGAGGCCTCTGCTCTGATTTTAAAGTAGATATTGATTCTTCATGATCTTTATGAGGGACTGACATATTATTAGAGTTGCACTTGAAATAGGCAAGCCCCTGAATTACAGTAAAATTATACCTTTTGTCTTCTGAATATATTTTTCCTAACCTCCCAAAATTACTATTGTCCAAGGTTTTGTAATGATTTGTACCAGAAAGAGGTCAAAATAAATATCAGAGAATCACCTTGAAAAGTAAGTAAAGTGAAAAGAGTGGTGCATATGAGTTTGTCTAAAGGAGACTGTACATAGTCTATCCAGAAAGTATCCAACCATTTGATACTAGAGAAATAAATGTAGCCTACCTATGGCATAGCACCTTAGTCCCCAGCAAAGTACTTCTCCTGGGACCACACATCTCCCTACTTTTCAAAATAATCAGTGTAGTTCTCTTTTCAGAATCTCTATCAGCTAAATTTTCAGCTAAATTGTCATGTTCTTCTTAATATGCACAGTCTGAAATTTCTTTTGAGAAGCCTGAAATTGCAAGAAATGAAATCTTGACTGACAGGACTGGGTAATGTGATATTTTACCAAAAAACACAAGGAGAGATGGAGTCATGCCTTTTCAAAGGACCAAAGCATTAGCAGTTTGGACCTGAATTTCAATTCAATTTTCCAAGATATTCCTTCATATGAGCTTCAGTCTGGTCCTTCTAACACTTGTATAAATATTTGTTGTTGCACAGCTCAATAAACTAGACAGCACTCAGTGATTGCATACCTCTGCCAATACCATACACCGAAAGCTAAATGAAAATCAGTTCAAATATAACTGCAATGTCAAGGAGTTGACTGTGTAAGTTTTGGTTTTCAATGTTTTGGACTATATGAAAAGATATCTCTCAATCACAGAAAATATTCTGAATCTGCTCCCAAATTTTATGATTTCTTCCTTATCACAAGGCCTAGCCTTCCACAAAATGTCATTGAAATTCATTGAGAGCTTTTTGAAGATATTGAGTGGATTAATCAACAAGTATGAGTGAATACAAATGAGGGAGTGCTGAAAAGTTCTCAGCCTGACAAAGAAGGGAATGATCTTGTTCTGATCCATTTTCCAAAATCTGAACATCATTTTGTCACAGTAGCTGCAATGAGTGTCCTTTTATATTGTAAAGAGCCAAAATGCAGGATCTTTTAAAGAATTTTTCCTTCAGACCCCTTCATATACATCTTCCAACTCCATTAGCTGAGGTAAAGAACCCAATAGGCTTTAAAAAAAAAAAGAACTTCCCAAAGTGTCAAAACAAACAACTATTTTATCAGCAAGTAGGATATGTTATTTTCCTCTAAGACATCATGTTTTTTCCATCATAAATTTGATTGGCAGAATATTAACTATGTAGAATATAGAAAACTTTTCTTCATTATTTTTTTTTCAAACCTAAATTTCATAAATTACACCATCCTCAGACTTGGTTGTCTACTTGTCCTGAAAATTTTTTCCTTGGTTTTGTTTCAATCACTCTCCTAAAATTTGATTGAATATTTTCCGTTTTATGTTTCTATCATTCTTCTTCCTATTATTCAATTAGAGAATAGTTTTGATCAATATGTTTTAACCAACAAACTCTTTGGCCTTCCACAGTTGAATGTTTTGTTAGAAACTGTTCACCCGAACTATCACCAAAACTGTCAACATAGGCCTCTACAGTTTTTGAATGAGTTTGGCTGGCTATCTATCTATATATGCATGTGCAGCATGTACAAGCCACACCATGAAACTAGAGGGCCAAAAATTTAAACATTTACTCATGACTACAAAAAATACTTTTTTTGTTTTTTTCAAAATCTCCCCACCCCACCAATAGTTTGGAGATATTTGCAATATAAGTTTATGCTAAATTGTTCCCTATTTTGAGTCTAGCTACGTTCATGTTTTTTTAATGATCATGAAGGTGAGAGAAGTAACTTATCCATGGCTCACCGTATTTTCTCAATTGGTCATCCCCAACATGGCATGCTGCCAAAAGACATTGCTCACATTAAAGTCTCTATTGAGTGACTAACCAGACCTCTTGTTCTTTACTTCATTCTCTGCATCTGATTTATTCCTTAAGCAAAATTCACTCTATCAACACATCTGTCTTTTAGAGAAAAGTTAATTTTATATACATGATTAAGGCATGGAACTGTTCTTAAGAATTGCGTTACATTTTTGCTTACATTTAGCATTCTGAAATTGCCATTCTGTGTAAACTAAGCATAGTATAATTTAATTGCTTGTTTAGATTATAAATAAAAAAAAAATGACTTTTTCCTTTAGATATTTCATATTCACCTCAAATATCTTGAGAATGATGATTGTGGGTTGAGGAGAATAGACATCCCACAGAGGATCCTGATAGAAATGAAGCATGTGGAGTGGAGTGATTCTATCAATGGACAGTCAGAATGCTTAACCACAGGGGTTTTGCCAATTAATAGATGGTGAACAATGTGGATTTACTGAGACAGCAGGTAATAGCCTGGAATAGTGTCGTCAGTCCCAAGTGAGACAATAATGTGAAAGAAGTGGCTGTCAGTGTGGTACTTACAGAGAGAAAAGAGACAGACCAAGAATAAAAGTCTCAAATCGGGTGAAAAAAATTTAGTTTACACAGTCGGGACACATTGAGAAAAAAAAAAAATGGTCTTTGACCCAGGAGAGACACAGTTAGTTTTTCATGTGCGTGTGAAAATTTCACACCTGAGCCCACTTGATGTTAAAATGGTGCATGAATAAAAAAAAAAAAAAAAAATACATCAAAGACAGACAGAAAAAATACATAGATTTTATACATAGTCATTTTTACCTTTAAAAACAAAATGAGGCCAAAATATCCTACAAGCAAAACTCTTTTGACACTTTGGTTAGTGACTTGAGGAGAAAATACCCAATAATCAGTGTGCTGCAGTGGAAGAGAGGACTGCAGATTTCTCAGGGGTCAAACCTGGGTAGGAGCAAAGATTTTGAATGATGGTTTTGAAAGCAAATAAATAGGCTCCACCAACACTGGGAAGAACGGTGCCATGCAATCTTTCTATTCATCATTTACTCTTTGTTGAGTACTCTACTACTACTGTGACATCACCTCCTGCCACTCTTTGTTTGGGGGAGTACCAGGTGTATAAATAGTGGAGTACAGTTATGTAGTCAATGAAACTCATTTTTGAGCAAAGTCACATTTTTAGCAGAGCATTGTTCTGAAAGCAGATGATTGTCATTGTGAACAGAAGTGAGTGAGGCCATTCATGACTGACATAGTCTAGCCAATAAAGGGCAAAAAAGGCCATCTTTGTGCTCTTTTCTTCATAAGCACCAAAATTGGTTTGCATATACATATGACCACTGCAAGTCTTTTGCAGAGTAGAAACACTTGGATACCACACCCTGATGGCAGGTGGCTCACTTTACATGTTAGGCACTAGGGTGGTACAATAGGCTTGACTAAAATGATAATCTCTCTGATTCTGATCGATATATTTTCATTCTGTTTGCAGACATACACGCTCAAGAGCATTCTCTGAATATAATTTATTACTTCTGCCAATGAAGTTGGAGAGGTAATTGTATATTTTAATATCTTTTCATCCGTCTTTCTTTCCAACTGTCCACATAATATCTCCAAAAGTATTGAATGATTTTCAATTAAATTTTGCGGAAAAAATGGGTTACAGAAAAGTTGGTTAAATTTTGGTATGAATTCAGGAAAATTTTCTTGATTGACTGAGATATTTTATCTTTATTCCATTTTCTTTTTCATGCATTTACATATACACTCATGACTGTCCACATAATATCTTCAAAAGCACTAGATGAATTTCTATGAGATTTTTTGAAAGTTTGGAGAGTATGCTACAAAAGAAATATATGAATTTTAAGATAGATTTATTGCCCAAAGTTCTAAATGAATTTCTACAACATTTGGTAAAAGCATGAACAATAGTGTATGGAAGAAGTAATCAAATTTTTGGGCAGATCCATGCTCAAAGATATCCCCTACATCATAGTATATAATGATATTTCCTAAAGTTCATGTCTGTCTATATCTCTTAAATGAAATTGGATGGAAGAGTGGGCAATTGTACGTGAAAAAAGTGCTCACATTTTGGAGTAGATCCATGCTCAATTATATCGCCTACATCGTACTTATATGGTTATCATTTCTTCATTTATATTTGAAAACTTTTTTAGAAACACCCCCTTCCAAGGTTAGCTAGATTTCTTCAAGGTATCATCAAAAAGTGTTTGGTTGCATATTCTTTAGAATAAATGAGTACTTAATCCCCTTAATTTATAGTGTACTGACAAAGTTAATATCTTCTGTTTGTGTATACATCCTGAGAGAAAAATTGATGATCTATTCTTTCCTAGAGTTCCAGGTAATTTTTCTTTGATAATCAGAAATCAAGAGATGATTATTTTAGTGTGACACCTTAATCGAATACAAGTGGCACCACTTGTCACCAGGGAATTGCACTGATGTTCTTCCACCTAACAAAAAACTTGCAATGGTTAAATTCATATGCATGCCAAACTTACAGTGTACCAATATTCCACTTATTGACTAGACTAATAGTGAACTGGAATTCAAGTAACCATGAATTCTTTCGTGCAACTAGAGAACAACAGGGTTGGATGCAAATATATACAATTGGCCAACCAGGATTATGCCAATCTATTTAGTTGACAAGGAAAAAACCCAGATATAACTCTATTGTAAGACTAAGTGAAATTCGGTCAATATCTCTCATGAAGTTCTGTTAAAAAATGTGTGAAAGAATCATCCACATTGCTTTCAGCTTTTTAGTCACATCTGAAAAATCTTTCAGCATGACAGGAGTTGAGAAGGTTCTATTATCAGATCTCTGCCTTCCACACTTAATCTATTATCTGATCTCTGCATTTTGCACTTAATCGATCATCAGATCTCTGGATTTCACACTTAAATTTGTTCTATGATTAACATTAGTTGTTACTAATGTGTAAAGTACCTGAGAAAATAAATGATCAATTTACACATTACTTTCTCACTTATCAATATTGACAACAGGTAGAAGATAGATTTTTACACTGACTTATTGAAGCACAATTCTCTATATGTAGGTATTTCTACAAGCACTTGTGTGTCCATGGATATTTAACCTTAGTACGGTCGATTTTTTCTAAATATGTTGTATGGATGGTGCCTCTATATTTGCAGGGTTTATCAGAGTGGGGTCAAGCAAACATATCACACCAGGGCCTGGAGTTTAAGGGGTCCTGAGAGTAAAACTCTTACGTGGATATAATATGTCCACTTATAAAATAGGTTAGCTGTATTGTTTACCGTCAAGTATATGGCATGTTAAAAGGGTTTTAACAAGATAGCTAAAGGACGAGGAGGTTGGTGCAATATTTGTTGTAGGATGGAGGTTGAAACAGCTTTGTACCTTCTTCAAAAATTTCTAACAGATGTACTGTATGTTTATGTACTTGTAAAATCAAATGTACTAAAAGAATATGAATCAGAAATAAAAACAGAACTTATATCCAAAGAAGGCCCATGTCTATGTCAAACTCACTGTTAAGCTCACGTTGAGTTACTCTTTGATGTTTCTTTTACCACAAAGATGGTTGCTAATCTAATGATTATAAATTTCTAGATTTCATGATAGCAATAAAGTTAATATAATTTACCTTCTGAAAAATCATTGTCTTTCTAGGTATTATTTTTACATTAAGAAGTTACCAATCACTTGGCATTATAATGGCAATAAAGTGAAATAATTTTACATTTCAAAACTTACTATTTTTTAAATGTAAAGTTTCTAATCACGTTAAGATGTAAGAATGCAAATTTTGCATGTATATTAGTTAAAAGAGAGAAAAAGAGAGAATTTTTTTTCCTACTTAAAAATTCTGTTTTCATTCAAAGCGTCATAACAAAAAAATTTAATGACTGAAGATGAAAAAATTATATCCATCCAAGTCTCCATACATTTCTTCATTGAAATTAAGTTCAGCTGTGTTATTGAAATGGCATAGATGACTTTTTATTCATTTCCCAAATGACATAAACAGTCAGGCAAAGCATGAGAGGACAGAAAAATAAGTCATGCTAACAACAATTATTTTCTGTATCATGAGATGTTAGCTCTTGATTTTCTTTGATGTGTGTCCATTGATGTACTCACATACATAGTCCCCTAACCTTATATATATATATATATATATATATATATATATATATATATATATATATATATATAAATATATATATATATATATATAGATATATATATAAATATATATATATATATATATATATAAAAATATCTATATCTATATCTATATCTATCTATATATATATATATAGATATAGATATAGATATAGATATCTATATATATATATATATAGACATATATATATATAAATATATACATATATATAAATATATATATATATATATATATATATATATATATATATATATCATGGCTTAGCTTTACAAACAAAGATTTAGGGAGGGTTTGGTGTTTTAAGTCCTTCCAGTAAATATTCACAAACAGTTTTATTATTTTCATCACATAGAGAAAAAAAATCCTAATCGATAAAATATGAAAAAATATAGAGAAAGTTAGAATACTGAGACTGAAAAAAAGGTTAAAGAGATAATTCTGAGTTTTCAAGTTGTGACAATTATAAATTAAAAAATATGAATGGCTCTGCGAAAAATAATTTCTTTTTGAAAATAAAAGACCAAGTCCATCATGTCAGGTTTTGAACTTCATATCTTGTGGTTTTCAGCCTACGTAACTGTCAGAGAGCTATCTTGTGTTTGTGCTATAAAAAAAAAAAGAACCATTGTATCCCTTTGAAGGAAAGATCAGGGAGTAACAAAAGCTGGTTAGCAAATCTACCTTGATGTGTGTTCTGAAGAAACCTCGTGCAATTACATTGAAATATCAGTACAATGTAACTTATTGTATACAACAAAGTTAGCAGAATTTTATGCATTTTATCACGCTCCATCTTCAATGAAAACAAGAAAAAGCAGAATGCTTGTTCCTAAATATTTGAAAAGATAGACCTTGAAAAAGAGAGAAATGATTGCTTCTTTATTCTTCTGTTCTGCATTCTATCATGTGGTGGTTACTGTGAGGACAAAGAGGAATGATTTGAAAAACTGCCATTGAAAAATGTAAAACTGAATTTTCAGTACAACCAATATTTTCAACAAATGTATAAGTCACCTATCATTTGACCTTAACTAAAAGACAAGCAACAGACATTCATGTAAGGTGTTCTATCAACTGAAACCTGAGAACTAGAGTGAGAAGAACAATTTTTGTCTTAGGAAATCAACAATTTACTTATTTTCAACAAATTTTGATAATTTTCCATTAGGAATCTCTTGTAGCTCTAGTGTCATCCAGAGGCGTTGTTCTGCATGGATGTGTGGGAAAAGCATTCCCCCACTTTTCGAAAGAGAGAGGCATTCCCATACTACTAAAATTCTCATTCTGTTCATCTATTTTTACCCTCTAGTTAGCTGAAACAGTGCATTGTAGTTATATAAACTAAATCATGAAAATGCTAAAATGCTCTATGTGAAAAAAAAAATATCTAGCTGTAAAGGCTTGTTTCAATCACCAGATTGCTATATTTGCTACAGTAGGCAGCTCTGCTTTCCTTCACTTCTTTAGCACTACACCATCAGTGTCATCTGACATTTTTTCGGTTTATTTCTCACAGTTATTCATAAACAAAATAGATGATCAATTGCTTTCTATGTAGACAGGTGTTCAAGAGGTTTGAAATGTTTGATTGGAATTTAAGAATGTTGCTTAGAGCAAGTCTAAGAAAAGTCCACCTCAGGGTTGAAATGCTTAAGGATTCACAACTTTCAGACAGAATTCTCATAATAGCTGTGGATGCAGCTGAGATCGATAAAAGACAAAATGTTGGTGCCTAGCATGGGAAGGATAGTGAGGGCTCAGAAGGCATCCTTAACTACAAGAGGAACAGTGTCCATATTGATTAGCCAATGCATGTTAAATGTTTAAGTAGCAACGTTAAGTCATTCATAGGCACAAGGATGAGTTAACTTGTGAACATTTGTTTCTATTTAGAATCAGGATTAACAGCCTTGAACAATTCATAAACACTAGGAGTCGGACTATTTCTTTTAGTTGTTGACACCCTATTCCATTCCATCAATCGATGGGAGGCCCAAGAGATTGTTTGTGTTTATTCCCCAAGTTTGAGTTCATGTTAAGGTCTATGGGAAGTGTGAGTTTAGGTTTTAAATGTGCCAATTTTTAGCTGATACCAAAAGCAGAATACTTTCTGAGTGAATACCATGGAGGATTCTTTAAAGTGTGCACATTGAATGTCATTATACTTGATTATTCAGGAATATCAAATACAACCCAGCAAAAGAAAATGGAAATAGAATCTGCTTCAAAAAATCTAATGAGGACAATTTTTAAAGACATTTGGAGAGAATTATCAATTTTTATTCAATTTTTCATTATTTCTGGCAATAATTGATCTCTAAAAATCTGACTATAATCTCCTGCGAAACTATTTGCAAACTTATAAATGAAAAGGATGATATTCTTTATGGCTCCGTATGTTTGAACTAATAGCCTAGAATTTTCAGAGTAAATTTGATTCAACACATCATACATCCATCTGCTAGTTCTATTTTCACAAATATTTTAAAACCAAGTTCTTGTTGGTGGCTGAGGTAGATGTATGTAATTCACTAGAGTTAATGGGTGGTGAGATAAGCTAAAGGCAAGTAGGCTCTCTCCAAAACTATTTTCCTATTTCCCACCTGCTCCATTTAACTCTGTGCCAAGCTAATCATGATATAGTAAATCTCACATGGCTTGGCCTCACAAACAAGTATTTACGAGGGAACTTCAATCTGTAGCAGGACTGCCAGTGGCTGACGAAGCCTACATGGAACACAGACTTTTTCACACTGGGTGCCAGGGAAGGATTGTTAAGCTTAGGATGCTGCCTCTTCTGTGCCTTGATTCTGTGGTTGAATTCAGCAATTAGTGTGGAAGATCTTGTGGCGTCATATCTGCCTGTCTGCAGTCTTTATAGTCCAATTACTATAGTCAATCCCATAGTATACAAGAGTCCATACCAGCACATTCACTAAAATGAGCTGACACACTCATAAATGCTTTGAGTACAAATATCAGATTGTCAATGTCCAAGATATTGTAATTAGAAAAAATAAACAAGTTATTACTAATTACAACGATAATGAATTGCATAGTTCTTGAAACTTTTTTCACTAATGAGCATATTTTTCATTCAATTAGAAAAATAAGCATATAAACAATTAACATTTGACCAAATTAGACAGGTTCTGTTTCAATTTGTATCATCCAAGTTTATGGCCACTCTGTGGAAGTTTTCTACAGAACAAATCTATACATATAGACACAGATATATTCATATCTGAATATATTAGAGAGAGAGAGAGAGTGAGAAAGTATTGAGTATATCCATTAACGCTCCAGGACCATCAGAAACTATGCTCATATGTTATCAAGTAATCAGGGGGGAACTCTGACAACACTTACACAGCCAACCCCTGCCTTACAATACACCATGAAGGTATTAGCTCGCTAATGAAAAAGATGAAATAACTTTATATATTTATATATAACACACATAAACCACTAACACAAGATCTAACCGCCCAAACAAAATCATTAAAAAGATCCCCAAATCAACAGAAACTAGGCTAATATCATCATCATCAGTCTTTTATCGTCCATCGTTGGACATAGACCGTTCCCAGGATTCATCACACCTCTCTATCGTAGGCGTTGTGGAGCCAATACTTTTTGAATTTGTCGAGTTTGTTTCACCATCTTGTATTCTGCCAGCCTAGGGTGTGCATATGGTCTCTGAGGATCCATGTGGTGAGTCATGATGTCCATTAGTTGTCTGTAATTCTTGCAAGTTGACCAACCCATTGCCATTTGAATATTTCAGTGGATTTTATGATGTCTCGGACATAACTCCTCAAATGAAACAATATTCAACGATATCAGAAATAATTTACTAATGTCTTAAGAGTATTTTTATCAAAACTATAAAATTTATATTTATGAAATCCAATAGCAACAACAAAAAAAGTAGAGGTAGGAAAATCATTTGGTATACACCGTCATTTAACCTAGAAGTAAAAACTATCTTAGGAGAATATTCATCGAATTAATAGAAAAACACTTCCCCAAACAATTAACTGAGTAAAATATCTAACAGGGACAAACTGAATATTAATTATAGATGTACAGATGATTTTAATAAATTCATAACCAAACATAACAATAAAGTAATAAAAAATGATGTGAATGGAGAAAGCATAGATAAACAAGATTGCAATTTTAAAAACAGACACAGATGCCCTTTGCAGATATTGTATACCAAGCTGAAATTTCAACTTAAGAGAAACCCTTAGAAGTGAAATATTATATAGGAATATTGAAAACACCCTTTAAACTATGATTAGCCAACTATGTATCATCATTTACAAACGAAAACTATAAAAACAGCACATCACTGACAATATATAATAGGAGAATAACCAATAACAACCCCAAACCCACAGTAAAATGGAAAATATTGAAACAAACACACATATGCTAGAATATTGAAACCCCATGATATCTATGCCTAAATCAGAAATTTTAAATTCTCACTATCGCAAATAGAACAAAAAAACAGCGTAGTAGCATTAAAATGCGAGCATCACTCAAAATTTCTATTAACAAACATAATTTAACACCCCATGTATAGGTTTACTGAAAATGAACCAATGTAGCTATCTTGTTTCCCTCATTATCACTATTGATAACATTATTATTTTACAATTCCAGCCATTTAAACAACAACCTAATCACCATAATTATCCTAGGCATGTAGAAACAGACCAAACCCAAAATGATTAAACTAACAACTAAGGTCATATAAAAGGGAACCCTAACACTAGGAATCAAATTCAAGCGAGAATGAAATACCCTTAGAGAGGAAACATACCACAAAAAGCTGATGGTTTAGCAATATACTGAAAAAAAAAAATGCTTACACTATATCGTGCTCAATCATAATTTATAACTACCAACAAGTACAGTATCTTGACGAAATAAAACAGAAAAAACATAACAAGCTGTAGCCAACCACCAAACAGAGAAAAAGAAAAAAAACATGAAAATAGAATAAGAAGAAGATCCTACAACCTAGAAAAATAGTCACACTTACCAGAATATCCTAAATAGAAAACAAAATAAAACAAATCATTTGCCTAAAGAAGCATAGACAGGGCATAAACATAAGTGTGTTTGTGTGGCAAATCCTTTACTTCATTTTATATATATATATATATATATATATATATATATATATATATATATATATGTAAATATATTTGTTTTTCAACATAATCTCCATCCTTGTCAATGCACTTAATACAGTGGCATATATTAATTACATAGTTCAATCATAATATAGTAAGAATCTCATTTCAAAATTCAGCTAATAACGATGTTTGGGCTGCAGACAAATGTATTTATGTACTCATATAAGCAGACATACACATATGTGTACACATGCATACACACATATTTTGCCTAAAACTATATTTATCGCTTGATGTAGATAACTGAAATGCAGGTGTATTTGTAGCTATGTGAAAATTCATGAAACAGGAATAATTGATATAGACTATAACAGCTACAGACTGTTAATTATGATAACCAGTGGCCATAAAACTGATTGGCACACTACTGAATAGATTTAGTATTTTTCATAGGTCAACTGGTTCAAGTTTGCAGTCTCCTTGTGGCTGAGAGAGTCGTGTATTTAAAATTCCAAGCTATGCAGACAGGACCTCTCCACTTGAATGATTGGTGCAACATAGTTTTCCTTTTCCTTATTTTACCACTATTTGACCTTGTACCAGACTAAGCTATGCTAATTTAATATCTAAATGAATTAGCTTAAGCTATGGCAAAGTTGGAAAATAAATGAGTGGTATTCATCTTATCTAAGCAGATATTCTGTCATAAAATCTGGCCAAACTGTGTTGAATACATCAGTTCTCATTTGATCACTGAAGTTAAGCAACTGGATCTGGTCAGTGCCTAGATGAGTTCCGTAAGCAGCTGGTCACCATATAGAGAACCGCTCATGGCTATACCATTGATTCAGAGGCAACTGATTAGTACACTGATCAATAACGCAGACCAAAACCCCCACCCCATCCTGAAGCCTCTGATAGGCCTGGCTGTGAGCAACAACACTTTTTTGTAGTTTCTTCTATAAATCCATTAGTAATAAAATGGTACCAAAATATTGGACATTCTCTTGCTTGCTTGTGCACTTATTGGCAAGAGTTAAGGTATTAACTGATGTCTACAGCTAAACCATGTACAAATACGAAAGGGAAGTCTCTTTTTCCTAATTTGATATCTACATTTTCTCAAGAACTATGCCTTCATTTACTTTTTTTCAAGTAAAAACCTTGGATCCAGTGGCCTATTTACTGAATCTCTACCAGTAAAATGTGCAAGTGCAGACACAACATTAACCCATTAACAGTAGATGACTAAAATTTCAATCATTGCAGTTCTATGGCTTAACTGCAAATGATAGAAATTTCTATCAGTCACATAATGGACCCTTTCTCTTGAAATTAGAAAAGTTCTCTTTGTTTTGTTCTTCATAAATATGTGAAAGGCTCCATTGTTTATTGAGAAAAAAAAAACTGTTCAGTTTATTTTGCACTACTCTTCAAAATCTAAGTTACTGCCACATTTAGCAAATAAACAGCACCTGCTGCAGTTAATGGGTTGATAAATGGTGAAGCATTTCTCACTAGTCTACGATGATTCTAGAACATAAACACATTTCTGCAATGATAGGATCATGCTTATGAAAAACTAAGAGAGTAGCACATCATTCATTAAAAGGCTACACAAGGTTTTTTTTTTATAAATAAGAAAACACCTAATATATTTCAACAGCTTTCAACTTGGATATAAAGCAAGACATATTCCTGAGTAACCAAGACAATATCAATTTATTTATGTATATTGCTAGAATGGTGTAATGGTTAGCATATCTGCCTCACACTCAGAAAGTTACAGTTCATTTTCTGGTACAAGCGAAGAGTGTGGGAAACTCTTCATGAGAGCAAAATTCCCCCATGTATGGATAAAATAGCAGGGCAGATTGGGTTCTCTAGCCTGGGGAAGGCAACCAGTCAAAGAGAAGGACAACTTTGATTCAAAATCAGGGAATGGAACCCCTTTAAAGTAGTTTGATGCCCTCAATTTCATGCCAGAAATTACTCATCACTTTCCTTTGGAATACATTAGTGACGCCAACAAGGAGATTTTGACAACTTGGCATCCAAGGATCTTGATACTTTTCCCAAGCATGTAATCCTGGAAGGTTCACTCCAGTATCATTTCATTGTTTGTATTGACTGAACAGATTCCATCAAGAGAAAAAAAAATGATGGAGGGGTTCCATTGTACAATATTTTGATCCTTTTATTCACTTATATAAATGATTATGGACTGAGCCATGGGGTTTAATGGACATCCCTTTATCCTGCATTAGTGTTGTTAGTGGGAATGATTATGTCTGCAGTGGCTGATCATGCTGATGTGTGAACTGTACTGACAGTCTAGGTAGATTAAGTTGTGTCTGGGTGGTGGCTAATCCTCTGCCTCATCGTAATGTGTACATCGACGCTGCTTCTTTTTCTCAATCTGTTGTGTCTTGTAGTATTCACGACTGTTATAGATCTTCCAGTACCAAGTTGTATTCATTGCCCTGGCCTCCCAGTCTCCCGTGGCAATATTGCAAACCTCCAAGGTCATCTTCAGAAATCCTTTTATCTCTTGTACCGCACCCCCCTCACCTGGTATCTGCGAGCCCACAGGAGAATACTTTGATAAATATAATACGATTGATATACATAAATGCCACTCTAATTCAATAAACCACATATCCAACTACTTTTGCAGCACTAGAATCACTTCCAATGTTACCTCCTCAGCAGTGGTTGTCTTGCAGATATGGCCAGTATTCTGTGACAGAAACCTGCAGCTTTACTCATCTTGAGATGCCAAAAATAAGCAAGCTCAGACTTTACATTGGCTTCTAAAATGCACTAAATAAAAAAAGGTACAAGAATAGAATGAAACCATTAAAATGGGAATAACAGTACTTTTTGTACAAGCATTTTCTGATACTTCTTTTCATACAAGATTTGCTGTAAAGCGAGGATGACATTACACTTGACAAGCCCGGCTGCTGGAGGGTCAACTCCATTCTTACTTCAATTCCAACTGGAAATGATTACTGCAACTTTTGTATTTGGATATACAATGAATAAAGAAATGAAAATAATAATAATAATTTTTTGCATAAATGTATTTATTAGAATTATTTTCTATATGAATGAAGTTACGTAAGATTTGTCAGTTTGGCCCAGTCAGTAAAAAAGTTGTGTAACAATTACTTGCTCGTGATTTCAAAATACGGTAGGGGAATGTTAATTTTGTTAATGCATTTTTTTATTAGAATGAAATAAGTCCTTGCATATTCTAACAAATTTTAAAAGATATGTAAGACTTGTCAATTTGGACTATTGGGTAAGTGAGCTGCCTAAAAATCACTTCATCATGATTTCAAATTACTGTAAGAAAATGCTAATCTTATCTATTGGCTTGGTTTAAAGTGACAGGACAGACAAACAGTGAAGAGTTTACCCCACTAAAATAGGTGAGGACTGTT
Organism: Thysanoteuthis rhombus; assembly: GCA_963457665.1. Lineage (NCBI taxonomy): Eukaryota > Metazoa > Mollusca > Cephalopoda > Oegopsida > Thysanoteuthidae > Thysanoteuthis > Thysanoteuthis major. The sequence continues at coordinate 49,064,929 of OY735211.1, forward strand.
CTTGTAATTTTAGGAAAACAAACTCCAGCCTCTGACTTGGACAAAAAAAAATATATTTGCCTTTTTTCATCTACAAAATTAGGTAGTCACATATTATATAATGGGAAAAAAAATCTGAAGTGCAGGTGGCCTAACTGTTAATGTCATGGAAAATGGAATTGGCTAGCCAAATTTGAGCTTCAGCTGAAACAGTTGGCTTTCATTTTGTATTTATGACCTTGTATCAATTTTTTGCTTCTTTTTCCAGAGATTTATTTGGCTAAAGTAATGCTAGCAAGCACCTTGCAGACCATCGCTAGTGTCATGAGGATGATACACACAAAAGCTGAATACATTTATTGAAAAAATGTCAGAGACATTTGAGAAAAACAATTTGATTCCAATGAAAAGAAAATACTTTATTAATTATGCAATCTTATTAGTTAATATTAAGAGGTATGCCTAATAGAAACTGTCTTTTGACCAACATCTTTCAACAGCAAGCTGCATTGGGAGTGATCAATTCAAAAATTTGAAAAAGAGTAATCAATGAATAAATTCTAACCATTTGTGGGGCAGTAATCATTCAAAAAGTCCAAATTTTCAGAAAACAAACATGATTGCTGCCAGGCATAAACTAATGATCATTAACATCAGTCTTTAAACATCCGTCGTTGGAAATAGACCTTCCCAAGGATCCACCACATTTCTCTATCATGGGCGTTGCGGATCCAGTATTAGTGATAGCATACAATAAAAACCTATTTTGTGTTTGAAAAAAACAAAAAAACTTTTTTCTAAACATTGAAAGTTAATGTTTAGATTTTCTAGCTCTATTGGGGTAGCCTGTACATGTGATAGATAGCTAGCCAGATAAATTTATAATCTGGAGAAATCTGTATTAACAGTTTTGCCTGAGAGTTTTCAACATAAAAATAAACTGTATTGCAGATTAATTCATCATCAGTCTTTTAACGTCTGTCGTTGGACAAACACCTTCCCCAGGATTTGCCACAATTCTCAATCATGGGCATCGCAGAGCCAGTATTTTCTGAATTTGTCTAGTTCATCTCTCCGTCTTGTATTTTGTCGGCCTTGGTTTTGCATGTGATCTCTAGGGATCCATGTTGTGAGTTGTGATGTCCATCTGTTATCTGTCATCCTTGCAACATGGCCAACCCATTGCCATTTAGGTTTTTTAATAGTTTCTATGATGTCTCAGACTCCTGTTTTCTCTCTGATATACTGTGCTGTCTTGTGATCTCTCCATGTAAGGTTGAGTATGATTCTCTCATGCGCACGTTGCATGCTTCTAAGTTTGTAGGTTTGTCTCTTGGTTAGGTTCCATGTTTCAGCTCCATAAGTGACCATCAGAATGCATTGGTTGTATACTCTTCTTTTCAGGATTATTTGGATCGTCTGGTTTTTGAAAGTTATGTTCTCAAAATGATTGTTGACCATGATTTTTATTTTACTGAAGTTCATGTGTAGGCCAACTTTTTTGCTTCCTTCATTTAGTTCATCTAGCATTAGTTGGAGGTTGTGTGGATTCTCTGTGAAAAGGATGATGTTGTCTGCAAATCTAAGGTTGCTCAGATATTTGCTGTCTATTTAGATTCCTCAATTTTCCCAGTCCAGATTTCGGAAGATCATCTCAAGGCAGGCTCTAAAGAGTTTGGGTGAGCTGGTATCACCTTGCCTTACTCCTTTTTCAAGCTGGAACAATTCAGAGTCCTCATGTAGCCTGATGAAGAAGTTGCTGTGATTGTATATATGTTGTAGTACTTTGACATATACAGGGTCTACACCTTTTAGAGTGATGGTCTATATGACTATGGGAATGTCTACAGAGTCGAATGCCTTCTTGAAATCTATAAATGCTATAGCAAGAGGCATTATGTATTCTGCTGCTTTCTCTTTCAGCTGATTTATTGAATGAAGATGGTCCATGGTTGAGTAACTTCTAAATCTAGCCTATTCTTGTGGTTGGTTTTCATCTGATGTTTTAGTAATCTGGTTGGTGATGATTTTTGTGAAAAGTTTGTATATGCAGTTGAGTAGGCTTATAGGTCTGTAGTTGTTGAGGTCTTTCAGGTTTCCTTTTTTTACGTAGAAGCATTATAATTGTTGTGTTCTAGTCTTTCGGGACTCAACTCTATTTTAGACACAAGCTGAATACAATAGCTAGCTTTTTATTTACGCTCTTACCAGTTTCTTTGAGTAATAAGCAGATTAACTAGAATATCATTATCATTATTGGTTAAATAAACATGGAATCAATTTGAAATGAAATTCTATTTATCATGAAAATACTTATTTATCTATAACTGAATACCACTTGATAAAATAAATAGATTATGATTACAGTGGATTAATAACCAAATGATTTTCTAAGTAAATTTTTAGCTTCCACTTTGAAAAATTTGGCCTTTGTATCTGTGGTTCCTTTCATGAATCAATTTACATTTGTTTGATAATGTAGAAGCTTAAAAAGAAGTGGAGGAAAAAAGGAATTTATCATATTGCAAATCAGCTTAAAGAGGTTAGAGATGCAATGGGTTAATTGATCATTAGCCTGAGATATTCTAGTACCTGAGTTTTGCTTTATTTTTTGCTTCTTTTTCCAGAGATTTATTTGTATGATTTTTTTCTTTTACAGAAATCTTATCTATGGAATCCTCATTACAAACATAATGCTTATGTCATATAAGAAATCACAATATAAAGGATACAAAGTTGAATTTAGATTGACTTCTGAAGAGAAATCAAATCTTCAAAAGACAATGGGAAAAAAATTAGAAGTGCAGACAACCCAACTGCCATGGAGAATGGAATCAGGTAGCTGAATTTGGACTTCAGCTGAAACAGTTGACATTCAGATTGCACTCATAACCTTACAAAAGGCATGAATCAATCTATCTCCTCTTGGCTGAGAGTAAATTGCAGGGCAGATGGAGCTCTTTAGCCTCGGTTGGCAACCAGTTTTGGAGATGGATAATTCTTATCTCAAACAGAGAAAGTCCAAGTTGGCATTATGAGAGGCTTGCAACAGACTGAGTAGGTAACAAAATGTTAACAGAGCTCTAGCAAGCCGGAAGTGGATTAAAAAAATCACAAGTAAAATAAAGGAGATTAGAAATGGGTAAATGGAATCGCATGACTGCCATCTCCACCTCCCCAGATCACTTCAATTACTAGTGGAAGTTTAAAAAAAAAAAAATTGAAATATTGAAGTATCATTAACTCAGTCTCTAATCTATTTTGCTTTGAGTGAATGGTACTCTATTTCATAAGGCAGTGAAGTTATTTATTGTGGTTTTGGAAATCAATAACTAGATGGACAATACATGGTTATGAAATTTTTATGCTATTTGTTCATGATATAGAAGCCTTGCTCCAAAAATAACATGCAACAAAAAAACTTGAATTTGTTTTGATTTCTCCAATTATTCAAACAAGCATCTTCAATGTTTTTTGTTCAAGTTATAATATTTCAAACAGAATAGAATGAAAAAGGAGAGTGATTACAAAGATGAAGGTGAATATTTCAAGAACCTTCCTGCACATATGTTAATAGACTTTCTCCATCATTGTTACTTTATTAATAGTGAGACGCCACTGAGCAAGCTTATGTACTGTTTAACCATTGCATTTACATTGACCAAGTGAGTCATTGCTCACATCCTGAGCAGGGTTTTTTGCAAAACATTGCATTACCTATCTTTATCAGCCCTGCAACAGCACTGATTTGGTTCCCTGTATCTTCTGGGTTTACACCATTGGGGTTGCAGGAGATTTCAGACTGGGGACAAGTTTAAAGAGAATGAAACAGGGGTACTAATGGCGATCCCAAAAGCGGAATAATTCAAAAGAATCTAAGAGGACATTGCCCTGGGAGGGCTATATTTTCATTGATAATAAATGGCTGGAAACTTTCCAGATAGACCTTTCACATCACCAGAGAATTTTCAAAGAAAAGTTTGAAAATAAAATGGCACCTGAAGATGCTATCACCTGTATAGAAATATGAGTCTATCTGCTATATTTTGAGCAATAGAGAGTGTTTTGTGTCAATTCTTCCCTCTTGTAAGTATTTACAAACTGTATATTACTCTTAGTGATAAGTATTTTCTTTTTTCTTTTATAGAAAGCTGATGGGATCATTAAGATGATAGATACATATAAGATATAACTGGTCTCTGTTGATATTGAAAATTGGTGGAGCATCTTTTGTTTTTACTGTCTTTGAAAGTAAAGATTGTATGGGTGATTGGTCTAACGAAATGATTGACTATTATTGATTATCAAAGTATGCGTACATTTTTGGGAACACTTCATATTTTTCAACTGCTGTTATTTGGCCATTTTTGTCGTTTCTCTTCTGGATAAACTTTTGGCAGTGATCAACATAGTAAAAGGCAGCTTTTTCTCTTTGGAGATTTTGCTGCCAGTTTTTCTGCCCTGTTGACCATAACAATTATCCTTGGAGTGGTGGTCAGCCACAAATGAGCAGACATCGTTGTTTCATCAGATTTACCCAACACAGACCACTTGTAGCTGTCCTGCCCCCCAACACCAGGATATTCCCTTTTGAACAATCATGGTAATGGATGTGGGACTCTTTGGCAGAAAAGCCAGCTTTTTCTTCCCCTTTGTCTGCCTCTGTCATTTCCAATATCTTTGAAGTTCTGCCTGTCAGTCTCTAAAACAGCCCGTCTCTTTTAAAGCCTATTGCATGATGTGTGATGATTCTCAGAGAAAATGAAATGGAGTATTTCCTTCTGTTTTCCTGTCTTTGAGGTTTGTATTTGGGCTGTAAATAACAGAGCCCCAATTCCCATATTCAAAATTCTTTGCATGAACATTCGTTGCCAGTTTTCCAAGAGAAGGGGAGTGCAAAAGGATATATTAAAAATATATTTGAGTGGCACACAATAGGTGAGAAGGCCAAAAGAAATGCTCTCTTTGCCCCTAACCTCAGCACACACCAATGATTCCTTGTTTATCTTTGTAACATGAATTGCAATTCTGGTATCAAAGAAGCAAATACAGTTTTGAAAAAAAGATACATTCAGGGAGGGAGCAAAGTGTCAAAATACGAAAAACAAGAGCAAATATTTGACAGGTTGTTTCAGGTATCTGTACACAGGCATATGAATATATTTACACACATGAATAAAATAAGACATACAAACAATATACAGTTACCTTTATTGTATATTCATATACAAATCCGTATTTCTTGAGAAGATCCAGTTAAAAAAAAAACATATTGGAACACGTAAGTTAAGTTTCCATCCCAAGTGCCTGGTAGGTAACATTCACAAATTACCAGCAAAGGAAAATTATTTTTCATAATAGAAGTGAGTCTTACTGTGAAATAGCTTAATCTATATTGTAATGATCCAATTTCTGTATGATTGCTGATCAATTTTTGTTGGCATAATGTAGTTAAAATGATATAACCTGGAGAATAAAGCAATTTCTAATCCAAGTGGGGCACCAGTTGCTGAGTAATTTCTAATTATTAATTGACAAAAAATTCATTAAAGGTATATATCTTCAAGTCTATTGACTGCTTATAACAGAGTCATTTCCATTACATTTCTTGGTGAAAAAAAAAGAAGAGGAATAATGAGGGGAGAATTCTTCATCTGTTTGCACTCCTTGTTTGCAATGATGGCATAACAGTGGCGATACTTTAATAATAATTGATAGTAATAATAAAACAGCAATAATGTGCATTCACAAATAATCATGATAAAAATTCTATCAAGGAAATGACTTGATATCAAGCAGAGGCCGCCAAAGGATGCATTTAAAAATACTTTGAAATAGACGATAAAACCAGGGAGTTAATTTCAAGTAATATCTGTATTTATATCTTTCTATTTCCGACCCACATTAAATACTCAATTGCATAAGTTGACAGCCTGAATTAGGATGTGATAAAGAGCAACTGGCAATTAAAATGAATTGTTAAGATCAATGATAAAGGTTTACAAAGCTTCATCAAAAAAAATAGATAACAATAAAAACTGAGTTTAGTAGTGTTGGTACACATCCAATCACCAAAGTTTATGCAATGTTGAATATGGCCAGAACTTAGATGGGTGACCACTTAGGAATACCAGGTGCTGTAAGTGAAAATGGTCAAGTGAGTGGTGTCACTTTGGGTGCTTATTACCTCTGTTTTCTTCATAAATCTCAAGCAGAGACAAGAGAAATTTGAAGAACGTGAAGCCATAGCAGGGACTGCTTATGTCAAAGCCAGTATTATCTTAGTAAACACCTTTTATGAATAAATATGTATAAATAGATTATAAGATTTCAGACAACAGAAACTCATTGATACAGTCCTTTATATCTTTCAGATACTTACAATAAAAGTTACTATCGTCATAAAAAAAGAAGAAATCAGACCAACTCATCCCACCAAAACAATTGACTTGACCCGAAAGAGACAACATGGCAAACCTGATTATGTTACAACTGACCTGATTGATCCAAATAATTTTTTATCATTAAATATGATCAGTCTACACAAAATAACAATACAGAAAGTCATGGATATTGGTACATCAATGAAAATTGTATTTAAATATGTTTAGAATAGAAACACTTGGCGACAAAACCATAAACCATAGACAGAAGATTTACAAATGTATGCAAAGGTTACATATATTTAAGAAATGGACATATTTGGTCTGAGAGAATAAAATTATGAATTGCGCTATATTGAATGGAAACTTATATGAAATAATCTCCGGTTGTTACACAGTTGATGTATGATTCAATTTCGACAACATAAATAAAATAAACAATTTAAGAAAATGGGGCTGCTGCAACAATTGAACCTGCAACAGATAGGGTGGCTGCTTCAACATAGTGATGCAGATCCTGCAGCAGCCCCATTTGCTTTAATTGTTTATTCTATTCAGGAAGCAAGCTCTAGGGTCAGACCTGATGGCATTATAATACTTCCAAATTGAATTCTAAAGGGCCAGTGTCCCAAATGTTAGCCAAAAATCAATCAGAACCCGTTATTCTCTCAACCATGAGAAAAGCTTGGCTTTTTGGCTTTTTTAAAATCACAAAAACTTGTATAGAAGACAGTCATTCAATAAAATTGATATGGATAGTTATTGGGCTTGGATGAATTGCAGTGAGTCCTCCAAATATCCCTGAAAATCATTTGTCATATTCAGGCATATACAGTATCTCAGTGATCTCATCATTATGATACTTCATAGAAAAATAAGATGAAATAGTGATAGGGTCACTTGAATTTTTATGATACCTACTATGATTATTAGTTTCAGTCTCATAAAAAATGATGACTTTTTTTATTAATTATAGAGGATTAGTCATAGTTTTGATCTTCAACAATCAAAATAATCTCTTCCCAATTTTTACATTAGATGGGTTTGGGATTTCTGTGCTGGTGGAGGGAGTGCTTTGTAGCAGTGACTGGCTGGAAACGGGGGAAAGAAAGAAGTAGAATGAGGGGGTATTTGAATTGAAATATCATACTCCTTTTTCCCTGTTACTAACACTCAGCATAAATAATTATAGTTAATTTGAAATGCACAATTCAGATAAATGCATCTTGTATTATACAATATAAAGTTCTTTTATTTAAACAGGAAAAGTAATGAATAGAAACAAGAATTTTAATGTCATAACAATCAATATCCTCGTTTCAGTGTTGTCCTGGTTGTCTTGAGGCTTTTTTCCTTTCCCTCTCATAATGCAGACAGTTTAAAAGCAATACAACTAAAAGAGGAATAAAAACAAGAGTTTTAATATCATTTAACCAAGCATCTTGCTTTTTACATTAGCCCGAGTAACATGAAATTTCTATTTTTCATCTCTGAGCCTCTTAGATTTGACAATCAGGTCAATCACAATGAAACAATCAATGTGTCTGAAAGAAGGCAAACATATTATTATATGTATGTAGGTGTGGAGTGATGTAATGATTATCAGCATTGATAATGGAATTGGCAAGCTCAGTTTCAGTATTGGTCAGGATCATTTGAGTTCCACATCACACTAATACCCTTTGGAAAGATATGAATCTTTCCCCTGGAGCTACGGTAGATAGTAGGGTCATTGGAGCCTTTTAGCCCTGTAAAAGCAGTCCGACTGAGAAAAGCTTTGTGTAAATGAGGAGGAGGGGTGTTGGGTAGGCAACTGCATCTTGTAAAAAAGACAGGCCTCCTTCTATTCACCACTGTTAGCCAAAATGTTAGCAATTTTTGATGCATTATTTCCAGCTCATGAAAATATGTCTCTATGGTAGCATGGATATTGACTTCAGCTTCCAATTTGAAATTGTTAAAAAATCCTGAGATTAAGAGCTTTTTTTTAATTTCATGATTTTTCTTAACTAGATTAATGTTGAATGAGGAATGAACCTTCTAAACTTTTCTAGAATTGAGAATTTTCAGTTTCTCTAATTATATCTTTGCACTAATGAGATTGAACTTATTAGGTACTTGATTTAGAATCTCAAACCTTGTGACCTCTCTCTACAACAGATATAGCTAACATACTCATATATCATCTAAGTAAATAGCAAGACATTTTGCATGATCAATTTTAAATCACATTTTTATCTGTTCATTGTTTGTATCACTGATAGAGAACTGGAAGTAGAATCTTAGACCTCTCAGACTGCAATTCTATGTTCCAACTACTGATCTATATCAGTATATTAGTTGATAGAGCATCTTCAGATACTGCAATGAAAATCTATATACACATTTTATCCCTTGAAAATAACCATAAAGCAAATTTCTGTCGGAATTTCTGTGATGAGATATTCTCATTGATTGAAACATAGTGATAAAAACAACAAAGACAATAACTTTGTTTACCCTTTTGACTCTTTGTGGAACAAATGTCCGCATCGCAGTTTCAGTAGCAAGTAGGTTTAATGGAGCGGAGTCACTTGACTCAAAGACAAGACTGCCTTAGAGGGCAAAAGTGCTCCAGCTGCCCTATTTACCTATTGTTGGGGGGATTAGATTCATGGCTTTCTCAAGGGCATTTGTGCAAAGTGAACATGAGCAGCCTTGGCCAAAATTTGAACTGGGTTTTCCTATTCTGTTTTCTATGCTGGTAACTGCTACACCACTCCACACCTCGAAAAACAAGGATGTTAGTGTTAAAAAATCATTACATTGTAACAACAGTAAACCATGAGAAATGGTATAAATTTTTTAGGAAGCTTAATTAAAGTCAGTCAGTATGACTAACACTTGGAGTTCCAGAAGAAAGCTTTCATTTCTTGCATCTCATAGAACTGCAAAACTTCAAACATTACAGTGATCTCTCAACTTGGTTGCTCTTTTTTCAAATGAGGTCATAGTCCAAAGATTTCCACAAGAAATCGTTAAGAAATGGTTTGATGAAGTGGAATGTTGTTCACTTTGGATCTGGCATCATTAAAAGCTTTGTTTAATTGAATTAATTTCAGCTTCTCCTTGGCCTTCCCTTCTTTCTCATTTTTGCAATTAAAGAGATCTTGCTTGGGATGATACTTCTATAACTTTGAGATTGTCAAAAGCAGGGGATAGTGTCTTTGAATCTTAGTTAATGGCTTCTACTTTTTGAGAACTGATTGCTATATCATTAACTCATCAGATACACATGATGAAATGAGCAATTCCACTGATCTGATAACAAAATCTTTCTGCGTTCTGCAGTCCAGATATTTGTAAAGATTCTCAGATACTTAGATGAAGCTTTGTCATTATTTTATGCATTACCGATTCCTGGTGAAATAAAAGTAGAGTTAATCAATTGAGGAATGAAAAAAAGTTGGGTGTGCCTAGTGATTGGGATAGGTGCATGATTCTTACTAGTGATAGAGGTAACAAAAACCATAAGTTCATTGATGCATCCACCATCCATACCTCCATATCTGTGATTTAAATTTCGAAGAGATTCTAAATGAAGCACTACTATTTGTGATAGTAGTAGCAGGAGGAAGAATATTAGGTTTTTTTTAAAACCAGATTTTTTAGTAAACCATTGAAAGTTAACTAAAAAATCTGGTTATTAAAAAAACCTAATTAGTTTGAATTTAACTAATTCTTATCAATAATTTGTCCGGGACTCTCAGTGTGTGGTTATTTTTTCTGATAAGTGGGCTTTGAATGAGTATATATAACATTTTTAGCAATAAAATTATCTGGGAAATAAAAAGTTTAGCCACTCTTAGCCATTTTTAGCCAGAGAATTTTGTTTAATATAACTAAAACTAATCTTTCAACTGACTGATCAGAAAGTGTCTAGTAGCGGTGTGCTGATACAAAACCCAGAAAGATTGCATAAAAACCATCTGAAAAAAAATCTTCAATGTAAATTTTAGTTTAGTAAACAGTAATAGAAACCAATGATACTTAGATTTGTTTTAACTCTCAAAGTCATAAAAGAATGAATGTGATTATCAAAGGAAATAACTCCAGATTGAAATTATCCCCCCTTTGACGATAAGGTGAATTTTAAAAAAAATTTCCATTCAATTCCATTATTTTTATTTCTAATCATTGAAGACTTCTAATGTCAATACAAGCAGTTGCAAATGTTTTACTAAAGGGTTCATGGTTGAGAAGTCAGGAAATTTAGAGACCAATTCTTGTCCACCAGACTACCAAAGGAATGAAAGTAGTTTCAAAAACTCTTCTAGCATTTAATCAATATTTGATTAAGAAAAAGTAGAGCATGATTCATATTGATAATATTTCCGTGTGTATATGTAGCATCTTCAGCTGCACAAAAGAGTGGGAATGGTTTATCAAAAAATTTATGGATATATTCATATTCCTACAAAATGAGATCTACAGAAATAGAAACTACTAATCTCATTTTAGTGGCAGAATTCATAGATTCAAATAGTGTACATGACACTCAGCAAATTGTTATCTTTAGGTGGAAGAGTCCATTATGGACAAAGAAACATAAAAAAAGTCACTCTTCATTATATAGATAGGTAAATGTTAAAGATAGTTGAGATTCAATAACAATGTAGTTAACTTATTTCAAACAACGACATTGCCAATATTGGTTTCTGGTTTCATCATCATTAGGCTTTTAGTGTCCATTGTTGGGTATAGATCATCCCCTACATTTTTTTATCATGTGTGTTGTGGAGCTAATACTTTCTGAACTTATCAAGTTTGTGATGTCATCTCATTTTTTGTTGGCCACAGTTTTGCATGTGATCTCTGGGGATCCATGTTGTGAGTTGTATTCAATGGTTGTCTAGGTCCAAAATAGAGTAGTGTGTTGATTTAACAATAAGAATATTTTGATAAGAAATAAATGCATGCAATGGAATATTTAAGAAGAATTTGAAGAACAGGACAAGAAATAAGTTGAACAAATATTCACTAAATGCAGATTCAGTCATTTGTAAGAGAAATATGGCAAGAATACATGTCACTCAATAGGCAACATGTTCAGATAATCTAAATAGTCATTTGAGCATAATTCACAGTGTGATCAAAATGATGCCTCAACATCTACCTCAGAAATAATTGGTAATGAAGAGCATCTTGGGAGCTAATCTCCTCACTCTCAATTTCAATACCAGACCGTTCACCCACCTTCCAGAAAACTGGCCATCAAAGTAGTTTACAGCTCAGCCACTCGTGATTTTAATTTTTGTCTTCAGATGAAGATTAGTGGATCAATATTGATTAAGTATACCTAGTTTTCAAAGTGTATAAACATTTTCATCTGTATATGTTATAAACAATTTTATTTTTTACTTTTTCCTTGTATATTTTGTATTCTAATTCTGTGTAGATGAAAATGACAATTGGAAGGTGAAGTGAAAAACCCAAGAGATAGGTCTTACATCTCAAAATTTTATTATCATTATTATTCTGTGGGCATAGTTTGCTGTATTTGTATAGGGATCAGCCATCTTTTTCAGAGAAAAATGTTAGTGGCAGTTTCACATCCTATATTTAAGAATTTCAAGTGGATTGATAAAGATCAAGAAACGTATAATTTCATATCTGTTAAATACAATTACATTCTTAGTTTCATTGTTTATTGTATATTTTGAGTAAACATAAGCCTTGATCCAGATAACTGGAAAATTCTGATATCTTGGTCACCTTGGTTCCCAAGCTTGTCAAATAAATGGTCCTGTACTGTTTCATAAGGCCCAGAAAAATTTCGACCACAAGGAGTCAAGAAATGTTAAAATCACTCACCTTCAAAGACAAAGCGTTCATTCCAATGAGGATTGAGGTTTCTTTTCCGTACTTTGGTCAATAACTTGTGTTTTTTGTCAGGCAGGAGCAGAACTTTGACATAAGGGTCACTTGTTCCAGTGAAATCCTTTGCCGGAAGTGCGCAGGCTCGGAATATGGTTACAGTTAGGGTAAGAGTCTGGAAGTCATATGCGATGGCATATTGTAACTTGCCCAATTTGTAATCTACCCCTTCAACCTCGGGGGCCGGTTCTTCATCGTTGGCAGAATCAATGAGTTTAGTGGCCAAACTTCGCACACCTTTCCACATGCTCCCATCTTCTTCTGCTTGGGTTTGGTTGCTGGCTCTTGTTGGTGGAAGGGTTTCTGTCTACAATTGGGAAAAAACAAAAATGATTAGAATTCATAGACATGAGAGAAGAATTGAAAAAAATTATTTATTTTCGGACAAAGTATAGTAACCAAATATTTTTATCAATTTTGAATAATTTTTAACTTCATCTTAATTTTCATCACAACTTCAACTCAGGCTGTCATTCTGAAGTTGTGAGTGAATAGTTCTAGTACAATCAGAAATAAAGAGTAATCTTAGGCTGATCAATCAAACTCATGTCCCTCCAACCAAAGGGAAACCCAGCTTATGCCAGCTATAATATAACTTTACCACAGAAAAAAGCAGAAATACTGTAAACACTCATTGTAACGGCACTCATTCTAACATTACAATTAACTGCATTCTGGTGGCATGCTTTTTTTTATATTCTCAAAAGATTATAGTCAGAGATTAGTTTGCAGCAACGGCACATGATGCTTTCAGTGCATTATTTTGAAAAGTAGAATTAGTAAATCTTTAAAAATTACTATTCTTTTATTTTTGCATTAAACTTTCATTTGTCCAAGGTATTTACTAAGAATTTACTCTAAAGTTCAACTAAGATTAATTACATACCACCACACTATGTGTACAGTTAGCATAATTTCTTTTAGGTTTATTCATTATATTTGCAGACTTGTAACACATATTTTTGTCTGAAGTTTTTAGTCTCTCATAATTAATATTTTTTTATATAAAATTCACCTGTTATAATGGCACTTTAGAATTCCTCAGGGTGCCATAATTACAGGAGTTCAATGTAATTAAAATTGGTAGACATCAGAGAAGAATTTTGGTCATTACATTCAGAAAGAGACAGTTTTAAAAAGTTATCAGGCATTCCATCAAGTTTTATGGGAAAATTTTATTCTACAAAATCTATTTTTAAGATGAATAGAAACCAAGTTTGAGAAATATCTTAATAGCCCATAGAAAAAAACTTACTTTTTTGCTCATTAAAAGAAGAGGAGAATCTTTGGGAAAGAGACAAAACCTTTTGGAAAATGCTTAGATTATATTTTACTCTTTTCTAACAAAAAAAAAAATTTGCATCAATATTATTCCTACATTGTTTCATTTCATTCAAGATATAACTACCAATGTTTATCAAATTCATTCATTTATTGAGAGAGAATTTCATGAATATTAACTCATAATATGTTGTAATTAGCATAGAGTTTAAATACCAGTTTTAGACAGAGCAAATAGAGAATGATATCCAATTCATTAAGACCTAGTCTTTAAGAAACTGAGCCCTTAGAATTTACTATAAGAGCTTAAAGTGGGAAGAAAATTTTACCGTTTCTCTGGTTCCATCAGGCAATTAACTTTTTTTTAGAGATAGCTTGATTCAATATCACTGGCTGCAATCCACTATTTAGGCTAATTAGTGGTCACATACAAATAAATGGAATCAGGTCATAATTATTTAGGTGGGCATGAATGCAAACCCAATACTATTATTATTTTTTTCAATTCTCAAAGATTAACTTACCAAAAGAATACCAGGAGGTCTCACTAGCATACTCAGTAAATTTCATGGGAATATGCTGTGTGGTCACTGATTTGAGCAGTCCCAAACAGACAGATTTGTTCATTGGGGAAAAAATTTCCTGCATAAGATTTATACATATACACACAACTCAATATTGCAATTTTCAGATACATTTTCTCTAAGATTTTAACTCCTGCAGAAAATATAAGTACAGTAAACCAATCACTAATTGGAAACAGGTATAATGGATCTCGCATTAAATAGACCTTTTTCATCATTATTTCATGTTAGTGTATTAACTATTACTAGAATATTGTAAATTACTTTTCATTTTCCTTTTATAATAACAAATATGTTTTAATAATGCCTGAAATAAATCTTATTTATGAGAGAATTGTTCTCCATTTGAGATTTTGAATAAGATTTTTGATCACTGCTGAGAAAAAAGATTGAGAACCATAGAACTACATTATCAGGAATATATTATTTATATAAGATAAAAATTGGTCTTCGAAGTTACATTCGGCAATGACAAATACCCCTTTACTCCTATTAGTTCATTAAATTGAGGGTTTACTGTAATTATCTTGTCTCAAGATATTTGGCAGAAGATGTCTGCCTTTATCATTTGAAGAGTAAAAGGTCAGCTAGATCTGATAGATTGAAGACAATCATTTATAATCTATCTAAATATAGGTCATGAAGTGCCATACTTTTGATTTCATCAATAACAATAAATCTTGACTCTATGGCAGATTTCCATTAATTCTCTGTTTTGATTGTATCAAAAAAGAAAGACTATTTTTTAAAAATTTCTATTTTATCTTCCATGTGTGCTGCAAAGTGTTTAGGGTGAATAGGAAATGCTGGCTGATAGCTCAGTGGATTGCCTCTGTGACTGACAGAAAAATAAGTTTATCATAAACAAAAACTGATAAAATTCAATTCTTTCGAGTAACATGTTTGGGAAAATTGAGTTGGAGAGCAACCAAAATAAGTTTGATTTCAATATTGAAAGGCACAAAATGGAAACATTTCTTGAGCTATTGCTATCCCCAAATCATTTCAAAGAAGAGTTTGGAGGTTTAAATATAATTTATCAATTATTTTTTGGTGAGTTTGGCCAGAATCCATACAGAAAAAGATGATGTCAAAGTCAGTGAGGTGAATGGAATTTTTATTTGATATTAATAATTTTTAAAATTTTGTTTCAGTGTCAAGGAGGCCAGGAAACAGTTGGTTAGCACAATGATTGGCTTCAACAATAGATCTCTTCAGTGGTATTCTATAATGAAAGA
This sequence comes from Thysanoteuthis rhombus, assembly GCA_963457665.1. Classification (NCBI taxonomy): domain Eukaryota; kingdom Metazoa; phylum Mollusca; class Cephalopoda; order Oegopsida; family Thysanoteuthidae; genus Thysanoteuthis; species Thysanoteuthis major. Next base: position 49,080,310 of record OY735211.1, read on the forward strand.
TGTATAGATATCCAGGCCAGATAGGAAATGACGGCCCAATTTCAAACTGCTCATTAAGTATTTTTGTAAATAATGTTAAGTACATATGATTTATGGAACCATAAATGGATTAGGAACCTCATATTCGATTCCAGTAATTAGGTGAAGTCTTCAGCTGACCACAGTTGTCGCTTGGTAGTTTTTTTTAGTTATCGTTTATCTATTTGATAAAATGTCAACAAAGTAATTTTGATTTAATAAATAAAATTAGAATAGCTTTCTTCAAACTGAAAAATTTACAGGGATAAGTAAGGTCTTATGGATTGAAAGCACAAGAAATTACTTGTGAAAATTATTTTTATTTCTTATTGAATATTCAAGTTTCTTAACAATTTTTTGTAAAAAATATTTGATGTATAATCATCCTTTTTCTGATTAAATTGAATTATATTTCAACAGACTTTTTATACATTCATTTTTTTTTTCAAATAAGATTTAGGTGAAAATGCAGGATGTGACAATTGGTGTCAGCTGAAAATCTGACCAAATGACTTTGATCAAATTTGGGTTGTCTTATCCTTTTACGGGCCGATTTATGTATGGGTATATATTAGAACATGTAGTGTACATGGTAAACTTACAAGTAACAGAACAGAATAAAAGAGTTAGAATGATTTATAGAAAGGTTAATGGCAAGTAAATTCATTCAAGATATATATAAGGCAATAGAATACAACCATGATATGGAGCAGTGAATACAATAGTACATTTATTACATTTTTGCATTTAGAATTTATCAGTAATAATCATGGTAATCTTTGGTTTGACATTCATAAAACTAAGGTAGCATTTAACCAATATACAAAGGCTTCAAAAGTCATATAAAGGGTTTAAAAAGTATCATTAAATAACATATTCACCAGAAGCAAATGCAATAATAGGCTCATGTATGTCAAACGAAAGATTACTTCAATCTTTTATGAATCTTCTTTAAAACATTAACATTTTCTGCTAAAAGATCCACACTTAACTAGAAATAGGCCCCCTTGAAATTGTAGGCCAATGTCAAGTGACCATCCCCCATTTTACTGCCCTGGTCAGAAGAAACCCTGTTCCATCACTAGTCTTTTATCTTCCGTCATTGGACATAGACCTTCCCCAGGATTTGCCATATTTCTCTGTCGTGGGCGTTGCGGAGTCAGTATTTCCTGAATTTGTCTAGTTCATCTTTCTATCTTGTATTCTGCCAGCCTCGATTTTGATGTTGAACATTTTTCTGCATTCTATCTTGGTTTAATTTGAACTTTGCATCATTCTGTGGTTACTTCCTCCACTGACTTCATTTAAGATCTGCACATCTTTAACAGAGTTGCTCTTGTCCACTACGATGTAGTTTATTTCATTTTTAGTTTCATGATTAGGGCTCCTCCAAGTCCATTTTCTATTGTAAAAAGAAATAGGACATAATGCTGTTCAAACTGCTGCTACAAAGTATTCGGAGTGAGCACTACTACAGTCTGAGATGTTCTGCATTGTTTGAAAAAGTTTAGGTCTGGATATGGATACTAAACCTCAAAGGACACCCAAAGCTATTGTTAATGATGAAGAACAATCAACTGCAGTGATCAATATTCAAGCACTTTTTGAAGGCTTTAAGACTTCAACAACATATCATATCATCTCGAGGCAATAGAAAGGGTTGAAATGTTGGAAAAATAGGTACCACATGACCTGAATGAAATGCTCCATGACAGTTCCTAACCCTAACCTCTTACCTGACTGTATCTAAGCTTGAGGAATGTACTGAAGCATCCACTATATTCACCAATCATTTCCCTACAGATAATCATCTTTCAAATCATTTTGAACTTCATATCCATAATAAACAGCTCAATAATGCAGAAGCCATGATTTGTACTTTTACTGAATAAGTGATGATCAAACCTAAATAATTTTATACAGATGGCATATATATTTATTTGAGGATTGTTCTTAAAAGGTTAATACTTCAAATGGGTCAATATTGATCAAATACTTCATATTATTTTGGCTGTTTAATTTTTCCCCCTTTGTATATACACACACACACACATGCATATGAATACTTTGAACCTTATCTCAGATAATGTCTGCACACATTTAGATGTACATTTAGCTGAATCAAAAGTATGTTTAAAACATTCCTCCTAACTGGTATGAAACAATCAACAGGGATTTATGGCAACAGACATTTTCCATTCATCAAATACAGACCAGACGAATAATTCATTTCCATAGAATTATAGGTTAAAGTGGATAGACACTCTCAAAAGGATTTAACCTAAATTAAATGAGTCTTTTTAAATATAATGCCATTGAAAAGCAGCAATCAAAGGGAAGTGCTCAGAAAAATAAAGAATTTAGAAATATCCTCGCTTGGGAGCCAACCCAAGAGATTCACAGGATAACCTGTACAACTGCAGTAAAGTTACTCATTTGACAGCGTATAAAACCTTACTTTTAAAAAAAAGAATGTCTCAATAGAAAAACATGACCTTTGTTGTTCAGCCCCACAATGGCAAGAACTTGAGAAGTGTCTTAAAAAAACTAGGTTATAATTGAAAAGAATTCAGAGAATATATTTTTTTTCTTTAATATTCCATGATGATCTTGTGAGCTTTCAAATTCAGTAATTACAGTAAACTCTTCCTATAATGAATTTCAGTTCTAACAAACATGTAGACCATAACAAACTTTCTTTTTATTTACCAAATAAAGCGGACCATAACTAACATGGCATTATCCTACAGTAGTGATCCAGTCTTTTGCAGCCTTTAGATCAAGATCTGAGTGAAATATCTGTTCTTCTCCATCACTGAAACAACATTACCAGCCTGTTTCCAATTCTAAACATTGTTATGGTTGTAGTTTTATTGTTTACTTCATGAATCTAATTTAATTTGAATATTTTTCAGTTGATGAGAACAAAAGTTGTGATGAATCTTCAAACAATATCTTCTTTATTTTCGTCACTGAAAACCATGTGACTTAGAATTCCCGTTTTAAATTTCAAAGTTTATCACACTCGTTTTTCACATTGTGAAAAAGTCAAGTAATTTGATTTCACTAAATCATTTCAACTTTTCATTACTCTTTTCAACACATTAATTATCATTAGATTTTGAATTAGAATAAATTATTGTTTTATCAAACTCAATCAAACAACTCAAATACAACCATAATATTACTTTTGTTTGTTTTTTGACAAATGAAAAAATTGAAATTAAGTTCAAATCTATAGAGAAAATAATTGAAATACAAATAAAATTGAAAATGGGAAGTTAATGTTATGTTCCGTTGACAAGAGAAGAACAGATATTACTCATTGATCTTGAAGTAAATGCCACAAAAGGCTTGATCATGAAACTAGGATAGTGCCAAGAACTTTCTCCTTATTACTTACTGAATGATGTAAGATAAGGTCAAAAATAGAATGAGATGCAACCAGATTGCCTTTGAATTCACCAGACAATGTTCATTAAATATGGCAAAGTACCAAACTTAATTCTTATTTACAGTATGAGGGGTAACCATTGAGGAGAACAAATTTTCTACCTTAATAACAACCCCCATCCCTCAATCAGACTGTTATAGCGAGGATTTACAGTGTTTTCGAACATTGTGATTGATAATAAAATGATAGTTGTATGTTGCCGTTGTGATTTGAAGACATGATCAGATTTCATTATTTGAATCCGGTTTCATTTATTTATTTGATAACGATTCATCCTTTAATTTTGAGTTGAGACTGTTCAAGTTTCACTCTAATGACCTTGGGAAAGGCATGAATTCCGTCTCTTCTATCTCAAGCTATGGGTAAAATAGCAATGCAGACTGGGCCCTCCTGCCTTAGGAAGACCCATAAAGGTGGTTGGATGACAACTGTGACGATTCAAGCAGCTTCTGCAATCAGGCAGATGCCAAATGTATTGCTATCTTTGGAGTACATCAGCAAGGCTGAGAGGGGGATTCTGTCAACTGGGCATCCCAAGATCTCCATTTACTGTGCCAAGGCTTGCACCCCGGAGAGGTCAGCTCAGTGTTGGAGGCCTACTATTTTCATATAATAAAAAATTACAAGATAAAAAAGTTGGAAAATGCAATGACTCAATTAGTTGATAGTGTGTATGTGAGTGACTGAAATACTTAAATTAATGCATTTAAGAGGTAAGTGCTAATTAGTCAAGTGAATTAGGTGTGTTGCCCTCTGATGTCTTGGACTAAATGTGATTATCTATTCTGATGGTCATTCAGGTGGTTATCCTCTCATTCTATGAACCAGCTTTGAGCAGTCATTCACGATAGGCACTAACCGATTCACTTGTAAAATGGTGATAAATGCAAAAGACGAACAGACACAGATATTTATTGCAAACATGGAATATCAGTGAAATCATTATCCAAGGTTAAAAATCTAAAGGGGAAGGTTGATCATCAATGAAGAGAAATCAATCTGTCCATATGTCAGAACTGGGAGAGAGGGGGCTGGTAGGTCAGTTGGCATAGGTGTAAAATTTTGAAGTGGCCTACTCCCCCCCGTAAATACAAAGGAGATACCTTTTGATGAAGAATATTGATATCGTGAAGAGAATTTTTAACACAAAATATCCCAAAGAAGATTCATGAAAAAGTTATAGAGATAAATAATAGAAAAATAAATGCAGATAATTTTAACCAACTTACATACTTTTTTACATTATCTAAGATAAAGTTTATTTCAACTTAGATGATGAAGAGAAGTAGGAAATGTATTCATGAAAGAAATCTCAATCATTCAAATAGTGCTCTAAGTTAATTACTGTATCCTATTTAGCTTTCTTAAGTAAACTTGAAAACTTATTTATTCTCAATTGACAAGAAAAATGACCAAATATACTCATAATGCAGTTGAAGATGAAATGTTAGAATGATAAAAAAAAAAGTGGATGTTAGAAGACTTTGTGTATTATTACTGAAACAGAAACATGAATATGTGATATTCTAAGTTTATAATGTGAGCTAGTAATTTGGGGCCCTCAGGAGAGAAGAGTTTTGGCTCCTTGGGAAACCCCTCCAAAATTTGATGATATAATGTTATTACATACAATGCAGGACTTGGCAAGAAGAGATGATAACAGGGAGCTAAAGACTAAGCAATTGGTGCCCATAAGACAGTTAACCCATTAGAAAAAGACCCAACACAAGATGGGGAAATGAGATAGAAAGGTTTGCTGGTATCAGATGGCATAGTTCAGCGCAATCATGGTGGTTATGGAAGGAGATGGGGAAGGTCTAGCAGTGGACATATAATGGCTGATGATGATGACATGTGTACAAAGTATATTCCCCTTAAGTTAAAACCCTTGGCAGATACATTATTTGAATAGTTTTTTTAAATGTTAATGATGCATGCTGTGTAGCTTGTTCCATAATTTTAATATGATAAGGTTCTAATTGCAAAAATAGAATAAAAACTTATTTACAAATGCAGTGGTTAAAGTTTAAAATTTCAGTTTGATACCGTTTTTTGCTTTACACTACCGGAGACTGATAAAGGAAAATTCTCTTTCTTTATGGATAGTTCATGTTATACCTGAAGACAGCCATAGAGTACAATGAAGAAGAAAATTTGTATTCAAAAGGATGAACTAAGATAAGGACAACATTCAAAAAACACTTATCCAAAATGATAATCCCTCCTCTGAAAATTCATTTTGTTTGATAGTTTACAGAGGCAATCCTGAAGGAAATGCTTTGTTTGACAAAAGAAATTTATTCATCATTAGTATTTTTTTTCTCTATCTTGATTTTCTCAAAAGAATGTCTTAAATGCTTTATCAGATTCAATTGAATTCTGACGATTAATGGGAAAATTATGAATACTCAAAAACTATTTTTTTAAAATGAAAATGATTTGATAAGGGCAATTTTTTTGCTCACCATTTATTTATTGTGATAGTACTTTAAACTGAAACATGGAAAGTCTCCACTATAAATTTTCTCTTAGTCTTAGGAATAATACTTTTTTAATGTTTTAACCTTTACCATTGTATTCTTGTACCAAGATTTTGTGAACTTGATAACTTTGAAGGTCTTCAAGTTATGCTTTTCTAAAATGGACAAGACAAGACAACTGCAAAATTCAAACACACTTGTTCGGCAATAAGAAGAGACTTCAGTGGCAGGACTGACTTTTTGCAGTAAATAAAATCGCCTATAGATTGCAGAAGGTTATATTAAGTATTGTCTAGTATCATTAATTTTTGGCTTGTATTTCTTTCATCATAATTTCAGATACTTTCTATTACAACTCCCAGATTGTCATGATATGATCATTAGTAGGCAGTATGAATGGGAAATGAAGAATAAGCCTCTGTAAATAAAAGGCTGTGTATCAGGGGTTTGGGGAAGATGAAGAACATTTATATGGTTGGATTTGAATGACTGCAGCCTTTCAAATTTGAATCTCATCCCAGGATTATTCTTCATTTTTGATCCATGTTGTTTAATATCGGATGTGGAATGGCAACCTGGGAGTTGAGATAAAAAGGATGAAAAAAATACTAGTTAAAGATTAATAATAAAAATATTCTTTACTCGCCATTGCAGTCAATTATTGAACAACTGTAGCATCAAAATTTGAAGTCATGTAAAAAATTCTATTAATGAACAAATATCATCAGAATAAATTCTATTTATGACATCACTGATGTTTTCCAATGGAAAACATCTATAATACAGTAAAAAAGACATCAGGAAACATCTAGATTCTGGAGGATCCAGATGTTGATGATAATCCCATCAAAATGAGGCCCCCAAAAAGTTTTTTTCCAAAAATCAAAATTTTTTAGAAGGGGTTCTGGTGGAATAGTGATGCTAATTTTTTTTGAGCCAGGATCACAGGGACACTCAGACACACACACATGTAAAAAGGGAGGGAACATTTTGCCACTTTTGGTGGCCATATTGGTTCAATTATTTTTTCATATTCAAGTCTATTAAGAGATATTATTATAATATGACATTTTTTCTTTTGGAAACTATTGAATACTCTTGATGTCTGGAGCGGAGAGTTGCTCTAAATTCTTCCCATCATGTTGCAAAAATTTCAATCAAATGATATTGTCATCAGTGATAACATCCGAAATTTTTGCTTAAATATTGTGTTTTTGAATATCAACAAATATTAGTATAGATGATAATTTGGGTGGTGTGGAGTGGTGCTATAGTTACCGGAACTGAATCAGAATCAACAGAAAAAGTTTTTCTTCAAGGCTGTTCATGTTCACTTTACACTAATGCACTAGTGAAAGGCATGAATCATCTTCTCTCCCCGACTATGGGTAAATAGTAGGACAGATGGACCCATTAGCCCTGATTGTCATCTAAGACAAAGGTTATTCGGACGGAAAAAAAAAAAAACTGGCTTAGCAGTCACCATAGATGGTCCCAAACTTGGGTAACTCAAACCCCATAGAAACCTACTTGTTACTGAAACTGCAGCAGAGCGGTTGCAGCCCTATAGTCCCAAAGGAGTCTACAGCAATTAACAATAGAAAGATAATTTTACCTCTGCTACTGAATTTGGAAGACGTATATGTAATCCCTTGTGTCTATCCATCTGTCAGTTTATCCACACAATATCTCAAAAAGTGTTTAATGAATTGAAATGAAAATGTGAGGCAGAGTGGGCTATAGGCATGGAAGAAGTGATTAAATTTGGAATGGATCCAAGAATTAGTTTCTGATTGAGAGATATTTTACTCATTTTGTAGAAGAGAGGGAAAAATGAACAAAAAAGTATAGGAATTAACTTGATATTAATACATTAGAAGTATGCGCTCTCTGAGTGTTTTCTAGTTCTCCCCAAGGTGAAGGTTGGCTGACCATTTCAACCGAACAGATACTGCAGTAATTGTTCTTTTCAATTATGCAGTGACCTTTGTGAGACACAATCACTTCTCACCACTTCTCTCAGAAGTCACAGCAACTTGTTTATCACTCATTCACTCACTGAACAGATGACATCTATCATGTCTTAAGAAACAATTTGCATGGAACACTAGTGATATACTGGCTTTATAGCCATTCATCAATATATGTAGCCTTGGTGACTGTCAGTTTACGGTTCTATTTGAGGAAGATTAAAGCCTCCAAAACGGAATAATCTGCTCAAGTTTTGGGAAGGAAAGAATTGGCTTAAAATTCTGTTCTGGTCAGTTCCATTCCATTAAACAGAGAAGATGTGAGTGGCGGGTTAATGTCATGAGAATGGGATTGGTAAGCAGAGTTCAAATTATAACCCAGACAGTTTGCATTCATTATGCACTTATGCTCTCGGGGAGAAGCATTTATCCATCTTATCCCCCAATCCAATACATCATTGGTTAGCATGGTAGGATAAGGGCCATTGCACCTCCCAGTGTCTTAAACATACTAGAGTAAGGGAGGCCTATGTTCAATAACGGATTTTGAAAAGCTGATTGAAGAAAAAAAAAGATGTTTTCTATGTTTCTCATCCATCTTTACAAGAGAAGTGCCATCATAGAAACTGATGGATATTAAATGTTTGCTTTTAGATACCAAAAGATAAAAGGAAGAAAAAAACTTGTAACAAAATACAGAAGAGATACAAAAGCAACCAGTTTGGTAGTCATGGTAATAGAACAAATACCATCAGAAGTCAGACAGTTTTTATAAAAGCAATGTGTATCCATGTATATTTTAGCATTACCTGTAAAAAATGACAGGATTATTTACCTATGGAGTGACGCTTCTGCCTAGGATCAGAAAGTAGTAGCTGTTCATAGAGAAGTTTTCATACAAACACATACAAAAAATATATATCTATAAAAGGATACATGTTGCATTTTATGCATGTGGATATCTATCCGTGTGTACCTCTTCACAATGAGTGAACGACACTCTGATCCAAGGCAGAAGTGCTAGAAGTGACACTTTGGTCCTAGGGAGAGTGTACAGATACTACATTGATCCTATATGGCAGGCCAAGAGTATCTAATCAATCTTCGGCTGAGCACACAGGTACTATGATCCTAGGCACAGCTGACCTATAATTGGAAAATCCTACGATATTTGGCCAGTACTAAGCTGTTAATTATAAACAATAGAGGTGTTTCATTATAGGAAGAGGTATCATTGAAAAATGATAATTGTATTTGTAATAATCAGGCCTCTGATTACAAATCCTTACAAAACCAGGAAATATTCATGGAATTCAATGAAAGTGAATTTCTTGAGAAACAATATTTATGATTCCATCTTTGAAGATAAGAATAAATAACAAAATTGTCTCGAAGAACAACAGACAAAGTCATATGTTCTTTTGAACACTAAGTGAAGAACAGAATGATTTTGGCTTAAGTAAAATTGATGAATTAAAAAAAAATTGAGATATCATACTAATAGTGAGGAGAACATTTCCATTATTTTGTTGTTGTAAACATTGCAAAACCTTCCAAGTGTTTAGTATTTGCAGAATCAAGTATGATTCCATATTAGGATATGGTTTATTTAGATTTTTGATAACATTTTTAGGCTCACGATCTGAACTTGACTATTTTTCCACAATGACCAAACACTGTACTGAACATTGTCTATTTTATTTCACAGATGTCAAAGCATCCTACACAACAGTCACGATTATCTGTCTTCTAATTCTCTTTACTCCGGGAAACAAACATTGGTTAATCCCCATGTGTTTCCTGTGTCTTAGATAGTCTGTTTGAAGTATTTTTTTATATAAATGATAATTCATTCATATACCACAATATAAGAACATATACATAAATGTTTTTCCTGTTATTATAGTATGTATAAACTTAAACTTAACTGTGCAAAAGATCAAGTTATCTAAAACATTCTCAAATAACTCAGAGCAATAATGACTATTTTATACTGACAATCTAATAAATGAGCACTTAATATATACGTTTGCTCACACACAAAAATAAGGATGGATCAATAAGTCTGTAAATGACATGCAATTATTGGCTGAATTTTGATCTAGAATTTTCACTGTACAATATTTGATCTATATGATAAATATCAACCACTGAATTAAGTGAAATGAAAGGAAGAAGATTATTTTGATAAATAGATATTTCTTTGGTAAAATGAATGTCTTTTTCATTATTAGGCTATGGATTTATTGATATAGCCACATACAAGAGTTTAAATAAAACTTGAGCATCAAATATGTTCACTTCAATTGAAGAGCTGTCAATATGCCCTCATATTATTAACTCATGTTCCTGATTTCAAAGCTGATATTTATCCTTTGATTGACTTAGTCGGAAGGGTAAGGTTTGATAGGTCGGCATTTTCATGGCTGATTTATAGGTTATTGATCTTTACTTATCTTTTTTGTCTTCTCTTTTCTTTTTAAAAAAATATTCTTTTTACTATTTTATACATTTGTCACTTCTTTCTCTTACTGGTTGCATCCTGCTTTTATTGATGTAATCATATTGATATGAGCAGCTGCGGATTTTCCAGTAACAGAGTGGTGGAAATTAATACACATTGTACAACTGTATATGCCGCTTACTTGACACAGTAACAGTCAGCCAAGCTAGACTCATTTAGGGTTGGTATAAGCATATCATATACCCTAAGCAAGACTTGGAATATGTGCAAGGTTTTGATGCATCTTGGGTGAGACTTGAAATCTTTATCCTTGCTTGTATTTTAACGGTTTAAAACTTTGAATTTAGTATGTGATAAAGGATTTAGATGTTAATTTATCGTTAACAATCAAAAAGAGATGGTCGGAATTTTTTGGACAAACTCCAAGTGATACAGTTTGTATTCACTTTGCACTGATACCCTTGGGAAAGGCATGGATTCATCTCCTCCTCCCTTCCAACACATCATTGACCAGCATGGCAGGGAAAGCCAATCATTGCCATGTCTTGGGGAGGGAATATATCCAACATTGGACCTCAAAAGGCTGATGGAAAAAATGAGGGAGGAAGGAAGGCTTGGAGAACTTGATATTTACAGGGTGCATTGAAAATAAAACCAGAAAACAAAGGAGGGGATCTTGAAGAAGCAAGAATTGATGAAAGCAACAACAGAAAGGAAGCTGTGCCATGATTGCCAACATCCTTAAGGTGCTTATATGAAAGAGAAGAATGAGAGGGAAGGCAGCCAATGCATTGCACCGGGGCTTAGAGGTCCAAGGGGAGCCTGCTCAAGAGTTTCTTGGCTGAAGCTGTACCTCAAAATATCCAAGTCAATATCAAATATCCATAAATAGATAGGCTGACTGTATCAAGTGAATAAAATTTGGTGAGCTAAAATAGTCATTGGAAACTGGATGGCTCAAAGACAAGCGTGTTTGTACAGTGTTAAATGATACTTAGTATTAAATGATAGTTTTCACAATTTTCTGACTTCTTAATATTCTTCTGAATTGAACAATGTTAAACAATGTTTTTGCCACTTCACCTGTCAAATGCAAAAAAGAAAAAAACAAACTTGTTAAATTAGAAAACATTTATCAAATAAGTCTGCAAATCCTCCTTCTTGTAACTTATTGGGTTTATGCTGTTCAAATAAATAATCTATCTATGCATGTATGATTTTATGATGACTTGGTTTTAAATGTTTATACAGAATTTCAGCAAGTTGCACAAGGCTTTCAAAATTCAATATAATTCAGTCAATAATTAATTATCAAAATGTCTTTTTTTTCAAATGTTTTTGAATTATCTCCCCTTTGTGAATTCCATTGATATTAATATCGTAAGGTTTTAAAATTCCTCTGTGACACTTTTGGACACTGATTTTTTAGTTGGAGAATTTAATTAATATAGATAATACACATTTTCCATATTTTTGATTTACAAAATATATAGAGTCACACCTCTCCATGAATTTTTGACTAATCAACTTTGAAATAGGAAACCCCACAAAATATAAAATTGTTTCCCATCATAAAAGTTACTAAGTTGTATACTTATGATTTCGACAAATTCTACATCAACATAATGAAAGAATCTTGTATATCAAAAGTTGCATCGTTGATTGTCACATATTCTATGAGACAAACATATACATATACCTATATATATATAAATATATATCATACTAATCAAGCGCAACACTTTCTAAGTTTATCACATTTGAGACAATTTGGAGATGATAAAATGTTAGAAAAACAATTTTTTCACTGATTATACTTGAAAACATTAAAACCACAGCTCTTTTACCAAACTAAACATCTTTTAAACTTTTTAAGGAGCCCAAGATTAAATAATAATTACATTTTTTTAAGCATACCAGTTAATCTTTAGCCCTTAGTAAGCAACTTTGCTTGCCAAGCAAAAAGTTAGTCTTGCCACTAAGGGTGGCTCCAGTAGCTGAATGAGTTGGTTGGAATTTTGCAGTTGTGTTGCCATGTGAATTTCAGTCATGTATGGACAGTTACACTTGTTTCAGTCATACATGAACAGATACACAAGTTTTAAAGCTACTAAGTGTACAAAATCTTGGTGCCCTTGAAAAGTGCTAAAAAGTTAAATAATTGGTTGATTTATACAATCTACTTGCATCATATTTTACAAATCTTTTCCTTTTTTCTTCCTATATGTGTAGTCCAAAAATGTGCCATTTTGAGTCGAGAACTTGAGGTCCTGATCAAGTATGATAAGAATTTTCTAACCTGGATCTAAACTATGAGTACAAGCTGAGTGGTGCACTTAATATTTGAGAGATGGGACAGTGGTTTGAAACTGAAGATATTTTAGTTTATCTCATTAAATTTCTATACCTGCTCAACCACATATAAATAAAGTAAATTTTGCTCTTTTAATTGATAGATCTATTTTTCAATGTATATTATTTGTGCACAATATTTGAATATCTATTTGTCAAAAATACTACAGTCAAATAGTTTAGAGATACTTGGATTAATAGCCATCTTCTTTAACCCATGAATTCAACAGGAGATAATTTCACTCAGAAATTATTTCCCTTGATAATCACATTCAAATTTTCAAATGAATTTAAGAGTTAAATTGCAATTACACACAAACAAACAAAAGGAGTAAAAGAAAAAGAACAAACATTAATATGTAGTAGGGTAAGTGAAATCTTTTTTATTCGGTATCATATCTATGGGGCATTGATGCAATTAGATTCCTTACAGCTTCCAATTGGATCTGTTCCTAATATTCTACCATATCATTGTAGAGATCATTTGCATTTGTGGGCTTATTCTGTCAGATGTTAGATTGAGCCGGGCATCCACAGCACCTTAATGTTATCATCTTCAATAAAATGGTGTGCTCGGGGTCATTATCATGTTGAAAAATCCATGACTGAGCCATATGATTTTGGGTGTATGCTAACAAAATCAATATTTCTAGATAAGGGAATTATGAATAGAAATTCAATGCAACAGACTGATACCATTTCCAGGCATACAACCCTACACCATGACATGCACTCTTCTGTGTTTAACCACGGCTCTAATGTAGTTTATAGGGTACTTTTCACCTCTTTTTCTTCTGATGCAATGGTTCTTGATCTTTTTCACTCCATATCCCACCTCAACAGCTCAAAGGTTTTATAAAACAAATTTGGTGTTGAAAAGGGATAATAATACAATGCTGAATTCAGAAATTTACCAAAATTTAGTTTTGTATCAAGGAAAATCTGTAGCGAAGCTAATTCTTTGTAACAGAAAATACAGTTATATGAACTTGATAATGCTAAAATTTCCATAGTTTTTTATTGAGAGAAATTTAGTAACAATAATGACATAAATACCAAATTGTTTTTATTCTTCACAACAGCTAAATATTAGTTTCCATAGAATCTCACATGCAGGAATTGATAATATTGTGTTATGAATTTATCATTTGAGTCTCAACATGACTTGGTTTTGAGCCAGGGAACACTTTTTGCTTTTTTCAGCCAAATTCCATTTAACCCCTCAATATAAATTCAAATTGTGCCTATCATTCAGAATCACTGTTCTAATGTACCACTAACCATCAAACCTCTTTTATCTCTCTATACCAGTTTAGACCTCTAGTCCGAGCTCCAATACTTATTCACTTTTGGGAATCGATTGTATGTTTGCCCATCGTCTGAGGAAACATACGGCTTTATGCATGCCACATTTTCTATAGGCCCAAATAGCTCTTGGTATTTTTTTGTGGCAGTCAAACCTACTTTCAATAGAAATTTCTGGTTACCGTTTTTTCAATAGTATCAGCAAATATTCAAATTGGTAAATGAACCTATCCATTCAAATGATATTTTTTCTCATTTATCCAGATCTTGGAATTTCCAAATAGCAACAATCTTTAACATCATTATGGCACAGTAATTAGAACTTTTTAAACATCTAAATTGAGAATTTATTGCCTTGCGCAACCGCTTAATTTTATATGTTTGTATACTTTTTGCATATCTCCTTAAATAAGGAGGACAACTTACTTTTGGAATACTTTAGATATAGAAGCAGTTAACGTCAAATTTTTATACAATCTGTTCAGTGCAAGTACATATTTTCTGTTAGACAATATTTCATCACTCAAGAGGATGATGATTCAATGATACATCCTAGAATGTACTGGGACACATCATCATTTATTATATTTCTCAAGAGGATGCAATATCATTGAATTGTGGACATTGGCCAGAAAGTTCTCTACTTAAAATCTGTTTACTTTGGTACACTGATTGGTAATTATACTTAAAATAATTAATGATGTCTGTGATTATATATTTTTGCTTATTGGCAAGGGATGCTCTATTTGTCTCGGGAGTCTGCAATGAATATCTAAATATTCCAGGGTTTGTTAGCTTTGAAATGAATGGATTTTAATGATTTATACATAATGGCTCATAAAGAATGTTACTGCTTGGTTTAGGTATTGAGAAAAGGAATATGTCATACTTTCAATAATTTGCTATGTTTTTCCCCAGTAGTGTAGATGGTTAAATTGATTAAGGCACTGTCTGTATTGAGAATTCAGTTATTCCAAGTGTTATTTAGATTAGTATTTTCATCTTAGCCATTTTCATCTATAACCTAATAAACCCTTTGGCTTATCTCGAATGTAGAATTCTTCTAGTGTTTTCTTCCTTTCACAGATTTTTCTACATTGAAAATACCTAGACAGTGGTGATTCATGTATTAATCTGGAAAAATTCAGCTACACTTGCTGAATAGACAGACACATACTAATTCTAGCTATCTAAGAGTACCCATAGCTGAAGGGGAGTGGATTCATGCTTTCCCCAAGGACAGTAATATGAAGAGAAGACCTACTGTCTCGGCCAGAATCTGAACTTGGCTCTATTTTCTGTGCTGTAAATAATTAAGCCACTAGCGCCCCCAATTTATTAGAACACTGATGGCAAAATCGTTTACTATTAATTTTCAAGAGAGGCAATTACTTCAGCCAATCTGATTTCAACAAGTAAAGAAATTAAAATGGCAACTTTTGTCTGCTGAAAGATTTGAAATATAGAGATGGTTGTCTGCAAAAGCTATACAAGAAGTAAAGACATTTACTTATGAATTGCAGCTGATTTATCAATAAAATGAATGATAATTACTATTCAGTCCTTGGTGCCAAGAATTCTCAAGAGATCATTCAATTTGAGTAGTTGGTGTAGCTGGTTGTGAGGGAGGAGAATTGCCCGTAGGATATTACTCAAAGAAGGCATCACCTTAGTTTGACATTGCAAAGCAGACAGGGAATTCTATAATTCTTATCAATAATAGAGAATATTTTAGATACTAGAAAAAAGTAATATAGTTATTTAATTTATACTGGATATTCATCATGATACAAAATTATTCTGCAAATAAAAGTGAAAGAATAAAATCCAATAAAAAGGCAAAATATATTTAGAAGTATATTATAGTCATCAATTTCTGTCACGTCTTCAGGTCTTTTCTCTCACTCTCTCAAAAGATTGTTATAGATTATAAGAAAAGAGCTAAAATGGTTTTAAAAGGGTTACGTTCAGACCATCCAACCCTGACAGACACTTTTGACATAAAATTTTGTGAGAAACACTTGCAGAATAAAAAAGCTGCAAAGTAGAAAAAAAAAAAAGATCAGGTTTGTATTCATGGAAGAAAACATTTCAAAATGTTCAAGATTTAAATGGAGTTTTTATCATAAAGCACTGACTAACTTTAGAAATAATAAAATATAAAAGAATTATTTCACTGGAAAATGGTCATCCCTTTTGAAACATATTTGTGCATGATGGTGTCAATCTTTTTTTTTGTGTAGAGTTTCACAAGATTTGCATTAAGTTGAAGGGGAATCTTAAAATCAGGTAATTTTTACCTTAGGCATACATGATTATTCAGTTTAATGTGACATTTCACATCTTTTGTTAACAAAATTCTTTCAATTTGTGTCTTTCTTAGGCTTGATTCCATACACAGACAAATCAGCTCAAGTCATAAAATAGCAAAAAAATTATATAAATTTTTGACTGCAGATTTGTCCAGCTAAAATTTCTTCTCAACCCAAATATAAATACCTCCAGATCAATCAGACCATTCATGAAAACAGAATTCAAACAATTGTTTAAGCAAAACATCAGATTACTCGGGTCTCTACAGTCTAGGTTTGGCTGTCTGCATCTGCTGGTTTTTCTTAAAGAGATTTCAGACCATAGATGAGATTAAGGCAAACATAACGAAGCAGTTGATGGCAATCTTAGAAAAGGAATTTCAAACTGTTTTGATGAGTGGAGAGAATGCAGGGATAAGTGTATGAGGTCCCAAGAGAGTACTGTGAAGGGAATTTTGGTGCCACTACCTTAGTAAGGCTATTTTTGTTGATATTAAATGGCTTGATACTTTTTGGACAGATCTCATATCTTTTTCCTTTCCATGATTCTTACTTCAAAATAAGCTCCAATCATCTTACAGATTATGTCAAAGATTCTACCTCTAAGTCCATAATTCCAACTCTGTCCAAAACAAGCTCAAACAACATCAAAAATTATCAAAGACATGTTATTTTTCTCATTGTTATCCTGGCCATAATCCCTGTTCAAAACAAGTATTATAGATAACATCAAGGAACTAAAATTCAGTTTGGTTGTTCTTCTCATCCTAAATCATTATTTCTTTTCTCTTTCAGATCTCTGCTCAATACAAAAAACAAATTATGTCCTAAATTATGCCAAAGATGTGATTTCCACAAGTCATCAATCAATAGGGATCTAGTAAATTAAACAATTGGTTTACACCATGAATTACATTTTCATCTTTGTTTCAAGGCTCTACAGTCTTAAACCTAAATTACCCCATAAACTTCAAATGAGTGAAATTTCAGTCATTGCAGTTCTTTGGCTCAACTGCAAATGACAGAAATTTCCATTGGTTACACAACAGACCCTTCTACTTGAAGTCACAAGCAACCTTTTCTGTTTTTTCTATTTTTCTCCATTTATTACTTCGATTGGAAGAGTTCACTACTTGTGGGAGAAACTAACTGTTCAGCTTAATTTGGGCCACCAAATATAATCAAATTTCCTGATGTTTCTGGAACAAAGCAACTGAGCTACTCATACAGCAGTTAATGGGTTAAACCTGACTTGATAACCAAACCTAAAATCATTCATAGACTATGATTTTATAACTGGTAGCTGTGTTTCATTGATGAGAGAAGAACAGATAATACGCTTTGATTTTAAACTAATTGCCGCGAAAGACTGACTAGGCCATTTTGTTTTCAATGTCTCTTTCTGTCAATACTTGGGAATCGAATAAGGATCTTGACCTGGGATTTTGACAACACCAGGCAGTGGTAGAAGACCAAGGGTATAACAGCTGAAATGTTCTGAACAAATAAATGACCAACATGGGGACAACAGCCAAAAAAAATCTATGTATATTGATCATTCCTCATCTTGAAAATTAACACAGATATAACATTTTAATTGACTTCTTTCTCTTTCATATCTTGCTATTCCTCGAGGTGGTTTATCAATATTATCTGAACTGTTTGAATCCCACCATATCACCAACTGCCTCAAGTATGGAGCAAAGAAATTGTGGATAACCCATTAACTGCAAATGACAGAATTTCCATCAGTTATATGGACCCTACCACTCAAAGTTACGAACAACTTTTTTTTCTCATTTCCATGTTTCTCTTTCCATAACTTCAAGTGGAAGGGTCCATAGTTTACAGAGTAAACAAGTTGTTCAGTATTATTTTGCACAACTCTACCATGCTGCTCCTGTTGTAGTAAATGAATTGATTTCAGGATTAGTGTACAAGTCATAAATGATTTCTGGATCAATGTATAAAACAAATGTTGCAGAATATGCTTTGCCCTATCTGGTAGAAAGCTACTGCGTAGCATTTGTAGTTAATTTCATTTTTTTTTGAATAGATAACTTT
>OY735211.1:49101228-49338728 GCA_963457665.1 Thysanoteuthis rhombus
ATGGTAAAACAAATGATTCACTACACAAGCATGTCTACGTTTTTGCCATTTGAGCTTCGTCAGGCAATTCCTCTGATTTATTTGGATTTTTATAAAGAACATTATTGGGAGGTGCATATTTTTGTTTCACTAAATTTTTTCCTTTTGGTGGAAAACCCTCCCCTATCATATTTTTATTCCATTTTTCCATCTTTCTTGTTTATGATGGTTCTGTTTGTAGTATCTTAAGTTTTTGCTTTTTTTAGTTGCGTTTGATTTAAGAAAAAATCAATTTCAAATTTTAGTTCTCACAGTATTCCCTTCATTACGTAATTGGTTTGTTGGTTTTAAAATTGTGTAAGACATCATATTGATTAATCTATCTGTTGGTAATTTTTGCAGTCTTTAACCATTAATTTTTTTTATTTGATATTTTTTATATTTGTTTGTTTAAGAAACAACTACAAAACAACAATAATAGAAAAAAAAGCAAAAGCATCATTGAAAAACTAAACATCTGCAGGCAGCTTTTTTCTGTAATTTTCCATCATATTTTGTGTTTGGCAACACTAAAAAATTTTTGATATAAATTAATGGTAATTGTTTCTCAGCTTTATTCCATTTTGGTTAAAAATAGGTTATTATAGGACAGTGGATAGTAAGGAAAACCTGTATATGAATCTTTCTACATCTGTGTACTTTTCAATAAGGCTAACACTTATACATAGTCAAATAGTTCTATATAAAACTCTGAATGTACATGCCTATGTAGTTACGGCCAAATCACATTGGATATACCAGTTCTGATATAATCACTGGAGTTAAGCAATATTGAGCTAGGTGAGTACTTAGATGGGTGACTATCTTGGAATATGTTCCATGACCAGCTGGAGAGGTATTCTCGACAGCCATGTTTAGATATATTGAACATTTCTTTCCTATGGAAGCATTCAACATGGTCAAAAGAGGGGAAGAAGTTAGGTGCAATACTTCTTCTATACTAAGCACCCAGGCATATCAGCTCATATTTTCAAAGCTGTTAACACTGTCAGCAAAGAGGAAAAGGACTACACATGCCTTTTTGATTGATGTTTATATGAATTTTCATGTTTCAAAAAATGATTTAAAGTTCCTCTGTTGTGAACTATATAGAATAGCTATCAATGATACAAAATAATTCCTTTCACCCTTTAGAGGAAGAAACAGAGACTTTGCCATCTTGATAAGAGGCTTTGAATTTTTATTGCTCTATTAATAAATAGGAATAAATAGGTTTCTTCTCTTGATTTCTTTTTTTTTTGTTTCTGTCCATGTTAAAGTGTTAGATTCAATCAATAGAGAAAGGTTAATGATGTTTTTAGAAGTCATTTGCATCAGGGCAGATAACCTTGCTAATGTCAAAAAGAGAAAAGAAATACGTCTGAATATATTACCCCTGCACCATGTTTCTTTTGTCATGGTTTGCTAATAGATATCTGCTCACTTCCACTATATAAAGGGAAACATGTTAGGCTATACCTTCCCCCTCATAAGGATTTTTAAAACATTTATAAAACTTGAGGAAACAACATTAATGGTGGTGAAATTCTTCTGATACTAGTAAATCAGAAATAACAGGTGCAATAACCATAACAATTAATAGTGTGGACAATGGAATCAGCAAGTCAAGTTCAAAGTATAGTTGCTGTTTACATTCACTTTGCACTAAAGCACTTGGGAAAGCATTAATCTATCTCTTCTTTCCACAGCTATAGGTAAAATAGCAGGATAGACTGGTGTTTCTTGCCTTGGGGGCAATTGCTCTAGGAGAAGGACAAATCTGAAAATCTGGAAAATCTTCAGATTCATCCTTGCAACTCATGCTACGACACCAAGTTGAATTGGCGTTTCCAAAAGACAATAGAACATTTTTAAAAATAAACTCTACCAAATTTGCTAACAATTTTTCTCACCTCTGACAAAAAATCTTAAAAATTCAGACTTTTCCAGCAACCCCAGAAAAGATGAGAGAAGTAACTTATTCATAATTTCCCTTTTTCCCAATTTTGATCATCACTAAGACAGCATGCTACCAAAATTGGTCACGTGATGGTTTCTATCCAGTGACCAACCAGACCTGTTCATTTTTTTTTCATTAGATAAAGCATTGTAAACCATTATTATTAGTTTTGACTACTATTTCCCTTGATCTTAATTTTTGGCAGCTTTTAATCACAAACCAACTCAATCCTTCAGTAGCGAGTAAATTGGATAGATCAAAAATGAAAAAAAAAGCATAATTCTAACTGACGTCACTTTCAGGTTGTGAACACGCAGCTACTCTGTCTAAGTTATAAGAAAGAATACTATGGCTCCACAGTAGGTCAAATCTAAACCTTAAATATACTCATATGGTGCCAGAGAGATCTTGAATGATCAAGATCTTTCTGGCGCCATATATGTTTTGGTATCCATACTAGTTTTATCAGTAAAGTAACTGATAAAAAAACAACTAAAAATTAAGATAAAGAAAAATAATAGACAAAATTGATAAAAATAGTGGATTATATTACAGACTTCTAAACATGTTGCTAAAGAATGAGGTTCCAACACTGCAATACTAATTAGGCTATTCCAATAGATCACACTTAATTGCTTAATGATAATTTTAATTAGTGATTCTTTCTCTTGCACCAATTGCCTTCAATGATCACCTGAGTCCACCTGATCGTCAATGAATATATTTGCACGTGCATCCAATTTATTCTATGTCAACCAGACATCTGCATGTTATATGTTTCGAATAAATTTAGAAATTGAGACACATATACAACCCATCGAACATGTACCTAACAGAAAACTTAATTAAAATGTTAATCTTGTTTTGATCAAATACAATGACAAATAATATATACCTTCATGAATAATGAAAGCATCAAACACAAATACATATGTATACATACATAGTACTCAGTACTAAGTATTTGAACAGGCAGTTATTTTGCTTCTAATCTTTTGATTTTGAGAGTTAAACCAGGAACATTCTGTAAGTAAAACCAAATCTATTTTTTTTGAATCAACATAACATGGCATGCATTTAGCCATGTTTTGTGATTTTGAATGCTGAATTTCTGAAAAATGTTTTATCAATGAAACTAAATAGTAAACGGAAAAAAAAAGCAAATTTTTTTAGCCTTCAAATCAAAAAATTTTGTTCAGAATCAATTAATGAGATTGAAAAGGCAAACTCACATTGCTATTTGGAAAAGTTATCAAACTAGGAAGTTTATTTGGATCCCCCAGCTCAAAATCCTTAATGGCCCCAGCAATCTTCGGCAATAAAAAGCAGATTTCTTATTTGTTCAAATACTTATGAGTAGTACTTTTTACTTGAGTAAATCATTGTTTCTATCATGATGTTCCTGTTTTTAACTCTCAAAAGCAAGTAATTAGAAGCAAATTGTTAGTTTGTTCAAATACTTAATAAGAGTTGTTTCATTGTCCATCATGCTATAAAAAGTACCTAATGTTACGCTATGAAAACTACCAAAATATGGGCACAACAAAATTTGGCATGTATACTCAATAGAGATTTTAAAGTGTTTTAGAGAAGTATACTATTTACAATGTGAGAATAATTTTAAAGTGGGACTTTACTATCCGTTCTTATACACATCTTTTTATCTCATATGTTTATAAACAAAATTCTTTGAAAGGTCTAATGTGAAGGGACTTCTCCTTTATGGGTCAAAAATGAAAGGAGGCTTCTTCCTTCTTGTATAGGGTCAAAAGTGATAAGAAAACATTGCTCTTTCTAGGTATCAAAAGTGAAGCGCAACTTTTCCTTTGGCTAAGAAATCAGAAAAAGAAGAGAGACTCTTACCACTTCTGAAATGTCGGAAGCAAAAAGAAACTTTTTCCCCACTGTAAGGGGTCAAAATTGAACTGCAAACTTTTTTTCCTTCCTTTATGGGTTCAAAAGTGAAGGGAGACTTTTTCCAGCCTTCAAGGGTCAAAAGTGTAGTGAAAATTTTCCGTCCTTCAAGGTGTCAAGGTGAAGAAAAACTTTTTGCCCCCCTTTAGGGGTTAAAAAGAGAAAGAAAATTTTCCCCTTATTTAAGGGGTCGATAGCAATGTGAGACTTTTTCTCCCCCCTCATAGGGGTCAGAAGTCAAGTATTTTCAAATGAATGGTCAAAATTGAATGCAGAGGCATGGTCTTATTCAAAATGTCAGCTGGGCTTCCAATGTAGGAGGAGGGCTATAAGCTTTATGAACAATGATTCATCAACTGCATTGTGACTGACATTATGCAATAACAACTCTCACTAAATGTTGAAGGAAGTCCTCAAACATCTAGCTATACCTCTGAATAAAAGGACACATTTTCTCACATATCTGAAAGCTTCAGTGCTATTTTTATCCTTTGATATTATGATGTATAGAGAGAGATGATGATGCATGTTAGAAAGTGAATTGACTCCATGGATTTGTAATGGTACGCAAAGTCCAGGCAAAATGCTTAATGTTGCAAAAAACTTTTTGCAAAAATTCTCATTGATATTTAAAAGAAAGAAATCAATGGAAGAAGGTGAGAAAGGAAAGATGAAAGCATTAGAATTATTATGATTTTGTAAGAAACCTTCAACCAAAACTGTCAACAAGGGTTTCTCAAGTTTTTAAGCTAGTCTGGCTGGCTATGTGTATATATCATGCACTGTAATCATGTCTTGAAGGGGAATTTTTTTTTTTTTTTTTTCAATTCCTCTCAATAACATGTTTTTAGTAGCAGGTTCAATTTGCAATACCAGTTTACTTAATAGGCCCCTTAGTTTGAGTCTGGCTCTAATGACGCTTGTCTTTTTAAAATTTGACCTTTTTTGGTGATCATTACCAAACAAAAGGTGAAGAAGTAACTTATACCTTGATCACTACTTTTTTCAAATTTTTGATTTATCACTCCCAACAAGGCATACTGCCAAAAGATATTGGTCATGTGATGGTTTCTATTGAGTGGCCAATCAGACCTGTTTTGTTTAAAGCTACGATCAGATTGTTTCCTTAAACTTTATGAACGATTTGGTAAGCAAAAATGAAATTACATTTTTTTCACCTTTCCCTAAGAATTTGGAAGAGGTATATGGATTCACTCCAGTTTGTCTTTTTTTCCACCCAATATCCTCGAGAGTTCTTCATGAATTCCAATGGAGGGGGCAATGGGCAAAGGGAGAATTGATTACATTATGGGCAGATCCAGGAATTTTTTTTACAGTTACATCCCTTATATTGTAGCTATATACTGTATTTACTTGAGTCCAATGAACTCTCTGTATCCTTATCTCTCACCTTAAACTGCCACTACACAAAATTTTGGATGGTTTCTATAGGAGTTTTGGGGAAAATAAAAAGCACAAATCCATTTCTCTTTCACAATTTGGCCCAAATTCAGCAATTATCTCTAGCATTATTCTCAAGTACAATTAGTCACTGCTTTCATTTTGCAGAGTGACACAAAGTAAGTGAATCTCTATCTACACAAGATTCATGAACTTTATCAACCAGGTTCAAAATGAATTATTCCGCTGATGGTTTATTGGCTATAGTCCAAAATTACTAAATGAATCTTGATAAGATCAAATTCACAATTCCCCTCTATTTTTGCCATGTTGCATCAATGCAAACTGGCAAGGAGGACATTACCCATTTCAGGATGACCTTGGATGAGGTTTAACAAACAAAGGTTAGAGCAGTGTCAAAGGACTCCATTGCTCCAAGGGTGTTGAGCTGAGAAAATCATAAATCATTGGAAAAGAACATTGCCAGAAGTTACAAATGATAATTACAGAGAAATGATTATGATTACAGCCTTTAATAAGTCAGAACAGAAATACTGGACATGTGCATCTGCTGGGGTGGACCAAACAGGGCATTTGCCTATCCCTCCTCATAGAGGGCAAGGGAGTTTGAAAGTTGGAACCTTATAGTCACTGAACTGTTATGATGCAGCACAATTATTTCATGTAACCCCAACCTAATGTTCTTATATAAATGAGATGTATCATTATTTGCTCACTCCATCATGTCACCCCAGATTCAGGTCATACATCTCTATCAATGGCTAAATACACTATCTGACATCTATATCATACAGTTGACTGTACTTGCATTCACTACAAATGGTGGATGAAATGTCTAGTGTAACGAAGTTACCACTAAGATATATCCTGAATATACCTTTTTACCCCCAACCTTCTCCCGGAAATATATGCTTTAACCCCCCCCCCCAGACCCAGTGGCAGTGGACACCCACTGGGGAGGGAGATCAAGTGATTGACAGGGTGTATTATCACAGGTAGAGGTAAATACTATTGCATGTACTGCTTTTACTCTATTGTTTTATTTACATTTTAAATGAAAGAAAAAATTTCTTGACATAGCTTATTTTTTATAAATGATTCTAATTCTCTCATTCTCCTCTGTTACTTGTAAGAACATCAAGTACAGAACATGTATATACTTATACATAAATCATATGTATTTAGGACTGATTGCAAAAATACTTGAGCAATTTAAGATGGGACTTACATTTCCCATCTGACCTGGGCCTATTGACACCTTTGCACAAGCCTGGTCTTTACTGATCTCATATATACTGAATAGATAAAGATGAATATGAATAATTATGACTACTGATCAGTGAATAATTATGCTCTCTACAGAAAATTCTCCCAGGAATTGAATTTTATATCATTTAACAAGAAGATGAGAAAGAGCAAGTTCAGGCTCTCCAAATCCCATAGTGCTCCCCATCCTACAGTATAGGTGTGAGTCATGAACCCTACTGGCAGAGATAGAAAGATGACTCCAGGCATTCAAAACAAAATGTCTGAGGGAGCTTTTAAGCCCCAAATATTTTAGAGTCAGTGATTTTAACGTCATTAAAGAGGATTTTGAAACAGAAGGAAATACAATGATGATGGCAATATCATCTTTTGAAAGCTGAGGGCTTCAACAGAACCTTCTAGGAAGAACCTACAAACAGAATGATGACCTTCAGAAAACTGGATTTGAGTATGTCAAGAGGGGTCATCTTTCAAATGTCAAATTCAAAACATTTTGTACAAATATAATGATATTATCATTATATAATGATGATGAATATACCATGTATTTTATATGAAACTCTTATCCTTTCTCTCTAAGCAAAAAATTGGCTAAAGTTAACAAAATGTCTAAAAAAACCAAAAGTGTGTATTATATTTTCTGAACAATCATTTGGGTCAGGTTTGGCTTTATTTATTTTGTGAAACTCCAACAGAGTGGACTTTATTAACGTGTTTAGTCAGATGTTGAAATTTAAACCATTGAGAATTCAGCACAAAATTTGAACAGGGTAGGTAGAGAGATGGATGATATCATGTTAGAATTTTTTGTCATTAGTCAAAAAGAGACATTAGAGAGGTTGAAGATCATTTCTCATTCAATAAAAACATTTTTTGTTTTTTCCAAAAGACCAGTCTTCTTTGTTTTGATTTTAAAAGATTTTTTAAAATTCTTTACCTCATTTACAATTCTTTTGTGCATCCCTGTTTAAAATAGTCTACAGATAAATTACTCCCTATTTATAACTAAATAGTAATAGGTGATTGTTCAGTTTAGTTTACAAAAGACACTTAGCATGAAAACCTTTCTCCAAAAGAAACAACCTTCATTATTTAACTTCATCTTGATTGTTTAGTTATGATAAAAAGCAACAACAATGAAGATGAAGGTAAATAGTAGCAAATATTAATAGTAATTCAGTAAATAGACATTTTGTTTTTCTTTTTGGTGAAAACTTCTGAATATGTCACTAAAAGTGTATATAACCAAACCATAATATCATTTATGAACACAAATAAGTTTCAATTTTCATCAATACATCACAGCGCAGTGGTTATAGGCATTGGCATGTAATCGGGGGATCAAATCAACAAGGGAGTGGCACTTGTTTTTCATTCTTTCTATTTTTCTCTTGAAGTCAGTAGTGGATTAGGGTCTAAGGCTGAGTAGGTCTTTTCTGTCTTTTCCCCTATCCTTGTTTTCCAGGCTAGCAATGAATAACCATTAGGCTGAGTAGACATTTTCTTTGTTTTCTAAGATTCTAACTATTCAGTTTTGACTTTATTTTTGTATGTAACAACAATGATGGGTGACGGATGACCAAGAACAGCTGACATCAGGCAAGAAGAGCAGTGACACAATTACATACACTAAAATTGATGACAAATTCATTTCCGACTTTTGAAGCCAAACACAGGCCGACTTGTTTTGCTACAGTTTAAAAATCCCACTTACAAGAATTACTAATAAAGGATTCGAAATGGAACACATAGTTTTTAGATGATATTGTATGAAGAAATGAATCCTATTTTGTTTACCTTATGGATTTTAATGAACCAAAGAAGTTTGACCCTAGTGCCGCTCAGCATGTCTTACTGTGCTTCACTGTATTTGTGATCTTCACACTGCTTAAGGCATAATAAAGATCATTTAACTTCTTGCACTGGTCACTAGATTGTGGGTAACAACAAGAAACTTATCTTTTCATTGCAACTTCTCAGTTAGTGAGTGTACAGTGCTACAATAAAGAATAAGTTCTTAGCAATAGCTAATGAAGATAAAAGAAGCATAAATGAAAAATTGATAATCATTGACAATGCTTTATCTTATCAAAAATTAATAACTTCTGCTAATACCACAAGTGCACGTAAAAACAATAACAAATATGGAACTGGAGGATAGATGAAAAATAGAAGTGGGGTTAAGGGTTAGATGATCTTTTGTCTGCCCTAAGAGTTCTGTAGGCTCTATTGGTAAAACAGTCGTAGGCTCTCTGAGTTAAAAGAATTGAAAGTTTGATTCTTAACAAGAGCTTATTCTTTATTTCCAATCTACATTGTTTACTCATTGGTGTAGATTGACAGCCAAAGTAAGTTGCAATGAAAAGCAACTGAAATTAACATGAAAGAAATATTAAAATGGGTTAACAATGAATTACATACGAAGATACACATCATTTCAGATAAAAAAAACAATCACAAACTTAGTATTCTTCTTGGTTTAAATCAAACTTTAAAGAAATGATTTATAGTTTTTATAATTGTATATCAGTAATATCTCTCTACATTTTTGATACCTAGGTAGACAGAGAGACTATGAGAGTTAACTTAGATAAAGAAAAGATCCCATGTGGAGCCTCTACCCTACATGCCAACTTTAACTTCTTTTGGACAGTCCCTGGAGATAGATTTCCCATGAATTATATCAGCAAGGTTGAGAGGGGGATTCAGTCCACTGAGGATCCAAGGATCTCTATATATTTTGTGCAGGTTTGTGCCCTGGATATATCAGTGGTAAAAAAGATAATAACTTGCTAATGTCTTATCAAGTGTCCAATTAGAGAGATTTTGCAGTTCTGGAAAGTAATATCAAAATCATGATGACAGGAACACTAAATTAATAATGGTTATGCAAGAAATCTATGCAAGTCACACCAATTTCATCATTACCCCTAATGCAAAATGATTAAGCTGCTCAAAACTATAACTTGAAACAACAGTAATCTCTACCCTTGGACTGTGAGATAAAAAAAAAGTGACTAACTAGACCAGTTATTATTATTAGTTAAATGATAATAACAGGTCTGGTTAGTCCCTTGATAAAAACTGTCATGTGATCAACATCTTTAGGCAGCATGCTTTGTAAGGGGTGATCAATTAAAAATTTGAAAAAGATCGGGATCAATGAATGAATTAGTTCTCTCACCTGCTGTTGAGCAGTGATTACTGAAAAGAATTTGATATTGAAAAAAAAAACAAACAAGTATGAATGCTATTGGATGCAAACTAAGAGGCCAACGTAGCATTGTCTCACAATGTAAACTGACCCCCAACAAAAAAACTTGAAGTGAATTTTAAACAACATTTTTTTCTGGATACAATAATGAGTAAATGTTTAAATTTTCAGCCCTCTAGCTTGACTGGTGTGGCCTGCATACATGATGCATACATATACAGCCAGACTTATTGACTGAAGAATCCAATGGTAACACTTTTAGTTGACGGTTTCTTATAATGGATATAACCATGACAAAGCATTTTGGGTAATGTTTGTCTCTATTTTGAAAAATATGTCATTGCTATATTGGAGATTTAGTCATTGTTTCTATCGCAATCATATTTGGGGGGGGGGGGGGCAATGCTGGCCTGACTCCAAACCCTCACCATTTCTCAACTGGATTGGGGGCCATTCATGGCAATTGTCAACCTGTCAGAGTAAACTTTTCTTAGATGGACTACTTTGCAGGGCTTAAGACCTCCAACTGTCCTGATATTTACCCATAGCTCATGAGAGAAATGAATCCATGCCTTTCCCAAGGACATCAGTGCAAAACAAATGTAAGCAGACTCAGAGGAAACTCGGATTAAGTTTAGTCAATTCCATTTTCTGTGCCTGTAACCTTCACGCCACTCTGTACTTCCTGTTAAGATTAAACACTAATGTAATTCAATATAAACAAAGAAAATTGGTTTCCTTTCGCCAAAAAATAATTTTTAAGAAAATTAAGAATTATCTTATACCTAATTCAATCACAAAGTTAATACTTTCTTCTTTAAAGAACCTCACTATTTCAAGATAAAATTATGCAACAGACGAACACAATCTCCTCCCAACGTTACTGTTAAATTTGACCAATTAAGTGCTTCTCCTCACTAAATCATGTCTGAAAACTGCAGAGAAACCACTTATACTCAGCATGTAGGAATATGGTCAAAAACATTGCCAATTAATTTTGAATCAAACCGACTTAATTATCATAATCTGCTGAAAACATTTCAATCTCATTATTTTCTAAATGGGAATTTGATTTCCTTCAAATGAGCAAAGAAGAACCATGTTCCATTTTTGTATCAACCTAAAATCTTGTCATTGAAGAGTGAGTGTATAAGTGTGGAGATGCCAACACTACTGAATGAATTGAGCTGGAAGTTGGCACACATGTGAGTTCTGGCCCTTGGAGTGCAAGAGATACATTGGGACTGTGCTAAATTGATAAAGTTTTTTCACCCCATGAATTGCATTAGGAACAGTTCGGTTGCCGTGTTTTAATTAAAGCGGTAACTCTAATTGCACAATGTGGTTCAAACAGTTTACTTTCTCTACAAACAATGCATCCTTCCCCTTGAAGTTAGAAATATAGGTACAAGCAGAAAGGTCCATTATGTGACTGATGAAAATTCCTATCATTTGCAGTTGAGCCATAGAACTGCAATGACTGAAATTTCAGTTATCTGCAGTTAATAGATTAGTGTATATTTGACAAATGAACGGGTATTTCTTGCTTTGATAATATTGGACTTCATGTTTCTTCATGTTTCTGTACATAAAATTTAAATCATCATATATAGAATAAGAGTCAGGTCTGTCACACTTACAGCATCAGGTAGCAGCCATCAGCCCCTCTCCCTTCATATCCTCTTATCATATTACCTTTCCTTTCTCCCCTCTCCCTTATTACCCTCTCATTAGATTACTTAAATTTATTTTCTCCTGTCTCTCTTTCTAAGCTTTTAGTGAACTACCATTTTTCTTCCCTCTCTACCCCAAACATCTTATCAGACTACCAAACTTTCTTTTTTTCCCTCTCCCTTTGGGCTATGTCTGTCACATTTATAATATCCATAGCAGCCATCAACCAAGTCTGTTGTATACTTATGTATACTTGTTATATACTGATGATAGCACAGCAAAGAGACTGGTTACAGACTCAACAAATAATCAGATAATTTTTGATTATTTTAATTATCATTTTCAAGACTATGCTTATCCCCCATGATCGATATTTAAATGACTTCTACATCCAAGAAAATGAAATTTCATCATGGTGAAAATCACAGAGACTTCACAGTAAAAACACCAGTCTCTTAAGAGTCAACCCCCACTGGAGTATGAACAACCAATGATGAAGTCTTGGTTTCTGTTGCATGTGTCAGCTTAGTGATTTTTTCAAGTTTTAAGTCTAGTTGAGAGCAAG
Source organism: Thysanoteuthis rhombus (assembly GCA_963457665.1). NCBI lineage: Eukaryota > Metazoa > Mollusca > Cephalopoda > Oegopsida > Thysanoteuthidae > Thysanoteuthis > Thysanoteuthis major. Next base: position 49,113,262 of record OY735211.1, read on the forward strand.
GCTTTATTTTCACAAGTTTTTATAACCTGACCCCAACCCCTCCCTGGCTGTATGCAAGTTCACCAAAGGGATGCTGATCATACAGCTAAGGGTGTACTCAAATAGCTTCCGAGTGCACAGGGAAACTTTTCCTAATGATGGGTTTTCCACATCAAGAATAAAACTCAGGACCTTCTGTGTGTGAGGTAGACAAGCTAACCATTGCACTATCTTAATAACTTCTTGTCCTAAATGAAAGGTCATATCACATCTCCAGATTAGAGTTTAGTTGAGAGCATCATATGATCTATATGGAAATTCTGTTCATAGACTGGAGACAAATGAAGGAGAGCCAATTCAAGCTATTGTACATGATACAATCAGGAAGTCAAATACTTTTTCACGCTGGTCTCCAATCATCCAAATCCTGAAATCAGGAAAGAACTTGAGGATTTGATGTTATATCCATAGGAAGAAGGCAGGAGAGCAAATCAACTGGAATAACAACAAAAATAAGAATTGTTCCAAGCAATTCATAGAACAATAGCAATGCTTCATCTCAAAATTTTAGCCGGCTCATTTAATCCATGTTCAAAACTAGTTTTCTCTCTGCTGTAGTGAATTATGACACCTTGACATTAGAGATAAGGTCAAAGACCCACTGACTTTAGCCCTAGGTTCTACCCACTCAATTATTTGATCAAATGCCAGATACTGATGTAACAGAATATCTGATATCTCTGAGGGTTGAGGATGAACAATTGGAAGATGAATGGACAGTGCAGCCATTGTTGTAAACAACGGATTACTTTCTGTTAACACAGATGAATGCAAAGGTCAAGTGAGATCAAGAACTTGAATGCCTATTCACGATTTAAACAAAAAAGAAAAGGCAAAGATGACATAATTTTAAGAAAAAAAGAAGAAAAATGTACCGATTCATTCATGTTGATTACATGGGGTGAAAGAAAAAGCAAAGAAAGGTCCATGTTTGGATCTTAATCAAAGAGTAAGATGAGACTGCATATCTAGGGCAGGTGAGTAACAGAGAGAGAGAGAGAGAGAGAGAGAGAGAAGATTGAAGAAAGGATGGACTCTATGCAAGAGAAAGAGATCGTTCAAACAGAGAGATGATGCGATAGGAGAAGGAATTGTTGAAAAAGGTGTGTGAGAGAGGAGAAGAAAATGAATGATAGCGAGAGAGAGAGTGAACATTGTGCAAAGGGAAAAATGGAGAGAAAGAGGACAGGAGTGAGAGAATGAAGAGGAAAAAGGTGTGAACAAAAGAGAAAGAATAGATATAGGATGCAGATGGTAAGTCACAGAGAGAAAATGTGCATGTGCATGCGGGAAAGAGACAGAAAAAAAAAAGGTTTGAATATGCATGGGATTGAAAATGAGTCAGTGGTGTGGAAATTGTGGCAAAGTCCGAACGAAATTGAGCAGAATGGAGGCTAAAGCAAATAAAGGCAGGTGCTTCCCAATATTCACTTCAGTGAGAACATTTCATTTCAAACAGGCAAAGATTTGAAGTAAAACAAATCAATGTACATATTGGCTCTCTGGGTGAAACAGTATTTATTCATCTTCCCATGGGTGGAACAGTATTTATTCAACTCCCCATGCAGGCCCATGCAAAGCTAGTAATAGGCCCAGATGAGAAATACCTACCCCATTTCACACTCCGCCAATGAAGTATTTTTGAAATCAGTGCTAACTTAACGAAAAAGCATGAAAGTCGGCCTAAACATGAACTTCAGTAAAATGAAAGTCATGTGCAGCAACCACATCAACAATAAGAACATAACTGTCAAAATTGAAGATGCAAAACTGGGGAAAGTAGACCACTACATCTACCTAGGACAAATAATCTCTAAGAAGCTCACAGAAGAAGAAAAAATCAAGAGAAGAATCACTCTGGGATGGCAAGCCTTTAGCTGAGCAAGCTCAACCTTCAAGAACGAGACAATCCCAATAAATCTAAAAAGATGAGTATACAACCAATACATCCTGTCGATAGTCACTTATGGAGCTGGAACATGGAACCTAACCAAGAGACTAACCTGCAGACTGAGAAGCATGCAATGCATGCATAAGAGAATTATGCTCAACTTCACATGGAGAGATCACAAGACATCACTGTATATCAGGACGAAAATGGTAGTCTGAGATATCATAGAATCTACTAGAAAACCTAAATGGCAATGGGCAGGTCAGGTTGCAAGGATAGCAGACAATGGATAAACATAATGACTCACAACATGAATCCCCAGAGATCACATGCAAAATCAAGGTCGACAGAATACCAGATGGAGCGATGAACTAAAAAACAATATTCAGAAAATATTGGCTCCACAACACCTATGATAGAGAAATGTGGCAGATTGTGGGGAAGGTCTTTCTCCAACGACGGACAATAAAAGACTGATGATGATGATGATGATGATAAATAATAATTCCCACACTATCTTAAGTAACATACCCTTTGCGAACACATTGCTTTCCTCTGTGCACAGGTTTCAAAATGTACAAGTGCATACACATGCCTACAACTTATATGAAACTAAGGTCACCAACCCCTGTGAAAGAAGTCAGAATAATAGATAGAGAACAATAGCGGAAGATAAGGTAGTTTGAAGAATTAACACACATGTTCGGCTCTGATAACCTACTCAGTAGGCAAAGCATTAAAATATAATACAGGAGCATCTAATAAAATGGGAAAGAACGTAGTGCAGAAGTCATATTCTCTGGTTCAGTGGAAGAGGCAGACAATCAAAATGATGTTTAAGGCTCCAAATTTTCCCCACTGTATTGCTTAATGGTTCACATGGCCTAGTGAATAAAAGTATTAGTCAAGTGTACCTAATAACTTGCCTAGCAGTCATAAGCTTCAATCACTGGGTCTGATAATGCAGAAAAGTCATATGCTGTGGATCAGTTGAAGAAGCAGACAGATGACATTGCAAGGAACAATCAACTAGGAAGAATCAAGTGATACAAGACAAGAACAATCTGCAGATTGGATAAAATATTTCATTCAAAATTCCCAGAGGGTTACCAACCATCACAAACTCCTGAAGAAGGCGAGAGGCTACAATGGCTGAACCGTTATGATTATAACAACAAAGATCCTAGTCTGAATAAATCAACGTATGATAATTCCTCATATGGAATGATAATTCAGACAAAAACTATTTCTTAAACTATACTCAAATGAATACAATATGAGTGAAAATATTTGGTGTATTTGGTAGATATTTTAAATCCAACTTAGAGGCACGTAAAATGACTAATTGATTTCCTAATTGCAACAAGTGAATAGCTTTTTGTATTTTTTCTAATCAGAGTTCAAACATAGTGTTCAGCAAGCAATGAAGTTATTATGTATGTAGGTGTAGATGGCATTAGACTATTGAGAGATGGGTAGTGGTTTGAATACAATTAAAAGTAAATACTAATGGCCATCTATTGACGAAACATTGTTCAACCCTTCCCAAATAGACTGGTCAGATTTGGCCAGCAAAATGTGGGCTTATTTACAACCTAATCCAATCATACCAATTGTTGGGGGGTATACAAATCAGGTCAAGCAACATAGTAGCTTCCATGTAGTGGTGTGCTTTGAAATTTGTGATGTGATTGAATCTTGATGCCATGACAACCATGCATAGATTTTTAAATGCCCAGAAGGCCTCACAGGTCATTTTTAACTCTGGACAAGTATTACAGTATCAGTTCTTCACAAATTCATATCAGATTTTCACATTGCTTCCTTTCAGCTGTTATGTTCACAATGTTAAATGTGGAAGGAATGAAATAAAAATTAAACAGTAAAGCTGAATTATAAACTCAAGAATGATAATTTTCCTGACAACACAAGGTAAGCTTACTAGTTTTTGTGCAAAGATCTCAAGTTACATATGTGCAAACTATCCCTATGGAATCTCATTTTGATAGAGATGAAATTGAAGTAGGGAAAAGATTTTGCTTCTGATTGCCTCAAGACATAGAAGAAGTCAGTAATGGATCCAAAGAATTACTTTTTAATAGATTACAGCATGTTCTGATGTTGTTATCAATTTTTTTTACTAATATTTACCTTCATCTCGATTTTTCTGTTGCTTTTTTTCATTGAAACTACACTCAGGCTATTAAATTAATAAAGATGAATGATAAAATAATTGATGCTCTGATGTTCCCAAACTGATAACATATGGATGTAACTCTTCTAATGACTTTCTTGCATGCAATGAAAAATTTATGATCTTTTAGCAAAGTCTTTTCCTTTTCGTGTTAACTTGTTGCGTTTGCAAGATTATTTTCTCAAGCAGGTGTTATCTATGGTGATAATCATTGTCTCTTAGTATAAGAAAATTGTTTTAGAAGATGCAAATATTGGAATTAAGATAGTGTTGGATATATTAATTTACCACAGCCAACAGAGTTGAAAGGGATATTCATTCCCTCATGTTCATTTGTCTACAGTATCCCTAAAGTTCTCATTGAATTTCAATGACATTTTTGGGAAGTGTAAGCTATGGGCTAAGGAAGGGATGATTAAATTTGGGGGCATATCGAGGTATATATTTGATTGAGAGATATTTTTTTATATATTAAGACAATAGTCTGGAATATGAAAAACAGAAATTTACACTGCTACCCCTCTTGCATCATAGCTATATAGGAACAGTTTTTTGTTCATGTATAGATTTTTATAAGCCAGCAATAGTTACTTGAGTTTACTGCTTATTCAGTTTTTGGTGACAGTAGCATTGACAGAGGTATGCGCTCTCTGAGTATTTTCTTGCTTCTCATGTGTTTACAGTCTTGTGAGATACTGAACTGCATGAAAAAAGAACAGATACTGGGAAACACAAGAAATAAAAGAGGGAAATAAAACAAGAATAAAAATAAACCAAAAGGCACTCAGAGACCACTTTGTCTAATGTCACTAAAAGCGGAATGAAAGTCAGTTCACAAATAATTATGATGCAGGGGAGGTCTTTGTAAAAGAATTTCTATATCCATCCGAAAATTGAATCATTTCTTCTGTAGCCCACTGCCTAGTCTTCCACAAAATTTCATTGGAAACTTATTATGTGATGTGGATATATAGAAACAATTTAGGTGAGGTAACTGCACATGGATTTTCCCCAAAATTTAATCTTCCTTGGCCCATTGCCTTCCCTTCCACAAAATTTCATTGAAATTTATGGGGAATTTTCCAAAATATTGTGCAACTGAAGGAGACAGTTGAATACATTCACCTCATTTAATTCCATTAGTAGGGGTAAAAAAAGGTGAATAAAACCAGGAGGAAGAAATAAGGAGCAAAAATCTATATCTGCTTTTTAACGTATTGTCTAATGAGGAAATTGAAAGTCTATTTTACTCTAATTTTCTGAGACAACATACAAATTCTGAAACCTTGAGGCCTACTGTCCAATTGTAAGCCTAGAAAGCAAAGCAGAAGGAAGAATAAAATGGAAATGAAAATGAAAAAGAAGGCATAAAAAGTGAAAAGAAAGAAAATAGCAGAGGAAAAAAAAAGAAAATGAAAATGCATAGGTTAGGAGAATTTTTTTTTTTTTGTTGTTTATTCCTGTGGATTCCTTGAGGGGCATAGGACCACAATCACTCTGCCATTCTCAGAGAAGTAAGAAGGTTTTATGGGGCAGAATTGTTAGCTAAACATCCAAGCCTCCTTCAGATCAACTATGGTGACTGCCAAGTTTTCTTTTCCTCTCAGGGTGATATTCTCTTAGATGGACTGCTTTATGGGGCTTTTGGGTTAATACACAAATTAACTACCTTGTTTGTACTGGTTTGGAAAGTATAAGATGTGCCATAAGAGGGTGCAACCAGGAACATGATTTGGTAATATCACACAAACAAGTATATAAATAAAAAAACCTATTTCTTTGCATCCAGACACTTGAATGGGTAATAAGTAAGAACAATTTTTCCAGCTGCTTGACTGAAAATGGCCTCAAACTAGCACCCTTTAAATGAATGTAGGCATGAATATGTCTTTATCCCGTGACAGATTTCAACATTCTAAAAATGTTGCAGTTTTCAACATAAATTTGAAAATGGAAAATCTTTGAATATAAAAAAAAGGGCTTTTAAGTAATTATAAGTAATATGAAAAATTCAGTGAACTCTCTATCAGATTTCTTCCAATACAATCTATGTACAAGGACAACCCCAACCCCTGCAAAAAAAAAAAATAAAAAAAAATGGTTGAATGAAAAAAGAGCATTTAATTTCAACCTAACTTTTAAACTTTTTGTGTAATTTCCTTCATTCTCAGACGGTTGACCATCTGGCATTTTATACTTAGTGTTTTTCTAAATGCTTCTTGACTGCTGCCAATTTACTAACCTTGAAAAAAGTTAACTTAACATCAAATAGCCGGATATCTGTTTCTAAGTCAGAGAGTAATGAATTCACAATTTCATATGAATTAAATATCTTTTGCAGATAATAAAAATATACTTAGCTCTGTTCTTACAAAGTAGCAACAGGGGTTGTTTATAAAGATATCCCATCATCCTAACTTCTATTTACATTTACCATTGCTATACATTCATGCATGACCTCTTTTTTATCATTCATGGTTGTGCTATGAATATAAATTTATATCATGTTGAAAAAAACATCTTTCTCTTTTTTTTCAACGTCATTCATTTTTTTCAACCCTGAACATTTACTTATTGCTCCTACTGACAATCATAAAATGGGACAGTAGCAAGGGTTTTCATATGGTCTGTTGAGATGTCATTATGTATTGACCATGACTATATTCTCCATGTAGCCTTTTTTCTGGCCTTTTTGGCATGGATTTAAGTGTAGTATCTTTTTCACTGCATAGCCTGAGGTGCTGATACTGATGTTTGCCTGCTGAATGAGCTGGAGATAGTGTTGTGGTGAGCTCAAGACCAAGCGTTTTGGCAACCACAGACGCGTTGGCTGGACTTATTTTTTGCTGGCAGTGTTCCATTTTCCCAGGTTAAGCTTTGACCTTGTGTCACATTTTGCTCTGATGGGAGTGCGGATAAATACCATCATGACTATATTCACCAGCTGTACTTCACACTGTTGAGCCAAAGCTACTCCTGCTTATAAGAGGAAACAGTTAAAACACAATTGCTTTCTGGATTTTTTTTTACCATTTAGTCATTCCAACTGAATAGGGCTAAAGGCCTCCAATTGCCCAGCTATCTACCAACAGCTGGGGGAGAATTGGATTCATGCCTTTCCTAAGGACATAAGTCCACTGATCGACAAAGGCCTTTCCAAGTTCCTTACATGATAACTGTGTCTGTTACCCTCTTCCATGTCTTACTATCAAATCTTTCTATCTTATCCCTCCAATATATGTCTGGTCTTCTCCTACAGTGTTTGGTATCCTTAGGGCACCAACATTAAACTTATATACCAATTGTTGTCTTTTCTTCCAGTTATGTGTCTTACTTATCTCCATTCTTTTTTTTCCTCTTTTAACATTTTCTACTCTTTATACTTCTATTTTGTTTGGGTGGTTTGACACTGTCTGAGCAAAACAAAATAGAAATATATAGAGTAGAAAATATGAAGAGAAAAAAGGAAAAAGAAGTAATTTTTGTTTCAAATGGAGAGAAAAACTGTTTCTGTTTGCTTTCTGCCCATCTGCTTGAGTGTAAAGATCTTTCGGAGAGATAGATGTCTAGTTTTCATCAGATTGGTACCATCCACTTGAAGTACTTAGGAAAAGGTGGGAGAACCACAGGGCTAAACAGAGACAAAGAATGAAAAAACAAGTTGACAGATAGATGGTAGGTAAAATGAAAAAAAATGATCACCAAACTAATATGTCGATTCGTGTAGGATAAAAAAGAAAAGGAAGAGATAAGGAAAAATGCTGTTAAAATATTACAATATGACATCGTTTGAGACCTAGATTTGTCTTAAAATTGTCAAGTAGAGACATCCATTTATTTAGAATTCAACTTCTCACCTGAGGTTATGGAGTAATGTTTGTTTCTGTTTATTTCATAAATAAAAGCTCTTTTCAGTTATGTAATGTTTCAATATTAGGTCTCTGTAGAAGTCCCCAGCAGAAAACTGGTTTTCAATGGTGTATGCAGTTTCTGGTCTAACAAAGAAGGCTCTGGGAACTTATGCAGATTTAATACATTTAGTGAATATTAATATGATACCAAAATAACTGGACTGAAAAAGAGGGAAATAAAAAAAAAATGCCAGACTGAAGTCCTACATATTCCAAGAGGCACAAACACAGTGAATTTTATAGTAAAAAAAAAATATATAACTAAACTCGTGTTGTGTGACTTACAAAAAAACTGAGGCAAGCAGACAAATTGACCTGTTCATAATATGTAACTAATGAAATGAAACAGAAAATAGTGGACGAAGACAATACTGCTAAAAAGGGAATGAAGGAAGAAAAAGAGAAAAGAAAAGGAGTGTGTGGGAGAAAAAAGGTGAGAAAATGAATTTAGAGAGAAAGAGAGTGACTGAAAAAAGAAAGGTATAAAAGATCTATGTGTTAGAGAAAGAATAAAGAGAAAGAATAAACACTTAAAAAAAGGACAAGAGAGAGAGAGAGAGATCTGATAAAAAGAAAATGGAAAGAGAGAGAAGAAATGAAGAATATAAACATACAAAATTTAAAAAACACAAAATAGAAAGTAAGTGGAAATATAAAGTTGAGTTTGCAAAACAACAACAACAAAAAAAATGAAAGACAGAAAGGATCGACTGTTAAGAAAAGCAAAATCAGGATGTAAGAGGAAAGAGAAAGAAAACATAGCAATAAACTAATAAAAATGAACAAATCCAAAGTGAGAGCAGTCAGTAGATAAAAAAGTATTTATTCAACTATATTTAAAAAATGAATATTTAAAAAAATCATGTGTTCTATCTATATAAGTATCAATATGTGTAAAATATCGGCATTGATAGATGTATGTAAGATTTACACCAACACACATAGAGAGAACTTGGTATAAGTATTTGAACAAATAGATATTTTGCTTCTGATCACTTGGTTTTTTAGTGAAAACCAGGAACATTATATGAGAAAAACCAATTTTTTTGGCAACCAACGTAACAAGGCATGCATTTAGTAATGTTCTGTGCTCTTGAATGATACATCTCTGGGACATGTTTTTTTAATAGATTTAAATAGAAAAAAAAAAAGGAAATTTTTCTTCTATCCTTCTAAAATCTTGAACTCACATTGCCATATGAAATAGTTGCCAAACTAGTAAGTTAATTTGGATCCCCCTGCTCAAAATACAAAATGACTTCTGCAAGTTGAGGCAATAAAAACAGATTTTGTATTTGTTCAAATACTTATGAGCATATTAAGCCATACTTTTTGTAAAAATGATAATTTATTCAGATAAAAAGTACAACTCATAAGTATTTGAACAAACAGAAAATCTGTTTTTTGTTGCCCATGATTACAGGAGGCATTGGGGATTTTGAAAAATGAGGAACCAAATTAACTTACTAGTTTGGCAACTCTTCCATATAGCAATATGGCTTTGTTTTTCAATTTCCTTGATTGATTTCAAACAAGATTTTCAGAGGGAGAGAAAATAAACGTTTCTTCTCCATTCAACTATCTAATTCTATCATAACAACATATTCAAGAAATTTAGGATTCAGAACCATAAAACATGACTAAAAAAACATTCTCATAATGAAGGAAAAAGTTCAATGTTTAACTCATAAAACCAAGCAATTAGAAACAAAATGTCTGTTCAAATACTTATGACAAGTACAATGTTCTATAAAGATGTCCGGTATTTTGGGATAGCATAATGGTTATCAGCACAGAAAATGGAATCAGCAAACCAAATCCAAATCCAAATTGTGACTGAGACTTTATACAAATGATGTTGGAAAATTATGAACCCATTTCTCACTACACAATAGCTTGGACTGGTATGTCTTGACTGTTGATGTCCACATGTCACAGAAACAACAAAATACTATTAATTCAAAGGTCAACCTTGACAGACAACAATATGATTTTACTGTTTGATATATGTAATTGATATTCACTACTGTTCTAAGTGCACTGACAAGGAAAAAGATTATGTTGAAAAAATTGCATGAGATAAATGTTTTTTCATCATTAGATTACAGATACTGATTAACCAATATATATGTATATATATATATATACCCAAACACAAATCCTTGACTAACTTCTGATAGGAAGACTGTATAATTTTTTTGTGCACTTACAAATATAAAAAAGTATGTGTGTTTAAAAATATGTACACTATTCTTTTTATTATTATTATTATGATGATGATGATGATCATGATGATGATGATGATGATCATCATCATCTATGCAGAGAGGAAAGAGAGCTGTCCGCATCAAAGAGATTTTGTGTCCAATGTGTAATCTAAAGGCCAAAAAGGTCATTTACAAATTTTTGAAAAGATAAACTTATTTCCATCTTCCTTATCCAATCTATTTTTGACACATTATTAACCATGAATTAATCAATACAAAAACTACTGATATGATGACTATTAATCATAATGAATATAATAATGTTAATGGAAATAACTCATGTCAGTGGAAAGTATTATCTCCTGATTAGATTTCAACAGTGTTTTAGTCACTGCTGTTGCATTTTTGAAAATGTTCACTCTTGCCTTTTTCAACAACGGATGTTAAAAGACTGATGATAGCTTTAACACAAGAGACATCTAGAGTCTACTGCTAGGTAATAAGAGACAACAGGTCTCCTAAAATCAGCAGCACGCACATCAGTCTTCTCACTAACCTGAACAGTGTCAGATTGTACACCTTATCACTTCTTTGTAGGATTTCTTACTGTTCCAATAACTTTTTTTAAAGATCTTTGTGGCAAGCTCTTGTACTCAAATGTTAATGGATATGGCTGTCACCCTAATTTCTTCAAGATTTTCCTCTGTGTATATTCATCAACTTCTGGTTTAATGTCTCTGTGTTTTGGGAATTACCGCCCCTTGATCTTTGGAATTGTTTTCCTTTGAGAACTGCGCTGACCAGTTGACTTCTGGTAGAGCCTTGCACTTGCTTGCCTCTCTAAGGCCATGCCAACAGAATCCCTCCCTGATTAGTGATTCCCGAAAGCTATTCATGTCAATATTTGGTCTATAGATCAAATTATCTGAGCATAATATGTGGGCAGATTTTTTCACTCCTCCTAATTGTCAATGCTTTTCTTCTGTCGATTATTTTAACCTCATTCTGCAAAGGACCCCCTTTCCTCCACACTAGGACTGTGGTTACAAAATATTCCAAGCAGAAGCCAGAGTATAACAAACCAAAAATTTACTGGAAAACTATTTTTATAAAGAGGTACAAAATAGAATTTGGGCAGAAAGCAGAAATTAGTTGAGAAGATGTGAAGGGCAAATGACTGTTGAAATTGAGGTGCAGACAGTTCGTCCAAGTCAGATGACCAGACATAATCAAAAGTGACAAAGTATAGAAATTCTGTTGAAAGAAGACACTGCCATACCAGAAGGCAACAGAGTGAACTTTATAAAAAGAGAAAAGTTACAAAGATACTTTGGTTTAGAAATAATAGAATCTGCGAGTGATAGCTAGGCTGGTTATTTTCAGAACAGTAAGAATCATCTAAAGATTTTTTCTTAAGAATGAAAAACATTAACAAAACTAGAAAGCACTCAAAGAGCGCATGCTCCTGCCTAATCCACAGGAAGTTGAACATTGCAAACTCAAACTTAAAAAAACTTCCAAAAGATATTTTTTTGTAAACCAAAAAATATTGGTAATTGCTTGGAAGTGGTATAAAGATATTTTATTAAGCTTTCATAAAATGAAACAAGTATTTTGTTAACATTAAGTATTCTTGAGTGATTTTTAGCTAGCTCTCTTACCAACTGAGTCAAACTGACAGGTCTTATATGTTGACAGAAATTTATCTTATAGATATGCAAAAGATTATTTCATTCAAATAAATGAATACATTAATACTAAAAAAATATACATTTTTATAATTTTTTATTATTGTATATACAAATTAAAAGTTGCAGTAATTACCGTCAGTCAGAATAGTAGTAGGAGTGGAGTTTGACCCTGCAGCAAGTTTATAATCATATATTTATTTAAACCATTTAAGGATGGACAAAACATAATTGTAAATAACATTTGTTCTATTTGTTGATTAAAGTTAATGATATTTTAATTTTAATGTTTAGACTTTAAAATTGCATTGTAGCCTGTAATAATGGTATCTGAGCTGAAGTTCCAATCTAATTATTTGCTTGAATGTTCCCAATTAAAATAGATGAGCATAATTTTTGCAAGAACAAAATTAAAGTCTATCATTTGATTTAGTGTTTATTATGTGCAATTGATTGAATACGTTCTTAATACATCACATTTAAATGTAATCACAAACAGGTTTGGTTAGTCACTCAATAGAAACTGTGATTTGACCAATATATCAGGGATGATCAATCAAGAAATTGGAAAAAGGAGCGATTGATAAATATGTTGCTTTTTTTGTTAGGCAGTGTTCACTAAAAATGTCTAAATCTTCAAAAAAAAAGTCTCAATGCTGCACTAACTGAGGGATAAATCTTGCATAAACTTACATTGCAAATTAAACTCCCACTAAAAACTCATTGAGGGAGAAAGATTTTAGTGCTCCCCCCCCAAAAAAAACATACTGTTTTTTCTAGACATAAAAAGTAAATGTTAAGATTTTCAACTCCATTGGGGTAGCTTGTATGTGTAATACATACAAAACCAGCCAGCCAGCCAGACTGTCTTGAAAACTGAAGAAACCTGTGTTGATGGTTTCTAATAGCATTTTAGTTTTCAATTACAAACCAAATGTAGTTTACTAACTTTTTATGCTGAAACTTCCGATTAAGTATTTGAGAAACTCTGCGAGAATACTTGTATGTTTAGAAATATATTTTTCTGCATCATGAAAAATTTATCTATACACTAGTATATGCCCAGTATAACATCATCTAGTTTTTAGGAATACAAGATATGTTACTAGACTGACGATTATCATAAGTGTATAACAACATACTTGGTTGGTGGTTGTAATTGTAACAGATACGATCAGAAAGGAGAAAAAGAAGAAAAAAGTTAGGTAGTTTGATATGATAAATAATCACTATCAACAACATTTAATGGTTCACACATTCCCTCATACTGTTTTTGTAAAAGTCTTTTTGCTTGGAGGAAAATCACATAGAGACGATATGGGTTTCAAGAACTAGTCCATTTTTCTGGAGTCGCAAGAATTAGTCCACCAAAATGGTACAAAAACATCGGAATAGGTGGTAACTGGACAGATTAAGATCTGAAAAATAAAGAAGCTGGTGGAATTTCGATCTTCGCATTATCATGATGGAGCATCATACTTTTGTAACTGATTAAACTTGGACTCCTTTCCTTCAAAGCAGTGTTTAAATACTAATTACTGACAGTGGATGTCTGCTGTTCTCGTAACAACTCAAACTGGACCCTACCAATGCAATCCCCTGAACATTTACCAAAATTTTCCTTGGCTGGAGGTCCATTTGGGGTTGTGTTGTAACCTGTTTGCCATCACTGAGCCACTGTCTCCATCGCTTAATATTAATGAAAAATATCCATTTTTCATCATGAGTCACCAATCTGTCCAAATGCATTCATGAAATTGCAAATTTCCAGTCTTGCTTCACAGCTGGCTTCTGTTAACTCATGGGGAACCCATTTTCCAGGTTTAGGCACCTTTCCAAGTTGTTGCAGATAAGAGTGAACTGTTGAATGGCTTGTTGTCAGTTTTTGAGCTGATTCTTCAACCATAACAGCACTATTTCAATTGAGTCCAGACAAGGTAGGTCATTGTTAAACTCAACAGGAAGAACTGTTCATGGTGCATCTCTAAAGCTAAAATTACCTTTTCCAAAACTTTCAAACTGTCTATGGCAATTTCTTCCAAGAATGTAATACATTAACACCATGAATTTTCTAAATTCATAGAGCATTACATGTCCTATGTGCACCAAAGATTTATCCATCTTCTGTTGGATATTATAAGAATAGCAAAAATATCATTTAGTCTATAGCTATCATATTTTATGACATCAAATGGGATGACCTGAGAGCATGTATTGTCATCATTTGAGAATTTTAGAATAACAAAAATACCATTCAGTCTATTGCTATCAAATGTTAGTCATTACTTATGGGATGACCCTATAGCATTGTTATTATTCAGGCATATTAGAATTGAGAAGATATCATTCAATCTATGGCCGATCCCAGACATTACTCATGACCTGGAATACATATAAACACAGACATGTATACTCAAACATACATATTAAGAGAAAGTGAGGTCTGATAGATATGACAGACAATTAACATATGTCCACATCTCTGTCTAAGTTACAACCTCATTGGGTCACTGATTTTCATTTACAAAAAATGTCCCATATTCTTCTGATGAGCTAACATTCAACCTCTATTACCAGTGTCTCTGTACAACTTGTCTTTAAAAAATGTTTGAATGAAACTAAATGAATCTACTGGTATCCTAGATAGACACTTGCTGAGCTTGACATAAGATTATATGATTCCAACTTTCTTTGACAAGGGCATGGGGAAAATAGGCTACGAAAATGAGGTAAGCCCAAAACTTCATTGTCAATTTCAAATGAAGCTGAAAGGTTGAAGCAGAGGATTGTAAATGAAGAGGTCCAGAAATGCATTTTTACTAATAGAGAGAATCAATGAAAACCAAAATAAAAGGTTCTTTTAACTATAACTGTTGATCAGGGTTATCACACTACCACCTTTAGGTGATCTTTAAAATCAGACTATTGGTATTATCCATTTTCATTGAGACACAAAAATCAGTTTATACATAAATTTGAGGTAGGGGAAATGATTGTGCAAATTTTGATTTTCCATATTTCTAACTATTGTCTTCATAAATGAAAAACAACAACCGATTTTTTCATAGTTCATAGTCCATCCTTTGACAAAATTTTATTGGAATTCATTGAGAACTTTTGGAGATAATGAATAAACAAACAGACTACAATGGGTGATTTTGATTTTTAAGACTAGGGTTGTAATATATGAAAAAATATTTTCAATTAAAGAAAATTCCTTTATCCACCCTCAAAATTATGTCATTGAAAGTCATTAAAATTTTTTGTAGACATAGTGTGGACAGTCAAAAAACATGAATGAAACTTTAAATTTTTCCCAACCTTTGTTGTTAGAGATAAATAGGATACTCTACAGGATTTTGGGTAGTTTCAGTCCCAATAAATCAATGCTAGGCCACTCACATACAAATAAGTTCTAACTCTGCAAGTCATACTGAGTGAAAACTCATGGCAACAAAAATCTTTGTCTCCGATTTGTAATTCTCACCAAAAAAAGGGAAGAAAGTTTGTCTTTGATATATCATGTCAAAATGATTGACAATAGAAAGGTTCCCCCAAGACTCACCACAATTTCACAGAGACATTCATAAGGAAGTTCTTCTTAACTACCTGTGGAGCACAGTGAGAAATTCATCTTCAAAGAAAGACATGGCATCATCCAGTTCTATCAGAACTTCTTCATGGAATGTTCTTTCAAACGTATGCTACCTGACCAACATCAAACAGATAGATATTTTGACTTTTATTTACATTTTTGTTTTGTTACATATATACACGAAGAGGAAATTTCATTAGAAGAAGAATTTCAGTTTTTATTTCAGAATTTTCTGAACTTGACAGTAATAAAGTCTGAATTGAGAAGCTTTTAGAAAAGCTAAAAAGGTTTATATACACTTTGATTTCAATAGTTCATACAGCAGCGTACTTGTGGTGATATAGCTTGAGATTTGGGAGCCTTCCCCAACATTTAGTGTAATTTGATGGAAAACATAAGATAAGCAATAAATAGACATGCACTAACAATTATTTGGAGAAAAATAACCCCAAAAGCTGAATCATTATTAATGCAATTCATGTATGTATGAATAGATCCTTAATGCTGTTTGATGTCATTGGGTATCATGGATGTGCAGTAGGTGAAGTACAATTAATAGACTTTCATGCCTCTGCGGTCATTAGGGTTTATTTTGTCATGTAAATTCGCCCATTTTCTTTTTTTACCTCTGCTAACAAATTTGGACAGAGATTATGTATTCACCCAGGTTTGTTTGTCTGTTTACCCATACAATATCTCTCAAATGCATTTCAATAAGATTTTGTGAAGGGTTGGGTTATGGGATGATTGATTGAATTTTGGATGGATCCTGGTTAGTTTTTTAAGAATTTTGTTTTGAGATTGGGCAAATTTTTTTTGCAGGTTGAATGTATTACACAGTTATGATGCCATCATTATGAAAGTATATAACAGAGAAGCTATAATGAGAAATAACAGAAAAGTTATAATAAGAAATAACAGAGAAGTCACTATGATGTCCGCGATGACATCATCATTGCTGTTGATGTCATAATAAGACAATGTCTTTGATGCTTGTGCTATCATATTGTATTGCCAGCACTTTTGTGTGATTGAGGGATCAAAATTATTGCATTGTCAGCAATTCTGTCAACTTTTTTTAGGTGAAAACAATCAGCATGAATGACAAGGCAACTGATGGTGATCCTGAAAGAGGACATTGCCTTATGTTGGCTTTTTTTTTGTTAATGATAAATAACTGGATAGTATCTGATGATACCTCATATGTAAGCATAGCTTTTCTCTTTTGGATGTAAAAAATAAATGTTATAGGGGAAAAACATGCAGAAGAAATAAGTTGGTAATTGCCTTGAGGTAAGTGCATGAACTTTTATTTCCTATCATTTTCAGCTAAAAATACAGAAAAAAAACACTGACACTCTCTTCTCCACAGTGACAAGAATTGGCTTTGGGAATTAGGTATACATTAAGGGAGGGTTTCGGAAACAAGGTATATAGTAATATCTCCAGTGATGGAAATGTGTTTTGGGAACTGATTATATGGTAAGAGTTTTGGGAACTAGGTATATGATAATACCTCTAGTGATAGAAATGGGTTTTGGGAACAAGGTATATGGTAAAGTATGGTTTAGGGAACTAGGTATATGGTACCTCCATGAAACTTGGAGCCTACACCATTTCCATCCCTGAATGTCTCTATTAGTAGACTGGGAATGTACCAAAAATCAGGAAATTCAGAAGTAGGTATACACTGTACAAATGTGCCACGCCCTTTACCCATTCATTTCCACTACTGCTTCTTCACTGAAATTATTTTCTCCAAGTGAAATTATAACTTTAAAAAAAAAAAATTTTCTCTCAATTTGATTATCGTCACATTAAATTTGTTCTTCAGAGTGATTAATAAACACATATTTATTGAAAGAAAAAGAGAAAAAAATAGGCTCATTCAAAATGGGTGGTAGACAGATTTGACAAAAAAATTCATGTCATATGGATGACTGATTGTTAAATTTTTACATCTTTTTTATGTGGCTCACAAAATATCACTTAGAGTAAACAAAAATGAAGATGATAAAGACATGAACAGAACAAGAAAGATTGTAAGGATTGATAAACAGATAGGAAGAGACAGACAGATAAATGAAAAGGATATATTAATAGGAGAGAGACTATAGATAGAATCTGATCAAGATAGATAGGAAGAGACTGAGATAGGAAAAATAGGGAAATAGAGAGAAAGAGAGATTGGAATGGATAGAAAAAAGCAAGGAACACATTTCCACAAGAAGCAACTATAAAAAAAACATAAAGAAAGGATACATATATATATATATATATATATATATATATATATATATATATATATATATATATATATATATATATATATATATATAAAAGAGATGTACAAGAAGTTGAGAGAGAAAGACAGAGACAACATAAGTAAAAAACTGTAATTTTTTTTGTTTTTTTTTCTAATCAAGTTTTGTGTAATTATCAATTTTTCATTTTTTTTCTCCCTTAGATCTTCTTCTTAAACATAATTTCTTCTTTTAGCATCCATTCAGACAGAACCACTGATTACAGATGATCAAGAGAAGGGAGATGGTGATTTTTCTGGCAAGTTGGTGTTTTCCAAATTTGGTAACCATAGAACATCTTTAGGACAAATAACTACAAACTTTCAGAATCATCAACCAAAAATCCCCCTAAAATAGGTTTAACTCTTGACTTACACAAAAAAAATGGAGTGTCAATTTTAAGGGTAATAACTTCTGATTGAAATCATCTCTATAGACCTTTTAGTAATTTGACAATTTTTTTTTCAATTTACAGCAGAGTTCCACTATTTTTTCATGCATTGAAAAGTTCCATTGTCAATTACAAGTTTTTTAATCAATTTAAGAGTTTAGAATTGTTGGTCTAGATTTCATTCTCTAATTCAGTTATTTTCAGACTTCTCATTATGTGACATCTAGTCAGTGTCTTCTTTTTTGTACAACCCAATTTTGAGCCAAAGAATGCTTTTCACTCTTCATACCAAAATACCAAATCATCACCAAATATTAGAATAGCACCTTTGTTCTTATGAGCAGGAATAGCAGGCAATATGAAAACAGAAAAAAACCCTGTTCATCATGCTTTCATACTGTTTAAGTGGATGTATTGTGGCTTAACTGTTCAACAGTCGGGAAAATGGAATAAGCAAACTGAGTTTAAATTCTGGCTGGGTAGTTTGTAATCACTTTACACTAATTCTCTTGGAATAGGTATGAATCCAAGCTATATGTAAAATAACAAGGCAGATGAAGCCCCACAGCCTTGTAACGCAGTCCATCTGAGACAAGTCTAGACTAAACCCTTGAGCTTGGCAGTCTACTAAGAAATGGCACCAAGATTAAAGAGTTGATTTGGTATGTGTGAACTCATATCCACTTAAAAAAAACAGCATAGACAGGAAGAGAGGAAAAAATTAAAAGAAATCAGCCAAGGGGTTGCTTTACCAATGTGTGGAAGGGTTTTCATCACACAGATTTGGCTCCACAGCCACTTTTGGGCCTGCAGAAGTTTGAGAGACCCTCCTTCCCTGATCTTTACAGTGAGGAATAAGCCGATAGCATTGATTTACCAGTCAACTCTGAAAAACATTGACTCTTTCTTCTATCATGTTTCTTACTGAGCTCAGATTTGGGCTCAAGTTTGGTTAACTCAATTTGGAACATTTTCTTCAATTCTTTGTTCTATCGGAGTAAAATATAATTCAGACTGACTGAAGTGGCTGGATGAGTTGAGCTGGTCAAATATTTTTTGTATAGGGAATAAAACTTAGAGTATAAAATCATCAACAACAATTTGTGGATAGTTTTTCAACTAGTTCTTTGAAATTATGAAACTGATTAATTTTAGAAATTCAGTATATCTGTAAAACCAACAGTTTGATACTTCAGGATAAATTATAAGAGTTAACACAGGAATTACATGGATTGTAAACATAAAAATGAAAAAAATAAAGTATATATTCAAAGACTTGTTTTGTAAAGAGTAATGTTGATTGTTTAAGGAGAGGGTTTTAGTCTTACCACAGGTTGTTTTTGTGTTAGCTTAAAATTTTTATGCAGTGATCAACTTAGAATGAATGAATCATGTTTTTTTTTTCTCCAAAGAAAACTGGAATGAACGAATTCAAGAAAATAATTTTGCTCTCTTTTTCTATCCTTCAATTTAGGAAAGGCAAATGATGTGAAAAAGAATTAACAATAAATTAAATTATAGAAAGTAATTCAATAAAAGACAGTAAATTTGTTTCAAGGTTTTCATAAATTTCATTTATCAAATTAAGGAAAAGTCTGAAATATTTGATGTTTAGATGGACAATTTTGTGGTCTAAATTATCATAGCATTTTGTAAAATTTCTGCTAATGTTTTTTTTTTTTAACTATTATCCTCATTAGGAGATAAACAGAATAATTCTTACTGTCAGACATCTCAAACAACTCTTCAAACTTTGAAGATACAAAAGTATATATGTGTTTCCCTTAACTAACCTAATTTTTTAGATTCTCATTTCAAAACTGATGCTGCAAGTGTTAGCATGCCTGGTCAGCAATCAAAAATGGTTCGTCTTTGAATAGGAATTGAAAATATCTTATGAATTTTATATCTTTGACAATTTTTTTCATCTTTAATCATTTGATTAATAACTTTTCACAATAATATTTAGCATAGAGTCAATATACTGGCAGATAATGAAAACTATGAAATTACTAGTAAAAACCCATTGCTTTGCTAATGATATACCTAAAGCTCTTTTATGTGTCAGTACGTTTACACATCAATTTGAAAAGGCAATGCAAGGTATTGTTAAGGAAAATTCTTTTATCTATTTTGTGTTAAACTTGAAACAACTAAAACTCTTAGACATGCACTGGTTAGTCTTTGGCTTATTACATTAGATTGCATAACGTGAGGTTGGGTCACGATACTGAATAGAGAAAAATCTGATATAGAAATTTTCTTCCATTATGTAGGGATGTAGTTATCCATCCTAGATGATGTGATGGATGGACAAATGGATGAACACAATGCAAATCATAATGTAGAAGATGGATTTGATAACAGTATTTATTCTGTAAAATATTTCTGCATAATCTCATCAGCCGATTTGCTTTGATATCAGTTTATGCACTGATTTATCATTGTTGATAACCATACAGATCATAATCCAAAAATTAATTCCATTTCCATCTAAGTTTATTCATCTTGAGTAGCGATATTCAATGAGTGTAACATAAAGAGTCCTCAGACATGCTGCTGGAATTCGGGCCAGGGGAATGGCGAGAAAAAAGAAAGAATTTACAAAAAAAAACCCCAAAAGAGCAAAGCTAATCTACAGAGATTACTAGCAGTTAATATTTCATCTGTCATTTCTAAAAAGTAAAGCAAAAATATTTGTAAATGACTGTGCTCAGACATTTTTAGCTCCTTGTTCAATTCAGTATACTTTCTGTTGAAAAAAAGGATTAAAAATGATGTAGTAACCAGAAGTGATTGCTACCACTCCCAAATTACAAATGACAAAAAATGCTCGACTATGCTTAAACACTCAGGAAGTGAATCAAAAGAGACTAGGCAGACAGCCTGCCAAAAATAAATTCAAATTCAAATTTGAATTTCCCCAACCAATTACAGAAAAGCAAATCACATTTATGGACAGATCAGAATGGACAGTAATCCATTTCACAAAAACAATTTTGGTGCTGATGAAAATAGATAAATAGATGACAGACAGCCAATTCAGTCAGTGTATGTTTTGATTCTACAGAAGACAGTGTCACTCAAAACAAGGATATATTTCTACCACTCAGGGGTGTAACAGAGGGAGGGAGTTAGATTGGATGATTTCAAATTTCCCTGGGCCTTAAATAGAGAGGGGGACCAAAAGCTTCATGAACAGTAGTTGACCTACTGCATTTCCAATAACATTATAATTAATCACACTAGATGTTGGAGCCTAGCCTCACAGTGCCAAAAATCTCCAGCTATACACCTGCTACAACTCACACTCCAACAATTTACATCCACTTACAAACATTTTTACAGTAGAAGAACTTCTCTTACACTAAGGATGATCCTCTAATTGACAATGCCAGATAGCTTTTACTTAGTTATTTCTATGGTCATAACATTGAAAATAATACTTCCAATACATTATCATTTTGTGCAGTAGTGTATAAGTAACTGTATAAAATCCATTTATAAAATCTTTTTCAACGAGTATTAATCCTTGTGAATTTTCAATATACTGCATAGTTTTTGTAATTCATCTAGTTTTCTTTTTTTATTCAATTTTTTTGGTGATTCCTGATATTTCATTCTCAATAGAACTCAGAATCCTACAAGATAATAAAGTAAAATTGATAGATAACGCTCAGCAATTGTGGCAGGAGTTATAACTATAATCCATTCAGTGAAATATCAAATACAAATATTTAAAATAAATCTAGTCATACTATTCAGCTGGAGTTGAAACAAGGTAGCAACAAGGTAAACTAAGTTAACTTCTGAGCAGGTATTTAGTTTCATTACAATGCAACTACCATTTGAAGCAATTAGGAAATTAGAGAGGTTGTTTAAGGCAATGAGCTGTATCAGAGGAAATTAATCAGTCAAAGATGTCCAAAATAGAGATTTTTTATGAACAACTAGTGGAATATAATAATCCTTTCATGATCTCCAAACAATACTAAACGAGCTGTGTGAAAAAACCCCAAAAGTTGGTTTTATATGAACTTCAATAAAACTAATGCCATGTGCAACAAATACATTGAGGATGGAGATACAAAATTCAAAATTCAAAATATACAGCTGAGAAAAGTTGATCACTACATTTAACTGGACAAGGGAGCAAAAAAACATCCTTGGTTGGCAAATTTTTGGCGGAACAAGTTCAATCTTCAAGAATAAGAAGATCCTATTTGTCTTAAAAGAAGAATCTACAACCAGAGAGATCCTCCTAGTGGATACTTACAGAGTTAAATGTTGAACTTGACCAAAAAATTAGCTCTCAAACTAAAAATCAATAGGCACAAAAAATGGTACACCATAAGGAAGCCCTATGACTGATAAGGAACTTTAAATGAATAATAAATGATATGTAAGAACCCAATTTTTCTGAAATACACCATAAGAGATCTAAAATAAGTCACATAAATTTCATAAAACTGACATTTTACATTTGCAATTGGTGTTTTATAAAAAATTGCCCTAAAAAGATAATTTCAGAAATTTTTACCTTTGTAGACAGCAAAGAGAAATATACTTACCTGAAAAATAGAAAGAAATAGATTCCTAATTATGAGAAAATTATCAGAGAGAATATCATTTTTAATGCTGCTGAGATAAATCTAATGAGACAAATAAGGATGAAAATATCAAGAGAAAAGAAGAGAATAAGAAAATTTATTACCTACATAAATAAAATGCAATGTTTTTGTGAATAAAACTTTTCAATGAGTGCACAGATACTACACTTTGATCCGTATTTAATTGATTACGCACAAGAGCAAGATGTGACACAAGGTTGGTTTAAAGTTGGGGTTGGGTTCCTTATTGGAAAGCTAAGAAATTGCTCCAGTCCCTGCAACTAGTGTTGCATAGGCGTCAGGGTAAGCCTGACCTTTGCCTTAGATGCATCGGGTCTCCTGAAACTAAGCAGAGTTATTCTTTAAGGTAACAGGACAAATCCTAGGCCTCTTGTGCTTAGTAATACCAAGCCTTAGTAGGCCATCATCAGCCAATGCTTTGTACAGGTGTAGACCTACCAATGAGTGTATGGCAAGCAGATACTACTCTGATCATGAGCAAAACTACCGGAGAGCGATAATATGATCCCAGGCAAAGTGCATAGATACTCTAATCCTAGGCAGAGGTGCTGATCCACACATAAATAATTCCATTATTTCTTATGGGTATTATGCCAGTAAGGAGTATAACTATATTTGCCCTGTCTTGGAATACACAAACCAATGCTATTTCTCAACACATTGACTGGTTGATCTGTAATTGGTTTTGAAGCTTTTTGTGAGACAAGTGAATTTATAATGAAGGGTCAGCATGTCATGAACAACCTTTGACCTTGTTAGAAAAGTTAGTCATATAATTGGAATATACTTATTATTTAATCATATCAATTTAAATTAGAATTCCAACAACTTTGTCATTGTTAACACTGATATTAAGTTAATCCAATGACTGTTTGTTCCTGTAGAATCCTTGTGGAGTGTAAGTTTTTGATGGCAAGAAGGCTCTTACATAGGATGGAGTAGCTAACTCAGTCTGCTGATTCTGTTTTCTGTGCCAGTAACTGTTATGCTACTCCACAGATCCCAATGGAATGAAACTAAAAACAAGTTTGATACAGAAAAAAACTTTTCTTCTTTGTTTAAAGTAAGAGTTCCTTCCTTTCTCTTGTGTCATGCATTAATGTAGAAGACTAAACCAACCTGACTCAGATAATAAAACCAATTCCTTGTTGTCTTTGGATCTCATCTTGAATACTCAACCATAAAGGAGCAAGTGCATAATATTGGAGTATATAAACAGATATGGTCATGCCATAAATACAACAGCTTTTACATGTTCATTGCTTAGGGAAAGGACATGTAATCAAGAATTTCCTTCCCTTGGATGAGTTTGTAATAACGGATTTTATCAACTTGGCTCTTAGTTACATCATAGCTTCCAACTATTACAGTTCAGCTCTACAGATGACAGATTGGCAATATTCTTATAAAGTTGCAGTGAGTTTTGTGGTCAGTGCAAATGTTTTTTGATAAGATATTTTAAAAAAATGCCAGCCAGATTGTGATATTACAGTAAATGATATACAGACATCCGCTGCTTTTTGAAAATTTGCTTTAATTCACATATTTGCTTTTATAAGAAGAGATGAAATGCAAAATTAATATTCAACGTTTGTTTTGCAGCAAACCCTTGAAGAAGCAATGCGTGCCCTTTCCCCGTCTCTCCCAAATCCCAACCTCTGCCAACTCAGTCCAACCTACCATCATAAGCATTTTTGGACTCTTTTCTCATATTAATCAAAAGTAATTGCTTCTTTACTTTGAAACCCATTTTTTTTAATTTCAAATCAAGTCAGATTGCAGGGAAAACCTGTACACTAAAAGAGGATGAGAATGAGTGGATGTATAAGTGCAAATTTAAAAAGCCTGGATTAATTTCAATAACATATATTTTTTGGATTAAGGAACTTCAAAATTGAAAAAAAAATTCATTACGTAAGTCAAAAATAATTGCCTCTACTCGATATCAAATCCATGGCTTCAATCCTAATTAGTCATTTTTTGAAATTGAAGTAAACCCGGGTCAAACTTCAGTCCTATTTCTATTTTAACTGAAGATGATCACAGCTACTTAGATAAAATTTGGAGATATATAAGATTTGTCTGTTCGCCTAGCAATCACTTGGTTTAGCTTAATGTAACAGGATACACAAACTAAATTTGGTGAGTAATGTTCTTGTTCTTCTCATTACAGGGAAAAACAAAGTCAACTCCAACTTGACAATCTTGTCTAATTTCTAATCCTGGAAACTTTGGCAATGAATTAAAATTGTATCTTTTCTGATTAACAATATTTACTGCCACATGATGCACATGTATATCTTGTGGCATGTAGCATATGGCTTCTGATGTACATGTACATCAATTCCATGGTTTTATTTTAGGCAATATAAATATGATGCATTAGTAACTACCTTGAGGCACTGAGCAGAGAATATGCTTATTTTGATGAGCTGTATCTTGTGCTCTCCAAGGTAGCAGTGAACGTTATGTCTATTTTAGTTGAGATGTTCACTGCCATATGATGCACATGGGTTGCATATTGCATGTTGTCTCTAATGCACGTTTGTCCATTCCGTGCTTTTATTTGAGGCAATATTTATAGCTACAGTGATATGTTAGACTCAGTTTCTGTCTTGCAGCACTGATGTGGCCATTTTATTGTACTGTATATTATGCTATCCAAGGTGAATCTGTTGTTAGGAAAATATATGAATTGACACCTTTTTTCTTACTGGGTCGGAATCCACTAAGATTTGCAATTAAAGGCCTTAACAGAATCATATCTTGTGGACATTACACAAAAAAGTGTGAAAACTGAAATCTCTCTCTCTCTAATGCTGAGACAGCAACATGTTGAGATGTTCTGAAAGCTTTCCTGGCTGTTCTCAGGCACTTGATAGATGGAGTTGTCCAACTTTGAACAGAGGGATTGGCATTGTATAGACAATGTACATGGCTGAAATGATCAACTCCAATATCCCCATTGCTGTCTTCAACAAAATATTTTGGAAAAAATGCCTTGGAAAAATCACTCAAGTACACAACTTGAGCAAAGCTGTCTTCTCCTTTTCACCATCACCTGCAGGCATTACCTTTTTTCCAACAAAAACTCCCTTAATCAAAGGAAAAAGATTTCTTCAAACAATCTACACACAAGAACAACTCCTAAAATGACCGTTTTGGCACGTATCACAAATAAACACTTTTCTCACCAAAAAAGGCAAAACAAACGAGTGCATACACAAGAACATAATCAATTCTTTTCTTCCAAAGAAACAAGAACATACTATTTCAACAAATCTTCAATTTTAATCTAACTTCTAAACTTTTTGTGTATCTTTCCACAATGTTCTCAGGGTTGATGATCCGACATTAGGTTATTTCTAATGATGCTACTCAAGTTCTGTCAAATCACTAACCTTTATAAAAGTTTACTAAAACTAATAAACTTTCAAGTTGAATACCCATTTCTAAGCCAGACAAAATATCTACTCAAATTTCTATGATTATAAATACAGGCATGTTCCTTTTTGTCCTTTCTTTACCTTTGTTGAGTTGTTAATAAAGTTAATTCGTGTTGGATACAAATATCTTTCTCTTTCATTCCAACATAGTCACTGCTGTTACTAAATTAGGAGATAGGATGATAAACCAGCAGTACTGGTGCAAATGTTCCATGTGCCCTAGGTAAGACTTAAATTTGGACAAGATTTTCATGCACCCTAAGTAAAACTTGGAATTTGTGTCCTAGTTTGTATTCTAATGACAATTTTTTCAGTTTGACATGCATCCCTAAGACCTTTACACCTGAGGCAACTGCCTAGATTTGTCTAATGGACAGGCCTGCTCCATAAACGAGTGTTACCTCATCTTCCACAGTGATTCCATTCAGTATTGAATGTACTTCTATCTCTCTTAGCTCATATTCACACCATAGAGCAAAAACCACAGCTGCTTATTCAAGCAAGCTGTTAAGATCAAGTCCATTTTCATTTTTATTTTGCCAAGTTAAACCTACTTCATAATGTTAATGTCTTCAGGCATTCTGGCAGACACATGAACTAATGATAAAGTATAGATTTATTGATTTTACTAGATAATCCCCATGAAAAGTTCTCAGATATATTTGAATTTCTATCAGATTTTTTTAAGGAAATTTGTTCCAGTGAAAGAGTGCATTATTTCAAAGTGGGAGATATATTTATTAGCAAAATTGTTATCTTTAAATGCGAGAGTCAATAGTGCAGAGAAACAGGAAAATCATGAAAGTAGATTATTTATTGATTTTATTTTTTTTGTATAGATTCTATAAAATTCATGGCATTAACTGAGAAAATATAATTTATACAATGATATATGTAAAAAAAAAATTACACAATGATATGTATAAATTCATTGTTTTATTCTTTATTTATCAATACTTTGACCTTTATTTTTTAGTCTATCAGGGAGAAATTCACTCACTTTTTTTTTCTGTTTTCTTCCATTTTTTGCTTTTTGTCTACTTACTGACATTAGTGAGAAGCCATGGTATTTCCGTTGACATATAATGAACAGACTTTGGCTTCACTGACTGTCCTTTTATCATACAGGTGGGTGTATGAGTCAGGCAGCTAGATTCAAGTTTTGGAAGATTTATAAATTTTCTACTGTGAGGTTGCTGACAGGTTGGGTTGGGGGACTTAATCTATCTGAAAAATGCTGATTTCTCTTGCTATCCACAAGCAGAGTTTTTTTTATAGAAGTTTTTTCAAAATGGGGTAAAGTGAAGACTATAATTACTTCAGATTTATAAGGGAATTTTTGTTGAGTGTTCCCTGGCACCAGAAATAGTGATAATGGTATGTTAGGCAATCTGGTCAGAGATAGGAGTATTCAGAGGTACAGGAAACTAAGGTGTAAGAGAGAGGAAGATGGTTAGCATTCTAAAATGGCTTTCCATAGATTGAACACTGTTTTCACTGTTCACCTGAGAAAAAGTGAACAATTGGTATAAAGCAAACTTCTGGAAAGCAGGGGATACCTGTTCCCACTATGTGTAACCAAAGATGAGACATTGTTTTTTGTTTTTGACTATTATTTCTTTTGTCTTATCAGACTTGCTCAGAATAGCAGCAACTCCTGACACCCCTCATGCATAGGAACAATGGGAAAAGGCCTTTTGATTATCTTGCGATTTCTAGAGTTTGTTATTGTGATTTGTATTTCTGTTTTCCTTTGTATATTTACAATCAATTGAACTGTGCATCTCTTCAAGCCAAACTTTTCATGTTTAGAGAGAAACACAGCATGACACAGTCTTATTCTTTCCCCATAAAAATGATTTTAAAAAAAGACAGTTAACTCCTTTTTAACCAAGAGTCTCATAAAAACTCAAAATCAATTCAACATTACAAAAGAAAAAAAATATTTTAAGATTTCTCTATATAATAATAGATGTATAAAAGTTTTAAAAAATCATTATCTTGGTAACATTACTGCAAAACTATTTTTAAAACAGTTTTTGACTTCCGATAGAATCTGGTTTTGCTCAATACTTATTTCTTTCTCCCAAACATTCCTTTCACTTTCACCTTTCTTTTCCACACTCAGACAGATGCACAATCCTCATGACTCAATTCCGGACTGTGGGGCAGGATTTTGGATTGTTTTCCAACTTATACATCATCCTCTCATTTCTGGCACTATCTAGAAAAATATCAGTGAAGGCAAACAAGATATTCCATACAAAAAAAGCTAAATAATTGTCTCTGCTTCACAAATCATTTATAACTTTTCAATCATGAATTCAACAAAAGACAACATCTAACTGACTTCCTGAGTGCTGCATCACGAAACCAACTCAAGACTTCATGCAACACTCTTCTACCTCTCAGACCGCATGCAACTCGAATAATAAAACAAGGAGGGAGAGTTATACCTTAATAAGGGCAAAGGTGAGGTAAGATGAATAAGTATATTAGACTGTAGTAAGCTTATGCAGAAAAGATAGGAAGAAAATCAATGAAATAGATTAACAAATAAGTTTGAATGTAAACTATCTGCAAGAATACTGACCTGGAGTTTGGTAGACATTTACAATTTTAAATGTTTAGGAATATCCAAAGAAACTACTAGTTTAATTTCATAAAAATAAACATGTTTGGTCAAAAAATGAAATTTCAAGATCAACTGAATTTTATGGTTAAAAAAAAAAAATTAAGGGAGGTAACTGTTTGCTACAATAGTATAAGTTACAATACTTTATACAACTTTTTATGCTTTACTGTGGGAATCAGAAATTTGGCTAGGAATTTTATAGTATCAATGAAGCCGTAACAACTACCATATTATGAACAATTGACAGCGGCCCACACTCAACACCACCTATGGACACTCAGTGAACTAGTGGGAGGGTCACGAAGAATTCAAGTGTTCATGTGTAATTTTGTCCAGATTAAAAGAGGTGCCAAAACGTCAGTTGCTACTGTTTACCTATATCAACAAGATCAATTTTCATTCTAATAAAATCACCTCCAAGTATGTCTTTTTCAAAGTTTTATCTTATTTTCTAAAATAATATTTTAGACCTGGTAATGATTCAAAATTAACGACTGTCCAGAAATACCCCATTAAGAGCAACCCCATTTAGTACTGATTTGTTATAGTGTTCTCTTTAAAATGTTTTTTGCAATAAATTTAGTAATGTTACATTTTTGAAATACATAATGATGAAAATCAGCATCATTGACAGTCTACAACAATGTAGCATACTCTTTGATTAATGTGCAGTATGTATGGGATCATACACATACACAAAAATTTATTATGTAATGATATATATTGATACCTACTGAGACTTCACCTGCTCTGGAAGTATCTATGAAAAGATTTACACAGCATTAAACCATTCTATCTTGTTGAGAGTCAATAACAACATTATATATTGCAAAATGATTGTTGGCACAATAATTTTTCATGCTATATTATAATAACCCCATATCACACCATTTTCTTTTGTGATGGATTTTTTAGGAACATATCCAACCATGGGCATCCATTACCACTTTTCCATGGAGGGGAAGAGGAATATATTCCATGGTGGAGGCAGGAGGATATATTGAGAGAGGGGTACAAAAAGATATAACTGGATGTTATTTGCCAGGTAAGGGACAAGAGAGTGCTTAAACTGTGTTTTGTCCCTGGTCTCTATAAGGTTCCAAATTTCAAAACTCCTTACCCTCAATGAGAAAGCCTGATCTAGGGGGAGCAAATGCCCTGTTTGCATCCCCCCTCAGCAGATGCCCATTATATTACAGTATACTGATATAAAATGTTGGAAACAGATTTGAATGTAGCTATTTCTTTATTTAGAATCACTTGCTCAATATAGATGATATCTCAGCATCATTTAACAGAGGTTGGCTACTGACTTTTGACAAAGTGAATGATGATATCAGATAAAGAATTCCTGATGCTGCAAAATATTTAAAAAATAATGTTTTCAGCTTTGTACATTCCAATTAAAACAAATTGATATAATAAGCAGTTATGAGTTCTAAGTGTTACACATGTAGTTATAACACAAAATCTAAGATGGGTTGTAAGTGTATATATAAATATGGTATAGTTTAATGGGTTATAAGTGTATGTATATATCTGGTCTTTAAACACTGAAGTTGTAAAAGAATTTTACAAAAAAAATAATGTCGTTTCAGTCAAATATTTCCAAATATCTGCAAATGTAACGAATGTAAAATTTTTGAAGGGTTTTTATGATTTATACAAAATTAGACATTATAGTACTTTATCTGCATTTTTCTTGTTGGGATTATCAGTTATTAAATATATATATATATATATATATATATATATATATATATATATATATATATATATATATATATATATATACATATATATTTTGAGAGGCCTGTTTGGAGTGAAGGAGCAATCTATAATCTGTAGGTCACTCCTCTATTTCTTATGTAGCTGAAGGTCTGAGACTCATGATGGCAGCTTTTGGAAAAGGTGACTTGTTAGGTGCACTGATTCCCACAGCAGTCAAAGCACTGAATATGAGTGAACCTCAAGAGGCGGAAATTGATTGACATTAAAGCTGGTCCACCTAATGTGTGAGTCAGACAGGAATGAGAGCCTCAGGCCTCATTGTGAGGAATGATCCCTTAAAGACTACCTTATGCTGTGCTAGTATTCTATAGTAACTAACAGAAATGTACGAACAACAGTCTTTTCATTTAATAAAAATCTGAAAAAGTGATGACAAGTTTATGTCACCTCTTAAGTGCTACAAATGAAAGAAATGCTCCATTGGAAAGAAGTAATTGCAGGCTGCTAAAAATGATGCATTCCTTCTAGCTTTTTTCTCTTGCAATTTTATTATTAGACTTTCACATAGGAAAGGATAATCAAAAAGATTGGGGTGTGGGAGTGAGGAGAAATTCATACAAACAAACAAACAAACACACACACACACACACACATATATATATATATATATATATATATATATATATATATATATATATATATATATATATATATTCCGATGAGGTTGTTGCACATGATTTTTGTCTTGCTGAAGTTCATGTGTAGGCCAACTTTCTTGCTCTCTTCATTTAGTTCATCTAGCATTAGTTGGAGGTTGTGTATGTTCTCTGCGAAAAGAGCGAATCTGAGGTTGCTCAAATATTCGTCCGTCCATTCTAATTCTTATACTCTCCCAGTCTAGTCTTCTGAAGATCATCTTGAGGCAGGCTGAAAGGGCTCTGAGTCTTCATGTAGCCTGATAAAGGAGCTGCTGTGATTGTTCATATGTTTCAACACTTCTACACCTTGTCGGTGATGGCCTCCATGGCCTAGGGATTTCCACTGAGTTGAAGGTCTTTTTGAAGTCAATAAATGCTACGGTGAGTGGTAGTTTATATTCTGCTGCTTTTTCTTTCAGCTGATCTATCGAATGTTGGTGGTCCATAATGGCAGACAACAGATGGACACAGCAATTCACAACATGGATCCCCAGAGATCACATGCGCATCTGAGGCCGGCAGAGTATTAGATGGAGAGATGAGGTAGACAAATTCAGAAAGTACTGGCTCCACGACACTCATGATAGAGAAATGTGGTGAGTCCTGGGGAAGGTCTATGTCCAACGACAGATGTTAAAAGACTGATGATGATGGGGGGCTTGGCTATCACTTAATTGGTATGAACCACCCCAAAGTTTGAAATTTTTTATACAATTCATGTATGAACAAAAATATCCTTGAGGCCTTTCAATATTGTCCCCCTTCCAACTCCATTGAAATTCAGACAAAAATTCAAAACTTGATAATAATTCCAGATTACACCTTTTGATTATTAACACCTTGAATACTGTTAGGAAATCAGGTTTCAAAATGCCTTATTAACCATGAGTGACAATGCAAGTTCAGAGCAGAACTTGAATAGCTAGCGGGGGGAGAATGATAGAAACTAAAAGGCTATTGAAAAAAGTTTTGTAAAAGAAGCTTAATTATCCAAGTTCATGAATGTAGCATTTTCTTTCAATAATTTGAATATTGGAAAAGTTTTGTAAAAAATGCAAACTTTCCTTCAATTTTTATAGACTTCTGGAAAAACTTTTGTTGAAATGATAGTCCTAAAAGTAATTTGAATAATGGTAGAACTTTGTTGCTGGATTTCAAACAAAACAGAAAATTCAAATAATACATCAGATAAAATGATATGATAAAACAATAAAGATTAATACAACAGTTATGAAAAATAGAGTGAAATCTACTAATAGCTTACAAGATGACCAGGTTAACCTCATAATAATAGAATATGCTTTTAAACATGTAGATGAAAATCTAAATAGAGAAATATACTAAATAGCAGAACATATTAATAAGATGTTATAAAAGGATGAATCATTTAAATTATCGATACAAGAGAAATAATGATCAAAGAACCTAGAACTTGATGTCTGGAGAATTGAACTCATTTCCTGATAAATGATCAGTTCATATTCAGTTTCTTTCATTTCATTTCATTCTTTTTTTCTTACCTTTATGTCATTCTGAAAGTTCTTTGAAACAATTCTTCAATTACAACTTCCTTCTTTTCATTTCTTATGAAGTTTTCCCTCCAGAACTTTTGATTGTCCTACTCTTTTTATATCCTCATTCACATTATTCTATTTTTTTCGTTTGGAATCTTCTTCCTCATTCTTTTTTCCGTTATTCTCCTCATTCATAATTGTGTTTCTTTCATTCCTAGAAATTGTCTCTCATTTCCTTCTTCAGTACCCTTCATTCTCCTTTTCCTTTCCTTTTCTTTAACCCGTGTTTCTCTCCTCCTCATACTCTCTTTCTTTTTATCCCTGTATTTCTTTCATTCATTGAAATTGCCCTCCAGTTTTTGCTTCCTCAAACTTCTTTACTCTTTTAATTTTCTTATTCATTTCTTTCATTCATTGAAATAATTTCTTCCATCTCTTCTTCAGCCCTCTCCATTCTCTTTCCTTTTTTTTTCTTTCATTCTTGGCCACTTTCTTTCATTACATCTTAGGCTTTGCTCACTCAACATTCTATTCTTCTCTTTCCTTTTATTTTTTCATTCTTCCAATTAAAGTTAGTGTGACATCTCTTTGATTAATGAAGGGCGTGTCAAGCTTATTCTTTTTACAATTAGCCAAATTAATTGCTGAACCAACCAATAATAAATTTCTTCATTATTTTCCAAAGCTTTATTTTCTTGGACTTCTTTTGTCTTTATTCTGTGACCATATGTAGCCTAAAATAAAACAAAGACGTCTGATTCTTTATCATCAACTCAACTCCAAGAAAAAATTGTCTGACAGAACTGACTCCAGGTCAAAAGTTGACAGTCAACATTCTTTTTATAATATCAACTTCAGATGAGTTTGGGTTTTAATTTTTTCTTGCCAGATTAATTATGAAGTTTCACTATGTCATGGAATATAGTACATCTTGGCTTTCTTCCTAAATAGAGCTGAAATTCAGAATTGCTTCTTGAATATTCATTGATATAATATTGTTGATCCTCAAGGTTTAAACGATAAGCTCAGCTTTGGCAATTCTTTTTCTGATCAATATCCTGCTGAATTCTCAAAGCCTCTTTCTATGTTATTGAATACTTTCTTTTCATAAAACTGAGAAAGAATAAACATATAGGATATAAAAAAACAATTCTTTTTGCAGTAATGGCACTTGAGGAAGCATTCTTCCGTCAAAGGAACTCTGAATTTTCAATTTCTGTTTTTATACCTGTTGATTTCAAGAATCTTTTTCCAGGTTATTGATTATGGCCCTCTCAATTATTCCTCTTATTAAAACTCAGAGGAAGATGGTATATGAAAGAGTACTGAGGCACAAGAATATTCTGGGTTTTAAGAATATAATGAAAATGAGCGTAAAAAATGCTCAATGTTTTGTTAAAATGCTTGTCAAATTAAAAATGAAACTGTTGTCTGATCTGTGTTGGAGATCATCATTACTAGTCATTGGACAATTTGTCATTTATCATATATTCTGTCAGCCACAGTTTTATATGTGATCATTGGGAATCCACAATGTTAGTCATGGTGTCCAGCAGTTGTCTGCCATTCTACCAACATAATCGTCCCATTGCCATTGAGTTTTCTAATGAATTTTATGGTATCTCTATCTCCTGTTTTTCTCTAATTTATTGCTGTCTTGCGATCTGTTCTAGTCTTCAAAAAGGCATTTAACTCTGTAGAAATGGTTATGAAGGCCATCACTGTATGTCAAAGTACTACAACATATATGCAATCACAGCAACTGTTTTATCAGGCTACATGAGAACTCTGAACCCTTCCAGCTCTGAAAAAGAGTAAGACAAGGTGATACTACCTCACCAAAACTCTTCACAGCCTGCCTCAAGATGATCTTCCAAAACCTGGACTGGGAGAGTTGAGGAATCAAAATAGACTTTCAATATCTAAGCAACCTCAAATTTGCGGATGACATCGTCCTTTTTGCAGAGAACCTACATGTTCTACAACTAATGCTTAATGAACTAAACGAAGAAAGCAAGAAAATCAGCCTGCACATGAACTTGCATAAAACAAAAGTCATGAGCAACAATCACATTGAGAATAAGGACATAACTGTCAAGATCAAAGATGCATAACTCGGGAAATTAGACCACTACATCTACCTAAGACAATGAATCGCTATGAAACCCACAAAGAAGGAAAAGATCAAGTAAAGAATCACTCTAGAATGGCAAGCCTTTAGCAGAGCAAGCTCAACCTCCAAAAACAAGTTGATCCCAATAATCCTGAAAAGAAAAGTTTACAACCTATGCATCCTCCTGATAGACACTTATGGAGCTGACACATGGAACCTAACCAAGAGACAGACTCGCAAACTGAGAAGCATACAACGTGCACATGAGAGAATCATGCTCAACCTCACATGGAGAGATCAGGACAGTATATAAGGATGAAAACAGGAGTCCGAGACATCATAGAATCTATTAAAAAACTCAAATGGCAATGGGCAGGCCATGTTGCAAGAACCATAGACAACCGATGGACATCACCACTCACAATATGGATCCCCAGAGATCACATGCAAAACTGAGGCCAGCAGAATACAAGATGGAGAGATGAACACGTCAAATTTAGAAAAACTGTCTCTGTGAGGCCCACGATAGAGAATTATAGAAAATCCTGCAAAAGGTCTATGTCCAATGATGGACGTTAACAGACTGATGATGATGTGATCTATTCATGTTATGTTGAACATGATTCTTTTATGTGCATGTAGCATGTTTCACAGTTTGAGCGTTAATTTTTTTAGCGTCCATTAAGTGGTGAATTAGTAGAATGAATATATCAAGGAGCTAAATGAATGGAGGATGAATGAAGCCTAAAAAGTGGCTGATTTAATTCACTCAGATATTCTTGTATATTTGTATACTTGAATAGTGCATTTCCATTAAAATAGATAGGAAGTTCTGATTGCTTTTTAAAGGGAGCGGACACTTAGATTCAATATCTTTTTATTCTCTACCTATGGTTTTCTTATATCAAAGTAGCAGTACATTGTCCAAATTTACTGTGATATAATCTTTCAGTATAGACCAAACAAGCTTATGATACAAAATGATAAGGAAAAATAAGACAAAATAGAGAACAAGGAAATATCATTGCAAATGAATGAAATTTAGTCATACATGCCTGGCAGCTGCAGGGTCAAACTCCTACTTCTATCCTGACTAAAGATGATTACTGCAATTTTGTATAGTATATTCAATGAATAAATCTTTAGATATGAATGACTTGTCAGTTTGGTTCAGTTAGTAAGAGGGCCACCTGATGATCACTTGATTATGATTTCAACTCATAGTAGGGAATTGTTTATATTCTATATCAGTTTGGTTAAATGTGGGAGAGTCGAGTACCAGAATTAGGTGAAGATTGTTCTTGTATATATTTTTATATAATCAGCTCCAGCTTCCAACTTGGACTGAAGTTTCACAAAAGATCCTAGGTTGAATGACACTGAAATATTTTCAGAAGCACTATTGTAGGTCACAGTATGTCTTGTTTTCTAATTGACTTAATGAAGCCAATTAACTTCTGTTTCAATCCGAGTTGAGCATTCTCATTCTAATCTATCAGAGAATAATTGTCATTTATTTTTAACTTATGAATAAGGTTTAGAAGAGCCTTTCCCAACCCTTTTGGTTTGAAGGAACAATTGAAATAACTTTCATATTTCAAGAAACTCCTTTATAAAAATGTTTGTTCTGTTAGTGGCATATCAGTATGTTTGAATATCTAGATGTATTATTATCTCTCAGTAATTATCAGTATTCTTCACTGTACAGGGAGGGTTTTCTACATATTTCTTTATTTTGGTGAACATTCTAAGATACTTTATTTTTTCAGTCCCCTTTCACCAGAGGGATATTTAACACAAAAATCATAAAATGGATGTCAACTCCCATGGAGAAATATTGGTATGCTTCTCCACATGAACTTCAGTAAAACCAATATCATGTGCAACAAATATGTTGAGGATAAAAAATAATGATCAAAATCAGAAATAAAGAGCTAAAGAAAGTAGTCCACTACATTTACCTGGGAAAAGATTGACTCTCAAACTAAAATCCATTCAACATGCAAGATGAAGGATCATGCTCAACATCACAAACCACAAGATAATGGTATATTAGAGAAAAAAAAGAGATATCATAAAATCCATAAGAAAACTCAAATGGCAAAAAGCATGCCATGTTGCAAGAATATCAGACAACTGCTGAACATCTCGAGAGATCATATGCAATATTGTATCAGGCAAAAAATAAGATGGTGTAATGATATACAACTTCAGGAGATATAGGTGTAACAACGTCCAGATCCAAACAGTCTGCGAGATCTTGGGGAAGGTTTATGTCCAATAACAGATGTTAAAAGGATGATGATGAGATGGATGATTTGTATAGAATTGTTATTTGGGGCAGTTATAAGGGAAGTGGCTTTAGCCAAGCAGTGAATGAGGAATACTTGCAGTGTCTTTAATTGACAACTTGACACCATTGCATGACTTAAATCTGTTAAATTCTCCAAGTGAATAGACTGAGAAATCTTGATTTGTGTTCTATTAGAATAAAATATTTAGAGAATAACTTTTCGGTCTCCTAATTAATCAGAAACGTGCAGGAATGGAAAGCTTCCAATTTTACTCATTTCTTTCTTTTCTCTTTATTACCCTCTGTATTATTAGTGTAATTAATCTACTTAATTAATAGTGTGATTTTTTCTGTTTCTCTGTCCATAACAAAGGACTCTTCCACTGAAAGGTAGCAATTTTGGTGCTAAAAATTCTATATGCCATTCCAGATGATGGACTCCTCTGCTGAAACAAAGTGGGTTTTTTTTTTTTTTCCCAAAATCATCTTATAGAAAATCAGATATATCTGTGAATTTTTTTTATCGGTACTAGCTACTATCAAATAAATTCATGCATTTGTATGTTCAAATCAGATGCCTTGTGGTCATCAATAGAGGCTGAGTGACAACAAGTCCCCTCAAATCAGTACTCTCTTCTAGTATCCTCTCAGACCAAAGCACTGCAGTGGTTTAAGGAGTTTCAATCCTTCTTTGCAGCTCTAATTCATTCAAGCTCAAGCTTGATATCTTTGGAATGGTTTCAAGTATGCCAGTTATTATGCGCAGGATCTTGACCATGTTTCACTGCTTTTTCCATTCTCTAGGTGTGGTCCTGGTATTTTTCCAATTTTTTTCTCCCTTTCTTTTTCAACCAGAGACTGTTGGTACAACCGTGTCTACAATCTGGCAGACCTTCTTTTCTTCAGTTACGACAGTCAGATTTGGTCTTCTTTCTTGAATGGGTGATCAGTATGGATATCAAAGTCTCAGAATTCTTTGATTTTTTTTTATTGTATCATCATATCTACTCTGTCATGCCAGTTTTCATATTCCTTTTTGGTTAACTTTCTATATTCAATTTTGATGTGGTTTACAAAGGCAGCATTTGCTATTTTTTTAAGTATTATTCATTTTTGCTTTGACACAATTTGTCCTGATGTAGACCACTACATCTACCTAGGATAACGAATCTCCATGAGACCCTCAAAAGAGGAGGAAATCAAGTGAAGAATCACTCTGGGATGGCAAGCCTTCGGCAGAGCAAGCTCAACTTTCAAGAACCAGATGATTCCAATAATCCTAAAAAGAAGAGTATACAACCAATGCATTCTCCAGATAGTCACTTATGGAGCTGAAACATAGAACCTAACCAAGAGACAGACCTGCAAACTGAGCAGTATGCAACGTGTGCATGAGAGAATCATGCTCAACCTTACATGGAGAGACCACAAGACAGTACAGTATATAAGGAAGAAAACAGGTATCCGTGACCTCATAGAAACTATTAAAAAACTCAAATAGCAATGGGCAGGCCATGTTGCAAGAATGAAAGACAACCGATGGATATCACGTCTCACAACATGGATCCCCAGAGATCACATAAGAAACCGAGGCCAACAGAACACAAGATGGAGATATGAATTTGACAAAATCAGGATGCCCATGATAGGTAATTGTACAAGAATATTCTGGGTTTTAAGAATATAATGAAAATGAGCGTAAAAAATGCTCAATGTTTTGTTAAAATGCTTGTCAAATTAAAAATGAAACTGTTGTCTGATCTGTGTTGGAGATCATCATTACTAGTCATTGGACAATTTGTCATTTATCATATATTCTGTCAGCCACAGTTTTATATGTGATCTTTGGGAATCCACAATGTTAGTCATGGTGTCCAGCAGTTGTCTGCCATTCTACCAACATAATCGTCCCATTGCCATTGAGTTTTCTAATGAATTTTATGGTATCTCTATCTCCTGTTTTTCTCTAATTTATTGCTGTCTTGCGATCTGTTCTAGTCTTCAAAAAGGCATTTAACTCTGTAGAAATGGTTATGAAGGCCATCACTGTATGTCAAAGTACTACAACATATATGCAATCACAGCAACTGTTTTATCAGGCTACATGAGAACTCTGAACCCTTCCAGCTCTGAAAAAGAGTAAGACAAGGTGATACTACCTCACCAAAACTCTTCACAGCCTGCCTCAAGATGATCTTCCAAAACCTGGACTGGGAGAGTTGAGGAATCAAAATAGACTTTCAATATCTAAGCAACCTCAAATTTGCGGATGACATCGTCCTTTTTGCAGAGAACCTACATGTTCTACAACTAATGCTTAATGAACTAAACGAAGAAAGCAAGAAAATCAGCCTGCACATGAACTTGCATAAAACAAAAGTCATGAGCAACAATCACATTGAGAATAAGGACATAACTGTCAAGATCAAAGATGCATAACTCGGGAAATTAGACCACTACATCTACCTAAGACAATGAATCGCTATGAAACCCACAAAGAAGGAAAAGATCAAGTAAAGAATCACTCTAGAATGGCAAGCCTTTAGCAGAGCAAGCTCAACCTCCAAAAACAAGTTGATCCCAATAATCCTGAAAAGAAAAGTTTACAACCTATGCATCCTCCTGATAGACACTTATGGAGCTGACACATGGAACCTAACCAAGAGACAGACTCGCAAACTGAGAAGCATACAACGTGCACATGAGAGAATCATGCTCAACCTTACATGGAGAGACCACAAGACAGTACAGTATATAAGGAAGAAAACAGGTATCCGTGACCTCATAGAAACTATTAAAAAACTCAAATAGCAATGGGCAGGCCATGTTGCAAGAATGAAAGACAACCGATGGATATCACGTCTCACAACATGGATCCCCAGAGATCACATAAGAAACCGAGGCCAACAGAACACAAGATGGAGATATGAATTTGACAAAATCAGGATGCCCATGATAGGTAATTGTGGCAAATCCTGGGGAAGGTCTATGTCCAACAACGGACGTCAAAAGACTGATGATGATGATGATGAATTGTTCTGGGCTTCATAAGAAATTCCATTTCTTATTCCAAGTATCCTCTACTTAACCATGTCTATAATTTTTCATCTGTGATGATGAATTATCATTGTTTTGTTTATTGATTTATGCATATTTCTTGTAAACAAAGTTCTGTAATATCTGCATTAGTGAATTTCTCCGGTATTTATATAATTAGTTGATTTTTGCAACTCCCTTCAATTTTGTACTATCCTTTTCTGGTGTTACAAAAATCATATTTACAGGATGAATTACAAAATCACTTATTTTCCATAAGAAATTAGCAACAGTGAGCAATGATACAAGAAATAGAAAATTGAGATTCATTTGATTTACAATCAAACACTTGGTGAACAACTTTCTAAACTGTATGTCGCTAATAATCTTTAGGTGTATAGTGAAATTGAGTAAAATATAATATTAGATACTTTTCCTGAGTCAGTTGAACAGCAGGATTACATTATATATTTTGCTTGGCTAACAAAACCCAGGAAATGTGTCACAAAAAAAATAAATTCTACATGAATTAATTGCCAGTGCAAAAAGTTTGGGAAGCTCTGACTCTAACGATCTATATAATTACCATGATACTTAATGAGTAGTTGCAAATGGGCCTACATTTCTTATGGGTCTTGGGCCTATTGCCAGACATAAATGAGCCTGATGGTCGGCCGGAGTTTGGGAGTCACATCTTGAATTTACTTCTTTCTTTATGACTGCTTGATGTCAGACTCCAATAGAAAATGTATTTGTTTATTTGATGAAAACAATCAAGATTAAGAGTCAAGTACTTGTATAATTCTTTTATCATTTGTAAATATGGTCTTGTACTCAAATCTATGAGATATTAAATTTTAATATAACTAGAATTGACTGTTGTACAGTTTGTAAACTTTTGACTTGGTGAGTATACACATATTCATACACATATATGTAGATACAACAACAAGCCCAAAAATGGAGCTGCTACAAGAATTGAGCATGCCACCAATAGGGCAGCCAGTTCAACGTGGTGTTGCTTTTACGGCC
Organism: Thysanoteuthis rhombus; assembly: GCA_963457665.1. Lineage (NCBI taxonomy): Eukaryota > Metazoa > Mollusca > Cephalopoda > Oegopsida > Thysanoteuthidae > Thysanoteuthis > Thysanoteuthis major. Next base: position 49,154,610 of record OY735211.1, read on the forward strand.
AAGTAAAATAGCTGCCGGTAATGCAAAGGCTGAATCACAGCTTTCAACTCTAATTCTCATCTTGTTTATTTTTTGGTCTATTTGCTCTTTTTGGTGACAGGTTCGATTCCTGCAGTAGCCCCGTTTTCTTTGATTGTTTATCCTATTCACATTGTCACGGGTGAGTGATATATTAACCATGTAATGACAGGGAATCATTTCACACAAGTTTCTATATAATATAAAGCAAATTATAATTCTTGTACATACATACATACATACATACATATATATATATATATATATATATATATATATATATATATATATATATATTAAATGAGAAATTTGAAATACTCAATTTTGCTAGAAGAACAAAAAAAACTGAAGTAGATTTGTTAAGTAGGAAAAATGAAACAGTACTAAAATGTGGCATTGCTCAAAATTCTCATCAACAAACATAACTCAACTACCCATACATTAATACACTAAAGGTAATATAATCATTTTACACACATCTTCATCATGAAGAAACATTGAATCAACATTATCTACTGGCTCACATATCCAAGTAAATTAAGAACAATATAATCCACTATTGTTATAAAGGACACTAACATAGGCAATAAATCTAATGGAAAAATCCAGGTTAAGTTCAAAACATCCATTGGAACATAATTCAGCATCCACTTATAGATAACTCCTACACCTAGTCCACACCCCTTGACATGTAACTTATAACCACCAGCAAAACACATACACTACAAAAAAAAACAATAGAACGAAAATAATAATTCCTCCTACCATAGCAACACCCACAAGACTCTCCCCAAATTCCCCAAACAGGAATCTAAAACATACATAATCATTTGCCTGAAGAGGCTCAAAGAGGGCAGAAACATATATATATATATATATATATATATATATATATATATATATATACACACACACACACACACAAGCAGAACTATCTTGTGTAACCTTGGTTTCAAAGTATAGAAAAAATATGACGAATATACTTTCAAAATGGACTAATATCATTGCAGTAGCTGTCTTATGTAATATGTCAGGGAACATTGATTCCAGGAATAGAAATTCATCCTAGATCATACCAGACATTATTTAAGTTGCAGAACTGAATATGAAAGAAAACGTTTTTTGCTTCATTCCTTTTTGATAAATGTGTTGTATTTGGTCTAAAAATATTTCAATGTTTTGTTACTAAACATCTAAAAAAATGAATTTTTTTAACCCTCTCCATACCTGATGTATTTTTATGTTTTGATAATATTGAAAGATTTAGCTATTTTATTGTGGAAGATTTTTTTTGTTATAAAACATACAGGGAAATTTAAATCGAGCATAAAAAAGATATGTCAGTATTTCAAACATGAACACTGCAACTGAAAAATATATATAATTAACCATGACCATATTTGTGACCATAGGGGTGCGAGTGGTATAATGGTTAACAACGTGGACCATAGAATCAGCAAGCCAAGTTCAAACTCTGGTCAATGTTTAGTACACCCTAAAGCCCTTGGGAAAGGCAAGAAACCATGTATTTTTCTACTAGCTATTGGCAAAATAGCTGGACCAACTGGTTTCTCTAGGAAAGCAACCAATGAAGGAGGACAACTGTGAATTCAAACCAGCTCACCTGAAAATGGTGACAAGGGGTGACAACTAGCCACAACCTTGCAGAAATGGTGAAGGCCTTGGTTCAGTAGTGGATCTTAAATGGCTGATGATATCAATAACCATGGTAATACAATAGAAGAAGAGACAGTATGCAATTGAAATAGGTTATATGTATGTCTGTATCTTGTACATATGTATTAATCGAATGTCAAAGACTAATTTTATTCTCATTAAAGAAAAATCAGTCAATTGCAAATTGATCAATAGAATATCAGAATCCTTCCTCTTTTTCACATCAGCTTAAAATGGTTTATTGACTCGGAAATTGAAATTGGTGAACTGTATTGTTCTGTGTTAGAAGTGAGGAAGTGTTAATAGGGGAACATCAATGCCAACACTTGCCGGTATTGAACTGTGGTGAATGACAGGAAGTGTTGCAGGGGGGAGGGGCTGAACGTTGTTATCAATACTTGCCTGCATTGTTCTGAAGAATTAGAAGTAAGGTTGTCTTAAGGACCCAGAACAAAGCAATACATGGTTTTTCAATTGGGAAATTTGCTGGATTTCATTGCAGAAAATTGCTTTATAATTATTTCCTAAATCTTGTTAGATGGGATGTATCAATCATCATGCATGATATGATCGGACTATTTTTTCACAACAATTTGTGTACCTTCCGTAATATACAAAATGCGTTATGATTAGTTGAAAGTATATGTTTTTGTAGATGCTGCTTCCAACGTATGAAGAAAAGCAGATTCAACCACTGTTGTCCTATTGAGCAGTAAGGATTATTTTGTGTAAGTTTCAAACTTTAAAAAAAAAGTTTAAAATGAATGCTCTCTTACTCTAACAGATATACTACGCAACTAATGAAGCTTGAGCTTGTTGATGAATCCACTCAAAAATTTAATCACTTCTTCTGTAGCCAATAGCTCACCCTTCCACGAAATTTCATTGAAATTCATTCAGAACTTTTTTAGATATTGTATGGACAGGAAAATTTTGAAAATATTCTATGATATAGACAGATAGCTACAATATAGGCAAGGTAATTGTGCATGGATCCACTCAAAAATTAATGAATTCTTTTCCAATCTATTTCCCACTCTTTCCTAAAATATCATTGAGATTCATAGAGAGTTTCTGGAGATATTGTGTCGATAGACAGAATATTTGGGTATTAGGGGATATTTTGTGGTTGCCGACAGTAAGTTTGTGTGTAGGGGAGATAATCATGCATTTTTCTACCTTAGAATTTTCTGACCTCTTTTGGAGATTATTATCCATCTGCTTATGAAATTCTTTTGAAATTCATTGGGACATCTGGAGATATTGTGATTACAGACTTAGAAATTTTAGATATTTTGTAGTGTGGACAGATAGCTACATTTTAGCACAGGATCAAAATTTGATCACTCTTCTTTAAATCAATTGCCCACTTTTTCACAAAATTTCATTGAAAGTACTTCTCTCAAGTACTTTTGAAAATATCATGTAGACAGACAGATGGAAAGAACCATATCAAAATATCTGAAAGATACGTTTTATTTAGTCTTGACCATTCTGTACCTTCCATATAAATTTCAATGAAATTTTGTGTAAAGGTGGGCCATAAGCTATGAGAGGAGGCATAAATTCTTTAAGCATATCCATGCACAATTATTTCCCCTATGATTTAATTAACTGTCCACAGCCACAATATATCTCCAGAAGTTCTGTCTGTCCACACAATATCTCCAAAAGTTCTTGTTGGATTTCAAAGAAATCCAGTGGAAAAGTGTACAATCGATTAGGAAAAAAGAGAATATGTTCAGGAGCTGATTCATATACAAAACCTCTCCATGGCTATCTGACCCTGCTATCTTCAAAATTTCTCTTCCTGTTCAGACAATATCTCCAAAAGTGAAATAAATTTCCATAAAGATTTTGTCAAAGTGTGGACAGTACACTACTGAAGCAGTCAAAGATTTTTGAGTGGATCCATGCACAATTATTCCCACTACATCCACTACAAAATATCTAAATTTCTCTCTGTTGACTTGATATCCCCAGAAGTTCTCTGAGAATTTCAATGAAAGTTTATGGAAGAATAGGCTATAGATTGAAAAAGAGGTCATTCAGGATTGGATCCATGTATGATTATCTCCCCTACATTGTTGTGCCTACCATATATTATTTTCAAAACTTCTCAGTCTGTGCAGATAATATCTCCAAAAGTTCTCGATAGATTTCAATGAGATGTATGATTATATCCCCTTCATTCTAGCTAACTGTTCACAGTACACAATGGCTCCAAAAGTTCTCAATAGATTTCAATTTTTTTGTGGAAGGGTGGTAAATTAGCTACAGGAAAAAGGATTGAATTTAGAATGGATCCATCAACAATTGTCTCACTTATGTTATAGCCACCAGTCCACATGCATGTTTAATTTTGAAACAAGGGTTTATGACATTCTATCAGTATCAGATTTATTCTGAACACATTATTTTGAAGTAAAAAACTATTATGACAAGACTTTTTGACTTGTAATAATATGCTTTTTTTATTGAATTTTCCTTGCATATTCAACATCGTTTTACTGTCTCAAATAACTGTTGCTCAATAATCATATATTCCTGGTGACACATGATGTATATAAGCATTATGAGCCATCTCTTTTTCCTTTGAAACATCTACTAAGTGTCAACACATTTTCCTGATCATTCTAGGCTTAGAATAAAGTGTAGCTTTAACTTCACAATGATCTTGACTGCTATACTTGTTTTAATATATCTTTTTTCTTTTTCTTCTTCTTGCGAGCATCTATCATTTCTCTAATTACCACTAACACTTTTAATTTCCATCAGTTCTATCATCTCCAATATCAGAATCAGTGCATTTATTGTCCGCTTTGTAATCATGAAAAAAGCATCTTGAATATTGTTCAATGTCTACTGATTTGACTTTCAGATACATGTAGAGATGTGGTTTAAAAAGCACATCTCACATCATGATTCCTCCACAGATGCATCATGGCGGTATCAGTTTCTAACAGAGAGATTTAATATCCTTTCTATGTAATATTATTACATCGAGAGGAGAAGTATTCTGAATATTCCTGCTATGTGATACTCTGAGTGAAAAAGGTGAATGATAGATATATTTGGAGATCTAAAGATTCATGATACTTTTTCTTCTTTTCATATGCATACCAAAATTGGTTGTGGCTTGTCTCCTGACTATAATAGTTGTGTATTATATTTTCATCATTCGTAGAGTCCACACCAATAGAGCTAGAGGGCAGAAAATTTTGATATTCATTCTTTATCATGTGTACAAAAAATGTTTTTTTTATCTGGTTTCTTGAAAATTCCCACCAAAATAAGTTTTTAGTGGAGGGGTTCCATTTACAATGTAAGTGTATGCTAAATATGTCCATTGGTTTGTGTCAAGCAGTGTTAACATTTGTTTTTTTTTTTTAATTTAGACTTTTTAAAAAGTGTAGAAAGTGATTTATTCATTGACCATCCCTTTCTCCAGATTTTTAATTGTTGCTAAAAGACCTTGATTATATGGCAGTTTTCAGACCTGGTGTTCTTGATTCTTGATTAGTATTTTCCTTATCTTTCATCTTCTCTTAGTTACTTTTTATTGCAACTTACTCAGACCTCAAGAAAATCAAATGTATGGTAATGTCAAAACAGCAGGATAATTCAAACTGTCAATTGTACATTGGTAAACAAATGATTGAATGAGAGATCAATTTTAAATACTTTGGTAGCTTCATATCACATGATATTAGAAGGGATATAGTAATAGAAAGGAGAACTGCCATTTTTTAAAATTAACTTTAAAAAAATGAAACCTATTTTCATCAAAAGATACATTTTTCTAACAACAAGACTTGGACTATTGAAATATTTCATCTGGTCAATCTTGGTGTATGCTTCTGAAACATGGACCATAATAACAGAACTGCATTGAGATTAGGAAGCAATAAGAATGTTGTTTTTCAGAAGAATGATGAAAATTTCACGGAGAGATAAGATATCAAATGAGGCAGTACCCCAATGTGCCAACACAAAAAGATCATTATTGAGAATATTAAATGAGAGAAAGCTTAAATACCTTGGCTATGTCATCAGAAAAAGGGAAATTGAATGCTTTACATTATGTGGCTGTACATCTGGCAAGTATGGAAGGGGAAGACAAAGAAGAAGCATGTAATGTGCAAGGCACATGAAGATTCTAATTTCATTATTAATTTTTTTACTTGCATTTTCTTCCATCTTAATTTTTTCATCTACTTTTTATCATGCCTTACTCAGGCCTCAGTCTATGCGAGTGAGTGAAAACAATGCGGATCAGAAATAAAGGATAAACTTTTCAATGACGCTCAAACTCATGTCCCTTATTCCTCAGGGAAGCCTTTCTATACATATTAGCTGCTCATACTAACTGAGCTTTAAACCTTACCTTTATTCTTACCCAATCACTCTCTGTGCCATAATTACTATTGTATCTATTTACACTATTAGTATTAGTAACAACATGGTAGTGATAGGATGACTGCCTTTTTTTTAAATTAAAGTATTTGTTGATTTTAATGAATTGAAAGGCTGTCATCATGTCTTTAGATCTTCTTTGCATGAACTCGATTGAAAGTCACTTGCTCCGTTGAAGTGAGCCCAATGTTGCCAAATTAACTATTTTGGGCTAGAGCTGACAGAGTGTTTTTATAACTTATCAACAAATGAAAAAAATTCTACAATAGCTGAAAATCTGGCCAATTTCTAAAATGATTAGTAAGGTAATTAAAAGTAAAACGTTTCATACTCATTGATAATATCTTATTGAGTCTTAGCTATTTCATTTGATAAGTGGACATTAAATGAGTAAATAAAAAAATTTAGATTAGAAATTTTAGCAGATTTCAGAGACAGTTTCAGAAATTTGCACTCATTCAAAACTTTCTGGAGCCCTGCTGTTTTATTTCATTGACAAATATTTTCATGGTCGAACCTTTCACAGCCTTACTTCAAGATCTGTTTTTCTTACTTCAATGAAACATGACATCAACTCCCCATTTTCAACTTAAGGCCTTATTTTAGTTGTATTTTAATTGCTCTCAACATGAAATTAACTTTAATCTGATAATTCTTTCAATTGACAAAAAAATATCTTATGGCTGTACTTTAATTATTGAATTTACATGCAAAACTGTAATTTAGTAACAAAATCAAACAAACAATAATTTATTCTAATACAAAATTTGATAATTACAGAGATGAAATTAGTCTAAAAAACAAGTAATGAAGATTTTTAATGAATAGAATTATTTATTTGGTACGACTTTTCCACATCAGTGAAGTAAACCCCTGAAATTAAAAGTGAGAATGGTTTTCAATGAAGACAATAAATAAAATTCATAACAACTTTTGTTTTTGTCAAATGAAAAATTCCATTGAAACCGATGAAAACAATTGCAATGCAATCATAATAATGTTTAAAATTGAAAACAGGAAGTTATAGCTATGTTTTGTTGATGTGAGAAGAACTGATACTACTTTTTGATCTTGATCTAAAGGCTGCAAAGGGCTGGAACATGAAACTGACATAATGTCAAGTTTGATGGTCCACATATTTGCTGCATTTATCAAATTTTGTTCAGTCAGTAAGAAGAAAAGTTTGCTATGGTCGTTAACGCCCAAATTTGTTATATATTGTGGTTTGTCATAGTAAGGGTTTATTGTATGTATATCACAGACACACAGTTCCTCAAAAGGTACAAAAACTCTTATTGCTCTATCATTATTTCAAAACAAACATTGAATTCTAAACTAAACTGATTATTGTTTCCTGTTTACAATATTTATCTCTCTCTGGAAAACTGCTAACAATCATATTTTTTCATATTCTGTCGTTGGACATATACTTTCCCCAGGATTTGCCACACTTCTCTATCATAGGTGTCATGGAGTCAATACTGAATTTGCCAAGTTTGTTGCTCCATCTTGTATTCTGCTAGACTTGTTTGCTCATGTGATCTCTGGGGATCCATGTCTTGAATCGTGATGTCCAGTGATTGTTTGCCATTCTTGCGACATGATTAGCCCATTGCCATTTGAGTTTTCTGATGAATTCTATGATGTCTACTGATTCTATGATATAAATTTCACAAGTTAGGAGCATAAATGAAAAATGAATTCCCCACAGATTTTGTGCAGAAGGGAAATTTAGTGCATTTTTTTAGGTATATACCTGTGGTACAAAGGATTGTGAGAATTCTACATATCCAGGTAAAAGCTCAAGTTCTGAAGTGGGTGACGAGAGCTGTCAATTTAGCATGTTTCTTGTTTTGGCATTTAAGCGCCATTTTTCAACTATTTTAGCCATTTCAGCTGGAAAGGTCAGCAATGTTTTATAGCAGGTTTTGGTATTTTTTACGTTTTTTATTTGGTCAAATTAGTCAAAAAAGTTTTGTTGAGTTGGCAACACTGGGATTGGCACCCTCATCAACTACCCTGAATGACACTAACCCTAGGAACACCAATGAGTAGCAGCAATATTATCTTTTCTTTTTATTTATAGATGAAGCTTTGTCAACCATCATCATCATTAATTTTTGGCAAGTATTTTTTCATCTTAATTTTCATGGTTTGCTTTTTTATAGACAATTGTGATGAAAATCCATAAAAAGACATTGATTTATCTAACAAAAAAAAATAGTTATGTATCAGACAGCAGTTTTCAAAGCCAAGATATTAATGCTCATTTTCAAGGCAAACAGGCCCTTAAAAGATATTCATAACACAATTTTTGTAAACCACGTTTGGGCTTGGTTTATGGCTGAGATAGTTCTATATTTCCCATCAGTGTCACTAGTCAGTGTTTGAGCCCAAGTAAAAGCTAGAATTTCAAATGCTGATTTTCAAAGTAGGTAAGCCCTCTTCTACATGAAAGATTGGTGTAGCACAATCTTTTAACCTGATATCCATGTATTTGACCATTTTCTCTCAGCTAGTGGCTGTGGTAGTTGTGTATTTCCCACCAGTTCCTATAGAAAACTGTCAATTAAAACAATACAATTTTTTTTTAGTTTTCAAGTTTGGCTGGCAAGTTATTTATGCATCACATGTACAGGCCATACCAATGGAACTAAAAGGCTGAAGATTTCAGCAAATACCACGGCAAAAAAAATTCGAGTCAAGAAAAAACATTTAAAAAAAAAAAATCCCTGCAAGAAGGTTTTTTGTAGGGGTTCAATTTGCAATTTAAGTTTACACCAAATTGATCACTTAGTCTGTGTCTGGCAGCATTCACACTTGTTTTTAGAAAATTCAGACCATTTTCTATGATCACTGTTCAACAAAATGCAAGAAAGTAACTCATTCATTCATCATTCCTTTTTCCAATTTCTTAATTGATCACTCCAAACACAACATGCTGCCAAAAGATATTAGTCAAGTGATGGTTTTTTATTGAATGAGTAACCAGTCCTATTTTTATATCACTCATAAAGAATCAAGAATTATTTATCTCTTACAATGAATTTCGGAAGTGTACATGTATTTACTTGTGTCTGTTTGTACATCTGTTTGTCCACATGATATCGCTGAAAGTTCTCAACTAATTATGAATTGAATTTTGTTGAGGTCTTCACTATGGGGTGGGTCGATGAATTCGTTTTTGATTGAGTAACATTTTTATTATTCTGCAAATGATGAAGTGGAAGATGAACAGTTGATAAAAAGGCTGAATTTAAATTTCAAAGGATATCTTTTATTTTCATTCAGTTTTTAGTTAGTGTATAGCATTGACAGAGGTGTACACTAAGTGTTTCCTAGTTTCATTTTGTAATGAATAAGATTGATATAAGTATTAATGAATGATAGTTTTAGTTTGAAGAAAACTATTCTTTTATTATTCTTGACTTTGAACCAAGCAAAATAATCTATTCTTCCTTTCACTTCAAAAGATTTCCAACAGTGAATGTTTCATTCACAATGATGTCATTCAACAATCTAGGTTTTCATTCTTTTCCATCTCAAACCAGACAGAAGTACATGTTATTCTCTGTATCTATAAAGAAGATGAAAGATTGAAAGATTTATCATGAACAAGACTATTCTTTTGTAATGCTCCTAGATTGGGTCAGACAAGAACATTTTCTACTTTCCCAATGTTCAAAGGAACTGCATGACAGGAGAACAAGGTAGGGACAAAGCTTAATGCAGCTCTGACTTCAATGAGAAGCAGGTACACAATTGGAACTTTAGAGCAATGAGCAAACTCAAAGAGAGATGTTGCTGAAATGGCTGGAAGCAAATCTTGCATATTTTCAGATTCTTTCTTTCTATTATCTGGGAAGCAGAAAAATCTCCGGACTTTCATTTCAGGAGAGACCAAGAGAATTAATAACCAGACCATATGTATCCATATGGTAGCTGATCAAACTGAGATTATGATCAACTCTTTAGCTCCTTGTAAACTCTTCTTGACTAATCAACATCAGTATAAATTAGACAAGAAGTACAAGTATAGTTCCCTCTTCGCACACAAGGTGATCAATGTGTGCACAAAAGGTTACTTGGCTAAAATAATGTAATGATTACTCATCTAACAACAATTGCCCAAATCTCTGTATGTATAAGTGTATGCACTGCGATAACTAGACAACTGGCCATTGAATGAAATTAACATCCATCAGATATATTACGCAGTAAAGTGTCAAGTTGATATTCACCAGATATATTAGTCATCACACATGGCAGTGCAGTGACAAGTCTAAAGTCATTTAAATCAGCGGTTCTTGTGAAATTTAATAAAAGTAAATAAAACATTAAAGTTTAAACATCTTTCTTCATAGTTTATATAAATCATCTCCCTTTACGCATGCTCTTTAGAATTATTTAAATTTAGATGTGAAATATTTAAATTGGCAACACTGAAGAAAAGTAACTGAAATACTTTGAAGTTATATTTGTATGATGGACAGATATTTATTTTACATGATAATTATGGGAGGCTGCCCTACACATCATAAAGTCTGGCCCCTTGCAAAACTAAAGCTTTTGAATGGGCAGTACCCTATCAAATATGATAATGATATATCAAAATTATGCCTATTGAAAATAATCTCTTAGCTAACTATTTCTGTTAACAAATTAGTTGATTTTTCAAATGCCACAATTGTGATGGATGTAATTGTTATTGATTTATTACTTATTGATGTTTCATTTAATGGAACAACAAATTGGACAAAGTAGTTTAAAGTATAAAATCAAATTTCAATGAAGTACGTTACTTTGTAGAATGCGATCATACACTTACTTGTATTATTTGAAAAAATGCCAATACTGTTTTCATAGTCATGAGAAATAGCCAGTGTCGAAACATTTCCAAGTCTACATTTGCACAAAATTTTAGTACACATACTTTTGTCAAAGAAAAAAAAAAAATACTCAACCAAAGAATTTTGCTCACATTGTCTATTTGGAATTATAGGGAAGAATGCGTACAAGCTATAATCACTCAACTTCATCTCTTTTTGTTTGGTAACCACTTTCTATAAAGCATAATGCAGGTTGCCTTAGCAATTTGAAGGAAAAAACCTCTCATAAGTCAAAATGGCTTTAAACAAAGCAGCAATTACTATTAATTTATATGGGAAAAGTTTTTGAGCATTTCCAGATCAAAAAAATTGTGATGATATGTTAGGCTGAAATTGAGGTGGTTGGAGGTACAGGAGACTGGGTTGAAGGAGAGATTGGATGAGGGTGCACATCATGTCTATGAAGGCCTGCTGCAAATTATTCCCTTGGTCTTAGCTATCTCTTCCTCTGATGATCTGACTTCTCTCTCTCCTTCTAGTCTGCATACTGAGATGGCTGTCTTTTCAATGACTTAAGGTGATTGATTTGTTTGATGTCCACATGATAAGCATTTCACCATAGGATCAGGTTGCTGTTTTGGGGCAGGGGGGAGTAAATTCAATCTTTCCCTAAAGGCATAAATACAAAGTAAACACCTACTGTCTTATCTAGATTATGAACCCTGATTTCATTTTCTGTGTTGTTAATCATTAGGACACCTGCACCTTCAATGTGATGTACTTATCTTAATAAATATAATCTCATCAAATATAAAACTGAATAATTGAGAGAGAGGGAGAAAAACTAGTTTTTTTTTCTATTTCTGGACAATAAAACAATTGGTTCACTTCTATAGGAACTTTAGTTGAGCACATATCTCTTCTTCTGGTGACATCTAACAAATTATAAGCCCCTGTCAGGTTTATTTTCACCCAGTCAAGGGAAAGAGAATGGTGCTAACTTTGTAAAATGGAGTTAATTGCTGTCTGGAGCTCATGAGAGACACACAATTGTAATGTAGAAGTAGCACGCAAAACTGATCTTGATGGAAAGTTGGTGATAGATTATCAAGGGATTTTGTGTCAGGATGGACAACACAAATTAGACTGCACTCAGGCTACAACAGTAAAGCGTTACAAAATCTCTCTACTCCTTATTACCTCTGCCAATAGAGTTGAAGAGATACATGTATTCAGTCATATGTTTCCTTCTGTCCACTTGATATCTCAACAAGTTCTTCATGAATTTCAATCAAATTTTTAAGTAAGGGAAAACCAAATAAATTTTTGGGCAGATTCAAGAATTCATTTTGGATTAAGAAAGTGTACGGCATTGGCAGATGTATCTGGGTATTTCATAATTTAATAAAAATATTTAGTATCTTCCATTTTATCTGTTTCTCTGCAACACCATTAAGTTTAACCAAGAAGAACCTATTGATTTAACTTAGATCTTGGCAATTTTCACAATTATCAATAATCAATATGATTCTATTTTGAGCCTTTGTAGTCTTTACACAGATAATTTTATTCCTTTTTAATATTCCAAGATTTAAATTTTCATCAATTTGAATATCCAAATTACTCAATTCCAGTGCTTCAGAATCAAATGGTTCAGATACTTGATAAAAATGGCTACTGATCAATGAGTGTATAGAACCTACAATGACAGAAGATTACAGGGTTCAGGCAAGAGGATGACTTCACTGACACTGGATCAAGGGAGTGGCAGAAATTCTCAAGTACCATAGCCTGTCCATCACTTCTTTCTTGCCAACAACCACTGTCCTGCTACAGCCCTCTGTCTACTGCGCAGGAGTGGTCAGCAGTTTTTGTTGGATTGTTGGCAGAATTTATGCAAAGGGATGCGGTGTAGTAGTCATTTCTAATGCGGCTGATTGTCACGTGCCAGAAAAACATAATAGAGAGATAATTGGTATTTGTTTCTTCTTACCTTAACCTCAACAAGGATCTGATACTAGGTCAGTTTAATGTGGGGAAACTACATATGCAGCCGGTTGGGTGGGAAAACCCGGGGAAATCCAATCTTGCTCCTGATGATTTATATATTGTCCTTTCTAGGTTATTTATCAGTTCTAATCTTTTCTCAAAATATTTAGAATTCAAAATCCAACCTACTTCTTCAGTGGCTGATATTTTTGTTGTTTTCCAAAATTTCACCTACTTTTCCAGTGGTTGATATCTAGGTTGCTTACCTAAGATCTTAATTTCATATCTCCTGAGAAATTCTAATACTTAGCTTCTCATTTGTGATGTGAACTCTGGAAAGGGGTCAAGACAATTCAGAGCTATTTGTCATTTTCTATTTTGATCTTTTTAGGCCAGGCTTGGTTTTTATTTAAACCTCTATTTTCGGGTCATTGACAGAAGTGACAACACATACCCTGGTCTGAACCCTCATTGTCTCAACTTGCTGGCTGTTTTTCTTTCACTTCCTTATTTCTTTTTCCACAAGAGATATAAACAGCTTCTCTCCCTGCACCTGAGTCCAGTTGTCTGGACTGTTTACTCATGCTAGTGTGACCCATCTGTCAAACTGTATGATGCTGGGTTGATAGTGCGGGAAAAGCAATTCTGAATGGGTGACACTCTTAAACTGTTGTTAACAGCTGAGTTAGCTTAAGTTTAAGCAGTAACTGCTGCTTAGCTAATAGAATCTGACTTCAGTGGTTTTTCCATCTTGCCACAAAAGTTAATTTTTAAAATCAGATTTTAAAATTGTACAAATCAATTGATAAATTCTTGATGTTAATTATTGAAAATCTAATAAAATTGTTTTGCATTTTATTTCATTAAGTAGTCACACCTTAACGCCAAGTATTTGATTGATGATCAATGTAATGAATTCTTCAATAAAATGATCTCACTCAAAATGATGAATACAATTTATTGAATGTACGCTCATTTCAATACAGAAACTGAAAAGGATTGGATGTATACACACATACACACACAAGTACAAGTCCTAAGGTCCAACATTCTTTCAGCAAAAGGTTTCATTCATGTTTAGGATTGGTTTGGGTTACTATCAATTGATTCTATAATTACAAATCTTGTGGCCCTACCTTCTTAAATAAAAAGTTTTATTTACATTTACTATTAGTTCGTATTTTTGTAAGTACCAAGATACCCAAAAGATGTTGTTGGGGTATAATAAGTGGATAGAGAGGTTTTGTTGAGCTGATATTGTATAATCTAATCTGGTGACCTATGACACCTAATAATCTGACCTAATGTCTAATCCGATCTGGAACTCTGGAGGTTGGATGCTACATGTACATATACTTTTCTTGATTTAAATTTGTATAAATACCTGAAAATAATAAGCACTTTTCTGATCAACATCTTAAGTCTTTTAGTGTCCATCATTGAACATGGTCTTCCCCAAGATTTACCAGAACTTTCTATCATGGGCGTCATGAAGCCAATCCATTCTGAACTTGTCTAATTTGTTATGCCATATTATATTTTGTTGGTCACAGTTCGGGAAATGATCTCTTAGTATCTATGTTATGAATCAAGTTGTCTATCCATCTCGCAACATGACCAGCCCATTTCCATTTGAATTTTTCTAATGGTTTCTATAATATCTCCGTTCTTTCACAAATATACTGTGCTATCAAGCATGAGTCTCACCTCTGCACTTTGCGTGGTTCTTAGTTTGAGGCTTAATCTTTTGGTTTGGTTCCTTGCTTTTGCTTCATAGGTGAGTATTTGGAGGATGTATTGGTTGCATACCCTTCTTTTCAAGACTTATGGGATTTTCTTGTTCTTGAAAGTGCTGTCTCGCCCAAAAGCTTGTCTACAGTGATCCTTTATTTGATTTCTCCTTCTCTTGAGGATTTATGTTGTCCTATAATGTAGATGTAGTGCTGTACTTTCTTCAGTTCTGCATTTTTGATTTCAATCATTGTGACTTTGTCCTCTACATGTTTGTAGTACATGACATATGGTTTATTAAAGTTCACGTGAAAACCAACTTTCTTGCTTTTTCATTCAGTTTGTCAGTCTAAGTTTTAGAGGATTATTTCAAGGCAGGCCTTGAAGAGTTTGGATAAACTAATATCACCTTGTCTTAAGCCTACCAGTTATAATGGAATTGTGTGGCTGATATAAATGTCCAAAAATTTCATCAGTTAAAATGACTCATATTTGATTTGCTAGTTGGTTTAGCATTTTTGGAAGAATAATCAGTTTTCTAAATGATCTAAGTTGATTATCTAAGATTGCTTTGAAACAATTATTCATAAATATGCATAGCAAACCTTTTATATTGATATCATAAAACTGAAATGAATTTTAGAGAAACAATTTGATGGTTAAAATCAGTAAAATTGTAGTAGTGAGTGGTGGAATCACTGGGTCAAATTAAATTTTTTCTATAGGTCTGTCCAGAAAGTAGCCAGCCATTCAATTTAAATGAAAGCTTATTTAGGGCAATGACATCTAAATCCCCCACAAAGTATCACTACTACGAACTCTCATTCTTATCCAAGCATCCCTTCCAATTTTCAAAACACTCTACAAAGTCTGCTATTAGGATTGCCCTTAGCTACCTTATCCTATTCTCTTTAATCTCGTCTATAGTCTGAAATCTCTTTGCAAAAAGCTTGATGCCACAAGTGGACTGTGGGGAGGTTAGAAGGCCTGAATGAATTGTTTTTCAGTTGAAAACTCTGCTCGAGGTGTGAAAAATGATTTGCTTGGTCATTATGAATGAGACCGTCACACACTACACTAGCTCACTCAATGGTATTGGCTCAAGCATGTGCAATGAGGTCTCTACTCATTGGTTACCAAGTTTTTTTGAGGCTGTGCATACGGCTCTTGAGATATTCAAAATGACTTGATAATATCTGGACAGACCTTGAAAATTTGGGTAGGAAGAATTTTGCTCTTTAAACTATATTATCAACCATAAAATGATGGTTCAATTTTGGCAGACAAAATTTATAGTTATTAGCTTTATGGCTCTGTTTATATTTGTTAATATCATCCAGTGAATCAGTCAAAAAGCTCAAGTCAAACAAGTTCAAGGATTATCAGTAGTTGTTTGAAACAGTTAAAAACACAATCATCAAGGATATTGATTTGTAGGGTAACTAATTCTATGACCATTAATTTCATATTAACTTCATTAAACCTGATTATTCATTTTGAGTTCAAGGGAAGACTCTTTGATTATCAAGATGAAATGAAACACATTTTGATTGGGAATTTAGAAGGTTTGTCAGCACATTCTCCACCCTTTAACCTTTTAGACTGATGAGCCTCAATTACCCAATGAAATCGCTGAACTGCATCAAATAAAAAATCAAATGGCATTTAAAGTATCTGTAAATGTCTTTTTCAATAAAAATCATTGATAAAATAAATTGGGCAGAAAGTATAAGCAAAGTATGTCCGGAAAGTCTCAATTTTTTAATATAAATAAAAAAAAATGAAAATTATTTAGGACAGCACATATATTATTTAAGGTATGAGTATCCAAGCAGGTAACAGCATGGAGAATGGAGTCAGCAAGCCTAGTTCAAACTCCTGTTGAGACAGTTTGAACTTACTTTGCACTCTTGCCCTTGGGAATTCATGGTACTAGTGGAAGATGAAAAAAAAAAATTTAAAAAAAAAACATATTATATTACAGAAAAAAAAAAATGAAACAAACCAATCTATTAAAAAGATCAATATAAATGAATTGATCCGAGCAGAGAAATCCGACTCTTGAAATTTGATTAGAGGTTCCTCACTGATCAGTGAAAAAGGATGCTGCATTCCAGTCTTGATCTGCCACAGAGGAATTAAAATCTCCTTCCCCATTCATCATTTTTGATTGTTTTATCCACAAAGATGATCAAAAAATATAAGGAAAAAAGAGATTATCTTTGGTTACCAAATAACTGGTATATACAACAGCTCAGAGATTTTGAACTTCTCATGTATAAAAAAATTTTGATTTACTTATCAAATAACAGATTGCTACATATGAAATCTCATCTATTAAATACTAAGATGCATGATGATATAAACAACAAAAAATGGTAAGTATTTAATCAAAGCGTGACCCATTCAAAGCAGCAAATTTTTTCTAATGATGATCATGAAGTTCAAAATGCTTGAAAAGATGATGATTTGTAGGAAAAATATCATGCTGTGAGACTTCATTACTCAATTCTCTAAGCTTAGACACAGGTTGCGGTCTGAAACTGTCATGGACCCATATCCAACCTTTCCTATTGCCTTGAAATCCTAGTCTTCAAAAAGTGTTGGGACCGTTGTTTCTAGGTTGATGGTCACTGCTGTTGATAATTCTTCATCATTAAGAACAGGTTTTGGTCTTCTTTATAGTTTATCATTGCGATCCATATTTCCAGACCTAAACTTTTGGAGCCAACACTGAACATTTCACACGGTTGCAGTATTTTCTTTGAAAATAAAATTTATCATCATCATTAGTCTTTTATCGTCCGTTGTTGGACATAGACTTTCTCTAGGATTCACCACACCTCTCCATTAATATTTTCTGAACCAGTCTAGTTCGTCTCACCATCTCATATTCTGCCAGCCTTGGTTCCGCATTTAATCTCTGGGGATCCATGTTGTGAGTCATGATGTACATTGTCGGTCATTCTTGCAACATGGTCAGCCAATTGACATTTGAGTTTCTTGATGGTTTTTATGATGTCTTGGACTCCTGCTCTATGATCTCTCAATGTGATGTTGAGTATCATTCTCTCATGTGCACATGGCATGGTTCTCAGTTTACTGTTCTGTCTCTTCCATTTTCATTATACTGCTGAGTCTCCCTTGTAATAGAACTTTTTGTAAATATATATACATATATTTTATACCCAGTAATACTTTAATATTCAAGCACATATAAATATATTCATTTTTATTAGATTTGATGTCTATCTAATTATTTTCTTCTGTGAAGCCTAACACATTTATAAATGCTCCATTTATGTGAAACTTATCAGCACTCAAAGCTAAGAAGATTTTGTTAAGAAGGTCTCAAAGGTAAATGTAATTGCTAATATAGCAACCGGACTGGTAAATAACTAAATAAAAACTGTCACGTAACCAGTGGTAGCATGCAGTGTTGGGGGTGATCAATTAAGAATTGGAAAAAGTGATGATCCATGAATACATTACTTCTCTTGCCTTTTGATGGGCCATGATCATTGAAAAATATTTGTATTTTCAAAAAACAAGTGTGAATGCTACCAGGTACAAACTAAGGAACCAATTTAGCATACACTTACATTATAAAATGATCCCCTCCTAAAAGCTTTTTTTTTTCAAGACATAATGAGCAAATGTTCAAATTTTCAGCACTCTAGTTCTATTGATGCTATCTGTACACATGACATATAATCAGCCAGCCAGAACCACTTGAAAACTGAACAAAACTGGTTGATGGTTTCTAATAGGAGATGGAAAATTGTTTTGAATTTGATTGAAATTTCAGAAAGATGACAAAGTCAAAATTGACAAGTCTTTCATAAGTTTTGAAGGTCAAAACTAAAGGATTAGAGTTCATAACAAATTAAAATAAAAAGCATCAGAAAATGAACAAATCAATACTTTGCATGAAATTTCAATATGACAACATAAAAGGCAAATTTGATTTTAAAATTGATTAAAATCTTGCAGTTTATAAATATGAGAAATTCCAAAGCTAATATATCTTTTGTAAGCTTCCTTAGTTAATATTACCAGCAAACAGAGTCTAGGAAAATGATCTTTTAGAACGTTGAGAAATATTGTATAACTAGCATAGTACCTTTAAAAAATGTAAGGATAATTTATATATGAATTGACATTTCTATTGGCATCGTGTGTGGTCTGTCTAAGATCAAAATGGCACTCCCAAGCCCTCTGAATGAAATCAGTGTGGCATCTATGCATTCATTAAATAATGTTGCTTGTATGGCTTTATTTTGAGATTTAAAAACAGGAACTTTAAGTAAGAAAAAAGAAATCTTAATATAATCTGCATAACAAGGCATGTATTTAGTCATGTTTTTAGGTTCTGAATGCTAAATTTGTGAAAAAAGTTTTTTTCAATAGAATTAAATTGTTTATTAAATCAAACCAAGTATTTTTTCTATCCTGCTAAAATTCTGTTTAGGATATATACATATATATATATATATATATATATGTATATATATAGATATAGATATAGATATAGATATATACGTGGATACACTTCATGCGTTATATATGTGCATTGTATATCAGTAATAGTCTTCTGGTATGTCTTCCTTAATTAGAGTCATTATGGCTTAGTGTTACATCAATCCTGATGTCATAAGGAATATTGAAATCAGGATTCCTCAAAACAGAAATGGGAGAAATTCTATTAGCAATAAGTGCTTTTTGAAGAAAAAGGAACTTAAAACAAGTAAAAATATTCTAAGAACAGGGAATTTGGCTTTCATAACTGTCATGTAGTCTGTCTTTTTTTTAAATGGCTGACACTTATCAAGCACTTAGATGCAGATCTCCTTACCAAAGCCCATTCTCATGATTGTACGTTGTCACTGTGATACAAATGGGAGTGGTACTAAATTAAGCAGCTGGTATTGGGTATTAGATAGAGTAATACAAAAATGGAGGCATCATCGGCTACCTTACCGTGTTCTCCTCAATCTCATCCATGATCCATTTTAGCTCTGGGAAAAACTAAAAGGCACTTGGAGCCAGATCTAGACTGCAGGAGTGCTGGCAGATCTTTGTTTTTCCAACTAGGCTGTAAATGGGCTGACAGACCCATTATTTTGTCAGAAAACCCTGCAAGAGATGTGTAGATCTACTCATTCATCAATCGTGAATGTGAGAGTCACACAGTACACAAGCACACTCAAGGATACCTCAATGCCAACACAGTAGCTCCAAGGGAGAATCTCTGTTTACATATGTGCAGTCAGGTTCTTTCTGATTGGCTATCAAGTTACATTATGTCCATGCAACAATGCTCGAGATATTAAAAATGGCTGGATACTTTTTACACAAACCTTGAATTTACACTCTTTTCAATAAGAGTGAAACCATCTGCCCACCAAAATCATATTTGAAGCAATAATGTGAGATGATACATTAAGACCAGGCTTATATAGACTTTATTAAATAGCATATATTGATTAACACAGTTTGAATTTGTAAGTAAAAAAGCTGATACAAGGATGATAAGGTTTAAATGATAACAACAATTAAAATATTTTCATTTTATGAACTAAATTCCACTCAATTATTTTATTGTGCAATGAAGATTTTAGGCTGCATCCTAGAGGGATATTTAGTAGAAAATACTGTATCAACCTATGAATAATTCTTTTGGTTTGGCAAAGGGTAACTTTTGTCATTCAAGTTGAGAAAATAGTTTACATTGGAGAAAATAGCTCAGTCAAAAAGAAAAAAAGTTTATATGCTCTCTAGTCCCTCAGTTGTTCTGTTTTACTCACTGAAAGGAAAAGAGACAAATGTCTGCCAAGTGACCTAGACATAAATAAGGACAGAAAAAATGAAGGAAACAATAGCTGAATTAGATAATGAAGCCTGCCACAGTCACTTTGCTTAAATAACTATAAGGAAAAGGGACCAGAATCTATGTATGTATGTATCTATCCATCCAAGTTTTTGTCTATTTCAGTACCTTTACCTCTACTAATAAGGTATATTCACTCATGATTGTCTATTTGTCTACATGATATCTCAAAAAGTTTCCAATGACATTTTATGGAAGGGTGGGCCAGGGATCGCGGAATAATTAATCAAATTTAGGGGTCTATACTGGAATTTATTTTTCTATTTTCTTAAGAATGTGTAACTATTTTTCTGCTTCTCTGATGTAATAACACACTAATAGCATTAGTGACATTATAATGGGAGAATATTTGTAGCAGTGCAACTGCTCAGTTTTTAGTGACAATAGCATTGCTAGAGGTATGCAATCTCAGAGTGCTTCCAAGTTTTTTCTAAATTTTTATAGATAGAAAAGGACAGAAACAAAAAACAAAAAAAATAAAAACTAAATTTAACCGGGAGTTCTAAGCAGAAAGAATATAAATTGATTGATATAATCTTCTAAAGTTCATCATAATGTAATGTTTATGAAAATATTCTGGGTGAGATGTGAACTAACTGATATAAGCAGATAAGAAAACCCAATGAATAACAATGGATAATCAATATTCAAAAACAGATATAAACCTGTTATCAACTTTGATTAAGTAACAATTGTTGGTGGGTAAGTCATAACTCTTGTTTTCTGATATTTACTAACCTTGGCTTAGATTGGCACGAGGCCAAAAATGTTAGGTACTTCATGAGAATTGAACTCACTACAGTAGTAATAATATCTTAGTTTAGATTGGCAGGAGGTCACAATCATGGAACACCCAGTAAAAATCAAACTCATCAGGCCAGCAAAATGGGCTTGCCAGTCATTGTGCTATAGTTGGAAGTGTACAACATTCATTTATTGAGTGAACACAGATTACATACTTTCTAGTGTTAACTTCATTATGTTTCAAAAGGTGTCAATGGGAGAAAGATATAAACAGATTGAAATAAGATAACTCTACTATTATTCTGCTTGTTCCAATCTTCCTTCGTTGGAATGATATGCTTCAATAACATGAAGAAGGATTAGGTAGTTTGATAAGAGTGTAGGGAGAGAAAAAGCAGAAAAGAAAAATAGGTAATTTACTGAGGGAATGAGAAAATTTTTACACATTAAAGCATTCAGTGATGGAAATAGAAAGTTCAGCTAGTTGGCATAAAAGAGGAAAACAAGGGTGTCCATTGTCAATTTGCGGATAGGGCAGGGAATGATATGTTCCAGGGATGAGGGGAAAGATATACTTGGAATATATATTAGCAGTAACCCTATTACCAGCAAAAATTTTTCATATAGGTACATTAAGTTGGAGTTACATAAATTGATTGTACTGCACCATAATCCACTACTGATTATAAGGTTCCAACTTTCAAAGCCCAGCTCTAGTGTTGGTGAGGAGCAAATGCCTCGTTTGCAAGAGAACATCCATCGGAGAAAACTGGGGAGTGAATGAACCAATGAAAAAAATAAAGTAAAAAGAAATGAGCAGAATTTGAGAGAAAAGAGAATAAAGGCAAGAATAATTGATCAAAGAGACCAATCAGAAGCAGTTTTATTCAAGACATGGCATTTGACCCGCCCAAGAAAGTGAACAACTTTTTTTCAGTGCTATCAATAAAAAAAGATGAACATAGTCTACATATGTCATCAGCAAACTGTGTTTAGAAGATGACTTCTTAGTAGAGATCATTTAGGCCAATGCCAGCCAGCCATAGTCTCTGGTGAAAAAGAAGTGAAAGACCCATAATAAAAACTCTATTTCTCTAAAGTGTACCTTGTCATGTCTTTTATGCACATAGCCTTTATCTGGGAAGGATAGGGATTATCTTTAATCCAGAGGAATAATAAAAAATGTTCTTTCTGTCGAGTAGACATTTTGTCACCTAAATATTCACTAGGGGATTAGCACTGAATACTAACACATTCTTTGATGCTGTAGATAGCAAAAAGAAAGTTTTCCTTTCCATAGAATAAGTTTCTCTCTCAAGCACATGATATTTAATACAGAAAGAACTATGTGATATTTCTTACATGCATAAGAAAAATTGAGATCAATACTAAGTTGAGGCTATTACTAATTCTTATGTGTGTGTTTGTGTGTGTTTTAAGGGATTGGGTAAAATGTACCTTTTCTCTCCGGGCATCGCTTGAAAGTTAATATTTTGCTCAAGTTTTATAGCTGAACAGATATATTGAGTGTAAAAAGTATCCGATACATTTAAAAAAGGTTATTGTAACATACATATATACCAACAAAACTGACAGAATTCAGACCAAAGATTTTTGATTTAGCATTTTTTAATCTTTGGTACAAATCCTGTCAATTTTGAAGCTTTATTTGGATATCAAAATGAACTCTTTGAAATGTATCAGATACTTTTAGAACTCACTGGGAGATATGTTTTCTTATATCTGACTTCCAGAGACAAGGTACTGTTACCAGTCAGTAATTCTGTCGGTCTAACATATTCATCTTGTTTTCATTTAGGCTGACAAATACTTAAAATATTCTATTAATAGCATTCCTTTTAAAAAAAAAAAACAATCCAATCTTTCTAAAAGAGTCAACTTAAGCCTGAATACAAGGTCAATGAGAAACAGACACAACTGTATGAACAACATTACAACCTTATTATTTAACTCCTAATTTCATATAAAAAAATTAAGATATTGACAACAGGGAAATTAACTTCTGGTCAAAGTTACCTCCTCTCAACTGTGGGTCAAGTTTTAAATCTATTTTCCATTTCATCTGACTTATTATTTCTAACAAGTTTTATTTCCTTAAAATCTCCACAGTCAATAAGGAGAGGTACCAAGGACCTCATGGTATTAAGAGTTGAATTATAATTGTATTTACATGTAAAGAGAAGAGTGGCATGCTGAGTTAAAAACCCAGCAACAACAACAAATCTTTCAAAGATTGGTTCAGCATCATAGAATACATCCAGTGTGAAAAAAGGATGTTTCCTACTAAACACCATTTTTTTCCTTTGCTAGAAAGAAATCCAAAACAACCATAGATGAACCTAAGAGAGATTACTCTGGCACATAGCAAAATTCTCAAAATTTTAGGGAAAAATTCGTAAAGACTTGAGCTTCTTCTTGATTGATGCCAAAATAAATCTTACCATTTTTTTTCAGGTTCTGTTGGGACTTGTATGCAAATCATTATAAAATAATTTTTTTCATTATATTTTCAAATGATATCGGGTAATTTTACCACTCCGGAAAAATGCTTTGCAAAGGAATAGGGTTTAGGATGCATTCTTCCATTGAGATAATTCTTGTATTTTATACCAAAAATTTTGCAAATGAAGTTTTTAGACATTTATATATTAAAATGTATTTTCATAAAATGGCACGTGAGCTAATATTGGTCACAACTCTATCCTCAATTACTTCTGACATGGACCTTGATGAAAAAAATACAATGAAGAAGAAAATGGGTGACACCGAAAGTATTATTCTAGCAGATCAGAGACCAGATTTCACAAATACAATACAGAATCTATTTGAAAGATTAATCAGTGCCTCATATCCCACAAGTTCACAAATAATTTTCCTTTCATGTTGATATGCTTTTTATTAGTACTGTCAATCATTAGCATTTCCTGAATAGTATTTCTTTCATCTTATTTTCAGTTGCTTTTCATTGCTACCACTCAGACTGTCAGTCTACCCACTTCATTATATTAGCCAAGAGATTATTCTTAATTTCTGCCTGAGCTGTTTATTCACTGATGGTCCAAGTAGTTGCAATGAAAAGCAACTAGATTTAAGATGGAAGGAGTACAAGGCAGAAAGTGAAAATGGAATTACCCTTTTTCTTCACCAGTTTTGAGTGATTCATTTTTCTGGTGACTGTGTTGTCAGCAAAGTAATAGAAATAATTGAATGATTGCTAAATTCATCAATTATTAAAAAATACTAATAGAACGGGTCTGGTTAGTCATACAAATGAAACTGCAATGCAACTAATGTCTTTTACAGCATACAGAATTGGAGGGGATCAATATAAAATCAATTTTTTCATACATCTTCATTGGCCTTTTAGCATCCATTGTTGGTGATTTACCAGTCCTCTCTATCATGGGCATCATGGAGCCAATACTTCCTGAACTTGTCTAATTCTTTGTGCCATCTAATTTTCTGCTAGCTAGAGTTTTGCTTATGATCTTTGGGGATCCATGTTGTTAATTTGATGTCCAGCGGTTATCAGCCATTCTCGCATTTTCATAAGTAGGGGTCAAATTTGATTGGAATCTTGTTTTCACTTTTAGGTGTCATATTTGAGGTAAAGATTTTTTTCTTCTTATGAAGGTCAAAAATGAGGAACATATTTTTTTCTCTTTGGTCTATTCAGGTGGGATTTTTTTAGGGTTCAAAATCAATGGTTTTTTTTTCACTCTCAGAGGTCAAGTTCAAGGGGATTTTTCCACTTTTAGCTGTCAAATTCACGGTTGAGGTTTCAATTTTAGGGGTTAATTCAAGGGGAATTTTGTTTCTATTTTAGGGTTAGAAATACAGAGGATGTTTTTTTTTTCACTTTTAGTGGTTAGAATGAGTGGATGATTTTTGAAAAATTTTAGGACAAAAACAACTCTTACGGATTAGAATCAAGGGGAATATTTTTTTTCCATCCTATAGGTCAACTACTTACATAGCATGTTGTCAGTTTTAGGGGTCAAAATCAAGAGAAGTTTCCCACATTTAATGGGTCAAATTTTGGGGCGACATTTTTCCATTTATAAGTGTTGAGATTGAGAGGGAATTTTTTCCACTCTCAGAGGCCAAAATCGTGTAGGAAGATTTTTTTTTCACTGATAGAGGTAAGAGTCAACAGGGAAAGTTTGTTTTCAATTTTTGGTGTTAAACATTTGCACAAGGGCCTTTGAACACAGCACAGTCATTAAGGTTCGCCAAATGGGTTGGTCCAGAACATAATGGAGTAGGTTACATCTATGACGGTCTCTTTCATATACATTTCCCATTTAGCACCAATGTTCAAGCCCAGGTTAAAGCTAGAATATTCAATGGTGATTTTCATAGCAGGCAGGCCCACACCATTTGAGAGATGAACGTAACACAATTTTCCTACCCTCATTTTTCCCAATTTAGCTTGGTGCCAAAGTAAAGTTAGAAAATATCTATATACATTTATTGATACATAAAATGTGTAGAAAATATGCTGTTGTTATTTAAAATATGCATATAATAAGCACACACACATGTTGATATGTGTCATAACCCTGTCCTTGGTTGTATCTGACACTGGGTTAGAGTATTATCAATGACAGAGACACAACTACTCTTGGAATAGGTATCTCTCATACACTAAGATGAGATAAGGATCAACAAGTCACATTATGATACATAGAAAATGACAAGTACTATGGACAAATATGTACCCATATATAAAATAGAGAGAAGTAGCTTCCTTCATATACATATGCATATGTAACTACTAATATTGTGCTATGTTACATCAAAAAATATTAAATTCAAGAATGTCAAAGTCAGACATTATTTTTCTAATGTAACCTTGCCATATTAGTCCTGAACCTTTGATCAAAATGATTATTAGTTAATTTTTTTTTTTGACTTTTTACAATAACAATTATAGATATCATCCATAGAACAACTGGGTATATTATATATTATTTTCATTTAATCTTCTCTAAATTATGAGCAATAGGTTAGATTCATATATATATAATTTGCTTTTGAATACTGAAACCTGTCATCACTGCCCCCCCACCCCCACCCAAATGTTTTATATCATTAATCTTAATTTGTTTGAATATGTGTAAATATATGACGGAGCCTCACATCTATAGTCTAGAAATTCAATTTTGGTGACTTATAAAACATCTTGCTTCTTTTAAAAAGTTATGACATATTATTTCTTTCTGCAGGGTAGTTCTACAGAGTAGTGCCAGAAACAAAAAAAATTGGTTATGAAAAAAATCTGATAATATTATTAGGGTAGATCTGATGACTGCATCTGATTTAAAAGAGTCAAAGGAATAGACAAGATGTAAAAAAGTTAGATATTTAGATCAGACCAAAATAATAATGTGATGTTTGTCAAAAAAAGAAACTAGATCTGAGAAGCAGGAAAAAATCATCAGAATTTCGTTCTATTTTGTTTGAGCAGCATCTGTAATCTTTATAAAAACAATTATAATTGGCCTATTTGCATTCATGGGATGGAAAAAACCCAAACGTATGGAGATTCCATTATCTTCAGTGTCTGTTTTGGACATATGCTAATACCCTGTGTTCTCTATAAAAAGATTTGCAATGCCTTCTACAGAATTCTCAGTGCGACTATTGGATCTTTCATTTGTTATTGTATTTCTACATTCTCCTCTTTATAGAAATCTGCGACTAAAATGAGCAAACAGAATTCTTTTTTGTCATAATAACAAAGGTTCTTATACGTAATGCGTTTCTCAAAAAATATTAATCGGTGTTCAAAATATTGTGATGTCATGAGCAGATTTTATTCAAAAGTTGAGTAAAAAATAGCTAAGACAGCATTGTTAAAATGGAGACTGAAACTAATGAATTTTCATGTAAATGATAGAAATGGAGCCATGACAATCCAATAATTGCATTGGGTATTTTTTGCTTTTTATCAAACAAAATTTTCAGTCTTTTAAAAGCTTGCCATGTGAAATGTAAGATGGAATTTGAAACAAATTCATTTATTTAGAATTATATTCCATTCACATGATGTACAAACCCTATGTTCAGATTTCTCAATGACAGAGGAAGGTGAATAAGCAGATGAAGTTGAGTGCTAATGTTATAAACTTGTTTCCAGAATGAACCGGAAAAAATAATATGCATTATATATATATATATATATATATATATATATATATATATATATATATATACATAATCAAATTCTTATATATAAAATATATGATCATTGAACCTTTATTGTACATAAAGAATAGAGTTAATTTCCCAAAACATTCTTGAAAGTAATCTTTATTCAAGTAACAGACTAGAGTAATTAATCTTTTTTATATTTTAATGTTTATTTACATAATCTTCAGAATATCTTCATCACCAAGGAATAATTTGCATAAACATTGTTATGTCTTAAAAAATAGTTACACAACTACCCAGAATCATGTTTTTTCCAAGTTATTGACTGTGATTATGGTGAGTGGCTTCCTTTGTATTATACTCACATGCACACTCAGGCAGAGCGCCTACATACTCTGATCCTAGGCAGTAGTGTCAATCCATATACAAATAATCCTGTCATTTTTAACAGTTATCATGTTAGTTTTTGTAATAATGGCAGTGATACATCTCAAAATTCCAGACAAGCTGGAAACAGAACAAGAATAAAGCATAAAAAGGTAAAATAAGAAGCAAAAAATGTTATAAATGTAAAATAAAGTCTCAGAACTGATGGAAAAATAAAGGGCCAAATCCTTACCTGTGTAAGATTTAATCAAATAATTAATGTGTCAATGCAACTGATCAGGCAATGATTCCAAACATTCTCAGGGGTTTGGCACTTTTTTTAAAAGTATATTTCTCTCAGATTCAACAAGAAATATATGTCAAAGAGGGATAGAGCAAATACCACCTACCTGAAACCATTCCACTTTAATGAATTACAGATGGTGTTCTCCCATTAAAACAAAATATGGCTTTCATTCTTCAAGAGTATCAATTTGTTGAGGAGCAAATTGGTTATATGGTTTTAATCAGTTAT
This sequence comes from Thysanoteuthis rhombus, assembly GCA_963457665.1. Lineage (NCBI taxonomy): Eukaryota > Metazoa > Mollusca > Cephalopoda > Oegopsida > Thysanoteuthidae > Thysanoteuthis > Thysanoteuthis major. Next base: position 49,182,982 of record OY735211.1, read on the forward strand.
TCACTTGATCAATGAATACTTGATATAAATTTTTGAGAAATCATAAAACGTGAGGTAAAAAGCGAAGAGAATTTGTTTTTTCGGAAAAGATAATATTAGGAAATACGCCACCTAAAATGAAATTTAAATGTGCCATATGAACTGGATGTAGTTACACATTGCTAGATGTCATAAGTCAACACTATTCTGAGTAAGTCTGTTATGTACTATGGTTCTGAATCGACTGGTACTTTTTCTGTGACTTTTCATTCTTGTGTTGGCAAGTGCATTCGGAGATAATCATGATGGTTTATAAAAAGAAAAAAGTGAAGTTCTGATATTTTGGAAGAAAATTGAAGCTGAAACTTCTATTGCTTTGAGAAGCTTTTAAAGAAAAAGCATTTGGTAAAACACAAGTTTAAAAGTTCTATTCATGTTTAAAACATAGTGAAATTTTATTTGAAGACCCACCATAATCTGCCAGACCTCCAACAAGCCAATAAAATATAAAGAATACAATCAATGCATTATACCAGCTATGATATACAGGTACAAAACCTGGAAACTTACAAAACTAAAAACCAACTCAGAGGGCAAGGGAAAGTGCAATGTTAGGAATAACTCTTAGCAATACAAAAAGATCAACATGGATCCTAAGGAGGACCAGGTTTAGGGATATCGTACAAGTAATTACATGACAAAATGGAGATGGGCAGTGCACATAGCATAGGGATTAGTGCAATCATGCTTGTCATCCAAGTATATGTCCATTGTTCAGCAGTGGACTTGTGACAGCTACTGCTGCTGCTGATATATATATATATATATATATATATATATATATATATATATATATATATATATATATATATATATATATATATATATATATAAAGAGAGAGAGAGAAGGGGGTAAAAAGAGTTTCCTCAAATTATTTCATAGAATACTGATAATGGAAGATAAAATACATCAACAAAATGAGCTTCCATATTTGTAGAAAGAATTTTATTTCTGTCTACAAGTGTTAAGTACCTCTGAAAATACTACATTTTCAAATTTTCAAGAAAAGATATATTTGCAAAAAGTTACACTTATTTCCTAGGAATTGCCTACACAGATTATAAAACACATTTTATCTGGACAAAGATGACATTTCCCCACTTTTAATGGTAATAAAAATGTGCTACTCTTGAAAGAGCATGGATAAATCACTAGGGTATAATCAAATTCATCATTTGTCTGCATTTTTATTATCCATGTACTTACCGTCTACGCAAATCTTCTTGAAAAAAGGGTTTATCAGTTCCATTTCCTTTCAACATTTCATTCAAACACATAAACATAACTAAAATTAAATGTATGTGTATTTATTTGATAAACATTCACGTAATTGAGATTTAATAAATAAAACTAATCAAATTGGTTGTTTTTACAAAACTACTAAATTTCCAGGTGTAAGGTACTTTGGATTGAAAGCACAAAATGAATTGACCATTTTTTGTAGAAATGAATTTTGATGTAGTTATCCTTGTTTTAATTAAATCAAGTAAAATATTGAGTCAATTTTTATTTAAAAAAATATTGAGTTAGATATTTCAGGTGGAACTTGCTTGTTCACTTTTCGGTAAGAATGCTGAGAACCATGTGACAAATCATGTCTGGATTTGACCCTACGACTGGAAACAAATTTGAGGTATCTATTCTACTAATGATCCCCACCCCAAGCTAATGGATGCATTTTTCTAAATAAGAGCTTTCAAAATTTTATGCAGCAAAAATGACCTCACAAAGGAAATTAACGTACGCACAAAAGTTATATAAATAATTAGTTATCCAAAATAATATAGTTATTGATAAATAATATTTATGAATAGCAATGATATAATATAATTATACTTATTGAAAATAATCTCTTAGCTAACTATTTCTGGTAACTAGTTATTTTTCAAATACCACATTTGAACATTGCTAATTTCTAAACAAAGTACTTCAAAGTGTAGAATAAAATCTAATGTAGTATATCAATTATGCAATATAGCTTTATCTATCATGTGAGACAAGCTGTGCAAAAATTATTTTGAAACAATTACAAACTTACAATGCACATGCATTCAGTGTGCACATACTTTTGTCACAGGAAAAACATTTGCACTACATAAAATTTTTGTGTATACTGACTAATAAATATAAGGGAGAACATTGCTCATGGCTATGAGATGACTTCCTCAATCAGAACTGGTTTGGCCTTTTCTTTGTCAATGGAACTGAGCTTCTAGCAACAGAAAAAGATAAAATACGGATACCAAACAAAATGAAATTAACACCACCACCATTAAACACATTTCATTACCCACCAACATAACCACCAACTCAGCTCAAACCTGAGCAATCAGAAAAGACATATTGCCACCAACACCTCAACAACCCTCAAAGATTTAGAAAATTAACCACAACACAAGCCCCCATGACCTAACACTTGTGCTTATGCAATACCGTGCAAGGTCTGCAATAAGATTTACATTGGACAGATGCCAAGACTTTCAAGAAAAGTACATATGAGCACAAAAGAGCCCTAAAATTAGATGGACAGACAAATACCCTGGTCAAGCATAAAAACCAATCTCATCAGAAATATACGAGACTCCATGACACGCTGATGCATCGAAGAAGCTCTTACATCCCAATGCAAAACAAAAACTCGGAAGTATTGATATTTCAAGGTTGCAAACCTATAAAATGTATTGATTTTGAAACAGAATCACATGAAAACAACACATTACAACAATGAGGAATCAGCAAACGCACAACAGACCCATTAAGAAATAGTATGAACACACACATACCTCCCCTTTTGGGAGAAGGAAAAGAAAAGTTTCACCAACCATAAAAACAAAAACATAAAAAAACACCCCCCATCCCATATAAGTCAATTCCTATCCATTGAATGCAAGGAACTTCTCCATTCTGAGAAAAAAAACACCACCATGCAAATGTTCCTGAAAACTGACCATTTTCTCACTGACTTTTCTTACTTCAAACTAGCCTGATACTCAAGGATATAAACACGTCCTGACCCTTTCTTTCAGAGACCATTCTAATTTCAGACCAAATTGATTCTCATCAACACAGATACAAGCACCCTCCTCCTACTCCTACTTAATAACCCGCAACGCAAAAATCTACTCATTTCTTTTCTCAAACATTCAAACAGCAAACATTTTCCTGTGTAACTGCTTCAAGTTTTTTGAAAAAAGTGGTTAGCAACCATTAAATGCATCAGAACAAGCCCATGTGATAATGAAAATTTCTGAGAAGTAACACCTGTTTTTCTCTTAAATTTCTCTTAACCTTCCAATGGACATTTTTTCTCTCTCTCTTTCTCTGTCTCTACATATATATATATATATATATATATATATATATATATATATATACATATATACATATATATATATATATATATATATATGGTATACGTACATGATTATATATATATATATATATATATATATATATATACATATATATGGTATACGTACATGATTATATATATATATATATATATATATATATATATATATATATATATATATGTACATATATATATATATATATATATATATATATATATATATATATATATATATATATATATATATGTATGTTGAAGGAAGGAGAGTATGCAAAAGTATTCCCTCAAAAAGCTATTATTTCTTGGGATATTAGTTAGTAGAAGGTAAAATCCCTCAACAAATCATGCTTTCAAATACATAATGAAACACTTATTGTGATAACCTTGGGACACAGTCTTTTACATAATAATCAACTGAAAACATCTACCAAAAGTATAAAATTTGGAATAACTTACATTTGTTGCTATATTCATAATGTTGATAAATTTATTATAAATAACTTTGAATTACAAAAAATTAATACGAAACTGATATGAATTTTTAATTCCTTTTGAATAGACTGTTTGGTACAGACTGCTTGATAACATTATACAATTATTATGATAAATAGCATTCCAGAGGCAGAGCTAAAGATATGGGGGATGGGGGGGGGGCGTTCTCAAATAGCCATCCTTCTCTCATCACATGTTTGCCTCTGATGGCTTTTTCTGAAGATGAGAAGTCTTTTATATTTTGCTGCAGGCATTAAACAATGTTTGGTCCATTATGCGTTCCTCAGAAAATGCCTTCAGAAGTTTTCCTAAATGACTAATTGTTTAAGATTATATCAGTTTTGGCCAAAGTCATCCAATCAGATAAAAAAAACGTAAAAAAAAGCTCATTTAATTTCAGTGTAAAATGACATGTATTACGTGTCATCCATCATCATTATCGGAAATTTAGCAGTAATTTTCTAGCCAATCCCAAGATGGTGCCTGTTTCTTGAATGCATGGAGCCAAACTAGAATAATAAGATAAGGAATACAGGAAGGAGGAAAAATAAGTGAAGGAGAAGAAGAAAGAGAGAAAAAATAAGCAAAATCGTGACAAGAAAAATGGGCTTAGAAGACTGAAAGAAAAAAAATGGGACAAAAAAATAGATCTGCTCATTTTGTTTATTTGTTTATATTTACATCAATGCATACGTAGACATAATGTAAGTCTTCATTCTGGTTTGAGCTGTGTTGGGTACTGTGTTGGTATTCACTTTAAATCTCCAGTTATGTGTAAATATGTTATTTAATGTGAAGGTTTTCTCAATAGACTCAGTCAAGAATACTGATATATATATATATATATATATATATATATATATATATATATATATATATATATATATATATATATATATAATGGAGTAGGATTCATTACACAGACACATTTGAATTTTTGCCTTGTTTGGGCTTCTTCAGGCAAATGATTTAGTTTATCTTAGATTCCTATTTGACATTGGGGGGAGGCTATTTTTCTTCGCGGTAGGATTTTCCTTTTATTCTATTTATATATATTTTTTCTTTTTTTTAGTTTAGTGGTTGGTCATTGCTTGTTATGATTTTCTACTTTATTCAGTGTGGATGCTGTGCGCATTGGTAGCTATAAATTATAAATTAGGAGTGTAAGGTGTAGGTATTTTTGCTATCAGAATGTTGTTAATCTATCAGTTCCTGTTAGGGCTTCTTCAGGCAAATGATTTGGTTTACTTTAGATTCCTGTTTGGCAAATTGGGGGGGGGGCGTTTATTTTTCTAAATGGTAGGATCTTCCTTTAATTCTATCTATATTTTTTTTTCTTGTTTAATGGTTGGTCATTGTTATGTTTTTCTGTTTTATTTAGTGGGGATGCTGTGGTTGTTCGCAGATATAAACTACAAATCATGAGGGAATGGTGGAAGCATTTGTGTTATCAGTATGCAGTTAATCTATTAGGTCTTTGTAGTGTGTTTCCTCTCTGAGAGTATTTTATTCTCACTTGAATCTGTTCCCAAATGTTAGGGTTCACTTTTATATGACCTATATTGTTAATTTAATTATTCTGGGAGTGATCAGTTTCTACATGTCTAAGATAACTATGGTGATGAGGCTGTACTTTAAAGTGGCTGTGGAAAAAAGATATCTGTGGTGGTTAATTTTTAGTATATCTATAAGTGGGTTATTAAGTTATGTTTGTAAATAAAAATTTTGAGCGATGCTGGCATTTTAATACAAATTCATTTTTCTGTTTGATAATTCTGTTCTTGGTTCTATTGGCAAAAGTGAGGATTTCAAATTTTTCTTCGGGGCATGGGTAACATAGGGTTTCAGTATTTCAGCATATGTTTTTTTTTGATATTTTTCCTTTTATTGTAGGTAGGAATTTCCATCAGTTAGTCCCCAATAATATGTTGACAATGATGTTTTGTTTTTATATTTTTCATTTGTGAATGATGATATATGGTTGGCTAATCTTAGTTTAAAGGATGTTTTTAATATTCCTATTTAATATTTCACTTCTAAGGGTTTCTTTTAAGTTGATATTCCAGCTTGGTATACAATATTCAATTTGAGACACTTGCTTTGCAAAGGGCATCTGTTTTTATTTGTACAATTGCAATCTGGTTTATTCATGCTTTTCCCATCAGTATTATTTTTAATCACATTTTTGTTATGTTTTGTTATGAATTCATTGAATTATCTGTACAACTATAGCTAATTTTCAGTTTGTTCTTGTTGGATATTTTACTCAGCAGGTCTTTTACTTGTAAGTTGAATGAGGGTGTATAATAGATGATTTTCCTACCTCTATTTTTTTTTGTTGTGGCTATGATTTACTCTACTGGCTTTTACTTAATAATCATATTTAAAGCTGGTTTGAGTAAAACCACTGTCCTTTGGGGCTTTTGTATATTTATTCCTAACATTGTTGAATAAACCAAATGATCATTTGCCTGAAGAAGCCCTAACAGGATGAAAAACATAGTAGCGAATCCTTACTTCATTATATTTTAAGCTCTTCTCTAAATCAACTAAATGTTTAATGTTGAATGAAAATAGAAAGTAGGGCTGCCACAGGAATTGAACTTGTGACTGATAGGGCAGTCGCTTCAATGTAGTGTTGCTCTTACCATTGAGTTAAACCACCAAAATGCAAAGGCCAAAATAACTGCTGCTTTGGTGAACATCCCACCAGTGAGATAAAAATATAAGAAAGACACAGAATTAAATAAAACTCTTGTATGGTTAGTCACTCGAAAGAAACCATAATGTGACCAATGTCTTTTGGCAGCATAAAGGTGATCAATTGAAAAATTGGAAAAAGTGATGATCCATGTAGGAGTTACTTCTCTCACCTTTCATTGAATAAACAAAACAAACATCCATAAATGCAGCCAGATACAAACAAAGACACAAATTTAGAATAAAATAACATTGTTAATTGAGCCCCCTTTACTAAATATGTATTTTTGGGAGGAATCTTGGAAAAACAGAAAAAAGTTATTTGCAGACATAATAAGGAGTAAATGTTCAAACTTTTAGCACTCTATTTTGATTGGTGAGGCCTATACATATGACAGTCAGACCCACTTAAAAAACAAAAAACTTTTATTGACAGTTTTCGTTGAATGCTTCTAAAAAAGATGTTTCCCTCCTTTCAATGATAACTTCTTTTCTTTTGATATTTATGGCTGCCAATGTAGTTGGACAGAGATTATGTATTCATCTTATGTCTCTCAGTTTTTCCACACAATATCTCCAGAAGTTCCCCATGAATTTCAATGATATTTTATTGAAGAGTGTGCCATGGAACTATTGATTTGATTTGGGGGTAGGTCCAAGATTACTCTTTTCTTTCCCTCAATTTTTAACACAGTAATCCCTAATAGAAACGTCATCATTATGTATGTATGGTATGGTAGTGCAATATGTGAGAAGTCATGACAATAATGTTGGTGATAACATCATTGTGCAATTATACTGACTCATCAGTACTTTTGTGTGATTGGGCGATCATAATTATTGCATTTTCAGCAATTTTTTCAGCTTTTAGTGACAATGGCATTTTCAGAAGCATGTTCTCTTTAAGGGTTTTCATGTTTCTCATATATATTCCATGTTCCTCTCTCTTCATGATTGTCACTCAAGTGTTGATTTTTTGTACCTATTTTCTCTTCCCCATCTCTCTCTCTCTCTCTCTTTCTGTATTAGTCTCTTTCTCTTTTAATCATTCCATATCTGTTCATCTATATACTTTGGTATATTCACATCTCTCAGCCTGATCATATTTATCTCCATCTTTATATCTATCAATCTCAGATCATTTTTATCCAGGTCAGTTAATCTCCCACCATTCATCCAGTCTTCTTCTATCAACTTATTTATCAATCTATTTATACGTCTATGTCTAGATCTCTCAAATAACATATACGTATATCATTTGTATACTTTTTATGATTATCCATCCAAATATAATAAACCCTTTAGATTTGCAAGTGTATTTGTTTTCAGCAACAATACCTTATTTAATTTCACTCAAGCAAAGATTTACACACAAAGCTTCTGTCATATCTTCCATGACTGATTTAAATGCAATTGCAAAAAAAAAGATTTCCATAAGCTATTTCTGTGATTTCCCTAGACAGAAAAACTGTCAAAACTGAGCAGAGAAATTTCTGAATCATGCCTTATGAATTTTGCTGCAATCTCTCAAAATGTTTTAAAATGGATATATGGATGTATGCACATGTACACACATGCAAGAATTCATCTATTTTTATTATGAAGAATGTGACTTTTTTTCCTTTCTCTGTAACAACGGACTCTTCAATCAAAAGATAACAATCTTTTTTAAAAAGTATCTCCTATCTTGCATCACAACCATTTTATTTTTCCACTGTAATGGGTTCAGTAACTTTTTGAATAAAACTTCTGATGAAACATTTCATAAGTAGAAATATTTACTGAATGCATAATTTCCCCCAATACATATATATATATATGTTTTAATATTACTTAATTTTTAGCAGAGTAAGAATAATAGGATTATCTACATATGTATATGTTTCTGTCTTGGATCAAAGTGTCACACCATGGCCTTCTGCCTAGTATCAGACTGTAGTATCTTTGAACTCCTAACACCCCTCAAAAATATACTGTATCGTTACTTCCCTCAAAAACGTACATTGTGTTCAAAAGTTCCCCTTGGGAAAACTGTCTACATTTTTAAAAGCACTAGGAACTTTCACACACCCTCAATATATATATATATATATATATATATATATATATATAGAGAGAGAGAGAGAGAGAGAGAGAGAGAGAGATACGTTGCATTTTATACGCATTGCATTTTATACACATTGTATTTCATATACTGTTTCAATGAGTTTTGAAAAAGAAAATAAAAAGCACAAACTTATTTTCTCTATAGCTTGACTCAAATCACCTATTTTCTCTAGCATTATACACAAGTAAATATGGTTGTGGATAATTTTCTTCATGTTGTTTTATTCACTGAAAAGAGGTCATTCTTAACACAATACAGATAATCAAATGTTTAAAAAAACTCCCTGGATCTGAAATTTAACTCTAATCCAATTATAGGCCAAACCTTCATGTTACTGAATAGCATCAATATTCTATCCGGGGCAACTTGTTCACTACTGATCAGGCACAATTCTGCTGGACCATGCAAGAATATTGACTACTTTTTGCTCAAGGTGTGAGATTTTACATAACTCATGTGGAAGACATAAAAGATTCTACACCATCACTTTCAGGATTAATCACTGTATTTTTAGCCATAAACTAAAGGCTGAAGGCCATTGACTGCATAGTATCTATCATCATTCCTAAGTTATCATACTTGAAGGACTCTTTTCAGCAGGAAATATTAAGAAAAAGCCACATTTCTCTGAATTCCTCTTATTTATCACCCAGTTCTTTCTTGACTCTCCCTCAACTTCTGGCCAATATGGAACTAGACACTGAAACTTATGTTACTTTTAAACCATTTATTTTTTGGTGGGGGATGTTTTTTAAGTCATCAGATATGGTACTAATCATGGATTAATAGCTGTACATGTAACCTGTGATATCACAGTTAGTATTTCTTCGACAAATACATAAAAACTTTCATTCGCTTGAATCACTTATATCGTGATATAGTAAACTCTGGTGGTAGCAGGGAAAACTGAAACAATAGTCACATTTGTATCTTGATAATGATTCTATTCGAATATGGTTTACATTACTTTTCCATCCACTACTTTATTTTAATTGATCTATGACAATCTACTTTTGACTTGCCAGGCCCATCAAATTGTTGGATACTGGTCTCCCTTCCTGAAGTCAGTAGACGCAAGGGGTGATAGACCATATCTGCCATGCTAGCCCATGATGTATAGGAGGGAAAAAGAGAGGGATACATACCTTTCCTAAGGATATTAAAGCTAAGAAGGTGATGGATAACATGATTCATTCATAAATCATTGATTGTGTGAGAGAGAGAGAGCTTTGTTTGAAATATAATCATTTGGCAACAATTTCACTTTTTCAATACAATTATCAGATTTGCTGACATATAAGACATATTTTTCAAAGATTGTTTTTACATTACGACAACTAATTTTGAATGCTGTTATCTTGACAGTTTTAGCATATTGAGTGTAGTTTAATATTCGGATTTCTGGGTATAAGCGCGTGTATAGCTGTGAAGGAAGATTGAAGGTAATAATAGTAAGAGAAGGAGATAGAAAGTGAAGGAGAAGAAGAGGGAGAATGGAGGAGAGAAGTAGGATGGGAGAGGGAAGGAAAGCAATAATGAGAGGAGAAGAAAGAAAAAGATCAATAGAAAGAAGAAGGGAAAAAGAGGTGTAAAAGGAAAGTAAAAGAGGGAAATAAAGCAAAAGAGAAAAGAAGAAAGACATAGGGGAAGAGAATGAAAGGTAAGAGAAAAGAGCATTGATAAAATACTTCATCTAATTTGATTCAACTGACATAGTTTCTGATTTTAATTCCATAACACAGTGCCTTCGCTTTGATCATAGCAACCATTTTAGCTTTGATCAGCTGAAGTGGACATTTGTTGTATTAAGTTTCTTGACCCATGTAAAAGTCAAATTTCAACTTTATTAAATTATTTTTTTGTACAAAATCACACAACTTATATTCTTAACAGAAAGTATCCAGCCATTCTGAACATCTCGAAAACCAGTTGTGCAGCCCAATTAAAAGAGACATTACTGCACATGCATGAGTAGAAACTCTCCCATGGGGTTACTCAGTCAATGGTTAGATGCCAACAAGTGTGCTTGGATACTGAGTGACCGTTGAATTCATAATTTCCGAGCAAATCATACTTCATGTCTTGTGTAGGATCTTTCAGCAAAATAATATATCACCCAGATCTGTCAACCCATCTACAGTTCAGATGTCGCTCTTCTGGTCTTTTAGCTTATCTCAAAGAGACTTTGGGTGATATTAAAGAGATAGCTACAAGACAACTGATAATGATACTGATATATGATTTTGCAGACTGTTTAGAAAAGTGGAAGTGACGCTCAGATAAATGTGTGAGGTCCAAAAGAGAGAACTCTGAAGGAGAATAAGACATAGTAGATTATTTTTTTGCTATTTCTAAACGGCTGGATTCTTTCCTGACAGATAATGTGAATGCATAAATATGGTATTTTTAGTCTTTAAAAGTTTATAATTCTCATATCACTTGATTTATTGATAAACAGAAAAGGCATGGAGCTATTTCAGGCCACTGAACACCTGATACTGTGAAAAACAGAAGAATATAAAAAAGGAAAATTCATGCCTATTCAACGAAGTTCAGAATTTTAATACATTCATATTTCCCATGATTTTTTGTTTAAAGTTGATTTCAGTTTTTTAGCTCAATGAATTCCAAGAATAATGAAGGAAATCCTCAAATGTCAAATACCTGACATCCAAAATATAAATGGATAAACAAATGACATTTTTCCAAGTTTTCATGAAACAATATAAAATCAAAATTCTTTTTTTTTCCTCTTATCTGCAGGAATGCAAATGAAAAGGTAATTAGTACTGTTATAGTTGAGTATTAGCATTAAATCATGTTATATAAAGTAAGAAAGAATAATTCCCATGTATCAGATTTAGTTGCAGAAGGATATGGAGAATGGTTTAACAACCAAGAATTCATTCTCCTTTTTCAAGATTTTTGAAGATTTTATTACTTAAACACTACGAACATTATGCAAGTTTTATGTATGATACTAGCAGAGTACCCATAAAAAATGACAGGATTATTTACATCTTGATCAATATTTCTGCCAAGGATCACAGCATCTGTGTAATATGAGTGAATATGAGTGAAGTGCAGTATCTGTGTACTAACTAAAGTGTTATGCACAATATATATATATATATATATATATATATATATATATATATATATATATATATATATATATATATATACACACATATGATGATATCCTATATGAAATAACAAACTACACTTTAAGCTACAATTTTTCACAAGTTCAAAGTAAACAAATTCAAAGTCAGTAAAATTGAATTCCTACAATTTATGGTGAGTGCTCAATATCTATTCAACATGTAGATAAAGCATTATAATAATAGAAAAAAATGAAGAGATCTCAACACTGGGTTTTGTGGGACATGCTCATCAGAAGTGTTTTGAATACACAAAAATATACACACACATGCACACACACACACACACACATATATATATATATATATGTGTATATATATATATATATATATATATATATATATATATATATATATATATATATATAGAGAGAGAGAGAGAGAGAGAGAGAGAGAGAGATGGATACATATTTTGTTTTATATATACAGTTTACAAGTATATTCAATATTAAAAAAGTCATTCCTTCTCTATTTTTGATTCTGAATCTCTGATCATTTAAATATGAATGATCAAAACAAATCTCTTGATAAACTTAGAAAGGTATGCTTTGTCTGATATTCCTTACATTATCAATACAAACAATTCCTTTCTTCATTTACTTCTGTTTTGCATTCATAACTTGTAATAGTAATTCCACACATTTTAGAAGCATTTTTCTAACTATTCACAGCAACATTTTTAGTTGATCTAAGTCTTTAGCATAAAATGTGGGCATATCAACCAAAGGAGTAGCTTTGAATAAGACTTGAACTTGCATCCCTCACAATGGAAGCTTGCTATATCATTTAGTAATGCCTCCATCTTCTATTGAAGCCATTAACAAACAGATGAAGTTCTTATCCCCAACCCTACTACTACAGCCTTTATTCTTATTAACTCTATACCACTTTTTTGTTGACTATTATTTTCATCATTTCCAACATTTTTGGATCAAGATTTTCATATTTTTTTTTGCTCATTCTGAGTTTTTGATGATTTGATATCTAGTATCAGTAGTTGTAGTATAAGCAGGTGTGTAGCCACGTAAAGCAATCTAAACCATTCTGACTCCAAAACAAGCAAATGTTGCCTCCTTAAGATGGTTGGATGTCAACATTGACTTTCTTCAGGCATTTCCTGCAGCTAAACCGATGCTTAATATATCGCTCCACTTTTTCCTGGATAACACCAACAAAGTTGAGAGACTGATTTTGTTGACCTGGCACCGTAGGATCACCATATACTTTGATTATGCTTGTGTTCTGGAGAGGTCAATTCAGTTTCATTCCATTGCCTACTGAGACAGTAATCATTGAACTTGTTTCAATCTGTATACCAACCAATCTCAATATTTTGGGGCCACATTCCCTTCAAGAGTTCTTCTTAGGTTTCAGAGCCTTTTATCAAACAGATAGACAGAAATTCATTTGTTATCATTTTAATCTATGGACATCTTCGAATATATCAGGGGTCATATGTTGTGGTGAAAAGGGGGGGGATATGGCAAATATCTACTTCTCAATTTCCTGTTTTTATGAATGTTCAATACATACTAATGGAAACATTACCATATACTTAATTCCCAAGACCCATTTCCATCACTGGTCATATGGCCCCCATTGGTAATAGCAGCTCTATTTCATAACAAAGAACTGAATGAGACAAATGTCTCAATAAAATTTCATCAAATGTAATCTTTTAGTCAAGACATTATAGGTCTATCATCATTTTGTTTAAAATGCTTTTAAAATATTTAAGCTTCATTGTTGCAGTTAATTTTTGCAGAAGCATTTCAAGCTGTATTGTATGACAAACTTTATTGATTGATTAATTTCTCTTTAAAATGCAGAAATATAAAACTGATATTTCAATAATAATACTTTCTATATCAAAAACATCAAATCATTATTAAATCAATTAAAATATATCCTTATATACAGTCATTTCCTTTTACGTTGATTAGACTTGTCTGACGTAGATTACAATCATGAGACACCCAGTTAGGACCAATCCTATGAACAATGGCCTGCAAGCCTAGCTTACAAACCAGTGCTTCAAAGGCATTTATTCTTAGCTTAGTCTAGAACAGACATAGAATTATGGTGCCACCTGTGGTGATTAAACTCATCAACAATGGTTTCAAGCAATGCTCCCTCTAAGTTTTTCATGGCCTGTACAGGATAAAAATGCCTGTGAGGATCTGAAGAAGGGAAGTATGCAGAGAATATTTTTCTTTTAAAAGGAACATTGATTTTTTCTCTAAAGTTTATGAAAAAAAGTCACCTATAACAAAAAGTGTATAATAAAAGAACATTATTTATTTGATGCATTGATTTTTTTATATTTATTTTCATTTATACACCAATTTGTGTGCATTAATCTTTCCATCAACCTACAATCAAATGATCCTACTCATAGCAAGAATGATACGACAATTACTTTTTTGTCCACAATTTTAGTATTAAACCTTTTTCTTTATCTGACACTTTCAAAGTTTGTGTGCTACCCTTAAATTTTACTGCGTGACATAATTTTTTTAATTTTTTATTCAGCCATATAGCTCAGAGGGAAAACTACTTTCATGTTCAGCTGGCCAACTAGTATACTACAATGTCAATGAGAATTATGAGAACCTTTTTATCACAATTGTGTCAAAAAAAGAGAGTAGGAAGAGAAAAATAAAAAATTTATATGTTATTTTTTCAATATTCTTTTGTACGGTAATATGAAAGGGACAGAAAAGAAAGAGACACAAAAGGGAAAGAGAGACACAAGAGAGAAAGGGCTGAAGAGATTAGATGGTTAAAGGGTATGAGAAAAAAGATAGAAAAAACAGAGGAATGATGGAAGAAATGACAGAAGGAGGGAAAGAAAAGATTTTGAAAAATAAAGAGAGAACAACACGAATAGACTAAAAATGTGAAGGATTAAGTCAAGTCTACAAAATCAGAATTTTTGTTAAAAAATGGAATAAATGAAACTATAAAGATAAACAATAGATAAAAAAATGAGCCGAAAATGAGGCCAGAGGGTGCAATTCAATTAAGTCAAGTTGATACCAGACAAGAGACAATGTGTCTATATTGTTAGCCTTTTCTGATTAGGGTATCAAACATGTCAATGAATCAATAAAGTCAGAAAATCCAAAACTTTTTTTCCTGTTCACATCTGCCTGAATTTATTGTCCAGTCATATACATACTTTATCCACAGTGGCTGATTTTCAAGTTACAACCTTTCTCGGCATTCTTCCAAATCACTAGAGCTTTGTGGTTACTGAGAAACAGTCTACTAAATTGTTAGAAACTGTCAAGCAAAACTGTCACAATAGATTCCTTCAGTTTTCAAGTTGGTCCAGCTGCCTGGCTATGAATGTATGTATGTATCATATACACAGGCCTTGTCAATGGTATTCAAGCATTTATTCCTTATCTCATGAATAGGTTTTTAGTAGGGGGCGGATTCAATTTACAATGTAACTTTATTCTAAATTGATCACAATTTTGTTCCCGCTCATCTTTTGAAAATTAAGACCTTTTGTGGATCACAGCTCAAACAAAAGGTGAGAGAAATAACTTATGCACTGATCTATCCTTTTTCAATTTTTTCTAATTTATCATGCCCAATTTAGCATGTTGCTAGAAGATAATGGTCATGTGACAATTTCCATTGTGTGACTAAATAGTTTTTATTTGTTTTTTTATCTACTCTGCTTTTTTGAATTAAAAAATAATTGGACAGGGCAGAGGTCTAGCAAGAGAGGGGGACTATTTGAAAATGAAACCCCAGGCCCCCAATGGGAGGGGGCCAAAAAGCTTTGCTTATACGCGATTTGTTCAAATATTTTGTGTCCTATGAATACATATGTGCATTGACCAGATCCTTAATATAATCGAAAAGCGTGTGGGGTTGTTTTCCACCAATTAGGTAATGGTTCTTGTCTATTTGTTGCAAATTTTACTTTTTTATCAAATCTATCAATGATGCCAAGTACCCCTCAAGGAGCCAAAGCACTTAAGTTTCTAGCAATGCCTCTGGAATAGGGAATGCCTGCAAGAGATTGATCCGTTGTTCTGGAATCTGGTAGAGGATTCGGATATCAGTGGACTGAGAGCAGTCATGTTCCCAATGTTCCCAACTCACTCTTGGAGGGGAGGGGATGGAATACCAAAAATCTAGCATCCAAATACTGCTGAAATCAAGTTATGGGGCGGCATAAAGTTGGTTTCTATGTTGCCTTCCATTTTCCATGCTGCTAATCACTTGGCCATGGGAGAATCTGTTGGCTCTGCCAGGAGGTTAATTTGGGGCAACCAAGGAAAAAAGACTTCTTGGGATAAGAATTTGATAACCATTTTGATTTGTTTGTGAGATAAAAACATAATTTAATTTCTTTTTCTTTTTTTTTTACTAAACTAACATTACAGAAAGGGGCAGAGGAAATGCTGTAGTGTAGAAAATTCCCATAATGCTTCAGTTTATTGAAGTATGTTCATTCAGCAAGAGAGACAAATTCAATAATTCACCATTATTTCTAACCTGATATTAGTAGAGAGGCCAAGCTGGCTGGCTGCAATCTTTTTGGAATTATTTTCCTTCTTTTTAGGTCTTAATGTTAATTGTCTTGTCTACTTTTTATCTTTTTTATCCAGTTCAATCTGAGGATAGGATCAATCAGTCTTCCTTTCCTTTCATTCTTTTCCTCTCTATCACTACTGTGTGTGTCTTTTTGTATGATTTGTCCTCTCTCTCTTTGTATTCTTTCCCTTCTTTTCATTTTTGACCCAGGAAGTGCTAGTGGCCGAGTGGTTAGCAGCGTAGAAAACAGAATCTGCAAGCAATGTGCAAACTGAGATTGAGATCTGTGTTCACTTTGCTCTGATGCCTTGAGGTAAGGCATGGCTCTGTCCCCACCCCCCCACAAAACTATGGGTAGAGTAGGTGACACCAATTAGTCTACTTTACATATTGCAAACCTTGTAGAAATCTAAAACAGACAAAAACATCATATGTGTGGCTGAAGCTATAGCCAGTGTAAGGGTACAAATAAAATTCTGACCAGACCGTTTTGCTTGAGTTTCATTAATTCATTCTCTCTTTCTTTCTACTCATATTTTCTTAATATTCAACATCTCCCAATGCAGACCTTTCCAACCGTTCCAATTGAAAAGAGTCAATTGACCATGGCAGGCAATGGATGAATGAAACATACTAAAGATCAAAGGAACTTCCTACTGGCTAAAAGCAAACAGATAATTTCAGTGAAATGGTTAAAAAAATATCCATATCTGCTATTGATGTAGATATCACAATCACGATCGCGATCAACGCCATCATCATCATTATCATCATCATCATCATCATCAGTCTTTTAACATCAGTTGTTGGATATAGACCTTCCTCAGGATTCATTATACCACTCTATCATGGGCGCTGCAGAGCCAATATTTTCTGAATTTGTCTAGTTCGTCTCTCTATCTAATGTTCTGCAGCCTCGGTTGTATATGTGATTTCTGGGTATCTATGCTGTGAGTCGTGAAGTCCAGCCGCTGTTTGCCATTCTGGCAACATGTCAAGCTCGTTGCCATTTGAGTTTCCTAATGGATTCTACAATGTCTTGGACTCCTGTTTTCACCCTGATATATTGTGCTGTCTTGTGATCTCTCTATGTGAGGTTGAGCATGATTCTTTCATGTGTATGTTGCATCCTTCTCAGTTTGTGGGTTTGTCTCTTGGGTAAGTTCCATGTTTCAGTTCCATAGGTCACTACTGAGAGGATGCATTGGCTGAATACCTTTCTTTTCAGGTCTAATGGGATCTTTTTGTTCTTGAAGGCTGAGCTTGCTTTACCGCGGACTTGCCATACTAGAGTGATTCATTGCTTTATTTTTTCTTCTTATGAGGATTTTATAAAGATTCATTGTCTTAGGTAGATGTCTACTTTCTCCAGTTTTGCATTTTTGGTGTATCTAAATGAATAGCTGGATAGGATATACAATGATTGTTAAAATTAGGATGATTGCTTTTCACATTTAACTGTTATGATATTCTACACTTCAGTCAATACAAAATGTTTTTCAAAGTTGTCATTAATTATCACATATTCTAAATATTGAATCCTGTCAATATCAACTCCAAGCATTATATCATATTGCTGTTACAGCCAGAGTGGTTAATATTGTCAATAATTCATTCTTTCTTTCTTCTCCATTGTTAGCAATCCTTCTCATATTTTTCAAACTACTGCTAACCCTGTAAAAAGCCAAGATAGAAAAACTTGTGATATGTGGAGCTTGAGCAAGCATGGCTGAAGATATAGTGTAAGAGCATAAATAAAATTCTGACCCTTCTCCACTTCTGAGCAGGCAATCTCTCTTGAATTTTATCAATTCATTCTCTTTTTCTTACGTCTTCTTCATCTGTAGCATCTTGTATTAATATACCGTTTCAAGCACAAAGAGTCAATTGATCATAGCAAGTGATAGATGGATGAAACATTACAAAAATCAAAGGAACTTCTTTCCAGCTAAAAGTAAACAAACAATTTTATAGAAATTGTTACTGTAGATTTTACAAATACTATTGAATACCTCTTGTTTTGTTAATGGTTTATCCAAACCTGTGCTCTACATCAGTATGTTTACACAATAATTTGGAAGAGAAAATGCAAGGCATTGTCAACTGAGATTCACATTCTGGCAAAGGCAAAATGTGTCCAAAAATCTTGAGATTACTGCTTTTAAAATCATTTAACGAGGGTTTAAAAATGTACAGCTTTCTCTGAGAGAAGTTGTAGAGAACCATAATAATTAGAGGGTTTTCCATTGCTGACCTCCTTCTGATCTCAGAAGACAATTGAGTACATGCCAAAAATTCGTCTTTCATTGAGTTGTAGCGCCTGCTATTACTGTATAGCCCAATTGCCTCTCATGTGTTTTTTTCACCCTAGTAGTGGCACTGATGTGACCTCTTCAGAGCACAAGCCTGAGTGAAATGTATGAAGATCCTGGGATGCCCACTCGACAAAATCCTCCCTCAAAGGAAAACTGAATGATACATTTAGCATCAGCTTGGTTATAGGTGCTGTCAAAAAGGTGTCCCATAATGCTTTCTATATATACACACATATATATATATATATATATATATATATATATATATATATATATATATATATAGGATTCCAAGAACAAATTGTCAAGTGAGGTATGAAATTAAGAATATAATTAGATTTTCTGACATTTTTGTCGTTATGATCCTCTTTACACTTCAAAAGATTTTGGACAGATGTGATGAGAAAAGGTGAAGAAATGAAAAATAAAACAACAATGAGGAATAAAACTGTAGTTTTGCATAAAGATGTGATGAAATACATATTAAAGTCAAACAAAAAAAAAAGAATGATTCACTTAGCACTGACCCAGATTTCAGATGCTCCAGCAATAGACAAGAAGTTGTACTGTGATCGAAATAAATCAAATTTTTATTCCGGTCACTGAATTGTGTACAAGTGCATCAAATAGAGATTGAATGTTAGTACTTGTGCTATTGCTTCTATATTGGTTTATACATCTACTTTCTGATTGTTCCTTGCCAATGTGTCCATTTGCTGTTTTTTCTTTAACAAAATATCTTTGGACTAAATTCAACCACTGGAAGCACAATCTGAGATACTTGTAGTCAATGCTATATTATAGTTATATTTCCATATATATATACAAAAGCCAGTGTCTGCTGATTTGTAATGCAAAAAACATATATTATGCTATGTTTTTGATCATATCTAAGAGTGTAGCCTAGATATACCCTCCATGTATAAGATACACAACTCCAAAATATGTTTGTATAGAATGGTATAATTTATATGTTGCACCTCTCAACTAGGTAATTACAAAAAACATTACAAATTGTAGAAATGATCACATATTTTTAATGAAAATCTATTGTAATAATTTAGATATATTCTAAAGACAGGCCAAAAATTAAAATGAGAATTGATATTTCAGTTCATATTCTTTTCAATCATGCAATTAATGAAACTACTAAAATTCTGATGAATCTGGCTTAACATTTCAAAAGAATGCTGCATAAGAAAAATTTCTTACTAAAACTGAAGAACCTTTGCCAGACACACAAGTTGCCAGCTTTCAAGTAACTAACTGCACAAAATTTTGGTACCCTTAAAAAAGAATGCAGAATACTAAAACTTATATTATGCAATAAAGAAATTTGTTAATATCTAATCAAAATCTAGCTTAACATTTTCTGAGGCTGATATCAGAATTTCAAAACAATAATTATGCAGATTTTATCTGAAGATGGCAGTTGCTCATGGTTATGCCATTGTATCACAGTTTGAAAACAACTGTCTTAGGATGAGAGCAGAATTCCAAATGAATATCACAGAAGAAAATATCTTACCAAAACTGAAGAACATTTGCCATTTGAATCAAGACTTACCTGCAAAAAACAGAAAAAAAGACATTTTAATCATTTGATGAAATAAAAATGTGCGTTTTAATAAACAAAATTTGGCAAATATAGAATGAGACTGAGTACTTTACAAATATTAAAGAGATAAGTATGAGGAATAAACATTTTATTATGATGAAAATATTCAATTCAAATTGGAACCGCTATTTCTTCAGGTCTTTTATATTGACTACAGCAGAATACAATTAAATATAAGTATAGTATCACTTGGATGGCCCTTAAAAATGTCTCATCATTCTCCACTTATACCCTATATATGGGTGAAACAGGGTTAAGTACTCATGAGCAATTGTTAGTGAGACCCTTTTGCTAGGCCAATCAAAATTTCATTCTGTTTACACCTGGTATTTCCTATTGGTTACACATCTAGATGCTGACCAGGCTCAACATTACTTAATTAGTGATTTTTACAAGAATCTGTGTATCCAACATGATTTGTCCTCAATCCTTGATCCAATTCTATCATCTGATCTTCATGTTTCTAAAGTCAGGTTGGTTTATTAGATATCATAGTAAGTGGATTAAATTATGCTATAATAACTCAGCAAAACTTCTAACCCACTTATTATAGACCAATCATGTGTTTAAGTCTCATGAGTTGATAGAAACACAAACGGTAAATTTGAAAAAAACCTTCTCATCAAATTTCAATCAGAGTAATTCTATCCTTCCTGATTTTCAATACACAATCTGCAAACTGAGCAACAGAATTTGCTGTAACAAATTTTACATCAAAACTTGCAGAATTTGTGGGTTAAATTGTCAAATCCCACTTTCAAACACTGATAATTTTTAATCATTCATTCATTGCCCTATGAAGGATTTTCACCTTCCAATACCATGACCCACACTCACCATAAACAGGCTATAACAAATAGCAGGGAAGAATATGTACCCTCTAGAATGGTCTTAGGAGTACAATATTTTGCATGAGATTTTCAGCAATAGCCAAATATAGGGTCAGACCATCTATTTGGCGAACCTTGGTGATCACATAGAGCACAAAGGTTTTTCGGGTACAATCCAAACTGAAAAAAATAATCGTTAGAAAACAACCAAGGGAACCTCAGTGCATGGAACCCGAACTCCAAATATCTTTGTTTATGAAGCCAAGTTATTCTTTCATTCATATATATATACTATATTTATGCACAGTATGAATAGTTATGTTGATATGGCACTGCAACAATTAGACTAGATAAAGATATAAACAAGATAAAGCTAGCAGGAGGAGTCAGAAAAAGAGATACGATATCACCTTAACTATTTACAGAGAGAATCTTTTGGAAAACTGACCAGGAAGGAATGGGAATAAACATAGATGGAGATTATTTAAACCACTTGAGATTTGCCAATAATGTTTCCATGTTGTCTAAAGCATTTGAACAGTTATAAGATATGTCTACTGATTATGAGGCCCTAAACAAAATTTGATTTAGGAGCTCCTTACCACCTTTGGAAAAACATTCAAGTTCACTTGTGGGACATTTCAAGTGCTCTTGGTGGCCCTTTCGTGGCAAAGGGACCCTAAGCAGCTGCCTAGGATGCTCATGCATTGGGCTAGCTATGGAGGAAAGTGAAGAAAGCAATTGAGTTACTCCACGAATGACTGTTATTCAAGAATTTTATTGAATTTTGTTTGAAACAGTGGAAAAGTAGCAAAAGGCATCTTTGAAAGCTGATCATTGATTTGCACTGATATCCAACCATGATCTACGCACTGCTCTTTTCCATCCCCATAGACCTTTCATTATCGACATTGACGTACAAACAGTGTTAATCATTGAATCATAATTCTTAACCAAATACATTGTATGAAGGAGAAGAACTAGAAAAACCACCACCATCTCTGATAATATGAATAAGAAAATAGAGACTAATTAAGGAAAATATTTTCCAGTGAAGTAGAGCCCTTCTGCTCAAATCAGCAGATGGACTTGGGAGAAAATTTTCCACCCGAGGCAAGAATCTATGATTTGGCCTTTGCTGTAATTGAGAGACTGATACAATCAGCAGCCTTCTTCAAAGTCCATTCAATGAAAGGAAAGAGAAGAAAAAGAAAAAAGAAAGGAGAAGAAAGAGGGGAGATTACTCCCTTGATCTTTCTGAAAGATCCTATGGATTTTTTCAGAGAGCTGATATGAGTTATCTGTTAATCAATTTCTTGATTTATATTTTGCCAATCAATCAGCATAATTCTATACTCTAATCCATTTCTATCAATTGGAGAAGTATGCTGACCTAACAATCTATCATATATAGGCTTAGATTTTGGAAGAATCCAATTTTCAGATTCATGAAAGTACAGTCTTGGCCAGAATTAAATGTTTAGAAAAGAGAAAATAATATTGTCAGTGCTTGTGGAAACTCTACCAAGATGTTCGTTTCAAGTCATCTTGTTGGTCTCAAGCCCAGGTAAAGGAGGAGGGTAGGGTAAGGGAAGAGTAACTTCACACACACACACACACACACACAAAAGAAACAAAACAATTGCTACATTATGAAACAAATGCTACAGCATAACCCCAACAGTTGCCCTTGTGATCATCCAAGCAAGAGTCTGATTGGAAAGATTCATCATCTTATGACAGAGCGGGCAAAAGCCTATAAGAAGCCAGTTCACTGAACAACCTTCTAACGACAAAGACAAAAACCAGGATCGGGACCTGGTATACCAGAACCTGGTTTGAAAGCTGGAAATCAGTGGTGGACTGCAATTTACCAAGGAAGAGTTGGGAGGCCTATGTGGTCAGTTGAGAGTATGGCAGAGGCAGTCATGCTGAAATGAACCCAGTTGGGTAGACTTGCCCAGAACCAGGTCTGTTGGTATGGTGTGATTGCAGCTCTATCCTCAACAAAAAATTTAAGATGCTCAAGGAAATAATGATAAAATCTTGTTTATATTTACTCATTACCAATGTTTCCAGTATCAAAGCTCTATAGTTTATCTCTTTAACAAGTTTGCTATCTCACAAGCTATAAGCTGCATTTCCTATTGATCTTGGCCAAACACTATCGAGATGTGCCAAAGCTGGTTCCATCATTATCAATAATCTCTTTTCAATGATTAACAAGCTCTATAATACTGTTTTTATGAAAATCTTTTGGTTTTGATAGAAAAAATGTAGAGAGTATAGTATCCACCTCTTTATTTATTTTAAGGAACATCACCTTCCCCAAGCATGTTAGAAAAATTGAATGAGCAAATTGAAAAATATATTTTTAACTCACTCAGGAAAGAACATAGTTTAAGATGGTTCTATAAACTCTGTAATACATGGTAATCAGAGGGAACAAGATCCGGAGAATGAGGAGGGTATGGAATATTTTCCCAGCCAAAGTTTTCAATCTCTTCGGATGTAATCTCTGCTGCATGAGTCTGTGCATCAATGTGATATATCACCATACTACTGATCAATTGATTGATTAAACTATACCTCTTTTCCTTCAATGCAGTTTTTACATGTTCTAATTACTTTAATTGGGATCACCCTAATGCATTCCCACCAAACACTTACCAAAACTTTCCTTAGAATTACTGTAGGTGACAGTCAATTGTTGAATGGTGATTAGTCAGTTTTTGAGCCAATTCTTCAATCAAAAAAGCATTATTTCTGTTGAGTTCAGACGAAAACAAGTCATCATCAAATTCAACAAGAAGGCCTGTTTATGGCACATATCTTGGGCTGATATCACTTATTCTAATCATTTTAAAGCATCTTCAGCAATTTCTTTTGTTTAAAAAATCTACCCCATAAATGCCATGAGTAGTACGAGTTGCCTCAGCAGCATAATTGCTTTTTCTGAACTCGGACATATTATGTTTTATGAGCTACATATATATGAACATCTTCATGAGGCTTGAAATAGTAATTAAGTTAGTTGGATGATACTTTGACGACATAATTTATTCATTTAAGAATATATTGCTATCCCCCAGGCATTTTATAATAGCAAAAATATTCGCACTATTGTTATGAAATTTTGGACAATACTTGTTGGATAATCAAACATATGTATTTATAGATTGTTCTGTTCTTTCATTAGATGTGTTTAGTTCTAACTAACTTCAAATGAACAATTCAAACACGTACTTTGAGAATTGCAAACAAAGGATTTGTACAAGTACTGCTCCCAGTTTGACAAATTGAAGGTAGAAATCAACTAGAAGCATCAATGATTAGTTTAATGGTGTAATATTACAACAGGATAATGCTTGATTACATGTTTGTTGAGTGACCAGGCAAAATTGTTATAGCTTGGCTGCATGGGTATTTGCTGATGGGTGCAATTGGGACCATGCCTTCTCATTGAGGGTGAGGGGGTTTGAATATTGGAACCTTATAGAGCCTGGAATCAAGGGGTCAGTTACTATAAACAATGACAGCTAAGGATGTCACAGTTGAGGCACTTTAGTCCCTTATCTGACAATCATCATTCAAATACATTCATTTGCTCCTACCTCCTGATTGAATATTTCCTCTTCCTTACCCTCCAAATATATCTTTTTTTCGTAGAAAAATGGCAGTGGAAGTCCATGCTTAGCTTGGAAGTTTCCCTTCTTCCATTGTATTCAGCAGATATTGAACCTCTAGTTAACTGTTTATCCTGATCTTGACAGCATTTTATTTATAAGAAAAATTCAATTACGCAGAAAACAGCAAAAAGCACCAAAAATTGTTTTTGCAGTGAAAGATGAAAAGTTTTTGATGAATGGAATTATCAGGTTACCAGAAAAATCACAGAAGATAGTGCAACGGAATAGTAAATATGTTATTGCAACATTATTGTTGTTTTCTATTTGTAAGATGAAGTACTATCAATTATAATTCATTTTTCAAATAGTATTTCTTTCATCTTTCAGTTGCTTTTTATTGCAATGGTCACCACAGTTTGGAAATGACAATAAGCCTTTGGCAAGTATCTAACTCATTTCCCTTCTCCCCAGGGAATCTGTTTTGACAGTTTCATTGATCAGGTCATGGAGCCTTCCAGCTGCAGTCATTCAAATCTAACCATAGTGATTTTTTATCTTCCCCCACTGCCTGATATGCTGCCATCTTATATACACTAGCTGTATTAGTAGGAGCAATACTATTTTTTTTGATTTCTCAAATGAAGCATTGTCAATTATTATAATCTAACTGGTATTTCATCTAAATTTCTGTTGCTTTTATACATATATATGTATATATATATTATATATATTATATATATATATATATATGACTGGCGCAAAAAACTGACCATTTTGATTTGTTTGATATGTGTATTTTTTCTGTGACAGAAGTTTTAATAGCAAAAGTTATGAAGACTACTTATACTATATCTAACCTCCCATTGCTAGAAAAGTTATTGTTGATTGAAGCTTTGATTTGTTTGCACCACTGATATGTGTGTTTTCTCTGTGACAAAAGTTCCAATAGCATAAGGTATGGAAACTGCTCATACTATACCTGACCTCTCATTTCTAATCAAGTTATTGTTGATTAAAGCTGTAGTAATAATTTTTGTCACTTTCTAGTATGTCGGTTATAACAATTAAAGCCTCCCCCCAAAGAAACACTAATCCAACACTCAAGTTTTTTGACTTTCACTATTTGATTTTATAAAAAGATCTAAGATTATGATGGTGTGTGCTTACCAGCTTCATGAGAAAATGTTCAGCAAGGTTTAAACTTTCTAAAACAGAATGTTAAGATCATGTGAGAAAGTATTCTTATATCAAAGATTCAGTATCAATCTCTGACTTTTAATAATTTATCATCGTTATCTAAAAAAACTTGAATAGTAAGTTAATATGGTCCTGGTGATGTGTCGACAGGCCTAGCAAACCAGAAGTGGATTATAATAAATTGCTAAAAAAATAAAGGAAGACAAAATCAGACAAAGTAATGCAATGGTAGTCTCCAGCTCCACATGACACCTTGAATAGAATTAGAAAATTGAAAGAAAAAACTTATATATACCAAATATTTAAAATGATTTCAACATACAACCTTCATGTGCAACAGCATGTTTCTCAACCTTTTGTTCCCCATTGCCTCCTTTTTGTTTTGTTTTTGCGAAGTAATCGACTCACCCATACATCTCAACGAAACTAAAATGATATTTCACTTTTGTTGTTTATCCAATGTGACTTATGTGCTTAATGCCTTGCAGCTATATTCTCAATATTTAGATTGATATTTGTGAGTTTTTAGTCTTATGTCTCCTCACATGCATGTATCAGTTCTATATCTTTCCTTTGTCAATATTTTATTGACAGCAATGAAGCCACATTAAACCAAATATGCATCTAGAGAGCACAATAGTACTCAAGCTATTTCAGACCACATGACTGGATAGAGCTATTTAATTATATTTGACAGAAATAATTCAGTCATTCCAGTTCTTTCAAATTTGTATTTGTATTCATCAATGCATTTTAGTTCAATATGTTCTTATCAGACAGATTCTATATCATAGGAAATTATATGACAATCTATCGCCCTTACCCACTAGCTCAACTTTTGCCTCCTTATGAGTTATATTTTTTCAAAAACTTTTTTGCTTTAAAATATTAAGAGCATATGGTATGAAACATATATCAGTTACTAAGCAGAAATTTTATATAACTCTTTTCTTCATGGATGAAAACAATTTTTTTATGATGTTCTGTATGAATGTACTGCACCGCCATCCGTCTAGGCTGGCAATGGATATAGCAGCTATCTTTTCTCTAGGCAGGTAAGGTCATTAAACTACCTAACTTTTTTCCCCTCATTTCAACCTTTCTAACCTCTTATTAGACTACCCAAATTAATTTTATCCCCTCTCCCTTCCTACCTTCTTATGAAAAAAGCTTTCTTTTCTTTCCACTTACCCCTATCCTCTTATTTACTTACCTTGATTCTCTTCCTCCTCCCATCCTACCCTCATTAAACTACCGAAATCTCTTTTCTCCCTTCTCCATTCCTACCATGTCAGTCACACTTATAGTATCAATAGCAGCCACCAGCTGAGCCAATTGTTTAATATTTGTGATAACTGTCTGCAGAGCTGAATTCAAAAGCCTGCCAAAGTGAATTTATATTCTAAAATTCAATGTGACATAATTCTTTGAATTTACAAGAATTTTTTCATTGTCTCCTGGGTTATTTAGGCACAAAACGTGGTTTCTGAAAGGGTGCACTACACCGCACTCATACAACAATAGAGGATAACAAATGTTGCAGAAAGATTCAAGGACAATCAAAGAAACATCCAAGAAAATGAGATTACCTGACAAAAACAAGTTTATACCTCTCATTGACTTAGTATATTTACTTAAGGTTACTTATGTAAGATGCTTGTCTATAAGTATATTTTGGGAATGAATGATGTTTTTAGGTAGCTGCATTGTTTTATACTATCTGGATTTCCCATGATCATATTATTAAGTTGTTGTATCCTATGGAATGAATCAAACACTACTAGAAGTTTTCTTTTCTTTGTTTGAATGTATTTCTTATCAAAGTATCCGGCGAGGCATGAAAAAAGTTTTATCCTGAAAGTGCAGCTCAGAGAAAAAATAGTTTGAGAACTACTCTTCCAGAATCTCTGCAAAGTCAATGACTGGTGCTTCCTTAGAAAGTTACTATTATACAAATGATACTGAGCAGATTATAACACAATAATTACGTCAATCATTGATGGCATTTTATTTTCTTCCATTTTTTTTGTGTATTGAAGATGCAAGATTCAATTTTGGGAACATTTGTATTGAATTGATTTCTACAACATCTGATCACATTAAATAAGTAAATATCATACTTAAGAGAGAAAATGTATATTTTATTGAAGGTAGGTCTGTAAAGCTGAAATGAGAAACAAAGCACCATTAACTGTTATAAAATTTAGATAAAAGTAGACACAGACATATTATAATTAACTTTTCATGTGAATGCTCAAATTTATATTTATTAGTTATGTATATATATATATATATATATACATATATATATATATATATATATATATATAAAATATATATATATTATACATAGACAGTGCTACTCATAAGTATTTGAACAAGCACAAGCTCAGTGTTTCTTGCCTATGATAGTATCCTTTCCATATATGTATTAACCTAGTTTAAGACTATCCAACATTTTAAGTCTGGCAATTCTTTGAAATAACAATGTTATCCTTTCTAATCTCTTAGCGTATTATTTCAGAACAATATTTTTTGCAGGGTAGAGAAACACTTAGTTTAAATTATTCAATAATTTCATTCAACTTTTAAAATCTTTTCCTGAAACTTACTATTGAGAACCACAGAACATGGCTAAATGCATGCTTTGTGCTGACTGGAATAAAACTGTCCATAATCTGAGTGAGGGATTTTGATCAAACACAGCAACGTTATATACCACCTGGGTGTCAGTGTGACAGAGTAGTGGGGTTAAACGATGCAAAATTCATTCGTTCAAATACTTATGAGTAGTACTACATATATATGATTATCGGATGGATAGGTTATATCAGACATAATGATAAAAATTCTTCATAAACAAAGAAGCAAACACAGATTGGATGAATCAGTATTTATTTTGTGACCTGCCCATCATCAGTAAGGTGGAGAAATGAAGAGAACTAGAGTTTTCTGAGTATGGATAGCCTAACTTTGTATTTGAGTACGGGATCAAACAAACAAACAAAAAGAAAGGCCCCTGGACCAGATAACATCATCAATCTACTTAAAAAAGTCATCACTAAGAAACTAGCCACTTTATTCAACTTATGCCAACAACAAAGTATAGTCCCAGAAGATTGGAACACTGCAATCATAATGCTGTTACATAAAAGAGGAAGCCTAAAAGACCTCAACAACTACAGACCAATGTGTCAACTCAACTGAATCTACAACCTATTCACCAAGTCGTCAACAACCGAATCAACAAAACGCTAGACAAAAACTAACCATGGGAGCAAAGTGGCTGTAAAAGGAGCTATCCACTCAAGGCAATTTCCATTTGATAAATCAACTAAAAGAGAAATCAGTAGAAAATATGAAATGCCACTTGCAGTAGCATTTATTGACTTCAAGAAAGCCTTTGACTTTGAAGAAATTCCTAAAGCCAATGATGCTATCACTCTACAATGTGCAGACCCAGCATATGTTTGAGTATTGCAACATATACACTGTCACAACAGCTCTTTTATCAGGCTACATAAAGTCTCGGGGCCCTTTCAGCTCAAAAAATGGGTGATATAAGGTGATACCAGCTCACACAAACTCTTTGAATATGGCCTTAAGATGATCTTCCAAAACCTAGACTGGAAAAACAAAAAAAATCAGTATGGACAGCTAATACCTAAGTAAGCTCTGAATTGCAGACAACATCATCCGTTTTGAAGAAAACCTCCACGATATTCCAACTCATGCTAGATGAATTAAACAAAGACAGCAACAAATTTGGCCTACACATGATCTTTAGCAAAACAAAGATCATGTACAACAAACATGTAAATTGACTCACAGCGATCAAAATCAAAAACAAAAAGCTAGACAAAGTAGACGACTACATCTACCTAAGACAATGAATCTCCATGAAACCCTCAAAAGAAGAAATCAAGTGAAGAATCATAGGATGGCAAACCCTTGGTAAAGCAAGCTGAACCTTCAAGAACAAGAAGATCCCATTAGTTCTATATAGAATAGCATAAAACCAATGCATCCTCCTGATAGTGACCTATGGAGTTGGAACATGGAACCTAACCATGAGACTAACCCACAAACTGAGAAGCATGCAAGGTGCACAAGAGAGAATCATGCTCAACCTCACATTGAGAGATCACAAGAAAGCACAATATATCAGGGAGTAAACAGGAGTCCGAGATATCATAGAAAGGAAACTTGAATGAATATCATGATTTGCAACATGGACCCCCAGAGATAGAATGCAGAACCAAGGCTAGCAGAATATCATATAGCAAAAGGAACTGAACGGGTTCAGAAATTATAGGCTTTGCGACACTTGCGATAAAGGTCTGGCAAATCCTAGGTAAGATCTTTGTCCAATGATAGACAATAAAAGACTGATGATGAAAGGCATATATACCTATCATTATGCTGTCTATGTTAGATGGAGCATACATACTTATGTAAGAGTGTGCCTAAGGTTAGTTCTCTTTGTTTTTCTGCATGTGGAATTTTGGTCCTGAGTGTGTGCGTGTGTTTAGGAGGGTTTAGTTGCAATGACATCTACATTTCCAACTATGCAGCAAATGCATGTGTAATCATAAAAATATATCAGAAAGCATAGCGCAGATAAATACAATCACATTGCAGTATGTCCATGTAATATGCAGCCCTATAAATAGTGTGCAGCCACATAATATTGTACATCCTTCTGTATGTTTATAATGGTGTGGCTAACCTCATTCTATGAGCAGGTGTTGGATTGTATAGCTTGAGAGATTCTGCAATGATAATATTCTTGTGATGTATCTCGGATATTGAAAAAGCCAGGGCCTCATTTTATGTTGTTTGTTACAATCAGTGCAGCTTTTATTATCTGGCAGGTTGTGGTATGGTGTATGTGTTTTAATATAGTGATTTTTTGAGCTCAAATGTGTGTTCTGTCTCTAGGCATTGTTGTGCTAATGTCCTTTTTCATAGGTCATCTTTCATCAAGTTATGTCGGTGTTTGTATTTCCTCTCCCAGATATTTCTAGATGTTTCACTGATGTAGATTTTTGGGCAGTTGTTGCAGAGTATCTGTTAAATGCTTGCTTTGGTGAAAGAATTCTCCCATGATTTACTGATTATAGCTTGGAGGTTTTTGCATGTTTCAATTAAAATTTGTATGCCTAATTTTATTGTGCCCGTGTAGTGGTTATTGGATGATGTATCTAATTGTTCAGTCATTTGAATTCTGTCAACATGTTGTTGATGTTGTTAAAACAATGTTTTGGCTGTATTGTTGTATTAACAACATCAAGAATACAAAGAAAGGGTTCAAATGTTAAGAACAGAACTTAGAATGTTAATGACTCTTCTCAAGGTGATAAACTTCATGTTACTGTATACCAACCCCAGTTCCACAGCCTTATGGGTTAGTTATTATAGACAGAAAGCTGTGGGAGACCATCCAAGAAAAAACGCAGCGGAGAGCTGTGATAGGTGAGCAACAAAAGACAGATGATCTAGCACTTTCCTGGAACTCTGCGCCACACCTGGTTATTTTGGATTCTTCTGTGCTATTAGACTCTAACCGTGAGCCAAAATAGTGCTGTTGGTGGCCTGTGCTGCCTCTGTTATGTAATGAGCTACCAAGGTAAATGATATTGCAGGAAAGATGGTAGAACCCACAGATTGTGTGTCTGCGCCAAGGGTGAAAAGTGGCAAAGATGAAAAAAGAGGGTAATGCTATGGTAACAATCTAGTGTCTTTATATATCCTTTTTCTCAATTTCGTGTTTCTGCGGCTTATAGCTGTTGTCTGAAACGCAACATGGCAAACGCAATGTACAAGGCAAAGAAAACTGATGGAAGATGGGGAATGTCAGTTTGGGTGTGGGAGATGGGACGACCCTTTTCCTCTCCGGGTGAAACTAACAACTGCTGCTCATATTGTCGAACCTCTTCATCTTGACCACCAATGTGAACGGCCTTTCATAGGAAAGGCTCCTTGATTAAGATGTACATAAAATAAGTCACAAAAGGTCCCTTGATTACAATGTAGGTAACATATGTCAAGTGTCTAAGTCAATTAGGCCAGGAAAATAAACAATGTTGTTCCTAGCAGCCGCACACCTCTTCAAAACAATCGTTTTTGTCTGAAGCACTCTCTGAAGTACCTGTCTCCATTGATATATTTTTGAAATGAAGCAGATTATTTTATGGTGATACACCACTTGACTTCTGGAGGTCTGCTATTAGACTCTAATTGCAAACGAAAATTGTTCTGTTGGTGGCCTGTGCAGCCTTTCCAGCACTGAAATCTCCCCTTCTGTGCAGGCTTCCTCTTTTTCCTCGTATAGGAATTGAGGATATCATTGTTGGTATAGTAGATACAGGTCAACAGCCCATGTCAATTACATCTTTGACAGACTTCCTTAAGAAATAGACAATATAAAACAGCAACTTTACCTGAATTCTAGAAGCCTTAAAATAAACTATTAACAAAAATATCATGATAATATATTTGGTTTTCTTTTTTGTCTTTTGAATACCTTGGATTGATAGACACACAAGCAAGTAATACAAGTAAATGTGAATAAAATGACTGAATGCAATTCAGTAGGAAGCAAAATTATCAGTAATGCTAAACAACTTTAAAAAGATTTTATGGCAGGAATATTCACAAAAAAGCAAAGAAACTCTAGGAAGCAAAAAAAAAACTTTGCTATCCTGAAGAATCAATGGATTTTTATGGAAAGATGTATCGAATATTCAATAATTCTGAAATCTTTTGAGATCAAATGTTCATTCTGCAATTAAAAAGATTATCAAAAGAAATTACTCATTTGAGCAAAAAATGAAACTAAACAGAAGTAACACGGTACACTTCAGGAGATACTGCCAATCACTAACAGTTTATACCAAGATATATCAGTAGAAGATTACAACAAAATCTGCACAATAATAGAAGAAAATTGTGAGAATACATTTACTGAAAAAAAAAGAAAAAGAAGAAAATTTAAAGCTGCTGCCGGTTCTATGATTGAACACAATGGAAATCTGTTACAAAGATAGAAAAAAATCTGTCTGATGAAGCTCCCCATCAAAGGGGAATGAAATATATGACAAACTAAAAAAAAAGGTTAGTTTTAGCCATTTTGATGTTTATATCATTTTTAAAAAATTCAAGAATGAAACCAGAAAGTCTTGTATAAAAATTGAAAATGTCAATGAGCTACAACTAATATCATCTGTTACCACCCAGAGGCATCCCTTAAGCAACTTTCCATAATTTTGTTTAAATTTCCATTAGATCAAAAGAAGATCAAACTAAAGGACTTGAACCTATTTTATCTTAGGGAATATAAAAAGTCTATTTTCTCTCTCTCAGTCTCTCTTTTTATCTATCTTTTGTGCACTTATATATGTTTTTTCAAATTGTCTTGCAACCCAACGATAGTGAGTTTATTTGTCAATGAGTGCACCATGAGTATAGTGAATATGTTGCAGTTGGCTCATTCAATATTCAGGACCTTGTACAAAATTTAAACTGGTATTTCAATTGATGAATAACCAGTTGTGTAGTGCTGTGGAAATGGTGTTCCCTTAATTTGTTTGAGGGGGAACAGCATTCCGTCACTGAGTTTGAATTTTCATTCTGGCTTATACCTTCAAATTAGCAGGAACGCATCGTATTCATATATATTGAATCAAGGTACACCTAAAATGAACCCTTACTCCCTAACCACCCAACTGTAAAGACTTACTTCATTCACCAGATTGCCACACTCTCTAAGGCAGGATGCCTATGTTACCTTATTTCTTTTTTTAGCACGGCACCTCTGTGAATTACTATTTTTGTATATCAGTCTGCTCATATCTATGTGCATACATAATTATGTATGTATATAATCTAAATGAACAATCACAGAATTAATGTCATTGGTTGGTCTCAGTGAAGAAACTAAAGATCTCAAAGATGAATTTCTAAATTTGGAAAGCCAAAGAGTGCGGGATTACTGATGCTATCAGTTTATGGAAGGCAATCCTGGCAGTGAAGTATCTGCAGTTGAGTATTTAAATGGGTAGAGACAGATTTTGGCATTAATCAAAGCAGAAACCAAAGAATGAAAGATCTGTGAATAAATCAAAAGCAGTCAACAGAAGTGAGTAACTGACTTGCCTTACAGAAGTTGAATGAGTGATTAAAATCAATGTGTCTATAGATAGAAACCAGGTGATCTGAAATCTGAAAGTCAAAGATCTAATTATAGCAGGTTTTTTTCTATCTGTTTTTCCATTTATGTACTGACAGGTCAAATTTTGGTAGTTGGGCAAAAGAATTAATGGGCTATGAGAATATGTAGGAATAGCATTCTCTTAATTCTCATAGGAGGCTGTATGGTAATCTCCAACTATATATATATATATATATATATATATATATATATATATGTATTGAAATGAACCTGTTTTTATGCGGTGAATGTGTGATTTGGTTTAGACTATGTAAATAGAATAAACAATTAAAGAAAATGGGGCTGCTGCAGGAATTAAACCTGTGACCAATAGGGAAGCTGCTTTTTTCAACCTTACAATTATGATGTTAAGTATTGTATGTTCACTATGTAATACCAGGGGATCATTTCAAATAAGAGTTTATATTTAATATAAATTAACACAATTTATGATTATTCTGTCAGATCATGAATTTATTTCTTGAAGACAGACACACACACACAAACACACACACATACATATATATATATATATATATATATATATATATGTACATGTATATATATGTATATATATACATGTATATATATATATATATATACATGTACATATATATATATATATGTATATATACATATATATTTATATATATATATATATATATATATATGTAAGTCTATGTATTTATATATATGTATGTATATATATGTATATATGTGGATGTGTGTGGTAACTAGTTCAATGAAGACTGAAACATTGAATTTATTCAGTAAAACAATGAGAGACTGGAATTGTCTGAGGTCCGAGGAAGGGACCGTACATTAAATTTGGCAGATAGTACAAGTAATTTTTTTCTCAAGTTAATGAGAAAGTTGCTCCAAGGAATCAGACATGACCAGTATATGTTATCTATTTTAAAGTAAGGTGGAGGGTATATTTTGAAGGGTAGGGCAGCAAAAGGATACATTTGGAATACATTTTAGCAACAACCCTGTTACCAGTGAATAATAATATTGATTTTTTGTATGGGTACAGTAACGTAGGGTTACATAAGAAATCATACTCCGGCATTACCCTTTATTGACTATCCAACCTTCAAACCCTCTCACCCTAGGCAAGAAATCGTGATCCAGGTGGTTGGGGAAGAAATTGTCCTGTTTGTGCCCCCCATCCCCCTGCAACTGCCAATGTCAGTCACATTTAATCCTATTTTTGTCTCATCTTAACTTCAACATCTTTTTTATATCCATTAAAAAGTTTCCATAGTCAATTTTCTTTTGAGTGGTCAGCTTCAAAAGAGCCTTATCAAACATCAATAAAATATTTGAATGATCACGTAGCTTGTATTGAAAAAAAATCAATATTTTAGGAATTTTAGCCAAATTTTCAATGAACAGGCTTCAATGATGTATTAGGTTTGAATACTTAAAAATAGGATCAAAACAGCCATAATGCACAATCAATTATTAAACCTTCGAGATAAATCTTCAATGATACAATGAAATTTGAATTATCTTTGGCATCTAAAAAGCATTATGGAATGTATATGAAACCAAATTTAGAAAGGGTGCACAAAGATCCAAGCAATGGAACTCTTTCTTTGTGTTGTTGATATTGTTAACATGTTTTATTCGATCCGTTCTACATTATCTTCTCAAAGGAGGCGCTGAGTGGCTACCGAAACAGAAAATTAGCAAACCAACTTTAAGTTTCAGCTACTCCCATTCACTTTGCACTAATGCCCTTGGGAAAGGCATGGATTCACATCTTCCCCAAGCACTGAGTAAATAGGAGGGTAGTTGGAATTGTAAGGCAGTCTCTCTCTCTCTGATGAGGCGTTAGTAACTCTACCCTGTAAAAACCTACTTGCTACTGACAACGCAATGCAGTCTGGTGCTCCTTAGGGGTAAAAAAATAAAAAATTATCCAAAGTTATTGATAGCTCTCTCCAAATTACCTTTGCCTTACTGAAATAAAAATCAGCAAAGGTTAAAATCATTCAAACCTGTGGTATAATGCTGAAAGAAGGAAGTGTGGGAATGCAGGGTTGATGCTCTGGGCTGGGAGTGCTTTAACTCCAAATTTTCTGCTATAACTCCAAACTTTTTGATATTTGACCAATTTCAGAGTTGTTTTGAAACCATATGGATTTGGACATATATTAGCTAATTTTTCTTATCAGCGAATTTTAGTATGTACATGGATAGTTAGAGGATGCAGCCCTCCCTCCAGAAAAGAAGTAAAGAAATACCATTACCACAAGACTAGACCACGGATTCGTAGAGAAAAAATTTCAGCACTCATTTCTTTTTTTCCTTATTAGTAATTTCTATTTGTTTTAAATAGAAAGGTAATATATGCAGAGGAGTACTTGTTTGAAAATGTCCCCAGGGTGGGGGCAAAAAAGCTTTATTATGATAGTTCACACTGCATTTCTACTGACATCATATAATAGCAAAAATATATATCTATCTCTCTCTCTCTCTCTCTCTCTCTCTATATATATATATATATATATATGAATCGAGTTCAGCCTTTGGGAATGTTTTGCACCAATCAGTGATAGACGTCAATTTATTGCAAATTTCCTTTTTTCATCAAATCTACGTTAATGTTGGAGAGGGCCTCTCAATGAGCTAAGCTCCCCGGGCTCCCAAATTTCTAGCTACATCACTGTCTTCCCCTTTGGTCATTTCTATTTGTTTTGTATAAAAAGGTAACTTGACGGCAAATTATCTTTCTCCCTTCATTCATTCCAGCAATAATTTATAAATCAATTGATGTTCTTGGCTTTCTTCTCTATTTTATGGGAGGTGACAGCTGCAGTATTTCATTGAAAAAATCTCCATGCAGTTTGACTTTGCAACTTGTCTCTTATAACCTTATTAGGTTATTAGATTTTCATTATATTAAAAGGTCATGCGACCTGACATGGTGGTGGTAGGATGAGAAAAAAATCTTGGCTATTTTACAAAAAGCAGGTAATGTAGCAAAAAGATGCGAATGAATAAAAACAATACTAGAAAAATAAGAATTATTTGAAAAAAATTATCTAATTCAATTTTCATGTCAGTAATGAATCTTCGTTATCAATTTCCATAATGAAAGGGAGACACTGTCTATGTTCTCAGTATGGTGGAGAGCTGGTTTGTTTATCACACTATACCAACAAATGGTCAGAGACTGAAAACTATGAGAAGAGTTTTTCGTGGTATTAACTCTTAATTTCATGTAAGATTATTCGGATGATAGGAACAAAGGGAATAACTACTGATTAAAATTATCTCCTTCTCAACTTAGGGTATTTTATTTTCTAATTTTTATTCCATCAGACATAACTAGGAGAATAAAGGAATCAAAATAGATGGCAAATATCTGAGCAACCTCAGATTTTCAGAGAATATCGCCCTTTTCACAAGAAGCCTATACTAATGCTAGATGAACTAAATGAAGATAATGAAAAGTTGACCTACACATGAACTCCAGTAAAATGAAGGTCTTGTGAAACAATCACGCTGGAAACTAGGACGCAATGATCAACATCAAAGTTGAAAGAAAAAGCAGCAGAATATGAATAGCCACTTGCTGTAATATAACTGGAGAAAGTAGACCACTACATCTGTCTAGGACAACTAATCTCCAAGAAAACCCACAAAAGAAGAATAAATCAAGCGAAGAATCACTCTAGGATGGCAATCTTTTGACAGAGCAAGCTCAACTATCAAAAAAAGAAGATCCCATTAATCGTAAAAAAAAAGTATACAACCAATGCATCCTCCTGGTTAGTCACCTATGGAGCTAAAACATGAAACCTAACCAAAAGACTAACCCAAAGACTGGAAAGCAGGCAACGTTCACATGAAAGAATCATGTTCAACCACAACCTCATGGAGAGAGATCACAAGACAGCACAGTATATCTGGGAGAAAACAGGAGTCTGAGACATCATAGAATCTACAAAAAAACTCAAATAGCAATGGGCTGGTCAGGTTGCAAGAATAGCAGACAACCAATGGACATCACAACAATGGACAACCAACGGACTCACAACATAGATCCCCAGAGAAGATATGAGCAATCGAGGCCGGCAGAATACAAGATGGAGAGACAAACTAGATAAATTCAGAAGGTATTGGCTCTGCAATGCCATGATTTTCCAATGGAGATATAAGGAGGTGTGGTGAATTTCGGGGAAGGTCTATGTCCAACTATGGACGGTAAAAGACTGACGATGATGATTATATTTACAGCCATGTCTGTCACTCTCATGGTACCTGCCATCTGCTAAGTCTCTTCCTATCCTGTCATTAAACAATCTTTCTTTTCTTCCTTATCCCTTCCTACCCTATTACTAAACCAACTTTCTTTTCTCCTTTCTTCCTTACTACCTTCTTATTGCACAACCTAACTTTTTTCTGCCCTTTCCCATCCTACCATTTCTATCATATAGTATTTATAGCAGCCATCAGCCAAGCCTGTCAGCTAACCAAGTGCCATTGAATAGTGTTAATTAAAAGAAGAGTTGATCACTGCTAACAGCATATTGTATTCATTCATTCCTTGCTGCTTGCAGCCAAGCAAGTCAGAAGGTTTGGAAGGAGTTAGGGGGAGGAAACAGCCCTTAGCTTGCATTAATAAGTGCAGTGTAAAAATTGGTCTCCATTTAGAATGATTAATAGGATCACCATGGTAGACTCTCTCTCCTCAGCACCTTGTACATCAAGTTGATCACAAATCTAAGTACTGACCAGGCTCAACATAGCCAAACTTTGGTGATCCTATGAGATGATTTACCGATAAAAAGATATTACAAATTTTACAAGATCTGAAATTGAAAGCAACAGACATTTAAATGTAGAGGCAAGATGCTGCTTCTTGGTTGGGGAATGTCACAAGCATTTCCAATGGAGAAATTGTATTAATGGAAAGATCAAAGGTTTTGCTATGGAAATCAAACCTGCTGCAGTCTTATTCTACTTTGTTTTACTTTTTCAAGACTAAATTATCAACATACTTTACGCCTTGAGTAAAATGTTCCCCTAGATTTCAAAAGGGATGTACAGGACATATATATCCAAGCAATTATGGAAATCATGGGATACATATGTCCCAGGAATCTCAAAGAGTTAACACCAGCTCAAATTCAGAGATAAACCATTGTTATTATTCCATGGATTATTTGAAGCAGTATCCTAATCTTTATTGTTTAGATTCTCAAAAATCAGCCATATCATTTTACAGCCTTCCAGCTATAGTCTGAATTTATGAGATATGATATTGTGATCATACCAATAATTATTCAAACTAGCATCCTTAATTTTGATATTTTAAATGACAACAATTCAGCTGATGATAAATGAATGTCAATCTGTTTATGTTATATCCCTGTTAGAATGTAGGCCCTGGAACCTGAAATGAGATCTTGAAGGGTCTGTTACCAAAAAATTGAATACAGAATCTAGTCTGTAAAATTCAACTAGGCTACTAGACTAACTCTCTTTTGGGCATGTAAGTTTTTTAGCTTACTTGACTGCTGGCTGAGTTGAAAGAATACAATCTTTTATCACATTTTTTATATATTCAAAATTGAAATAGAATATCCAACTTAATTGTTATAAGGGGCATACTGAGTGGAAATAACCACCCAAATAGATTTCTTATCATACAAACTTCAAAGACGATAAATGTATCTCGTATATAACCTTTTTCTCTGCAAAGTTCGTTCGCCTGATATTAAAAGATCCTGATTCCATGTACAGGAATATGAAAGGTAAAACAATGACATTGAAGTCATCATAGTCTTCAGGGCACGAGTTAATCGTCTTTGCATAGGTATTCCAGAGGACAGAAATTTTTACTGAAAGTTTTGGACAACTTTTGAAGATATTGAATGGACAGTCATAAGTCTATACATAAATATACAAAAAAAAAAAGAAAAGAAAAAATATATCTCAATCAAAAAAGTATTCCGGGATCTGCCAACCAGTTGAACCAATTCTTCCACATCTTATTGCCCAGCATTTCATTGAAATTCATTGAGTGCTTTTGGAGAAATTGTGTGAACAGACGGATGGAAAGACACAACCAAACATAAATACCTCTCCAATTTAGTTGTCAGAGGTAAGTTATAGCTGTTACAGCTCACCATATTTTTGTTTTCTAAATAAATGTAAAAAGTTGAAAGCTTCCAACATAAACTAATCTTTGCCCTGACTGACTGAACCTAACCCTAGGTTATTATTTTATAAAAGATAATTACAGCCAAGTTCACCCCATGAATGACTATCACTCAATTTATGGCAGGCCTTTTTTTAATATATTGTTTTAGTGACTAAATAATGAACTTTCTCATGAATTATTCAACTAGTGGCACCATAATTCACAAGATAGCATGCAAACTGTACAAAATAACTATTCTTCCTATAACTAGAACCAATCTCTGCATCCCATAATTCAAAAGATTCACTGATCCATAAGGCAAATACTCTCAACTTCCTCATAATTCAAGAAAGAGGAAAGAATGAACACTTGCAAAAAATGAAGAAAAAAACTAAACACTCCACTGAACATATGTGAACCGTAAACTCCCAATCATGCCTTGACAAGGAGCAAAAGAAAAAAGTGAGATACTGGTGGCATCTTGCCAAAAAGTTATTGGGCTATTTCTCTTCTCCACTTCTATTCCTTCTAGTGCTTTCAGAACCAGGAAAAGAGACACTGACATGCAATCATGGTAGTTTATTCTAAAATCAACTGCTTAAACCAGACAACCATTTGTCTTTTTATGATTCTCTACTTATGAGTGGAATGCTAATTTCCCAAAGTCAATATAAAATTGCAAACGAACATGAAAAACAACTAGGCTATTCCCCTAATCCTCAATTACAACAACCCAATTTGATCTTTGCAGTTTTTTTTTCATTAGACTCTGTAAATGTGAAATTTTTCTCCCCTAAAAGTTGGAATGAAAGCTATAAATATACTATTGTTGGTAAATGATTGAGCATTTTTTGCTTGAGTAAACAATGTACAAACAATGGAAAGTTTTTTTAAAATGTGTGCATATATATATATATATATATATATATATATATATATATATATATATATATATATATATATATATATACAAAATGATAAAACAGCAGATGATGCCCACAATGTGAATAAACATACAATATTAGCATCCAAATATAAAGAATAGTAAGTCAAATCCCATATAATGCATTAAATACTCTGAACACAGTACATTAACAGTGACTGGAAAATAACTGAATTGCACAACATAACATTGGGAATCGGGAATGCTTAAAATTTAGGAAAAAAAAAAATTTTCAGCAGAATAGTGAAAAGTTCATGAGACTTTATATATATATATATATATATATATATATATATATATATATATATATATATATATAGATAGATAGATAGATAGATAGATAGATAGATAGATAGATATGTATTCATAGAAAATTCTGTGCTTTGTGTTGACTGTGAATTTATGCCAGTGCTATCATCAGACCGTCTACAACTTTTGCTAGGGTGCTCCCTAGGGATTGCACTAGCGTAAAATTCAAAGTCATCCTGAAGCACTGAATTTTCTATGTAAATCATCATTAGTCTCTAATATCCATCATTGGACACAGACCTTCCCAGGGATTTGTCAGACCTCTCTATTGTGGGTGTCACAGAGTTATTACTTTCTGAATTTGTCTAGTTTGTCTCTCAATCATGCATTCTGCTGGCCTCAGTTATGAATGTGATTTCTTGGGATCCACATTCTGAGTAGTTATGTCCAGTGGTTGTCTACAATCCTTGCAACATGACCAGCTCATCACTATTTGAGTTTTCTAGTGGATTCTATGATGTCTCCTGTTTTCTCCCTGATATACAGTGCTGTCTTCTGATCTCTCCATGTGAGGTTGAGCATGATTCTTTCATGTGCACGTCACATGCTTCTTAGTTTGTGGGTCAGTCTCTTGATTAGCATCCATGTTTCAGCTCAATAGGTAAATGTTGGGAGGATACATTGGTTGTATACCTTTCTTTTCAAGACTAATGTGCCATTCTACATCACTTGATTTCTTTTTTCTAAGGATTTAATGGAAATTTGTTGTCCTAAGTAGATGTAGTGGTCTACTTCCCCCAGTTCCGCGTCTTCCATTTTGATTGTTGTGTTTTTATTTCTGGCATGATTGTTGCACATGACCTTCATTTTGTTGAAGTTCATGTGTAGGCTGACTTTTTGTTTTCTTCATTTAGTTCATGTAGCATTAGTCTGAGGTATTTACAAATGCACTATCCCTAGTAGACAGAGAGCTTTGCATATTGTACATGTTAGTGAGTAAAAACAATTTTAATCTTCTTTTTCATGACAATAAGTTCATATCATATTGATTAACAAATCCAATAGTTATCCATCAATACGCTGATTGGTGTAATACAAAATCATTTATGGTACATGCTCAAGATAAACAGTTCATAATATTGTGTTTATTTGTAAATGAGTTTCAATATCATGTGAGTTTTTACTTTCTCACGTGTAATGGCTTCCAAAGTTTATTTTCCCTAAAAGAGTTAATAAGCAAAATTCAGACTCTTCACCAATATTTCATGAGTCTAGTAGAGTGAGCAAACTAGTCTAGGAGATTTGTCTGCATATTTTCGTTAAATTTGCTTATAAAGAAAAATAATTTCTCTAGATCTAACGTGAAGCTCATTTTTTTTGTTTTATTTCAAATCCATATCTTGTTACATCAATGGACGTCAAGCAAAATTTCCAATGTCATTAATTTTCTTCAAGAAGGTGGGAGGCAAGTGATTTTACTATTGGAGATGTAGTGATAAAAATAATAAATACGAAGATGCTAAACTGAAAAAATCACTAAATAACAAGTACTCTTCTATGAATTCAGACAGAAATATTCATAAAATCTCATAAGACACAAGTTTTTGCATAGATTTCTTTGTAAAAATCATCCTTGATGAGATAAATAAATTCTGCTGCACTTTTTCCCAGATTCAACATCATTTATTACTTTTCCACGACCAATTCTTAAAGAGTATGTATGTATAAGTAGTAACAAGATGAGTACCCTTTAAAGCCATTTCTAAGATTTCCCTAACATCATGCAAAAGATGGGACTTGGAACTTTTGCATCAACCTAATCTAAAAACTGTTGTATTTGGTTTCATTTGTTTTCACATAATACATTTTGCATCTTCTGTATTAGGGTTCCCTCTTTTGATTTGCTTAGGAAAAATCAAGTCTAGGCTGGAATAGAAGGGTGGAACAGTTGGTATGGTTTTATGATTTTGAGGAGGGCCTATTCCTCTTGCTGGAGGCAAAAGGGGGGACTTTTTGGTGAAGGATACTCATATTGTAAATAGAGTTTGGGTGGGGGTTGTTTAGCACAAAATTTTAAGACAATTCATTGAAAAATAATACAGATAAAATCAGAATATAGAATTAACATGAATGTATAGTTGTGTTTACTGCCTTTTATTACAAAACTGTACTCTATTGTATTGTGTGAATTTGGATAATATTGCTTGCCATCACCTTTCTTATAAATCGTATTAGTTCATTTATTCCATGTTTGAAAATGCAGGTGTGCATTGCATGAATTCAGGGTGGTCAATGATGACAGGTCCTTATGGAATGATGAACATTTTTGTGGACTGTTGTTTGTTGCCGGAGAACAATCTGTGCTGTTTCAAACATATATCAATGAAGATGGTTACTTATGAAAATGATAAACGTTTTGCTGACCTGCAAATCCTTTCAGACGAAACAATTGTCCTCAAGTGGTACTAGTCACCAGAAACATTGCTTGATTAAAGCTGAGCTCTTTCTTTGGCACATAACATCTGTTATCTACATCCTAATCAAGATGCTTTTCCCATTAA
The DNA here is from genome assembly GCA_963457665.1 of Thysanoteuthis rhombus. Lineage (NCBI taxonomy): Eukaryota > Metazoa > Mollusca > Cephalopoda > Oegopsida > Thysanoteuthidae > Thysanoteuthis > Thysanoteuthis major. The sequence continues at coordinate 49,227,108 of OY735211.1, forward strand.
AAGCCGTTTAAAAAAAGAAACCCGAAAGACCTCAACAACTATTGGCCTATAAGCCTACTCAACTGTGTATACAAACTTTTCACAAAGATCATCACTAACAGAATCACAAAAACACTCAATGAAAACCAGCCGCATGAACAAGCTGGCTTTAGAAGAAGCTACTCGACCATGGACCACCTGCACTCGATAAATCAGCTGAAAGAAAAAGCAGCTGAGTATAAACTACCACTTGCTGTAGCATTTATCGACTTCAAAAAGGCGTTCGACTCAGTAGAAATCCCTAAGGTCATGGAGGCCATCAGTCGGTAAGGTGTAGATCCAGTATATGTTGAAGTGTTGAAACATATATACAATCACGGCAGCTCCTTTATCAGGCTACATAAAGACTTGGACCCCTTCCAGCTCCAGAAAGGAGTAAGACAAGGTGATACCAGCTCACCTAAACTCTTCACAGCCTGCCTTGAAGTGATCTTCAGAAGGCTAGACTGGGAGAGCAAAGGAATTAGGATAGACAGCAAGTATCTGAGCAACCTCAGATTTGCAGACGACATAGCCCTTTTCGCAGAGAACCTACACGACCTCCAACTAATGATAGATGAACTAAAGGAAGAGAGCAAGAAAGTCGGCCTACACATGAACTTCAGCAAGACGAAGATCATGTGCAACAACCACATTGGGGATAAAAACACTAAGATCAAAATCGAGGACACACAACTGGAAGAAGTAGACCACATTGGATTGCATTGAGAAGTGAGCCAGCATTCGTTACTTTCACCCTAAGTGGAAAGTTTGTCAAATTTTCTCTCGCACTCCAGCTAACTCACCCGTCTTCCTTCTGTTTTCCTCACCTTGTACTTGGCATCTACCAAGTTGCATTTTCTGACATCATTCACAAGCTGCAAAACCCCGAAGTTGAAAAAAGGAGATACAAACAAGATGGTAAATGGTAAATACAACATTTTCTCTTCTTTCGTCTTAGTTACTTTTTGCCTTTGCTGCAAACATGCAAATCATGGGTCCTACCTTTTAGTTGCCACATCATTGCCTTTGGTAGCTGATTATGCAACTTCGGGTCAATTGCTTGTAAGTTCATCATGTACATAACATGTTCATAACTGTATATAAATGATATATTCCACTGATTCCACTCATTATGATCAATTTGGAATGGGGCCTATATTTCCCCTCTGGCTTAAGCCTATTACCAGCTTTGCATGGGCCGCAGACTGCCTTAAATGCCTAAAATAAAAGCCAACTGTCTTCTTAGATTCACATTCCAGAAAATCCTACATCCTACAGCCTCCTGATAGATTAAGATAACACCTGTTTCTTTGAATAAAACTAAATCTGAAAGATCTGACGAATACAAAGCAAAAACCATATTAAAATTGAGCTTCTGCATATAATAAATCCAGAATACACAATCTGTTATCTAACCCAATGAGATCTGAGATTACTGCCAACCTTAATTTAAGAACAACTCAATCATTTAGATAAGGATTTGGAAATCCCACTAGGTTCTACCAGATTTGAAATGAACTCTGATTAAGTCTTAGGTCCCCAAGGAATCCAGCAACATTTTACCCACTTTTCGGAGATTTGTCTGGCAATCATCCAAGAAAATGAAAACATCAGCCGTCAATTTTCGTTTTGATACAATCAGTCTCTGGATTTCTATCATGATCTAGGATTTGATATACCAGCTCAGCCAGGTCGTTATTCAAAATCAAAGAAATAACTAAGGCTCAAAAATTTAAATTCATTATTATTTTATAACACAGGTGTGGATCCAAAGAGAATTTAAAACCATGAAATATAAAAGTCAAATTCAAAATCACCATGCTTAAATTGTAAACTAAAAAAATGAAAATAAAAAATAAAGCCAAAAAATTTATAACATCCACAGTTTTTCAAATCTTGATAATGACCAAAAGCACAAAAAGTGAAGAACTAATATTATCCTCAGTTTTCTCTCATGTTGATAATGACCAGAAGCATGCTTGAAAATTCTCAATCACAAATGTATGGGTAATATTTACATTCACTCAATCTTCATATGTTTCCTGTATGTAAACAAGGAAAGTTACTGAAAAATTAAAAGAATATTCCTCGTCTATCATCTTTAATCAAATTTGCATCAATAAAAGGAATGTTTGGCCTATCAATTAAAGAAACTCAAACAGTTGCCTAAGGTGCAAAAGTCATCTGGGAACATTCTAAACTGAAAAAATAGTTGTTAGATGGTACAAATTTTGAGTCTTGCCAAGGATACATAAAACCTTCTGGCACATGAAACCCTGATTAAAGATTGCTACCTGAATATACATTATATCTATATTCAAGTGTATGTTTATAAACATATACATATAAATTTGTACTAAACATATATGTATGTATAATTGTATTTGCATGTAGCATCAAATGTTGCTGCAAGGACGGTTGTGTTAGAGACTTAGATTTTTCACAAAAACTGTAAACAAGCAATCATTAAAATTTATGCAGGGTTCATATGAATTATGAAAGCTTGAAGTAGGTCTATAAATTTGTCTATGAATGTCTGAGTAGGTATATACATGCGTGTGGAAGATAAGTATGACATTGATTGATGCTTCTTAATATAAAATTTATTAGTGAGCCAGAAGTTATATTTGAAGGTGTTTATCAATGAAAGGATGACCAAGCATACATATAACAGTGTGTATACATACATACATATATATATATATATATATAGAGAGAGAGAGAGAGACAGAGACAGAGACAGAGAGAGAGAGAGAGAGAGATATGGATATACATATAAGATTGACTGAAGTGACATAAGTTTTTGGAAAATATATTTTTTTTATATATATTCAGTATATAGAGCTCTAAAGCTTTCTAGAATATATGTGAAGTAAAATTTACAAGGATATTTACCCTGTGTATGTTAACATATTATCAGTTGCTGAAGAATGTGTTAGGCTCAAAAAGGTTACCATACATCGAGTAAATATCCTTGTAAATTTTACTTTATGTATTAATAGATCTATCTGCTTTGACAAATAAATATATATCTCTCTATGTATACATCTATCTATCTATCTAACAATCTATGTATATATATATATATATATATATATATATATATATATATATATATATATATATATATATATATATATATATATTTCAGCCAACATGATTTGACATGAAATAAGTGTGTGTATGAAATCCTTTGTTTGCTTTTGAACTTCATGACACAATCAACGGTATACACCTGAATAATTTATGAAAACCTTAATCTAGTCTTTATTTGGTGCTATGGGACAGGATCGATGGAAGGGTTGATGAGACTTTATTGCACCAGCTTTATAAGCTGGAAGGATCTGTGCACCTTGAAATCAGTATTTCAAATTCTTGTTGGAAAATCCTCAGTTGTCTTGGCCACCGAGCAGGCCATTCAGATTTCAATGAAGGATCGATCAATTTTGGATTCTTCCCAACAGTTTTATTTTGTATTTATTGCTTTTGATAGATTGTAAATAGTATTTCCAGAATCTGCCAAACACATTGGTTATGTATTTTTGAAAGGATTGTTGTTTTGTATTATTTTTGTCATTCTATCACATCTTACTTCCCATGATATACTTAATATGCTTTCCATGTTGACAGTGCATTTCTTTTTTAACAAGTTCTGTGGAATCAAATATCAAAAAGAAACATTACCTTCAACTAAAACAGTCAAGATAAACTGATATATTACATGAGAACTTTGGAGATGTTCCAAAGTATAGATGTAAAAAAAAGATTTTATTAGATTTATAATTATATACCTATTTATTCATTCATTCGTGCATGAATTAATGTGCATGTTTATATCTCATGCTTATACTTCAGTTCTTGAGAATACAGTGAGTGCAAAAAGTATCTAATACATTTCAAAAAGTTGATTTTAAGATTTTTATACAACTTTTAAATTGCCAGATTTTAAACCAAATCCTAAATATTACTCTAATTGAAAGAATATTGAACATTGAAAAGCCATGTACAAAAATCTTGATCCAAATTCACCCAATTTTGAAGGTGTATAGGTATGCAGGGATAAATTTTTTGAAATGTATCAGATAATTTTTGCACTGACTGTATAATGATAATGAAAAAAAAAATAATATACTCATAAATGAATGGTATGCAAGGATATGTTTTGAATTTCAATGTTTTATTCCCTGGAAATCCATGCTTAATGAACCTCAATTAGGGTTTAAATATGTAAAGACTACAAAGAGTTACTCCCTGTTTAATGACATCTTCCTATCAGGAGTTAATGAAATTCACCATAGAATGTGCGATTTTATGTTAATAAACCATATAATACTTTCATAAGATACCAGGTAATACCATCCAAATAGCATTGTAGAGTAAATATGGGATTCATTCACAAATCTCTAGTTTTATGAGGGGGATGAGAACAGCTCTGCAACTCCTTTTGAGATTCCTCTCAAAGGCTCTGCCCACAATTCTCTCATGAACTGTCTATGGAATCAAATCAATCTTCAGCAGCAGAATCAGCTCAAATTACAAATGTCAGAAATACAAATAATCTCTTATTAACCAGATTTATGAATCACACGGACTGGGAGCAATGCATTGAAGCTGAAAGTCTTGCTCATATTGAACGCCACGAGAATTACTTTTTCTTCAAATAAATTAGAACAAAAACAAATTTTTTAACTGAATAAAAACAATAATTTTGTATTTGCCAAGATATAAAATCATTGACTAATGAGTAATTCCAGAAAACTTTGCTATAATTGAAAAGTATGAGATTTCAGCTCATCTTTTCCAATCACCTATGTATATAATGCTATCAAACACTGGTGTTGATGAATTGGCCTTGCAATCAACTTAGTTCATTCTTGTAGACTCCTTGTACAGCAAAGGGCTGCATTGCAGTTACAGTAGCAAGTAGATTTTATGGGATAGACTTGCTAGCCAAATGCTGAAGAGAGACTGACTTACGGGGCTAAAGGGCCTCAAGTGCCCAGCTATTTACCAATAGGTTGGGGGAAAGTGGATTCATGTCTTTTCTAAGAGCATTCATATTAATGCCATTTTCTGTAACTTACCAATTATTTTTATTATATTCAGTTTTGACTACTCTTCGAAAAAGAATTGTCTGAAAGTCTGAGATGAAGAATTGTCATTATTCTATAAATATGGTAATCAAAACAACAAAGATGAAGATATCAGTCTTGATAATTCATGGAGCAATGTCCGTGCTTCATGGATAGGGGAACAGAAAAATCACATGGTTCATTATCCAAGTAGATGTTGGTGGTACCTTTGTTGCTTCAAAGCTACGCAAACTGCACTCATGCGCAAAAAATATTGTATTAAATATGGTTACAAATGTGCAAAACAGTATATGGTATAAATCAATTGTTTAAAGCCTTATGAGTAATCTAGTTGCTTCAGCAACCATTGATTATAGGGCGAGAATTTCTCAAAACCAAATGAAAGAAAACAAAACATGAACATTACAAAAGGAATAAATCATATGAAATAAATGTCATTACTGGAGAGGGACAATTTTTAATCCTACTCACTAAATTTCTGTAGACCATGGGCCATTTTTACCCCAAAATTAAAAATTGGTTCAACACCAGCTATATAGCTGCAGTGAAGAAATTGTAAGAGATGCAGGTGGACTAATGATCAATGGCATGGAAATTGGAACTGGTGAATCAAATTCAAACTGCTGCTGTGATAGTTTGCATTGACTTTCATTTGTCAACAGTATGATGGATATAATATCTGACAATGTGGAATAAAGCACTTTCAGAAATTTAGTTCCCAGTGGCTTAATTGGTTTGTACAAACCTAGGCTAGATGGATATATATATATATATGTATATATATATATATATATATATAAATATATATATAAATATATATATATATTTATATATATATATATATATATATATATATATATATATATATATATATATATATATGTATATATATATATATATAGGCAAAAATGTTAAAAAAAATAATGAAAATTGACCTTTTTTTAGTCAAATGCTATTCTAAATGATTATTAGTTAATCGTCTTAACTAAAAAAATTTTTCAGAAAATCTTACTAAGTTTTTTGTTTTACTAAACAAAAATGGTACCTCCAATTTATTTCTATTGTTGGATGAAGCATTCTTATCTATGGCATAAGTCAAAAGTTGTGATAAATAGCAACTAAGAATGAGGATGAAGGTAAAAACTAGTCAAAATTGATGATAAAAATGAGAACATTTCAAACAGATATTAAATCTATCAATATTAACCAAACAATAAAGTTAAAATCTGAAGATTTCTTACTTGATATCTAAATGGAAAAAAAACATTCTTTCATAAAAAACTAATCAATATATTAGAAATAGCATAATAGGAGTGTAGAAATTAACATACATATGCATAGGAATATCTACAGTGACAGCAAAAGTATCCAATACATTTCAACATGTTCATTTTAACATCCATATACAGCTTCAAGATTGATAGAATTCAGACCAGATATTGAAAAATACAAAACTGAAAACATTATTGAAACAAAACAACATAGAAAAGTTATGTACAAAAATCAGAAATCAGTCAATTTTGAGGGTACATGTGTTAGAATGAACATTTTAAAATGCATCGGATACTATTTTCAGTCACTGTAGGTATGTGAAGGTATATAGGAATAACATTGGATATGCATAAAAATACTTAAACCCCAATAACTGCAATACACAAAGTGCACATAAGCAAAATTCTGAACTTCTGGTGTTAAGATAAGGAAGAAGACAGTACTTTTTCTTTAAGTGAAGAATTAGGTGGACCAGAGGTGAACAAAATGATTGATGCAAAAGCCAATGTTATTGATGGAGGGAACGAGAAAGAAGTTTGGTTTTACGCAGCATCATAATGACCTATTGCAACAATGTCAGCAGAATGAAATGGCCCAGGACAGAAAATACCATATTTATTCTCTGGATATAAATTGTCTATTGATAAGATTACTTGGACTGTTATTAATTGTCCAGAGATAAGCCAAAGATTTTTATCAAGATCCAATGTAATAAAAATGGTTTATATCCCATTGTCTGGGGAAGTCATGAGTTTGATTAGGAAGTTGTGAGTTTGAGCCAAGGACATATTTCTTGTTCTCCAAGTACCCAAGAGATTATCAGATTTATTGAGGCTAAAAGAGCTTTTCTTCTCTTGGTCACATTCAGGATTCCATTCATAATCTGGATTTAGAATTATTGTCTCTTCTGGCCAAATCTGTTCATTATAAATCTTATCTTCAGTAGTTTAGTGCTAAAACACCCCCTTATCCTGAGGAAATTCTGAAAGCTAACAAATTTTAGAAATGTTTTAAGGCGATATGGAATGAGCATTTGGACGAATACTTACTATTTTTCTCATCAGTAAATAGTTCAAATAGAGAATTTCAGTAGTATATAGATTGTGAGGGAACACTGTACTCCCTCAGCCAAAATGGAACACCATTCCAACATGTTTTCAAAGCAGTACACCACCGCTTATCTTATATATGCATGGGTGAGTATGTGTATGTAATTATGAATGGAATAAAAATAGAATAAGGTAAAAACTTCAAACATGGAAAGCCCAAAATATTTTGAAGAGGAAAATCATAACTACTTGTATCTGTTATGCATAGTTCTTTTTGTTAGGATTGTTAAAATACTGAAAATAGAATTTCTCAAAAAGCACGATATGAAAGATATTTTGTCAGTATTCAATCTATCGGTTAAGTCATCTTAGCAAGTCAAGTCCAAATTCTGGCTGAAACAGTTCATGAACACTTATGCCTCTTCAGAGAGGCATGAATCCATCTCTCTTTTTGGCTATAGGTAAAATTAGATTGGATTAAGTGACTGAGGCCACTTAAGGTGCTTGTCACCCCTAACTCTATTTCACACATTGCAAACATGCAGTGTCAGCAGTAATTTGATATGTGGAGCCAAGACAGGGACAGCTGATACTGCAGCCTGCACAAGGGCATTATTGACTTGCATAATCCATGGTTTTTTCAAACATTTTTGATCAGCTAAGCTAAAATTCTGATTATTTTTGGTGCCCACAATGATTGAGAAAAACTTTTGCATTGACTTCCAAAGATCCAACTGATGATTTAAAAGTTTAGAAAAATAATGCTTATGACTTATTCACTGGAATGTATAGTCCATTTTCTTATTTTTCTAGACAAAAATGTTACGGCAGCACCAGTATAAGTTCATTGTGAATATTACAAATAGACCAAAGCCTGTTTACACACAAAATAACAAGCAAAAAAATTTTCATTTCAATCATTTTTCAACATTAAATATTATCTTAAAATATTATGAAATATAGCCTACCTAAGTTGATGGTCTCTTAATCCTCTTCAATGTGTATCTTTAGGGAAATTTAATAGTTACCTTCAGTATCACTTTCATTTTTCGAAGTAGTCTGCAAGGTTTTGTTTGGGGATTGTCATCAGCTGCCCAGGCATGTATATTTCAATCTTGTCCATGGTCTGAAATCTCCATGGGAATAGCCAGAAATAGCATGATGCCAAATCTAAACTGTAGGGGAGCAGACAGAATTAGGGTATGCAATGTTTTGCAAAAAATCCTCCATGAGGTATGAAGAATGACTTGATTGATCAATGTGAATGTGACGGTCACACAGTACACAAGCTCACTCAATAGCTTCTTACTGTTGATTTCATAACCCCAAGTATAGAGTATCTGTTAACAAGGTACCTTCTGATTAGTTGCCAAGATATATCAAAACTGCGTAATTGGTTCTCCTGCTATACAGAGTGGCTAGATACTTTACATATTTTGTATCACAAATAAAAGCAACAGTGATATGAAATAGAAAAATACATTTTCATTTCCTGAGCATTAGATGCTTCAACAAAGAAAAAATCCTTTATTGACATTTCAAGATTGAAGCATAAAGTATAGAATTTTGTGCTTTTAACCAGAAAATATGACATCATTAAATCACCTTTTATGCATGGAGAGGAAATTCTTCTCAAAGAAATCAATGAAGGTGAATTTATATACATTTTAAATAGATTAATGATGTCACATTTAAGATAGCTCTGAAGAAATCAATACCTTGAATCAATCAACATCTTATTTCCATGACAAATTTTTGAATAAACACATTTAAAAAATATAAAAGAAAAAACTGTATTCATGATTGATACTTCATTGAATTTGAAGATCATAATTTTCCCGTAAACACCCTTTTTCTCATTTTCATTAGACAACATAATGAACAAATAAAGCATTTTGAAAGTGAATTTATTGAGTCATGTGCACTGAGGTTGAGTGGATGTATTGGTGACAATCAGGCATCTTGTCTGCAAAGGTGGCCTTCTCTGTCAGCCAAAAGAAATTAATTAAAACATGACAGAATGTTTTAACACACAGACCAGCAAAAACAAACTATGAAGTTAAAGCAATATATTGATGTATAGAAATTAAAGAATAATTCTGGAATTTAATTTACTTCAGCAGTTCAATTTGATAACCTATAACGAGTAAGATCAAACTATGGAGCTAGAACAGTTTTAAAAAAAAAAAAAAATTTTGTGTTCACTGTTACTAGCTACAGTTTATTTGTTCGATATTTCCACAGTCGTTAACATCTTTATTGCTGAATAAGTTTGAAAACAAATTATGGATTTGAAACAGTTATTGCAAAAACTAACATATCTATTGAAAATGATGGGATTTGTCTTTTTCAGAAATATCGATGAATTGAGGCTGTGGAAGAGATATGTATAGGTGACAATCTGCCATCTCTTCTGCAAAGGTAGGTTTCTTTGTCAGCCAAGAAAAAAAATCAAAAATGATATTTGATGATAACAAAATGTGATATGAGCATGGATGGAAAAACCTGTGATTCATCATTGTTCAAGAACTTATGGAGAACATCCAGCCATTAAAAAAATAACCTAAATCGGACAGGTACTTCTCTCCATTTCAAAATCCTCCCCTTGGGACCTCACACACTTATTCCAGCATCCCTTCTACTTTTCGAAGATCTCATTTGCATTGCCATCAGCTGCTATGTTCCCCTAATCTCATCCATGGTCTGAAAACAACTCCGATGCATTTTTGCCTCTCTCTTTTCTTCATTATGAATGCAATGGTCAGAGTATACAAGCTTAATCAATAGCGATTCCCTGCTGACTGAGTGACCTGATGTGAGAGTCTCTCTTCCAGCATATACAATAAGGTCCAATCTAATTGGTCGCCAAATTACAGCCAAAGTGCACAAACGGTTCTAGAGATATTCAAAATGTCTGAATAGTTTTGAGACTGACCTCGTTTAACCTATAAGAAGAGCAATTGGTTTCCTCTCTCCAATGGGCTACAATCTTTTTCATACTTGATCATTTGTTTTTTAAATTGAAGAGATCCAAAACTTTTATCCGAATAAGACAAGATTTTTTTTGCTATACAAAGCATTCATCTTATTTTCATCATGTGGGGCAATTCTGAAATAACCAGCTCACAACATCAGCATATCTTTCTCTCTCAAACATCAACATCTTCAGAGGTTCACCATTGAAGCTTTGATGATTAGCATAGACCACTCTCTTCTACCAGATATGTACAGATTGTGATGATACAATGAAATGCAGAATGAGAAAACATTGTAAAACGATTTTGAAAAAACTTTTTAATCATCTTTTATTTTTCAAAACTACTGGAAATATAGGTTAATTATCCCATAGAAACAGCTTCTACTGAAAAGCAAAAAAGTACAAATGATGGCTTTGATAAACAATGCAGATAATACATAAGATTAATTATATAGGTAGGATGATCAAAGAGCTGAACACATATGTTCTCAGGTTGGAAAAATTGTAAATTTAGTACTCCAGAGCCTTCCCTTCTATGACAGACTTTGTTTTGGCTTTGGTTAGCTCTAAAAAATATATATACATATATACATACATATAATACAATACAAAGTAATATAAGTATAATCCTTGTGAGAGAATAACATAAAATAAGTGATTCTCCTAGTCGGTGCTACCACCTACTCGGGGGCAGTGGAAGACTCAAGAGGGAGACTGGAAGGCAAGAGAAAATAAAGGGTGTTGGAAGATAGTAGTAAGAGGGCAAGGGGTAAAGAATATGATGATTAGTCTCATCACATCAGATCCATCCTTCATATTTATCATTGAACAACAATAATCAACAAAGGTGGTAGAGGTTTCTTTTCGTTTTTTTTTACACGTGCATGTGTTTGTGGGTTCCAGTGCTCCTGAACATTCCATTTTATCTACAGACTTTAAAATTGGCATCAGTACATCACTATACCCCTTCTAAAATTTTCTTATGTTTTTAAAAAAAAAAATTTTTTTGGCCTTTTTGGGACCTTATTTTGATGGGTATAGCTTACGATTAACAACCAGATTCTTCAAAATCAAGAATTCTAGATGGTTTTCCAATATCCTTGATATTTTTTCCCATGGAAAACATCAGTGATGTTGTAAATAGAATTTATTTTGATCATTTTTGTTTTTCAATGGAATATATTTTAACATAAGCTCAGATTTTGTACAACAATTGTTAAAATATTGACTGTGAGAGCGAATTTTTATATTAATTAATCAGGTACTTTTAAATACTTTGGTGCAATTATATTTTTGGTTATGAAATAAATGCTTGGATTTTAAAAAGAATTTATTGAAATTTATTTTTCAATGAATATTTTTTTTCAGCTCAAAAAATGGGTTTTAATCTGAGAAAGTTTGGGAAACAATGGTATAGTAAGGAAGCAAGTGTTACAGATGCCACAAATAGGTAGGTGGGCATGAAAAAGTATATAATATATAAATATTGTCAACATTAAAATTGATTAAGATGTACAGTAATACATCAAATGCAAATGACAAAAATCTCAGTCATTGCAGTTCTACAGCTCAACTGCAAATGATGAAATTTTCCATTATCTTGCTAGAAAGAACAAAATGTATACATCATTTTCATTTCCAGTTCTCCAAATAGGCAAGGTGAAGAAATAAGTAAAAAAGCAGAAACCGAGCTGGTTTGAGCTATTGACAGCGGAAAAAAATAATGGACAAAATTTGTTTTTCTCCTTCAGAAAGGAAAGAAGATTTACAATATAGAGGTTTAGGTATATATATGTATGTGCTATGGTATCTATGTTGTACATGGCATATATTTCACTTCACTTTATAATGGGCTACTTATGCCCTGGTTGAGTTATATCCATACTACCAGAAAGAAACTGGACACAAGTGCAAGTAGATGTATGGTAGATGGCTGAGTGAAATCAAGAGGAATGAAACCAAAATCTTGAAGGAACTAAAAATAAAAACTTCCCATCCAGGATAAAAACTAAGCCTGGAGAAGAGCCAAAATGCAACTGAGAAGATATTACTGAAAAAAAAATCATACATAAATCAAGTATCTATAATACAGGGAATAAAATCTTCTGTCCTGACAAAAAATGCACTTTTAGGCAATTTTCCCTATAATCAACATAAGCAAAAATCTCATGATGTGCAAATTTTCTTGACTATGACAAAAGTAAATGCAAACTGAATGCTTGTTCAAATGTGAATTAGAAATTGTTTCAAGATAATTTTGGCACAGCCTATCTTTCATGGCTAATAAAACTGTTATGGCATGTTTTTATTTAATATGAGCATGATTGCATTCTATAAAGTAATGTGAGTAGTTTAGATTTATTTGATACTTTGAACAGTTTTGTCTAGTTTTTTGTTCCATCAAATAAGATGAGAATTTCTTATTTCTATATGATTCAATGTGAAATAAATTATTAACAAGTTAATGCTATTTCATTGACATAGGAACAGATATTACACTTCAATCTTGAACTGAAGGTTGCAAAGACACAATTTGATAAAAACAGCGCATAAATAAAATGAGAAAAATGTAAGAAAATTTAACGATGAAATTGAACATGAAATCTCTAGCTTTCTCTCACTCTCTTTTAAAAAACAGATTTCCTGAAATAAAAATGTAAAATCCAACAAAAAAATGGAAGAAATTTCACTTCTCCGTGCATCTGTAACTGAATTTATAAAAATACTTATTGGTAAAACATTACAAGATTCTCCAGAGACTAATGTAAGAACAAAAATATTCCCCTTAACTCTTAAATTCATACTAAAAATTGAATGTAATTATCAAGGGAAATAACCATCATTAAATTACCTCCCTTATACCTTCAAGTAATTTAAACAATTTTTTAAAAATCCTATTCATGAAAGATTTCCATCATTTCTTGTTTTGTTGATAGAAGAATTCCACAATCAATTAATAGCGGTATCAAGTGTTTGGTGAATTTAAAAGTTAAACAAAAGTAAGCCTAAACAAACAACTGAAGTGAAGTGGACCTTGTTATAAGCTTCTTGTTCTAACACAACATCCTCCACAAACGCAAGTTTGTAGAAACAAACAAAAGCAAAGAGGAGCAGGTTATAAACTGTTGTGTTTGTTTTGGCAAATAAAATGGATGGAAGCATGCATAGGAAATGGTTTTGTCTTTTGGCGTAAATCAGCAAGGATTTGGCAGTCACTTTTGTTTTATGTCTGCAAACAAAAATTTATTTTTGTCTTAGTCTAGAATTAGAGGCTTAACCAGCGCAAAAGAAGTTGAGAAAGAGAAAATCATTGTTAAATGTCCGTTTATTTGAGTGATTAGACTGTGTAGTTCACAATTCCTCAATTGTCTTGTACATATGTCCACATTGTTACAAATGAGGAATTCCCAATCATTGGAAGATGTTTGCATAACAGCATTCAAATCTTTCCATTGAGGCCATAAGTTTGTTCCAAAAATCAAAAACTCTTTTATTGATAAGCAATAAATCAGGCATAAAAATCTTCAAGTCACTTTTGGTGAGTGCATTATCATCATTAACAACAATAATAATGATAATAATAATAATAATAATAATAATAATGATAATAATAATAGAGTTGTACCTGTTTCATGTGGCAAGGTTGGGATCTGGCCATTGCTGGATCATAGAAAATGCAAAAAGACATTTTTTTCATGCTATTACATTATAAATTTTAGCAGGTTATCGATTTTTTGCAATTTTTCTAATAGTGTGGAAAACAGAATGATATATTCTTGATATAAATTGTATCATGATAAATGAATACCATGCTGAAATAAACATTGAAAGTTGTTGGAATTCCAACCAGATACGGTTTTATACATTCAATGTAACAAATCAGTTTATGAATTGCTAGATTATAACTCAAAACTTTCATGGCTAAAGAGAAACACTACTGAAACACCAGGAAGCTTCAAACTGCCCACCATAAACATCATTAAGAATACCTCTTTTAATGGGTTCATGTGTTCAAAGATAGTGGAAACCTTGCATTCCTTTGTCTGATCCTGTGACCACTAAACTGCCACTCAGCATTTATCTCCTATTACACTGATTCTCTTACTCTCCTCTTTTATGAGTTCTACACATTATTAATGCATAAAGAGTTATGATTCCATAACACTTGTTTATATTTTAAAGTAACTGAGAAAGACGAATCGATAAATATTTATGAAGACACAAACAGAATATGGATTGACTTAATCTATCATGTCAAGACAATTGTACATGCATTTTCATGTAGAAATATCAATACCTATCTAGCAACATCAAGTATAGATTATTTGTGAGTTTACCATATCCATAGAGATCATCATTTGTTCATCATGGAACTGTTTTGAGGACTTCCCAGCAGTGCTGATCAAGCACCAACTACCTTCAAGCTTTGATTCATAAATTTAGCTTAATATTTTGTTTTATGGTAGTATCATAATATACGTAGTTTGTTATTTTATTAATGTGTAGCAGGGATTTGAAAGATACAATGGTACCCTCTATTGGTGGGTTTACCAGCCATTGAGATTCCGGTATGCCACGATTGTACGTTTCCTCCATGCTGTCAACCAGGAAATTGTCATAGTCATCATCATTAAGATATGAAGACTCATTCATACAATACACTTTTTTTTTCAAACTCAGGGTTGTGTGCACTTTGACTACTACAGTAGTTAGCCTGTGCCCCCTTCCACACGTGTATGACTCCATGTTTAATTTACTGCATTCACTGAAGCCAAACTGTTTATATCTTGTGCATATGGCTTGCAGTCACACCTTTGTTATTCACAAATGTTCAGTTTTATTTAAACTGGGACTTTCAATGTCCATCAGCCTTCTCCTAGATCAATCCTAATGCCAATGATTAAATTGATCTTGTGTAGCCATGCTTTGAAGTTTTTTTGAATATTTCCTGTCAAGAACATCGATGTTGACATTGTTAAAATTCAATTTTGAGATTCTTCTTCTGACACCATATGATATTTGGTAATCAATCAGAAATTCACTAGAATCACAGGACGCTGTTGAGGCTGATGTTATTTTTACTTCATACACGTGTATATTGACGGAAATAGGGTTGTATCTACATGTAAGAGTTTTGTATGAAGGGAAGCTACTCTAGGGGGCTCTTCTTTTGTATGTATCTTAATATTACACTCTAGACATTTGTTAACTCAACATTCCATGTTCAATCTCCCATCGCACTGAGCTTACAGTTAAATGAATGGAACTGAGCCATTTCTATTTCCCCACACCTGGTTCAGCCAATCTGTTATTATTTTACACTCCAAATGTCCAAATCCGTTTCTAATGTTTTTAATACATAAAAAATATTTGTAATGTAATGCCAAAAATCAAATTATCTTATACTTGCTGCAATATTTGATACATTTCAGTATTTCTACATGATTATAATCTTGCTAAGATATACTTAAATTTTCATTGTTATTTCATCAGAGTAAAACTGATAAAGTTTAAAAGGTTCAGGATGCCTGGTTATCAAATTCTCTACACATGATGTTTGCCTTCTTTACTATTCTTATTGCGAAAGAAAAAAACTCTAGGTAGAAATTAGTTGAATCTGAGAGTAGTACAGGCTATACAGAAATATGGAATACCACTTTGTCTCTGAGGCATGAAAACAAAATGTGATGGGAATGCACCATATTTGTCAAACAAAAATAAAAATAAAGCATCCTCTATTGTAGCATGTGTTCCATTATGTTCATTCTTTAGTTCAAGGTCTTTCGGGTAGATAGAACTATAAAAATACCAAATCTTTCCCAACAATCACACAACACATGCTATCAATAAAACGTATACATCCGTGAGATGAACGCATCCGCACTACATTATCTCTAATTAATGATGGCTTAAATACATAATGTGTCTATGTAGATACAAATTTGCCATATAGGGTGCTAGGTCAATACCAATAGGGATTCCTATAGTTTATATATACAGTGTTGGCCTAAGCCTTTATACAGCCCTAGGCAGAATTTGATTTGGAGGCCCTCCATCACCTGTTATGGGACATTTCAAGTGCTTTATAGGGCCCTCTGGTGACCCTAAAAAGCTTCTTCTGATGCATCAGGCTGGTTCTGTGTACATATATATATGCATATATATGTATATATAAATACACACACACACACACACACACACATATATATATATGTAGATCTTTCACAAAAACTAGCACAACTGTTCATACATGCACATGAGAAAGAAAAATGCTGCAAAACTTTTATCTAGGAGTAGTGATTCTATTTTTAGAGGAGATAATTGTAATGTTGACAACTATCACCCAATTACACTATTACCTTACATATATAAACTGTTTTTAAACTCACAATTATTTTCTCAAAAATAGACCACCAACATATTATAAATCAACTAGTCAAAAATTCATTAGAATACAAGCCACATTTTTAGCTTCTGCAGATTACATGAAAGCATTTTTCTTGGTAGAACATATGGCAGTCTTCACCTCAATGCGAGAATAAGGTGTTAATGAAAATTACATACAAGTCATTCTGAACATATACAAAAATAATACAGCGATAATCAGACTAGATGAAAATAAAACAATATAAAGACAGGAAAAGGAGTAAGGCAAAGGGATACATTATTACTCAAACTGTACGGTGAGCCTTAAAAGTATGTTCTAGAAAACTGATAGGATGAGAATGGAAATAAACATAGATGGAGAATATTCAAACCACTTGAGATTACACAATGATGTTTCCATGACATCAGCTGTATTGGAAGAATTACAAAGCATGTTGACTGGTCTAAATGGGGAAAGTAAAATCATTGGCTTAACGATGAACATGATAAATTCAAAAGTAATATTCAATGACAGGATACCCCAAGAAACCATAAAAATAGAGGGGGTGGCTCAAGAAGACGTTCAGGTAATAAAGTTATAGAAAGACCATGAAAGTGAAATGATGCATGACAATCAGCTGGAAATCATTTGGTATGAATAGATAAATTGAAGAACACCTAGCCAATGTGTTCAGAGTATACAGTTGTTGCTTAATACCAGTGATGACT
Source organism: Thysanoteuthis rhombus (assembly GCA_963457665.1). Lineage (NCBI taxonomy): Eukaryota > Metazoa > Mollusca > Cephalopoda > Oegopsida > Thysanoteuthidae > Thysanoteuthis > Thysanoteuthis major. The sequence goes on from OY735211.1 coordinate 49,244,615, forward strand.
TACAGATGTAAAATATTGAAATTAACAAAATGGACTGAAAATCATCTTAGAATCACATGCAGAGAGCCATGGAAAGAACAATGCGAGGGATAAGAGAGAGAAAAAATCAACATGGATCAGAGAGAGGAAATGGATGAAGGATATCAAACAAATAACTATGCAACAAACATGGAGATGGACACTTAGCAAGGAGTGATGACAGCAAAGGTTATCTGATTAGTGCCCATGAGAAAGTAAACAAGCAGAATTTAAAAACAGACACAAGATGGAAGGATGAAAGACTTGCCAGTAGGTCATGGCAGGGGTTAGCGCAATCACAATCATCATGGAAAGAGAAGTGGATGGCCTCTATCAAGCAGTGGTTATAATGGTTGCTGCCACTGCAGATGAAATATATATAGTAATATCACACAAAATATGGAATATTGCACGATCACAGGATGATAGATTTTTTAAGCAAGTTTCTTAATTAAGTCATGAGTCAATATCTTTCCCCAGAGAAGTATTTGAATGCATAATCAATTTAGAATGTATTGATAAACTATACATCATGTGCAAACATATATATTATAATACATAGATATATATTTGCAATTCTTTATTCTCATGCATATACATGATTTGCATTGTATAGCATTTTGTGCATGAATATTTTTCAAGGGAGTAGGTTGTTGAACAGGGACTATCTCTCTCTTTCGGCCTCCACCCTCATCTGTACAGATGAGACATCATAACTCACAGCCTTTTTGGCTACAAAAGTTGCCAGAAAAAAGGTAGCGTTTATCACCAGTCTACTTCAGGGGTTTCAGTGTTGGTTTGTTTATCCGTCAGGGGAACATTCCCCTTAGTTGGACTGACATACAAGGCTAAAGGGCTCCAACTGCCCTGTTATTTAGCAGAAGTGGATTCATACCTTCCACAAGGGCATTAGTGAGAAGTGAACATAAGCAGCCTTAGCTATGATTTAGATGTATTATGTCTATTCAGTTTACCATGATGGTCAGCTATCTCACACATGTATGTATATAACACCCACATATTCATACATTGGAATAAAAGATGTCATTCTGTTACTTTCATGTGTGTATATGTATATCTGTACTGTTATGATGATATTTTAAAATACAGCTTAAGTGGAGAGAGAGATATGTATAATTTTGTTGTTACTGATCAATGGACAACTGTTTTTTTTATATTTTCATTAGCTGTCCATCAGTTGCAATGGCGTGATATTGATCAGAAACAACAAAATCATAACACACACACACACACACATACATACATATATATATATATATATATATATATATATATATATATATATATATATATATATATATATATATATATATATATATTCAAAACATTTTCCTATACATAAATACATGTATTAGCACATCACTATGTCCATGGCCTAAAATCATTTATTCCACACAAATACATTTTTTTATCAGCATAATCTCTTTTGTTGTCAGTGCACTTGATTTAACATGAATTGAACATATTATAGAGAAAATTTCAGATCAAAATTCAGCTAATAAGGACATGTCTAGCTTGGGACTTATTGATGCACCCTTGTGATTAAATAATGAATGCCAAAGTTGCTCTGATATTATTTGAAGAGGAATATGAAATTCCTAGTATGCTAAAGTAGAAGAATATAAATCATGAATCTTCTGATATTGATGTCATCCATAACTTTTGGCATTTGTAACCAAACTGGCCCACAGGACTAAATAAAACCATCATGGCAGCTTCTGGGTGGACATGATTGTACAGTCACCACAAATCATGATTTATTGCTTGCTCAATCTTCAAGAGCAAGGAAATCCCACTAGTCCTACAAAGAAAGGTATACAACCAAGGCATTCTCCTGATAGCCACTTATGGAGATGAAACATGGAACCTAACCAAAAGATTGACCCTTGAATTGAAAACCTTGCAACATGCACATGTAGAGATTACAAGACAGTACATTATATAAGAGGAAAACAGAAGTAAGGGATATCATAGAATCCATTAGAAAACTCAAATGGCAATGGGTTGGGCACGTTGCAAGAATTGCTGACAACTGTTGGACATCATGACTCACAACATGGATCCCGAGAGACGCTATACAAAACCGTAGTTGACAAAATACAAGATCGCATGACAAACTAGACAAGTTCAGAGAATATTGGCTCTGCAATTCCCATGATAGAGGGGTCTGTCCAATTACAGATGACAAAAGGCTGATGTGGATGATCATACATGAAAAGATGTAACACACCCATCTTTGCCAAACAGTGAAGAATGATTTTATTTAGCATTATACACAAACTATTGATGAGCGGACTGAAACATTTTTACCTACATGTTATATTGCCCACTCCTCCAGAAAACCAGTCATAAAACAGAATTTCATCAAAGACACAATATGACTAAAATATTGAATTTCTTCCACTTACAATCAATTAACATATAATTAATATATTACATGGCACTTTATATATAAATTCTTTGAATTATGATGAAGACAAATCCTTCATTTACCAAAAACTTGTAATTGACTTTTGATTACCTATGGTTCAATAATTATGCAGTTCTTTCTCTTGGACCCCAACAACCATGTTACATGGGAAGATATCAGTATTTCTCCTGAGATTTTAAAGATCTAAGATCTGAAAGAAAATATCAATCGATTTTCCAAGATGAAAATTTCCTATTTCTCATTAATCATGAAAAAAAAAACAACTTTTGACTTGCTTTTCAAGAAAGTAGCCTTTATTGTGAGTCCATCCGCAGGGCATAGCAAGGACAATTTCTCAAAATATTCTGAACAGGCTTGTCATTACTTCTATTTCTCAGAAATGTGAACAGAAACACGAAAAACCAGCTGAGTAGTCCAACATTTACTTTCAGTTTCGTTTTTTTAGAAGAAAAGACTTTGCATTGACAGTTATTCCTTCTCTCTCAGCTGAATGGAACTAAGAACCATTCAAAGCTGACAAACTGTCAAAATAGAGCCAAGTATAGTGACAAGAATATTGCATCTACCTTTCTATGGGATGGCTTGAGATCTGGAACTATCAGGAGTTGGCCTAAGGCACCAAGAGTCAGTATTCAAACACAAACAAGGGCAAGAATTTTAATTGTTGTATTGCAAGGCTGCTCTGTCTTCCCTATTATTAGAGTATTCTAGTAAATTCTAATATGAACAAACAGTACAACCCACACACTCTCTTTCCCTTTCTATACATATGTGTCTGAGTTTATAAGTCTCTGTTTGCACGTGTGTAGTTATCAAAATCAGGCATACCTTAATCAAAATAAGAAAATCAAAGCAGAATGGACACCATTTTGGACACTTTGTCTGACGTAAAGTTTCTGAAACTCCTAAATTCTCCTTGGATTTGTCATTTGGAAGACAAAATTGATTAATAGATCAGAAATGGAGACATCTGAATGGCCTTATTTTCTGGCTGATTCAGTTTGTGCCTTATCGCAAATTTCCAACAAAGATGAGAATCCAAATACCAAGTAATCATACTCGCACATAAAATCTGATAATAGATAAATATATTTGTATCAGTGTTCTCTGCATATATCCAACTATATGTATATATTGGGTGACTTGTTGCGAAGAAGCATCTAGCAATTTAATCTAGTAGACCAAAGCAAATTTGATCATAAGGTGGCCCACTCTTAGTTTTGCGCCAGACTATAGTAATTAATGATAATTGCTCTTTCACCTTACATAATTTCAGATTACAAAAGCTTTTTAAAGGAAAATTCTACTTTCAGATAGCAGGGTAAACCTATATAGAGAGAGATAAATAGATACATACATACATATAAACAAACATACATAAACTGATAGACAGTGATTGAAATATATTGTTATTGTTGGTTGGATTGATAGTATGTAAATCAGATGTATTGTATATCTATATATCTAACTATTCATCTATCTATCTGTGTGTTCTTGTATATAATTCATAGTATCTTTATATGTATTGGTCTAATTACAGCTATTTAACTAACTAGTTTGGCTTCTCTTCCAAATAACCATGTAGGTAAGACTTTTCAATCTTTTTGATGGATTTTGAACTGAATATTATTAGGATAGAAAAACAATATCCGGTTTAATTCACCTAACGATTCAAATTTCTTTTCCTGAAATGTAGCATTCAGAACCACAAAAATGCCTGAATACATGCATTGTGTGCTGATTTCAATTAAATTTGGTTCTTTTCATATGAATTTCTTGTTTTCACCTTTCAAAGCCAAGCCATAGAAGCAAAATTTCTGTTCAGTTTGTGCAAATACTCATGACAGGTATGGTACATAGAGACACAAAGTATAGAGGTCCTGATTTATCATCAATTCTCTTCAAACATTAATGATGTTTGACTTTGCTTTCCAATAAGAGCACCATTGATACGTTCTCTATGTCTATAAAAGTTTCTCCCACTTCAAACAAAAATGTTCTGGGTGAAAGCTTTGAAATTTATGCTTTTAGGTAATCAATATCTAATTAGGAAATGAGAATGGCTATTGATTTAACTTCATCAATTGCATAGTATCCGTCAAAAACCACAGGATTATTTATGCATGGATTGGCACTGCTGCCTAGAATAAAAATATCTGTGTGCTCTGCTTAAGATCAAATTGTCTTTCCATAAATGACTGCATAGGATCAGAGTGTATTATCTGTGTATTCTGACTTTGATCAAAGTGTCCCTTTCTGGCACTTCTACCAAGGATCAGAGGATAATATCTGTGCACTCACTGAGAAGTGTTACACACGTTATCATGTCTTTTATTGTCTGTTGTTGGACATAGTCCCTCAGTGTAAGTCTCTTGGCTAGGTTCCATGTTTCAGCTCCATAGGTGACTATCAGGAGGATGCAACAGTTGTATACTGATCTTTTTAGGACTAATGAGATTTTCTTAAAGGTTGAACTAGCTATGCCACAGGCTGGTCATCCTAGAATGATTCTTCACTTGATTTCTTCTTCTTTTGAGGATTTTGTAGAGATTTGTTGTCCTTTGTAGATGTAATAGTGTACTTCTCCAGCTATACGTTTTCAATTTTGATTGTTGTATGTTTGTTCCTGATGTGATTGTTGCACATGATTTGCTGTAATTCATGTGAAGGATGACCTTCTTGCTTTCTTCATTCAGATCATCTAGTGTTTGTTTGAGATCTTGGAGGTTATCTACAGAAAGAACGATATCATCTGCAAATCTGAGGTTACTCAGATATTTGCCGTCGATTCTGATTCCTTTATTTTCCAAAATTAGGTTTTAGAAGACCATCTCAAGGCAGGCAGTGAAGAGTTTGAATGAGTTGATATCACTTTCTCGTACCCCTTTTTGAAAGTTGTGTGTGAAAGGGCTCCGAGTCTTTATGTAGCCTTATAAAGGAGTTGCTGTGATACGTGTATATGTTGCAGTACACTGATGTATAAGAGGTCTACACCTTGTAGAGTGATAGCCTTGATGACCATGGGAATTTCTACCAACTTGAAGGCCTTCTTAAATGCTACAAGTGGCATTTTATATTCTGCTGCTTTCTCTTTTAGTTGATTTATTGAATGAAGATAGTCCATGGTCGAGTAGCTTCTTCTAAAGCCAGATTACTCCCATAGTTGGTTTTCATCTTGCGTTTTTGTGATTCGGTTTGTGATAATTTTTGAGAAAAGTTTGCATATGCAATTGATTAGGCTTATAGTCCTGTAGTTGTTGTGATCTTTTGGGTTTCTTTTTTTATATAAAAGCATTTTGATTGCAGTGTTCCAATCATCTGGGACTTTACTCTGTTTTAGATACAAATTGAAAAAGGTCTTTTCCTCTCTTCATCTGTTTGACGGCTTGTTTCATCTCCTATGGGGTTACTTTTGGGAAGTCCTCAAGTTGATTGCTCATGTCTTGTGTATCCTATTCATCATAGAATCTACTAAAAATCTCAAAAGGCAATGGGCTGGCCATGTTGCAAGAATGGCAGACAACTGATGGACATCGCGACTCATGACATGGATCCCCAGAGATCACATGGACAACTGAGGCCGGCAGAATATTAGATGGAAAGATGAGCTAGACAAATCAGAAAGTACGGGCTCTGCAACATCCATGACAGAGAAGTGTGGTGAATCCAGGGGAAGGTCTATGTTCAACGACGGACATTAATAGACTGATGATGATGAGGATGATACAACCAATGCATCCTCTTAAAAGTCACCAATGGATCTGAAACATAGAACCTAACCAAGAGACTGACCTTCAAAGTGAGAAGCATGCAACATGCACATGAAAGAACCATGCTCAACCATATTCGATGGAAATGTTCAGGAATATTACAAAATCTGTTGGGATTTCATTAAATCACTAGTTTCACAATCTTACAGTAGCATGTACATGCATATGAAATTTAGATTAGGTATTATATTTGCATGCAGGATTCAGTTTCCATGAAGGAAGATTTGAGCATTAACAAATACGAAAAGAAAACATACACATACATACACACACACACACACACATACAGATATTCTAGAAAATGTATCAGAATCCATATGTATTTAAACCTGAGTGGATTGAATTGCAAATAACAAATAAATATCTTTTGTGCTTAACAAAAAACAGTAAGAGATAAAACATATGGAAAGAGAACAATAGTCAACCTACTCCCAGGAAAACAATAGGATTAGAAGTATGAAGTGGAACTAAGCAAGCCCAAAGCATGAGATGCAGATCTGCACTAAAAAAATTAACAAGCAAACGGCACACAATGTGAGTTCTTCAAAGAAAAGTTTTCATAGATACATGAGATAGACCAAAATATTCCCCAAGTCATTTCCTGCTATGGATATTACTCTCTCACTATACATATATATATATATATATATGTATATATATATATATATTATTGTGTCTTTTATATATATATATATATATATATTATTGTGTCACATATATATATATATATATATGTGTGTGTGTGTGTGTGTATGTACATTGAGAGAGAGATGGACAGATGTAAATAGATGTAAAGTAGATACGTGTATTTTTTCTGTATGTAGATACAGGTATGTAGATATAAGCGTTGGGGCAAAAATAAAAGCCAACTGGATTATAATCAAACCGCGATGACTGCAGATGGATATATGCAATATTCAAGGGTTGGCGTCAGATGAAAGTGAGCAAACATCATTTAGAGTATAAAAATGAGATTTGAAAATGTAAAAAAATTCATTCATGTTTGTTTTTTTCTTCCTGAGTCACACACAACTGCTAAATTTGAACATATTCGTTTTTCTCGCAGTACTTTATTTTTTATACTTCCAGAATATACCTATAAATAACTGTATGGCTCACTTTCCCATCTGATTGGGGTTCTTCAGGAAATGGATACCATAATAGAGAGTTAATTGTTAAGAAACAAGTAGAATTGCAAATGTTAAAAGTTTCATTGTTGACTACTGAAATGTTTTAGTCTATCTAATTCATTTCATTTTTGGTTTGATTGCATTAGTAAAGAATATTTCTTAGTGAGATTCAGGTGGGAGTTGAGTCAATTTCTGCTATCAAATGGACTCATGGTGTTGTAAAATAGTGCTCAGCCAAAAATATCAGGCTTTTAGGTTCAAAGAGAACTTCTCTTTTTCCATTTGTGATTTACTTGATGAGTAGGCAATAATATAGGTAAGAATGTTGGGGTCCATGTAGTGCCTTAAACTGTGAATGGCACTATAAAAAACTACATTATATCAGGGGACACTTATATCAATACATACATAAACAATTTCTAATGTATAGAGGCAGTACACATGAGCCTGAAAATCCTCTGGTGAGCTTCTCTATCATATCACATTCTGAAGGGGAGCAAGGTGCTTTCGTGAGATTAGGTATAATAGAACATATAAAGTGAAAAAGTAAATGCATTGCTCACTTTTGAATGAAGTTAAAGTATGATTATTATCATCAAAACTGCAATAAAGATGACTACTAATGATGCTATATCAATTATGGGTATTAGTAAATCAATTACTGAGTTGCCTACTATTGTAAGAGTAAATCTAGCACAGTCATTCTCAACAAGGAGTGATATTGCTTTGAAGTGGGCAAAACTTGAGTTGAGGCAGGATGAATTTTTCTCAATTAAAAAGGAAAACAGTCTCCCGTTTTATGTTGCTTAAGTCTAGGATAAGCTTCTCCTACATGGTAAAATTTACAAAATATATATTTTACATATATGATTTATAGAAACTGTCTTTAGCATGACAGTGCATCCAAAATTGTCCATATTTTGTTGTAAACTGGAAACCATTAGCAAAAGAATATTCTTTACTTCAAGATAGATGACTATTCAATAACAATAATTCAAACAATTATAACTCAATAGTCAGTTTTTATTAGAGTAAACTAATGACCATAAGATTGTTCGAAGTTTGAATCAAATGTAAATTTTGATGAGAATTAAACATATTAGTTTTTTTAAGATGAATGACTCACTTATTAAAAAATTATGATATTCCTTTTTAAATATCATTATCCCATTTCTCACTAAATTTGAGATATCAGTCGCTTTTTCTTCTCAAGTCAATACAACTTTCATCTTGGCTCTTTGAAGTATTTACTTATGATCATTGGAATCAATATTGATGGGTTACCATAAGTAAATCCAAAAATCCGCACTTGATTACAAGTAAAGGATTAGGTTTCTTGGATATGAGATATATTTTTTCAGCAGAAAGTAAGATTGATTGCAATAGGTATGGGTGAATAAAACTTCATCAAGGTAAAGGTATTATGGCGTTCACAGGTTGATAAATGACTGATATATCAATAATGACAAAATTCCCTTTCATTTTCCCATTTCTCACAAAACCTGACATATTAGTCTTGTCTTTTACTAGTGAACTTTGCCACTAAGTCCACTAAGCCATCAAAAATAAGGACAATCACCATTTATTAATCAATTAGTAATTAATGATTTTTATGTGACTTTTAGATCTGAAGTGTCTATTAAATATTTAGGTCAATTATTTGTCCCTCTAATTCTTCATTGGTATCCATTGTACTAAAGTTTACAAATATCACTTACACTTTTAAGATTCCTGAGACATGTATATCTCAATGTTTCTACAACAGTTTGAATATATAAGATGCTTTTTGATGGAAGCAATCTTGAGAATAAGAGGATAGAATTTTTGCACATGCAGATTCCATGCTACAATATTAATCAAGTTACAATACTGAAGTCAGAGATCACAGTATTTACTAGTTGAAATGAGCCAGTCTCCCTTTGAGTTTTGTCAAGTCAGTCATTTCCAGTGTTTTAAAACAGTTAAAACCTATCCCAATGGTAAAGGGAATCACTTTTAACACCTATTATAAAGTTAAAATGTATTTGTAATTAGCTTCTTTTTATAACTTGTGTCTTTAAAAATGATTTTATTGATCTAAAATGATTTAAATACAAGTTATCAAAAAGACTGTTGCAACCTTTTTGAAACACCATGTATATGTCCAGTAGATCTCTTTCACATTTTAATTCAAGCATTAAGCAGTTTAATAGGTTAGTCTTTATAGGGTTAAGGGAAGCAATCATTTCCAATGAGTAGCGAGATAATCAATCTCCCAAGAGCATAGAATTGCCATGAAACTATTTCACCTTTTCTTTCAAGTGATTCCCGTTGAGGATTCTCCTACTACCTAGTGGAGTGGGGAGCTGATGGGATCTTAGTGGCTAAGAGGAATTAATCTTTGAGAGCTGAATTTTGAACTTAGATAGAGTGAGCAGGTGAACCAACAAATCTCAATTGGTATAAGCCCATTCATCCAATGAGTATTGTTCAAACCAACAAACATGAACAAATTATAGCAGACACCAGAGATGAATTGTTGTAACGACTAAAAAACTCCCTAGAAATTGACAAGCCACCAATTGACCAATGACCAATTTACCAGCAACTGTTTTACTAGTGATGAATTGTCCTAGTGCCATGCTTTGGAGGACAGAAGTCCAGCATGGCATCAGGAAGATTATTGGATTGTAAGACCAGACAACAACTGTAAAAGTCAATTTAACTTTAGCTTTGTGTGGTTTATAAAAACAAAAGATCTTACCTAAATAAAGTTGTTTGAACACAAATGGAACTTACCTGTAAAAAAAAAAAGAAAAATGATTAGTTTGCTTAAAAATACATCATCATGATTACCAATAAGTTATTGAGAAAAATTCAGCTTGGTAACTATAAAATCTACTTATAAAATTCTCAAGAACACATTTAGATCGTGCACTTATAGAATTAACACACATCTGTTTATTTCTATAATTACACATACCCCCACACACTCTCTCACACACACACACACACACATACATATTTATATGCTGGACTATGAAAAATGGTTTACAAAGGTTTTGGGAAGACAACTGCTGTTGGAAATAAACTCACAGCGATCAAAATAGAAAATGCAGGAATGGAGAAAGAAGAAGAAAATCCAATCAGTCCTAAAAGAAGCCTATACAACCAACATATTCTCGTGATAATCACCTACAGAGCTGAAACATAGAAGCTAACAAAGAGATTGATCCACAAACTGAGAAGCATGCAATGTGCACATAAAAGAATCATGGAAGGATCACAAGACAGCACAGTACATTATTGAATAAACAGGAGTCTAAGACATTAGAGAATCTATTAGGAAACTCAACCAATGGACATCATGACTCACATCACACATCCCTAAAGATAGGTACAACTGAGGCCAGCAGAATACAAGATGGAGAGACAAACTGGACAAATTCAGAAAGTATTGGCTCCATGACGCCTATCATAGAGAGGTCTGGCAAATACTGGGGAAAGTCTGACGACAGACATTAAGGTCTATGTCCAACGACAGACATAGCAACTCATCCAAGCCCCATAACTGTCCGTATGGAGCTTGGTAGACAGCCCCCTGGTCATAATACCAGCACATTGGATGCAGTGATTTATTATTCCAACTTCCAAACTCTTTCATCCCAAGCTTAAAAGCCTGATCCAGTAAGGATGGAAGAATGTCCTGTTGTTAACCCCCAGTGGATACCCATGGTTAGTACTGTTGGGTATGGAACATGGCTATGCTCTGGGAATTTTTCTTATGAACTTTCATTAACGTAAATTTGACCTTTGCATTTGTCTTGAGTAGAATGTCAAAACTCTTCCTCATTTTCAATTTATTTATCTAAACAATAGCAAAATCATTTTAAAAGATGTACTTTTGCTCTTTATGTTTAAAAAAAAAAAAGAACTTTCCTTAAGTTGCCAAATACAATTAATGTCATACCAGAGATGCCATATATTTGATGATTAAAAGAGTTAAAAAAAAACACTTGATGGAAGCTTGATGTTATCGGATGTGGAAAAATTAACTTTAAGGTCAGTGGGAAACAATTGTCAAATTCTTGGTTGAATATGTTGGTAGAGAATCAACTACAAGCTTTTTCTGTGTAATTAGTATTCATAAAGATGATATCATAAGTTGGTTTGCATACAGTCTGAAACTGAAACTGACCTAATGGTTGTGATATCCACAATGGTAAACATTCAATATAAATAATACAAAGAATGAGTCAGGTCTGTTGTTATATTTACTGATTCCTCATTGTTCAAAATGTTTTTAGGGTAATCTACATAAGTAAGCCGTTTCAAAGAATAAATACATAGTATTGAATGATATCAATATACAATACACATAAAACCTTATATAAAATGACGAATAACATGCATGGCATAAACTATATAACAGAGGGAGGTGGTGTTTGATCAACACGACCAGGGTGCCATGTAAATATAACTGTTTTGTTTTTAAAATCTCTGAAACAGTTACATGGTCAGCAACTGATGATCCTAACAAAAGACAATTTATACATTGTGCCATGATAACAAAGTATAGGGGAAATTGACAGATACTGAGAAATGGGTGACTGAAGTAACAGCTGTAATGCTTTCTAGACTATATATATATATATATATATATATATATATATATATATATATATATATATATATATATATGTATATATATAAATATATATATATATATATATATAAAACCACTGAATTGTCTTGCATGTAACAGTCAGTTTACATACCACATCAAAGTAATGATCATCAAACAATCAAAAATTTTTAAAGTAGAAAAGGGAAAAAAATGACTGGAAAAATTCTGTCAAAGCAAAACTTTTGGGGTATACCCAGCCCACACTATTATTTTGCTGATTTAAAATCCAACACCTTATATGATACGAATCATCAATTATTTTGGTTTTGTTGCTTTTCCATTAAAAAGTTTACAATTTACTTTATCATCATTATCAAAGAACAAAACATTACTATCACCACTATCATCAATTTAATCATTTTTTTCTACGTTTAGAAATTATTTACTATTGAGTTTTTTGATTTTAAAAATACCTCAAGAAAATCAATTTTCCACAGAGTATTTTCAATAAGAATAATATCACAAAAAATCAATTTTTATCTGTTTGACATTTAATCTGGTAAAGGAGAATATTCCGTCAGTTTTGAAACATTAGAATTGAGGTTTGATTTTCTGGAATATCCATACCATGAAGAATTAATGCGTTGATAACAAAGGAGTGATAGATCAGAGATAAATTTCAAAGGAGTGACATAAATATTACTGCAACAAAGTGACAATGTAAAATGCTACTGAATCAATTTTATTGCTTCAGAGGTACCTCTGAAACATAAAATAAGACCTTGATGATTAGGATAACTTATTTTCAACAAGCTAACAATATATTAATAATTAAATATCGTTGATTTTTTACATAAAATCTTTACAAATTTTGATAAATTTTGACAATTCTACTTTTCAACTTTCACTCCTTAAAATTACTTATAAAATTCCTAATAAGTGTCATTTCTTTGCTCTAGTATCTATTATGTCACTCGTATGGAATTATGGTATGATTGATTGATTTTTTTTGTGTTCAATAAAGTTTTTTTTCATGAATGAACTCCATTAGGTTGTTATATATGAAAATGTCATTTTCAATTGTAAGATGAAGGATGATAAAAAAAGCAAAAATAGTAAATATTAAACAAAATATGACCCATTTGGAGCAGTAATCTTTTTCCAACAATTTTCAAAACCTCTAAATAAATTAAAAGAAGAAAGCAAGAATGTAAGCCTTCAGCAATTTTGTAGACCTTCAAAGATTGCTAAATTAACTAAATGAAGAAAGCAAGAAGGTAAGCCTTCAACAATTTTCTGTACAGATCATATGCGAAACTGTGTCCACCAAAGTATGAGATGGTATGACAAGTTCAGAAAGTATTGGCTCTGCAACGCCCATGATAGAGAGGTCTGGCGAATCTTGGGGAAGGTGTATGTCCAATGACAGACACTAAAAGGCTGAGGGTGATGACAGAAAGACTTTTCATTTGTAACAATCGAACATAAAAATTCAACTTATAAGAAGTTCTGAAAAAGTAATCGTTAATACAAAATGTAGATATTTTTCAACATCGTTGTGCCTTAAAGGAATTAATTTAGTCTAATCCACTTCAATCTTTAGTCTTAAAAAATTATTCAATAGAAACATAACTTGAGCTAAGAAATTCTGAATTTTCATGAATTGCTGAAAATCCACCCTACAATAATATTTTTTGCGGAATTTTCAAAAAAACTAACTTGCAAAAACATTTCTGTTGGTCCAATAAGTATTTCATGAGGATATGCTGTGTGATTTTTGAGTTTCATTACAACATGCAGCTATGTGGATAGACATTCAAGGAATTATAGTTGAAGGGGGTATCTCAATATAGAGCAATGGTTAGCAAGACAGTCTTTAATTAACTGCAACAAATAAAAAAGATGAACAGTGTGATTTTCTTGGTCCTCTGTCTGTAACAATGGACTCTTCCACTTGAAGGTAAGAATTTTGCTGATAGATATATCTCTTACTCAACTTTCAAAACTATAGGCTCTTCCAGTGAAATGAATTCAGTACTTTTCTTCTGAAAAACATCCCATCTAAATAAAAATATATCTGAACTTTTTCCCTGAGATTAACCAGTAAATCATAAAAAAATAATCAGGATACGTATATATCAATGATCAACAAGCTGATCTTGCAGGCTAGTGTTGATGAATTAAATACTCATTGAGTGTCCCATTATTGATATTCTTATACCAAACTTGAAATAATTCCAGTAGTTTCTTTCCTAAAAAGATAATCTAATACAAATATATCTGGGAATTTTTTCTGGGTATTAATGAGTAGAAAATATGAGATTTTGACCTGGGACTTTGTGCCAGTCTTGTAGGTTTATGATTGAATTTAACAGAGAGGAGTTAAGGTATCTTGTCAATATTTTGAACTAGCCTCTTCCACTGAACCTTTTGAAAAAATAAATCAGCTACATATGATATACAGATAATTTGGTTCTAAGGTACAACAATATACAAGCAAAGGATAAAAGAGAAAACAGAAGTATTTTGTGACAGATAGAGCCATTTGTGAATAGATAGAAAGATTAATCGTTTATTCTGATTACCCACAGAACCAGATGCTTTGATAGAATTAACATAATATTGACATCTATACATCAAGTATTGAGATAGGAGTTGACGGCTAGATTTTTTTCCCTCCATATTTCCCATTAATGCATGAATGCACATTTCTTTCAGCTGCTTTTCTCATCTTAATTTCTGAAGATTTCCTCTACCCACATGTGTTCCTATCCATGCATTTCTTCCCCTTACCATCTTCGAGATATTGATCCTTCATTCTGACTTTACATGTGGCTTCTGCTTTCTTTTCACTGGTACTTATTAAGGCAATTCATTTATTCATCCCTTGTTGCCCACAGCCAGGCTTATCAGAGGGTTTAAGTAGGGAAGCCCTTTGGTTTTTACTATTGAGCATTGTGTAAAGATTGGTCTCCTCTGAAGAATAACTGTATCACCACTGGAGGCCCTCTAGATGATCCCCAGTTACTTACAGCACTTGGTTTTCCCTCTAACCAATAAAATTATCCTTAATTCTTCCCTACTCATTTCGCTCCATATTTGTTATCGTCTTTAAATACACTAGTTGTTATAGTAGTAGAAGTAATGTTATCCTGATTTATTCATAGTCGCTTTGATTCTCTGTGAGCTGTAAGAGTTCTTGTGGCTCAGTCGGTAGAGCAGTGCCATACATAGGCAACTTGCTATGGTCAAAGGGATGCAAAATCAAGTCTTGCCTAAAGCTTATTCTTTATCATCCAATCTGAGCTGTTAATTCACTTCCATAGACTGTCTGAGTGAATCAAGATAAAAAGCTCCAAATTTAAGATGAAAGAAAATGCTAGTCAAAAATTGATACTGGTTGACAATGCTTTATCTGATAAAAAATAATCAGGATGATATTAATTTGTTTTTTTTCTACACAACATTTTCTCTTACAAGATGCGTTATTATTATAACTCAATGATTTTTTCACTCATCTCCATTGTGTTTGCCTTTACAAGGTTTTTCACATGAAATGATAAGTTCCTGATGATATCCAATGTTTTTTTATGGATTATCCTCATTTTGTGTCTGTTTTATTGCGCAAAAATTTTTGTCTGAGATTTGAGATAAATCACAGTCATCCTTATTATTGTTTTTACTTCTCATTTTCTATCAGGCATTTTGAGATGAATTAGTCTGGACTGGAAAGTAGCAGAAAGTAGAGACATGAAGTAAGATTTTTATGAATCCTCAATGCAAGTACTTGGAAATAATATATGCTACCAAGTTTTTCTATAGTCTGGTGAGTATAATTTTCAAAATGATGTCCAAGATGGCTGCCAAATACTTAGGATGCCCATTACTTGTTTATAATCCACTTAAGCCAAGTTTTTTTAATGTTTTATTTTGTAGTATCAAGTGAATAGTCTGACCTTTGGAAAGTTATGATTTTTAAGATGGCATCCAAATTGACTGCCAAATAAGTTGGCTTTATGAAAAAAACTCACCTTACCCCACCAAAAATCCAGGTTTCTTAATGAAGAGGTTTTAAAGATATACTAAATGTCTACCACAGTCTGGCCACTGGAAAGGTATAATTTTCAAGATGGTATCCAAAGGCCTCATTAAAGACACTTCAAGAGATCCAGAAGGTTTCATTCAGTAGTATACTATAAATTTAATAATTCTTAGATCCACCCCCAAATTCATTGAGAACACGTGGAGATATTGAGCACACTTGATACTAAAAAAAGCATATAGATTAGGACCAACTATATGAAAAAAAAATTTTAATTGCAAACTAACAATAGAAACTCTCTCAATAAATAACGATGGTGAAATTAGAATTTCAAATTGTAAGCGCCAGGCCTTGCAATTATGCGATAAAAATCTTGACCACATATTGACAAGTGAACGAGAGATTGTAAAAAACTCAAGGTTGAGAAAATTCCTCACAAAAGATCCAAATTATAAAGAACAAAAGTGTTTAAATGAGATCAAAAAAGTATTAGATATTTTCATTTTATCTATGTCAAATACATATAAAATTGAAAAATCAGCAATCGACTGATGGAAAGGAAAAGTACTCAGATTTGCAAATGAAAAATCCAATGAGTGAAACGCTTCAAACACCCTCAAAAGATGAGTCCCACACTGGAGAATTCACAAGTATCAGCAGATCTCTTGGAACTTCAAAATAAATTTGTTATAAACCTAATTGGAAAAGTGGGAAACAATATAGCATTTAGATATAAAAAAATATTATATTCAAAGGATATTGTTTGAGGTAGGATATAAACAGGTTGAATAGAAACACCATGATCAATGTATGAAGTATCTACTTGTGAACCTGATGATATCATCTAATGAAGTTGTATTATGTAGAAAAACTAGGACTTAAAATAGATGAAAAAACACAAAAGTTACCAATTATGTATTAGATACCTAAAATGTTTAAAAATCCAATAGGTGCTCACTTTATTGCAGACTCTCGAGTTTGCTGTACTAAACCTCTTAGCAAAGCTGTTTCTAAAATTTTTAATTCAATATAAAACCAATTACAGAAATTTTGTAAAAAATAAATTCTAGAATAATTTAAATCTCCTTTGGATAGTAAATGATTCAATGCCTGTTAGAGAAAATTGGATATTATAAATACCCACAGAGGGGCTAAATCTATGTCAACCTACAATTTTAGTACTCTTTACAGAAAAATTCCTCATGGAGATCTTATTAAAAAATCTAAAAAAATAATTGACTTGGCATTTGCAGGAGGAAATAGTAAATATATTTGGTTTAAAACTCTGTAGGGATTGCTGAGAGTTGAGATCATAATAAATCTGAGGTTCTAGTAAGCAGACAAATTATCTGCCTTTTGTTGATTCCTCCAGGTTATTGGATCCTTCTGGGAGCTGCTAGACTGCTACTCTTTGTGTGGTACTCCTGGGAGGTAGGATCTGACCATTCTTTTCTCTTCCTTTCTCTCTCCTTTGATTCTTCCATCTATTCAGACATCTCTCTTTGAAAAGCATCTTTCTAATAAGCCTAAGTCTCCCTAAAAACCCATGCAGCTTTGCAGCTATATACGATGCTCTGATCTTCTCTCTATAACATTACTTCCCTGATATATCAAACACAAAGGTGTATTCAGGATATCTATTTCAACTGTCAGCACCCTTAAGTTTTGCTCCTTCAGCTACTAGATCTATAATTCATCAATTACAGTTGAAACATTTGTACCTGTGTTCCCTCTTTGTCTAATTCCCTTTTATTCTTGTAATTAAAAAAATTGCCTTCAGGATATCAACGAATCTTGACTTATTATTTTCTTTCTGACCCATTTCTTTAAATTGTATTTGCCTTTGTAATTGGTGTAAGGGCCATAACTTTTAACTTGTTAATTTTATTTTAGGTGAACTACAGTTTGCTTTTTTGCTTTAAAAAAAGAACAAATAAAATCTTGGAGCATATACTGCCATGGTATATATTTTAAGACATTGTAGAAGGCAAAGTATTTGATAATCCTAAAAACTCTAAAGCTTTCTGGTGTCGACAAAAAGAGGCAAGACTATGTGCTGTACCCTCAAAGTGATTGTTAGTCATCTTAATTGGGAATATTGTTTTAAAATAGGAAATAAAATATTCCATAAGATCATAGGTGTTCCCATGGGAATCAATCCTAATTTACTAATTTGTATTTTCATAAATATATATTTATGTGATCTCTAATTAGAACTAACATAAAACAAGCTTGTTCCTTTTTAGGTTGTACCCATTTTAGTGATGACTTACGTAGTCTTAATGATGGAAGAGAATTTGGAAAATGGTGAAATAATGTATATCCTAAGGATCTTTAATTAAATGTATAAAAAGCAACTCATAGATTTATTGATTTTATACCAGAAATTGTTCCTTTAGTTGTAAGAATGGTCAATAAAGGTGTCAAAATTAGTAAGATTTTTAGACAATTTAATAAAGCCATGATTAGACATCCTGATCCCTTCAAAACTTATTAGCTTGACTATAATGAAATGATACTGAAAATTGAAGTATGTGTTAATGAGAGAATAAAATTAGCATAAATGAATAGTTTTGAAAAAAAAAATCAATTTGTATTAATGTTAGGGGAATTTAGTAACCAAAAGAGATGGATCCAGACTTAGTCTGTGTTAGAGATCATTGTATTGACTGGAACCAGGGATTGGGGAAAACATTTGGCTCCGGTCCATTTGTCTGACTGATAGGCAGTTGGGTGGGTTGGGAGATCAAACATGGAATGCCATGTAACAATTTGTCCAAATTTATCAATGGAATTGCCTATTGATGTGTTACTACCTGCTAGGTGGTTGTTTTGTTTCATTTCAACCATACATATTAGGATAATTCATTTGATAATTAAGTTTTAAAAACATTTATGGGAACTTCATGGTATACATTGTGGAAAATTAACTTTAAGGAATATATTTTTTCAACTGAGTAGCATTTGAGCCAAGCAAATTAGGTTCCTACTAAAATGCCTTTATAATTATGATATATATATATATATATATATATATATATATATATATATATGTATATATATATATATATATATACTACAATGGATCGATAGATCAATAACTCCATAGCCTGGGCACTTAGCTGAATTTTCATCCAAAATTCTCACTGCATAATGTTTGATCCCATGTTAACACAACTTTAACCCATTAACTGCGAATGACAGAAAAGAATTTGTTATTGCAATTTTATAGCTGACTCAATAACATTTCTATTTCATTGTGACTGTTTACTTCTCAGTTCTATCTGTGAGTTGGGGCTTTCATCTTGTAATGGACAATAGCTTTTATTTTGGAGCGGACAACTATTACGCTTACTAACTTCTGCAGATAATGAATGAATACTAATACATATTTATATCATAAATCTTACAAAATATTATATTTTTGAGGAAACATTTCCCTGATTGTTGATAAAAATGTGGTAGTAACAATAATATTATTAATAAAGCTTCTGGGAATCCTGTCATGAAGCAGTGGTCAGCAAGCTAGTCTTGCAGACTATGACTACTCTAGAAAGCTCAATCCTCACTAGATGCTCTAAACATATGGTCCTGTGAGATAGTAACCCATGTTTAGTAAATACTAGAATAATTTGCAATAGAGCTCGTCTTTCAAATCATTGCTACTCTTGAGAGTTCTAGACTCATTACATATACTATAGTTGCAGCATTGTGCTAGAATAAGCTAAGTATAAAAAAGGTTAGTAAGTGAATCTGGCAAACCATTACTACAGTAGTGAGTTCAATCCTCACTGTCTCAGGTAAACTTGGTTAATCTTCATGAACGAATAGAAAGGCAATATAGTAATACAGGCAAAAATGTTTGGGTCTACCAACCACCTAATATGATAAACAGCACTATATCGAGGGACTCCAGTAGAAGGTCTAAGTGGTAGTGAAGTGTGAGTGACTGATTTGTGTCATTTAGCTATATGCATTACAGAAAAGATGATGTTCAAAATAATAATACCATTACTCCAACTATAGTAATCATAACGAATATTTTTTTTACTAACTTTACATCAATTTATTTGAGATTAAATCTCAATAAAATCTGACTTTGATCAAATCTGCCTTTCACATAAAACTAAATTACCAAAGAAGCCGATAGGTGTGCTCATTTGGAACACTTTTTTTTTTAGATAACAATAACATTGCTGAAGATATACAGAGGAAGCCACTTATTTTGTTTACTTTAGAATAAAGTGTTCGGGAATGGCCCATTTTAACAACAACCATTTCATAAGATTATCTATGATTATAACAAACATTTTCCTCTGTACCTCATGAATATAAATTATCATAATTCAAGTATCTATAGTATTCTAGATTTCTGCTTTTTAGTTCGAAATTTATTTTGATATTACTAGGAATTATGAGTTTTACAAGTACGCAAATGTATTAACCAAAATGACATTCCTCAAGTGTAAGCGCTATCATTAGGCCTGGACTATAGCCAAACAAGAAATGAAGATTAGGTTTATCAATACACATACCGATTTATTTGCCCCAGTGGACAATCAATGAGGGAAAATTTGCCCTTGAATCTAACAAGTATCTGCCGGGTTATTCAAAATATAATGATGCCAATTTGCACTGAACTCAGGGCTGCAAAATTTCACATGGCTTTCAAAGTTTGTTGCCAACCTCACCCAAGCAATCAAGAAATATCTCAACTTGATTTTCATGTTATAATGAGAGACTAAGGTAATAGTCTACAAAACATTTTAAGGTTTTTGACTTCACTAGAATTAATATCAAAATATTGGCATAAACAGCAATTAATGATATTCTTTACTTTTGTTTTTTTTCTCAAGATGGCTGATAATGAAGAAAACAACAATGTGCGTAGAAGTTATTTGCTGAATTTTGATTTAATGTAGAACTTGAACAGTATAATGTTCAATCTAAATGATCTGTGGAGAAGCATTGGGTTTGGTACATTGACCATGAAGAAAGTTATGCTGGAAAATGAATATTTTTTGAAAAAAATAAGTACTTTTTTCACCACTGGGCTACAGACTTATTGATGAGCATAAATATGTATTGTCCATAAGGCATACATACTTTATTCATTTGCAAAATTACTTATATTTAGAGTTTGTGTCAATGCCACTACTTGACTGCAGCAGAAGATAGAGCTAATCAACCAAGTCCTACATATCAAATGTGCATGTTTATTCTCATCAGGAACTTGAGAAGTAGGAAGTCATGGTATGAAATGGTGTCTAACGTTATTGACTCCATTTTGCTTTTCGTCTCTGCTCAGCTGTCAACAGTAATCCAGATTTTATGCAACAGTTGATGACATCTTTGACAACAATGATAAGTATTTCCATGAGCAAAAGATGATTGGCAACATCCTTGTCATCAGTTATTCAAATAACTCTCCATAATATAACAATGCTTAATCTAGAGAGTAGTTGAGCGAAGATAAAATCAATAGGTTGATGTAACTTAACTTCACAAAGACAGATTAAACTTACGGAATTTTTCTGAGTTCTGTTCCGAAACTCTTTTAATCTTCTGATAGCATTTAATCTTTATTTATTGGTATGTTTTGCCTGCAAGTATTGCGTCATCAAATCAACATCAGACCTCTTTTCATCATCTCAACCCTAGACCGTCTTCAGTACGGCCATTCTATTCTTGGTCGTATTGCTTACTGATGTAGCAAATGTAATCTCAGCCTAAAATATCCATTTCATGCTGATCTATATTTCCTCCCTGACTCAGCACCTGGGATTCCATTGCTCAAAAACCCTAAGGGAAAATCTTATTAGTAGCCTGGGGATTGTCCATAGTCCAGTTCTGGATTAACTATGTAGCATATACTACAAGGACAACATACCAAATGCTTGCAAATTGTCATTTCTAATTCAATGATTCTCTGTTACTTTAGTGCTATACTACCTCCCCCCCCCAACTTTTATGGATGATTAGGGGTTAAAGATAGTGATTTCAGACAATTTTAACCTATTAAAGTTATCATTTTAATACAGTGAATAATGGGAGTGCAGCATTTATGTGATAAATTTATGATGCATAAGTACAAAGATATTAAGAACTGAAGTTGTAGCTGCTACAGAAAGATCAAAATGAAAACAAAGTGATATTATTACTAAAATATTAGTCATATTATATAGTTGTACAGCAAATGAAAAAATGCTGTTACTTTACAATTCAATGATGTATGTATTCAAATACTTATGTGTATTTTCTTAACATAGGCCCATGCTACCAGCACCATACTAGTTTAATACAGATTTGTTGTAGTAATCTACTTCAACCAATTCTTTTTCCTCCCTCATCTCCAAGCTACTTTGTACCTTTCCTAGTTTACTATTTTGGGCATCCAATCACCTAAAGCAACTTGAGGAAAAGGAAAAACTTTCAATTATCCTTCCAAGTTTGGGAACTGGAAAATATCACTTAGAGCAATGTAATTAGCAATGCACTGGTTTATCAGCCTTTGGCCTCAATCGTTTTTAGATATTTTCCTGCTAGGTATATCGAAGCCATTTGAACTATTAGTTGGTTACTTTGGGTCATGCAGACTTGGGCATAATCAAATCATTGCACTTGACAAAAATATTTCTGTCTTGTATTGTCTATAATTTTGGGAAGAGTCATTAACATTCAGAGAGTCTTTTGGGCAAGTAAATTTATTCTTTTTGTTATTCCAAGAATGTTCCAGTTGATCCATTCAATGGACCCCTTGAGGTATACTATCCATTTATATAGAGAGAGTCTCTTTTTGGTAATACAAAAAAGTAAAAATACAATTGCAAACTGAGTTTCCATTAAGTAAATGTTACGAGTATTGCTGTTAACGAAAAGATTGCTTACTACTTTTTTTAAAAAGCTTGGAGTACTGGAAGAACACTCCCTCTATATACATATGGATAGAACACCTGAAGAAGGCCATAAAATGGATCATCAGTCGTGGAAACAACAAAAAGTATTAGTCCAATCGTCCTAAAAACTCATTGAATTTTAATCTTGAGTTTGAAGAAAAAAATTTACCAAACTGAACAGAGAGATGAAAGAAAAATAAGCAGCTTCATTGAATCAATTTATCATTTGTTATGTCAACTTGAAGCTACCACTCACATAATTGGAAAAATGACTTTTTAGTCACGGCATGAACCAAACTAAACATTTGCTTAAGGCCCCATGGTCACTAGAGAGCCCCCAAGAATGATTGGGCTCCTAAATCAAATTTTGCTTTGGGCCCCATAAAGGCTTAGGCCAGCCCTGTTTCCCTCAAAAGATTACTTGAAAAGTTCACAATATAAAGAACATGAACAGATAATATGAACCTAAAACCATTTTGCACAAGTTTGCAGAGCAAAATTTCCAGTTATCAAATAACCATTCTCTGCAGATTAGTTGAGAATTGATTGATCTTTTTCTTAATTTGTAAATCCTAATTGACAAGGAAATTATTTTCAAATCAAACCTAATGCAGTTATTTGTTCTTCAATTGAGGATTGCAACTCTTATGAGCTGTCTTATTTTATGATGCAACTCAAAATCTTTTAACTGTAAGTGTTTTTATTGTTACATATCTTTGTCTATCAAACTTTTTTATGAATTGATCTGTAATAGATATTTCATTTAGCAATCAACTAAATAGGGCTAATTTTTTTGTTTGGAACAAAATGAACAACTGTTTTTGCATTGCACTAATGCCTTTATTTTTTCATGTGATTTCCTTCTATTTATGTACACATAATTCAACATAATTTTTCTGCATTTCCACTTTCCTGCAGTTTGAATTTTTTAATTACTTTTATTTTTTGTTTTTTCATCAAAGCAAAGATTAACAAATGCAATTTTTGTGACATTATGCTCTTTAAGTTTTAAACTTAGTCTAGTGCTGCCAAAGCTACCAACAATATCAACAGTGCTTGGTGACCGGCATCAGCTTCAGAATGGACTGTGCATCATTGGTTCCAAAATTGCATGTATGCATCAGCAGGTGCATGTCAATGTGGACCAGGTTGAAAAACCCCTCCAGTAATTCATCAAACTGTGACCCAAATTTTTATAGTGATGGAATAAATTCACTTTTTGATAATTGGCAACATTGTGTCAATTTTAATGATGCTTACTTTGAATAATAAAGTTATGTTGGAGTTGAGTTATGATGTTTTAAAGTATATGGTCCAAAACAATCATTCATTTTGTTCCAACCTGATAATAAACTGCTTTATTTTTTGTTTTCCAACTTTTTAGAAGAAAAATATCAAAATGACAACATAGTATCAAGTGTTTTTTGGCCCATAGCACTCCAAAATAATTTGCAGGGAGGATATGATAGTTTCTGTTTGGAAAATCAAAATCAATCATACTGTTCTTCAGCTGAGTGCAGAATGTGCCAATTCCATTTTGATTAATTATACTACGCGATATTTTCTTTTCAGCATGATTTTATATTCAAAAGATTTTTCACTAAATTGTAAAAAGTATTTTCATTTTTGGCAATAGTTAACAAATCATTGACTATGATCATAACACCAAGGCCAACTCACATTGGATACATCAGTTCTCACACAATTATCAATGTTGAGCAGCTTAGAGCCTGGTCAGTGCCTAGATGGATGACTCTTTAGGAATACCAGGCGCTGTAACCAGCTGGGGAAACATCCCCTGCAACCATGCTTATTTCTAAACATATTGAACACTTCTTTCATTTGGAAGCCTTCAGCATTGTCAAGACAGAGAAAGTGGAACTTGCGTTCAGCAGCAAAGCTGTTCACTCAGGGCTAACCTTGACTAACTGGAGCTCTTATCGACTATGATATGTATACAAATCAAATGCATGTGGGTAAATATTGAATTTTTAAAGCAAAGTTTTGATCTTAGAAGCAGAATTGATTGTGGGCTGCAAAATTCAAGCTTTATTGATTAAATCAGCATAAATAAAACATGATTTGAATATTATAAATTTGTCTATAACTGTGAGAAGAATCAGTAACATACTAACTTTTGTTTGAACAATCCAATCTATTCTTCCAATCTTTGATGTTTGGACAATCCAACCTATTCTTTCCATCTTTGATGTTCACACAAATTACACCAAAGAAGACTGTAGAATGAATTGGCTGGAACTTTGTATTAACATCAAAAATAGGAAGAAGAGATTGGATTGTCCAAACAAATGTTGGTATATTCCAACTAAGAACAAATAACTTAAAATCAATCATCAGACTAAGCTTGCAAGAAAATTGTATTAGAATTACATTTTTTCCTATCTATTGTTCATGTTTATTTATGTTGTATCAAATCATCTATGTGTAGAGCATTGTTATCTTTTGTGTACTTTCTTTCAGTACCCAATCTCTATTTTTGGAACAAAATACGCTTGTTCAAAGCCAAATTTTGGTCTCGAACAATATCTAATTGCAACCCTACCTTGTACCAGATCAAACCAATCTTAGCAAATATCTGTGTCCTTTAAATGATCAACTATGTATCTGCTCTCAATTATCAAGTAAACTTTTCTTTCTGACTGTACAATAGTTACTAATAATAATCTTTCTCTTCAGACTTGTTTCCTGGTATTGGTTCCAGTGAAGACTGTGGTTGAATATTAGCATTTTGTGAATATCGTTTATTCTGACTTGAGGCATTCAGCATACACTGATTGATACTGGTTAAATATTTGATCATGTCATTCCTGAAATGAATCCAGCAAGCAGACACATCAGGAAGACAATTTCATAGTTGCAGTATAACATAGGGAAAGGAAAAATTGACTTAGTTCATTGTCATACAAGTAAGGGAATCTTTGATATTTATAGCTACTACAGTTTGAAGAATGCCACAAAAGTCTGTCTGTATCAAAACACAGATTGGTCCCTATGTGTTTCTTTTCTTTGGCACTGAAAGAATCATTAAAAGTAATGACAGTTTCTGTCCAGACATTGTCCAAAGATATAGCTATGAGCAGAAGAGGGAGGGAGTAAATGGGAGGTGTCTGATCCAATATAAAAGAACTATTTTTATGATATTTGTGACTATAAAAGGATGATAATTGGATGTTATAATGTCTGGAAGCAAGTATGGTACACAATGTCAAGACTATAAAAACGTTATCTATCTACTATGTCTATAATTAGACTGGGTATTCAGCAAGGTTTCTGAGAGGGGCTTTTAGCCAGTACATAACACCAGTGCCCCCCCCCCTCCAGGACAAGTGGGGATGCAGAGAGAGTTTCTTGGGTAAATCTGTGTATCGAATCTTCTAAGTCGATAAAATACATCTATTAATAGAGTAGGTTGACTATCATTTACTGGTAAGTAACACAGTATAAAAGTATAGTAGATGAAAATATGATGGCTAAAGGAAGAGTTTGTACAGCATGTGTGTAGAGACAGTGAAAACAGCTTTGAACTGCCTTATGAAATTCCTCCTGCAGCCCCTGGAATCAAGAACAAATAAGTAGCGTCAGATAAAACTTGAAATTGTATTCTATACTACTGAGGATCTACAAAACATATTAAGTGATCTGAATAAAGAAAGCCAAGAAATAGGGTTAATTGTGAACAAAACGAAGACAAAAGTATTGTTCAATGACAAAGTTCCCCCTAAAACCATAAGAATAGATGTTGAAGCTTTAGAAGAAGTTAAAGAATGCATTTACCATTGTCAGGTGGTAGAGGAAGACCATGAAAATGAAATAAGATGGGATATAACAATTGGCTGAAAAGCATTTGTTGCAAATAAACATACTGAAAAGCAAATTGTCAATATAATGAATATGTTAAGTATACAATCAATAAATAATACTAGCTATGATGTATAGGTGTAACTCAGAATAGCACAGGGAGCAATGGAAAAAGCATTTGGTGTATTTTCAGACAAATGAGATTTTAATGAAAATTGCCATGTTAAGCGAATTTTGCTCAAACCTCAAAAAATGAAATCTAATTTTCAAAATTCTAATTTGGAATAGTATACAATAAAATCATAATAAAAGTGATCACATATAACAGTAGTTGCACTAGGTCTAAATTTTGAAGTTTTGGTGCATTACCCTTTTAACAAGTTTATAACTTTGATCCTAATTGAGATAGAAATCTTGGGTTTGTATCATTGGATAGAGAATACCCAGCACTACTTTAGTACTTTGATGCAGTTTTTCCTCGGATGTCTATAGAAAAAGTTATAGTAATTTAAAAAATCAGTTGGGGTTAGGTAAGGGGGGCATTGCTAATCATGATTCAGAGAGTGTTTTTCTCATAATATGCTCCTCATGGTTGGATAAGCAGGCTGAACAATACCCACTTTTTATACGTTTTCCCAATTTGCCCACCCCAATATAAATAAAGGGCTCTAGCGAAACCTTCATCAACCTGATACTCAATAAAGTTTTCTTTTATTTTGTTTAGAATCCACCCACACAATAATTCTTCTTCATCATCATCATCATCAATCATAATAATAATAATAGTAATAATAGTAATAACAGTAGTAATCATCATCATCATCATCATCATTTAATGTCCTTCGTTGGACATAGATCTTCCCCAGGATCTGCCACATTTCTCTATCATGGGCGTTGAGGAGCCAGTACTTTCTGAATTTGTCTAGTTCATCTCACCATTAGGACAGAAACAAATAACTAGCATACTCGAAGAAAACAGAGACATAACAACAGAGACAGTATTGTTGAATGTGCCCAAGAATTCTACCAAGAACTCTCCTCTTCAAGACACGGGCAACAAAACCCCTAGGAAAGCCCCTAGACCAGATAACATCACCATTGATCTACTCAAAAAAGCTGGTAAGATCATCAACAAAATACTAGCTATTCTATTCAACTTATGTCTAAAACAGAGCAGGGTTCTGAAAGACTGGAACACTGCAATCATAATGCTTCTATATAAAGAAGGAAACCCTGAAGACCTGAACAACTACAGGCCTATAAGCCTACTCAACTGCATCTATAAACTTTTCACAAAAATCATCACCAACTAAAACACTAAATGAAAACCAACCACGGGAATAAGCTGGATTAGAAGAAGCTACTCAACCATGAACCATCTCCATTTAATATAATGATTACCAATGGGCAAATATCTTCTGTTATGCTAGGGGATATAACTGATGTAGTGAAATAAAATATCATTCATATTCTAATGACATACTACGGATATTCAGCTCACTTTGGACTCTAAGAGTAAAGATATTTGCACAAATTGATACACAAAATTGAAATTGAAAGTACCTGATGCCTCAAGAATGCAGCTCAAAGATTATTCCAGCATTTCAAGTACAACTCCCAACAACAATAACAGCCGAAGATTTCAAGATGACCAATCTATGTTGACAATGACGATGTTAATTTAATTGTTATTGACTATGGGATCCTCTCACCCTCTCCTTAAAATTTAAATCACTGTAAGTTTTTCTAAGGACATCTTATCTTATGAACATGTAAAGTTGCTGGGTGCTCACTCCCCCAAATGGAATTTCTAAAAAATGGATCTTATTTTTGGAGGTTTCAGCAAAACCTTTCTTGACATGCCAATTTTTATTAAAATCTGAAGGGGTGTGGTTATCTGTCTTCTATGATTTAGAATTATCTATCTATCAATATATATATATATATATATATATATATATATATATATATATATATATGGAGTGTCACCCAAAAGTTCAGGGAATTCAATCAGGTTAACTTACACCAGATGACTCCATCAGCAACTTCATGATGTCCACTCAGCATTAACCCAAAACCTACTGGTGAACTCTATTTGACCTTACAATTTGTAATAACAACACCAAGTATTAAACATCTAGATGAGAAGTATACAATACAACTTGAAATCAATATTCTTATTCCTTCAGCTCCCATCTAGATCATGACTTCTGGTTTCCCCTCAGATTTTATGTGTAATCAATAACCAATCAGAATAAATTTCTTGAAATAAAATACTGGAAATTGGATACATTGATATTGTCAATCATCGCAGTATAAATTGAGGAAAATCTTTTTTACCATATAAATCTAAATCAAAATGAGTTTTTGTAGATCTTAAAATATTTCAGAGATTTCATGATAGGATATAACTTCCTTGATTTATGATATGTTTTTCAAAAAAACCCTCCACTGAACTACATATCTTAGAAACTGTCAACTAAAACTGTCAACAAAGGTTTTTTTTGTTTTTTATGTTGGTCTGTCTATCTTGCTGGCTATATTTATGTATCAAGCTTATAAACCATACCAATGGAGCTAGAGAGTTAAGAATTTAAACATTTACTCATTATCATGGCTAGAAAAGATGTATTTTCCCTAAATTCCTCTGCAAAATAGGGTTTTAGAGGGGGGCCCTATTTTCAATGAAAGTTCACGCTAAATTGGTCCCTTAGTTTGTGTGCAATGACACTCACACTTGTTTTTAAAAAATTGACTTTTTTTTAGTGATCACTGGCCCACCAAATGGTGGGAGAAGTATCCTACTGATCACCCCTTTCACGGGGAAAAAAAATTGTTGCTTTGTTCTCGGGTAAACCACTGTTGAGTTGAGCATCTACTTGATTCATTGATCATCCCTTTTTTAAATTTTCTAATTAATTACCCCTAATGAAGCATGCTGCCAAAAGACATTGGTCATATGACTGTTTCTATTGACTGACAAATCAGACCTGTTATTCAACATCTTTTGAAAGTGAAGGTTAAAGTATTCTATCTGCTCAAATCTCTGCTGTGGTCATTATCTTTGTTAATTATCAAGGGTAGTCCATTTAGAAAAGAGTTAATTGTGTCACATATGCTGCCCTAGCGATTGAAAGTGATTTAGTAATCAGGAAAAATATCTGGAGACACACAACAATTAGATTTAGTTCAAATTATTTTGAATATAAGAGAGTAATTGCTTTTCACTCTCCATGCAGGAGCTTTGAAAAATATGTAAAATGTTAACTCAATATAGATATTCACTTTGAATGAAGAAACTGTTCAAAACTATAATGAATCTAAGTCATGATAACTAAAGCTAAAGACTGCATGACTTATAAAAAGCAGAAAGTGTTCAAAGAGAGCATACCTCTGTCAATGCTACACATTTACTAAAAACTGCATGAAAATCAGTTCACATATAGCTATGATTGAGGGGATGTACCTGTGTTAATCCATATTTTTGATTTGTTTCCTCTTCTCAATATGAGAAAAAATACCTCTCAATCAAAAACAAATTCCTTGAACCACCCTGGAAAATGGAATTGGTGAACTGAGTTTCTGCAGATAGTGTTCACGTTCACTCCACCCTAATACCCATAAGAAAAACCTGAATCAATTCATCCCCCACCCATGGGTAAACAGCAGGGGCAGTTGGAGCCCTTTAGCCCTGTTTAGCAGTCCAACTTAAGCTCAGGTAAAAGGGGAGGATGGGTGTTGGGCTAGCAACTCCATTTCATAAGACCTTCTTGTTTGTATTCATGGTGTAGTTATGGTCCGATGCTCCAGAAGGAGTCTACAGTCTACAGGAATAAATGAGAGAAAAAAACAAACCCTCAAGTGAAGCATGGATTTTTGTTGCTCAGATCTGTGAATTGTTTTAATTGGTATAGAGGTGAACATTAAGAGAAGAGAAAGCTTGAGAAGACCATAAAGAATTATATTCTAAGCTGTTGAAAGATAACTGAATGCAATGTACACCTAAGGATGATCAAATTTGGGAAAAATATAACTTCTTTGATGCTAGGAAATATGGTAATTTATTCAAATTTCTATGCCAAGATCTGCTGTTAATGTGAAAAAATGTTTTAAAATCGCTCTTTGTGGTAAAGGATAGAAAAAGATTGCAGTTTAATTCAATTTCTTATTAAACTGGACAAGATCCAATCTGAGATGAACTGGTGCCAAGAAAAGAATAGCCCAGAGATACAACAGAGTGCTGTGATACACAAGCAGCTGCTTTCATGGAACATCTGTTATATGTTATGAGAATGTGTGTATTTCATTGTCTAACAACAAAAATATCCTAATATTTTATTGATCTTGACTACTTGTTACCTTTGTCATGAGTTGTAGTTGTTTTTATCACAACTTTAACTTAGGCCATAATTCTAAAGTTTTGAGCAAACAGCATGATCAAAAATAGAAAATAAGCTTGTTCTGAGAATTGAACTCACATCTCTATGACCAGAAGGAAGCTTATTTCATACCAAGCTATGATATCACTCTGCAGCAAATGCTTAATAGCTTACAGAAATCAACTATCACTTTTTAAACCGATCCTCTAATCTTGACTATCAGCACCTTGTTTTGGTGGTAATGTTTTTGAGAACAAATAGTATTAAAAACATTTTTTAAAAGTTTTATTCAATTTTATCATCCCTAAGCCAATCCACTTGAAAAAGTTGATTGCAAGATGAATATTTTATAGCAAGGCAATAATTTGATCAATTTCCTGGTTAATCAATTTAACAGCTTGTATTGCATTCGCTTCCAAAGTCAAACAATTGAACTCTCTATAGATGAGGTCTTAACATTCATTTCACTGAACAAGTACCATATTTCCAGGCATTGAGAACATACTTTGCTCAAGGAATCACCCCAATTTTGATATGCAAAATTTTGAAAAAAATAGAAAAGATATACACATTTGTTTTGCCACTCAGCAGAGACCATCATGAGACTGATGTCTTTTGGCAGCATGAAATGTTGGGAGATGATCGATTAAAAAATTGGAGAAAGGGGTCATCAATGAATAATTTACTTCTATTGTCTTTTGTTAGGCTGTGATCACCAAACAAATTTTAATTTTCAAAAACAAACATTGTCAATGGAAATGAAACATGGACCATAACCAAAAGACTTCGGATATGATATGCATAGGAGAGAAATCATGGAGATTATTAAACATAGTTTTATAGGTAAAAAACAAGAGTCAAAGATATCATAGAAATCATTAGAAAACTCAAATGGCAATGGGTTGGTTATGTTGCAAGAATGTCAGACAACTAATGGACATAACAATTCACAATGTGGATCCCTAGAGATCACATGCAAAACTGTAGTTGGCAATATGGGAGATGGTATGGTGAGCTACACGAGTTCAGAAGGTATTGGTTCTTTGACACACCTGATAGAGAGGACAAGTGAATTTCGAGGAAGGCGTATGTCCAATAGATGCTAAAATGCTGATGATGATGTTTCAATT
Source organism: Thysanoteuthis rhombus (assembly GCA_963457665.1). Taxonomy (NCBI): domain Eukaryota; kingdom Metazoa; phylum Mollusca; class Cephalopoda; order Oegopsida; family Thysanoteuthidae; genus Thysanoteuthis; species Thysanoteuthis major. The sequence continues at coordinate 49,276,857 of OY735211.1, forward strand.
TCCAGTCCTCTAGCTCCTTTGGTGCAGAGAGACAGTCTTGGTTGATAGCTTCTAAAACTGAGGTATCCTATGGTCTGTAGGCCATAGGAAGAATTTCCAAGATTTTATGAAAAAAAAAATCTTTTAATGCCAGTAAATACAGCAATTTTTATCAAATAAGCTTGTAAAATAAAGCTACCTCCATAAAGTCAAGATCATACCATGGCTTTAGAAAACTGCTGAAGAATCAATGTTTACTTCATGTGATCTCACATGAGTTGGCCTGATGTTTTCAATATGAAGTTCTTCCCTGCAAAAGAGCATAAGTAAATCACTGAATGTCTCTCAGAGTTTAACGCAGTAAGGAATGTTTGTCAGTTGTCCAGATCAGAGGCGTCAGTAGAAATGCAATAGATGAAATACTATTCATAAAGCCCCCCTAATCTCCAGTGTGCCAAGTTCAGACAGTATGTTGAAGGGGTTAGAGTGACAGACCTAATTAGTGCAATGTTTTGTCAAAAAATCTTCACAAAATGTGAAGAATGACTTGACTTACAGGAGAGTATCTGTCAGAAAGGCCAACCCTGAGAGGTGTTCAACTTGAAATCTTGTGGATAGACATTGTAAATTTTCCTGAATCAAACAATATCAAAATTGATTAAAGGAAAGATTGACTTCATCAAACATTTTTGTCAGATTGACCTTAATTTCAAAAGCAAAACCAAAAAAATTGTCATTCTAATTTTTTTGCAACATTTGTCAAAAAATGCTTTTTATTTTGGGTTTTTGAATACCACTACACTACTAAGACTTAATAATTTTTCTTTATCAACAGATTACAACGGATTCAAGCCTTTTTACCCAATAGAAATCTAACATGAAATACTCAGACAGATTGAAAATAACAGAAATCCTGTTTTTAGAGGTCAAAGAAATACCTATATTGAGTTATTCTTAAAGAAATTATCATATATATTGAGTTTAGTTACATTTCCCTTTAGACAGTTTATTCAAGCTTGTTTTATAAATTCAGTTTTGCATACATCATTAAATGTAGACAAACACACAATATATATGCATATATATACATACATATATATACATGCATTTATCTGCATTTTATCTGTAAAGGATTGGAGATTTGCACATGAAAGCGATAAAGAGAGAGAAAATGTTTCATCTCGAATGACTTATTAGTAAAAATGTAATGCCGGAATGGTAACACCAAGTTCTACAAAAGCCATAGAAATATCTAAATTGTAGAGATAAAATCTTATCACCGTCAGTTTATTTATCAACTCTTAATCTCTCACTCTTGTTCCTACTCAAATATTCAGTGAATAAAAAAGCTGAACAGATCTTAACACCACATGAAATTGACATACAAGATGTTACTGCTGCAATTTGAGATGTTGCAAAAAAAAAACTTATAAAAGTTCTGCCAGTAACCTACACAAAATAAAAAATGTATAGAAGATTTTTACACCAATCAGTTTTGAATATTTTCATTTCAATTATCTATGTCTTTGACTTATGATCAACATGGAGAGACAGAGTGAATAATTGTACAAAAATTAGGACAATTGGATAGAGATTTTGGACTGAAGCAAATAGAGGTTCATACCAATGCAACAGTTGATATAGCTTTGAATCATCTACAAGATATGCCTCAGCAAAGAAAAGGAAATTTGCCAAAATGATTGAATTCACCTTGGATTCACCTTTTGACCTTTTTATGAATGCAATCATTCAGGTTTTTAACACATTTTTTTTTCCGTATAAATCCATGTGGCTTTCATCATGTAAGAGTTAAAAGCCAAGTATTAACCTCAAGCAACTAAATCAAGTTAATAAATGATAAATCATTCAGTCTTCATGAATAATTCATTTGCTAGGAAAAAAATACTTTCACTAAAATAATAAATAAAAAAATAATCTCTCTTGAAACAAATAATAGGCAAATGGAATTAAAGGATTCTATGTTTGATAAATCGATTCAGTTAAAGAGAAAAAGATTCATGAAACTATAACCCACCAGAAAGCACTCAGAGAGCAAATGTGCATGGATGAATCTAATGAGTTCTTCTTCAATTGTCTACTCTTTCACAAAATTTCCTTGAAATTTCTCAAGCACTTTTCGAGATGTCATGTGGACAGACACGAACAATTGTATTTATCTGCAAATTAGACCACTTCTTTTTTAACCCATTGCTCACCCTACCACAAAATTATATTAAAATCAATCAAGTACTTTTAGAGATTTTGTGTAGGCAGACATGGAAAGAGAGATGGATGGAAGGACAGATGCAACTGCATGCATATACATCTCCAGCATCATTGGCAAAGGTAGATCTTATCACCGTCAGTTTATTTATCAACTCTTAATCTCTCACTCTTGTTCCTACTCAAATATTCAGTGAATAAAAAAGCTGAACAGATCTTAACACCACATGAAATTGACATACAAGATGTTACTGCTGCAATTTTATCATAGAGTTCTTGTTACATGGAGCACCAAATAACTTTAAACTCAACAAAAATACTTCAGTGATGAATTTATTTCAGACAAACAATGAAATTATTAAAAAATTTTACTTGAGTTACACAAGCAAAAATTTTGAATAATTTCAGCACGTTTTGAATGGACTCATCATAGAATAGAATATAAACACTGTTCAATAGGAAATCAGGAGGTTAGTGATTCAAAGAGAATTTTGATCATTTAAAATTGTCATTGTGACTAAACTTTGAACTCACTGAGAATTGTGGTGATATGAAAGGTTCAAAGAGAAATTTAGTTGTTCTTTGTTGTTAAAAATGGTGTCAGACCAAAGCTGTCCAATATTGAATATGGTAGGATAGTGGAACGTTGATAATGACAAATAGTTGTGAATATTTTTTTTATGATCGATAAAGTTGCAGAGCTTAGAGCAGAGATATCAGACTCGAAAAGTTGTTTGATTAGAGGGTAGGTATCTGAGCATGGCAACAAATTTCCAATCAGTCCATGGCTCATCTGAAGTTCAAAAAAGACCATCAAATAAATAATCAAGGTCAGGAGTCAAGCACAGGAAAAAAATTGTGGCATCCAGCTCTGAAAATGGTTAGCAAATAATCCAGACTGAATTAGCAGGATTCCATAGGATGAATGATGAGGAATGGTGGAAGAACCTTTCCACAGATAAGGAGCAATTAAATCTTGATGGCCCAGATGGTTTCCAGTATTTTGAGCATGACTCACAATTGCCATAAATACCTTTTTGAATCATGCTAACAGAGATGGTAGGCTCATAGTTTAGGGTACCATAGGTTAGGGTGGGAAAATGGCACAACAGTTCATTGACAGGTGGCTAAACACAGTAGGATACGCAGATTTGCTAAGAAATGCAAACTTAGTTGTTGGAAGAGTTTAGGTCAGTAGCCAATAATTCATGATTCAACAGGGTAGTGCTCCTCTTCTTACTGGATGAGTCATACAGCAATTTCTTCAAGAGCAAGGTATGATTGTTCTTGTCTGGCCAGCTGACAGCCAAGATTTCTATATCATTGAAAACATATTAGGATAATTGGTAATGAGGATTTTCAAAGGTAGGAGGCTATTTAATCTGGTGCAGGAACTCAAAACTGACATCTTAGCAGCTTGTAATGAAGTATCTGATGAATTTCTCCATTGTTTGGTTCAAAACAGGCCAGATTGAATTCCCATGCAATTATCAATAATGGTGATGCAATAAAATATTTCTACAAAAATCAAATAAGATTCTAAATGAGACCATAAAATAAGCTATGATTTCAAAGTTTTGTGGAAGCTGGTAAACAATCAAATGATATCTCTGATCTGAATATTTAATTTGAACCTTTTTCCAAAACAATTTTATCAAGGTAACAATAATTTGTGATCATGTCAAATGTTTGTATATTTTATTCAAAAGATCAGAACAATGAATTTAAAATTTTGACCTTTGAACGAATTTCACTTTAGTGTAATGATTTGTGGCACTCAGTATATCCAAACCACATAAATCAAGTATCTAATATTGAACTGGGAATCCCTAGGAAGATGCATATTGGTTCATCTCTCAAACAATTCAACAATTTCTCACACAGATTTTTCTCATTCAAGTGTAGAATCTTTATTTTTTGAAAGAGAGAAAGAGAGAGAGCAGTTAATAAAATCCTATTGATATTGACTGACACATAGAGGATCTCCATGAAATCCTCTGAAGTAGAGGACATCAAGAATCACTTTAGTTTGGCAAGCTCCCAATAGAACCAGCTCAACCTTCAAGCACAAGAAAATCCAATTGGTCCTGAAAAGAAGGGTATACAACCGATGTATTCTCCTGATAGTCACCTATGGAGTTAAAACGTGGAACCTAATCCAAAGATTGACCCTCAAGCTGAGAACCATGCAACATGCACAAGAGAGAATCATGGTCAATATCACATGGAGAGACAGCACAGCATAGTAGAGAAAAAACAGTAGTCAGAATTATCATAGAAACCATTGAAAAAATCAAATGCAAAAATGATAGACAACTGCTGAACATCACGACTCACACTATGGCTAGCAAAATATAAGATGGCATGACAAACTAGACGTGTTCAGAAAGTATTAGCTCTGTGACACCCATGACAGAGAAATCTGGCAAATCCAATCTAATCTAATCAGATGCTAAAAGGATGATGATGATGAGATAGATGAAAATTAACAATTAGTGAGAACACAAATGCAAATATTATATCATATTTTTGTGAATTTTCAAATACTTGTGACTGAAAACATATTTCAGGGGCTCATTAGTAATCACAGAAAATTTGGTGGCCATAGCTTTAGATATCCATGAGTTATGCAGATAGATGGACAGACAGACATTTAGTGGATGATGGTAAGAGGATTTAAGATAACTTGATGAGAGGAAATGCAAACAAATATAATTGGATCTCTTTGTGTTTTCTTTCTTTTATATGAACACAAAATGGAGAAAAGATTCTAAAAGACAATGGCCAAGGGAACTGGCAGTATTTCATGATTGAGAAAAGGACTGGTATATCAAAAGTAACAATATAACAATATAAAATTGATTATAAAAGATATTTGCATATGGGCAAAAAGTCTGTAAAACCATATAAACTAGATGATAAGTATGTGTGTGAAAGAGAAAAAAAGTGCATCTTTATAAATAATTACAGAGTATAGGCCCTGAGCGTAAGGTACCTAGTGAAGGTTGAACTGACTCCACCTGTAAAATGTTCTGCAAGATAACTTTACTAATTCCAATCCGTCTCGTTCACTCACTACTCTAGGCAGTGGCAAGAGAAATACTCACACAAAAATTCCTCACAAGAAAAAGTGCAAATGAAATATGCCCACATAGAAATTGTAGGCATTTTTCTGTGTTGACATTTTTTCATGTGTGCATTTACGATTGCAGGCTTTTTGCTGTGGTGAATTTTTGTGCGGATGTTTAATCTTGTGAACATTTTTCATGGAACTGCAATAGACAAACGCCAGAGTACTTGTAATAAAAGCAACTGAAATTAAGATGAAAGAAAATACTAGTAAAAAATTAATAATGGCTAACAAAAAATTCTCTATATTTTTCTGAATAAACATTTTTTTTCGTTCACTGTCAAACTAAACCTGAAATGACACATCCAACCAAAGATCTTTAAGAACTTTAGAGAACAGAAGTAGTTTTAGAGAAAAAAGCAAGCAGCTTCTTCATTCAAACAGGCTACACCACAAGATGGCACTCTGAATACTTCAATGTTTCATCTGAATTTTCAATAAAATCTGACATAAATGGATTCTTCAAATAGGTGTTTTTTGTAATTTTTATTCATTACTCTGTTAGATTTTGACAAGAACCAATATGCTGTCTTATTTTTAGGAACCCTTTGCTTTTGCTGAGACTCTCAATGTTCAGATGTGTGGGTGGATGCATACTAAGAGGATCATTTGTCAAAAATGAATCAAGAAATAGATGAAAATCATCAAAATTTGTTTAGAAAAAAATTTCTTTCAAAAGAAAATAATTTTAGTATTTGGTAATTTTTGATTTCATGGGTCAAAAATACGGTAGCATAAGATAATCTTTAAGAATGGCTAAAATTATTATCTTATTTCTAGCTAACCTAATGCTTAAAAAGTTGTTTTTAGAAGAAGTAAATTGTAACTTTATAACTAAAATTTGTGTTTAAGATGAGTATATTGTAACATTTTGAGATAAATTAGATTAAGAGAGCAGGAAATAAATACCTTCAACTTTCTTAGCTCAAAAGAATTATAGTGAGAGATTCTTCACCATCATTCATAGTTCAATATAGAGTACATCCTAGTCATTTAGAATTCAAAAGCATTGCCATATGTATTTTTCTTTTGGCTTCAAAAGCCAAAATTAGAATTGCGTTCCATATACAAGGGAAATATTTTGACAATTTAGTTCATTTGTATCAATATAGGAAAAATAGTGTACCTATTCTTATATGGCCTCACAAATGAATGACCAACTCTCACTGGTTCAGCTTAATCATTTACTTTCCATTAGTGTGTTTTGGACACACACTGCTAGTAGACACTTTTTCATCATCTTTACTTCTCTAAAACAGCTAAAGAAATCCAAATCCAAAGTTTATTGGCTTCTAAAATCCATCTAAAAAGGAATAATAAATATGAAACTCCCAAAAAGGGAACAGCAGTCTGATGTTTTCTAATTGTAGAACCCCTCATCTTTTGACTTCTCAAAAATATCCAAGTTGAAAGTTAGTTGGCTTCTAAAATCTGTCTATTAAAAGAGGAACTATAAAAAAAAATGTGAAAATGAAAAAGTGTAATGATTTTTTCTAAATAATTTGTTGATGTATTCTTTTACCAACAGACAGGTTTTGCTTAAAAGTGAGGATCTCATTATAAATGACAATGAAAAAAAAAGTTTTCTTTACCAATGGAAATAGACGAGGGTAGATTGCATTTGTCTTGAATAAATATTGTAGAGATTCTTTAGCTTTTTGAATTACATATTTTTTTCACATCTGCTTTCTTTTACTCGTATTTTTTTCTATTTTGCTATTGCTGATAACAACGAAAACAATTCTTTTTTACTCTCTTAAGAGTGGAGTTTGACAACAGCCCTTTTGTAGTAGATCAATGAAATTGTTGTGCCACTGATTCCTAAGCATTTTATAAGAGAAAATTGAAATAAATGTTTGTTAAACTTGTCTCAGGTGCAGATTAAGAGACCATGCCTCCAGGAGACCTTTATATCACCCTATTTGGGCAACACTGAAAAATTATGAAAAAAAAAATGTCTCAATAATTTTTTTAATAAATAGAACACTTGAATAAACAACAGTATCCATAACCTTAAAATCAAAAAATCAATATTTTGTATTTCATTTAATATAAGTGATGTAAATCTTTTTCAATTAATGGTCACTAACCAGTTAAATGGGAATTTTTGAAATGAATAGATTGTTATTACACTGATCACCATATATGCGTGTGTATGATTCAAGTTGTTTTAAAATAGTTTTTTTTGGCTCAAAATTTGGGTCAACCTACAAATGTATTTATTTTCCCTGCTCAAAATCCTGGATCTGTCCTTATGTCTGGTTGTATTTCTTTTGAAAAAGACAACAATAAGCCATTCTTTTCATCAATTTGTGTCAGATATTCAATTTCTATCTATAATCCTCATAAGATACAAGATGCAATTATATATCTTGACTTTTCTGTATATAACCCATCATCAAAATCATAAATATTCTTAGGACAGAGTAGGTTAATATATAGATTAACTGAAACTGATTGTTTTGTTCATGCTCCAGGAAACTTGTAAGTATGAGAGGAATCAGTTTAATATTTAAAGTTTTTTGTTCTAGTAGAGAGAGCACTTACCTCCTCCAATATCATTGTTACTAAAAACTGAACAATCAGGTTATAAAACCGAGATTATGCTGTGACAAAAACTAGTAATAATTATTTGTCAGAGATATATCATCAATAGTTTGAAAACTTTATGAACATGTCAGATATTTTCTTCTTATAACATTGTTGAAAGCGACTTTGACGTTTCCAGCTAGAATGGAGCTTTGAATGACAAAGTACAATGCCTAAATTCTGCTTTTCCCCCCCCTTCAGGATTAAGTATCAAATATCAAGGAGATTTTCAAAATTAACTGGCAAGTGAGGCAGACAATTCTCATGATGAATTTCAATAAAAAATCAAAGGGAAAAAGTACTGATCAAAAATGATTTGACTTATGGGGTAAAACAAAAGAAGATCAAATTAAATGTGAAACAGATATGCTCTGAACTGAACAGATAAAATGATTATATTGATAACATCAATATTTTTTTGGCATCAAAGAAAATTAGTTATTTTTGCTATTACTAGTATCTAATTAATCACTGGACATGCCGGCTCTTGTAAGATCACTATTAAGCAACATTGAGCCTGGGCAGTACTCAGATAGGTGACCATAAGCTGAGGATCAAGTAAAGATTTCTCTCTGCCCAGCCAAGACATCTTGGGCCAGTGTGGCAGGGTAAACCTAATCAACCACCACCCAACCACATCTTATGACCTGGGGATTTGCATCCGAACAAGGATTGAAGTCTGGACTGGCAGAGATGATGAAAGATCTGACTTTGAAGGCATCCCAGCAAACATGACATGCCAGAATGCATAGAAAAAGTGATAACCAGCCAACTTGGAAAGGATAGGAGCCCTACCAAGTATCATCCCTTAGTCAGTTGATGACAACTGTGTCATCTTAAATAGAAAGATATGAGACCTTAAGAAGAAGCAGAAGAATTTTCAATTATATTACTTCCATTTTGATAGTAACCATATGGAAATTAGTAGCTCTACTACAATTCTGCTTGTTCAGAAGTACAGCTTTTATGCTCTATGATTACTAATCATTCCTTCTCTAGTGTCTTCTCACATCAATAAAATTTGTTGACTCATTTGCTCTACTGTATCTTTGAGTTTTATAACCTCTTTTCAATATTTCACTGCTTACTAAGTAGGTAAAGCAAGCAAGGTGCCTATTTTGTCAACAGGAATTAATGCATTGTATTTTGCAGCAATAAAATTCAAATTTTTCTTATAGCTTTCACTTTGTTTCTTCTGCTGCTCTACCTACACAACGTAATGAATAAGGGTGAGAATGGAGAAGAGTATATATGCTTGAATGCGAGCAAAAGGAACTGAACCTTGACCATAACTGTCATTACTATTCCATTACAAGTCTGGAGCAAAAAAATTGTCATACCAGTGATGGACCACAGGAATATAGACAGAACAAGTGATCAATAACAATAATTTTTATAAATGATGATTTTTATGTAAGGCGTTAACCAAAACTGCTGCAGATAATTGGATACATCCTCCATCCTTGATGTATACTTTGTAGAAAAGTGAATGATTTTTTCCATCAGTTCACTGAAGTAATAGAGTTTACATAAATTATAGTTCATAATAGTCGACTTCATGAGAAATTATGGTTGATCTTGGTATTTCTGAAACCCGTATTATTCTGCATTTATTTATATATATATATATATATATATATATATATATGCATATTAACTATTCTGAGCAAGATGTCGCTAACATGTATGTTGCTATGTAAAGCTAATGATTGGAACGAGACACAAAATATATATATATATTAAGGTGTAGTGTTGTGGTGAGTGTCAAAGACTGAGTGCAATGCATCAGCTAATGAGGTTATACTGAGGCTGCGCATTGCAATGCACATTGGGAGCCTATTTTCTCCATGTAAAGCCCTGACATTGTATTGCATTTTGCTTAGTAAACCAAAGCCGCATGAGCTGGAGCTATTTTTCCTGGGTGTTTCCTAATCTCCCAACATAAACCCCACCTTGTGTCACATTTTGCTCTGGTGGGAGAGCAAAGAAATAGCACACCCATTTTTTCTGACCTTTTCGGCATAAAGAAGAGTACCTGTTCCACTGCTTAGCCTGAAGCACCAATGCTGACGCTTGCCTGCCAAATGGACCGGAGATGATGTTGTGGTGAGGGTCAAAGACCAAGTGTGCTGGTGCAATGTATCAGCCAATGAAGTTATCCTGAGCCTGTGCATTGCTACATGCATTGAGAGCTTTTGGATTTGTCCTTGGGGTCTTCCACTACTACTTGGCCTAGCTGCGGGGGATCAGTTGCCTCGGAGCAGCACTGTCCCATTGCATTCAAAGGGACAGGTCTGGCTTACCCTGACACTTTTGTGACAGCAGTTGCTTTAGCAATCACGGTTGCTTAGCAACCAAAGTCACGTCGGTTGGAGATATTTTTGATGGGTGTCTCCTATTTTTCCCCATGTAAAGCCCTAACCTTATGTCACATTTTTCTTTGGTGTGAGAGCAAATAAATAGAACACAATTTTTATGGCCTTTTTGGCATGGATTAAAGTGTAGTATCTGTTCCACATCATAGCCTTAAGTGCTGGTACTGACACTTGCCTGCCGAATGGACCAGAGATGGTGTTGTGGTATGCGTCAAAGCCTGAGTGTGCATGTGTGATGCATTAGCCAATGAGGGTTCACTGAGGCTGTGCATTGCTACGTGTATTGGGAACCTTTGGGTTCTCTTTCTATTACTAGGCCCAGGTGAAGTGAAGCAGTTCATACCAGGGTGGCACTGTTCCATTGCAGTAAGAGCGACAGGTTGGGCTCATCCTGACACTCTTGTGACTGTGGTTGCTTTAGCAACCACAGTTGCTTAGCAACCAAAGTTGTGTCGACTGGAGCTATTTTTGATTGGTGTCTCGTTTTTTCCCCACGTAAAACCCTGACCTTGTGTTGCATTTTGCTCCGGCAGGAGAGTGAATCAATAGGATACACAAAATCTATATTTCATATCTTCAATATTCCTAACATAAGGATATGTAACCAAAACTAAGAGCATGGCCAGAGAAAAATGACACAGTTTGTCATATATACTAGCTGAATCATCTATCCATATAACGGCTATTGATCTTAGTAATTAGCAGTAACCTACAATGTGTCTGAATTGTATATTTTGCACCACTGGAAATGATAGCTGTTTGAGGTCAAGTTAAACAAGGAATTCTAATGTTTTTTGAAGTGAGACAGATTTTTCTCAACTTCCCAAGGTCATTGTAACACAGTTTTTGAATAACTGCAACTATGGCCACCAACTTTTCAGTGGTTTGTAATGGGACCCTGGAGCACGCTTTTTGCATATTGGTCTTTGGAAAATTACCACCAAATCTGGAGTCAGCATTTGTGCTCTTTTCGATAAAAATGATCTGATTTCCATATGTCTACCCGTCTAAATAAGTCTGATTCCATTTATGTGTATATGACCTCTAAGTAACCAAAATGTTGCATTACAGTCAGTGTTACAGAATCAAAATAAACAGTTTGATCTATCATTAGGACCAAAGGCCCCATTCAGGCTCCCTGTAGGAAAAAGGTAGTAATGATAATGGATGTACCGTTTTGGTCATGATTATTGGCACCCTTGAATCTTTTGTATAACCTGCACAATATCTTCAGGAATAAAAGGAAATGTACCTAATTTTTATAATCAGAATATTCTAATAGGATATTCAAAGTAATTAAATGTAAACATGAACATTATCTTTTGACTTACATGTAGTAAACTTCAAAGAAAAAGTACAAAATATGACCTGGACAGTAATAAAAGCAATATTTGTTAATATTTGGTTGCATAACTTTAGACAATAATGGTTGCCTTCAAGCATTCCATGTAGACATCAGCTTCTTGCATCTATCAGTTGGTAATTTTTCCCATTCTTACCCTGTGATTTGTTCAAACTCCTCAATGTTTGCAGGTTTTTTTTCCCCAATGGCAGATTTCTGCTTTCTTCAAAGTTCTCAATGGGATTGACATCAGGACATTGCTGGCCAGTTTAAAATAGTTAGTGTTTTCCCTTTTTGACCATTTTTATGAGCTTTTGATGTATTGCCTAAGTTTTCAGAACGTACATGATGTTTAAGCCAAACCTGATTTTCCTATACGGGGTAGAATGTTATGAAATCCCTTGGTAATTCTTTGATTTCATGAATTACTATACAGAGAATATTCAAACAACTTTTAGCTGATGACATTTCCATGATGTCAGAAGCATTGGAAGAATCACAAAATATGTTGACTAATATAAACAGGGAAAATAAAAAAAGTAAAGGTTCAACGATGAAATCTCCAAAAAGACTAAAAGAGTAGAGGATGAGGCATTAAAAAAGGTTGACAACTATATTAACCTGAGAAAGAAAATAAAGTTGAAGAAAAAGGCTGGAAAGAATTTGGTATGAATAGAGACGTATTGAAGAGCACCTTGCCAATGTGTTTTAAGTATATATTATACAATCAATGCATAATATCAGCTATGACTTGTGGATGAAAAACATTGATAATTAACAAAATGAACTAAGAATCAACTTGGAATTGCATACAGAACCATGAAGAAAGCAATGCTAAAGACAAGTCTATAAGATAGAAAAAGATCAACATGCATCAGAGGGAGGACTAAAGTGAAGGATATTATGGAGAAAATTAAAGAACAAAAATGGAGATGGGGTGTACACTCAGCAGGGAGATAACAATTGATAGAGCAAAAGATTAATTAATTTGTGCCCATTAGATAGTAAATGCAGAAGAAAAAGACCAGACACAAGATGATGGATGAGATAGAAAGTTGTGCTGGTAAGCACAATTGCAATCACCATGTTGGAGATGGAAAAGGCTCTGTTAAGCAGTTGATTCATAATGAATGATGATGATGATGATGATGATGATGATGAAGTTAATGATGCAGCTCCACAATATTATGGATCTTTCACTATTCTTAACCGTGAAGAGGATGGTCTTTACCTTTTAAGCCTGTGTTCATTGCCAAAACTCACTAGTTTTGTTTTGTCTGTCTGCAGAACATTTGTCCAGAGGGGTTGTGGTTCATCCAGGTAATCTTTGGAAAAGACCCGTTATTGTTTTATACATATTTTTTCAGCAACAGCATCCTACATAGCTTTGGTGGTTTTGTGTTGGATTTTAGATATGTCAACTGGAAATGATTAAAATTTTAACTTATATGACTGATCCCATTATTGTTTTTCGACAAAAGCTTTGATGTGACAGGTATTTTAAGATTATAGGTGTTGATTTTTATGAGGAGTGCAGACAATCTTAGAGCATGAGTGCATGCAGGCTAATTCTTCCAATTCTCCACAATCCGATCTCTTTTCCATTTTTGACAATAATAGATATAGTGGTTAATATTTATGAGAGGGAATAGGGACATATATAATTGGATGTGTATGTATTTTTTCTCTTTTTTTATGAACACAAAAGGAAGAAAAGTTGCTGAAAGACAATGGCAAATGGAACTGGCAGTATTTCATGGAGGAGAAAAGGACTAGTATATAACAAAAAAGCTCATGATAAAAGATTGATATTAATAGATATCTAGATAAAAGTGAAATGTCTATAATACCATGTAGATTAGATGATAAATGTGAGAGTATATGTGGAAGAGAGAGTGTGCATTCATAATCATTAACTAAGTATAGACCATAGGAGTAGGGTGCCCGGTAAAGGTCAAACTCATTTCATTAGTAAAATGCTACAGTAGATGTTTGAAGTTATCAATTAGTTTGGACGATCTAATCTCTTCTTACAATCTTTGATGTTGACAAAACATTTCAACCAATAAAAGTGACTCTCTTCTCTAACAGATTTACATTTTACACATAAAGAAAGGCATGGAATGTATCGGACAGAACATGTCAGCATCAAAGATGGGAAGAACAGATTAGATTTCTGAACAAAAGTTGGTATGCACATCAATTGTACACCTAAATCCTTCAAAAGGATACATCACATTTTGGAATTCAGCATGGCATCCATTATATATGCATGTATCATCATTCTCCACTTATACCCTCATTGAGGGTGTCATAGGGTTAAGTACACAGGAAATTGTGAGTACGATCCCACTGCTGAGCTAATCAAGGTAGTATTCTTCTTATAACACCAGGTATTCCCCAGTAGTTACCCATCTAGGTACTTACTTTGTATCCAACATAATTTTGCTGTAATTTTGCGATGGGGAGAGGTTCCTTAATCCTTGTCCTTGTGCTAAGTGCTTAGCAGAGAAACATTGATTACAATTTTTAAAGTCTTTATTATGACTTTGTAGGATTGAACCACAGCCTACCAAACCAGAGGTAAGCACTCTACCACTGGGCCACAGTGATCAGTTGCATGGTATCATGAGAAATAAATCAAACATACCATATTTTTTTCAAGATCAATTCAGCAGCTTTCAGATTATTATCTGAAGAAGATCATCGGTTATTGACTGACATATCAAGAATTTAAAATTCACCTCAGGATAAATGACACTTGAAAAATATTGACAATATAATTTCTTGCCTGCAAAAATCCATCTATAATTCACATTAACAATCTGAAAAATATTTTTTGATAATATTGATTTTTAAAGATGTTTAACAACAGTAGTTGTCTTCAGGGTTTTGATTATTGAAATTTCAACAAAAAACAAAATGAAATGAAGCCCTGTGGTCATGGACAGACAAATGTGTGAATCAGCTTGAAGGAAAAAATAACAGAAATTTGATACCTGCAGAGAAAGATTGCATCAAAATAATGTAATTGAGTGCATTTCTTCATTAAAGGCTAAAGAAAAAAATAATGTATTATCTGGAAAAGATTTACTTGAAAATATATGCATAAAACTGTAATCTAAAAAAAAAGGTATTGAACGAGCTTGGTTGCAGTAGCATCAAACTTTACTCCTACGTCTAATCTAACTGAAGATGATCACTGCAACTTTTGTACTGTATATACAAGAACGCATTTGTGGATAAGATATATAAGACCTTTCAGTTTGGCTCAGTTGGTAAGAGAACCACCTTGCAATGGTGGTAATTTGAAATCATAGTTGGGAAATGATGATTTTTATATATCGGTTCAATTCAACGCAACAGGTTGGACAAACAGTGAAGAGTTCACTCTTCTAAATTGGGTGAGATTGTTTTGTTTTTACTGTTGGATAAAGACAAAGTCAACTCTAGATTAGAGTGGTAACTACAAAGCATTCAGAAAGCACATACCTCAACTAACACTATGCACTAACTAAAAACTGAATGAAAAATCATTATGTACATAGCTATGATGCAGAGTAGGTGAATATGAAAGTTTGATTATCTACAATTGTTTCAATATATGAAAGAATGTCTTTCAATCAAAAATTCCTAGATCTGACCCAAAATTTGATCAATTCTTCCTTAGCCAATGGGCAACCCTTCCACCAAATTGGTCATCAGAAAGACTAGCTAAGGAAGAGATAATTCATGTATAAGCAGCTCATACCCCACCACTACGTAGGCCTTATGCCAGATTGTGGTGTAAAAACAGTAATAAATATTTAGTTTGCTAATGTAGGATGTTTATGAGTAGTTTTAATCAAAATAAATCATTAACTAATCATTCATGTTGTTTGGTCAAGTTTTAGAACATATCTTTTGTTTTTAGGACAACCTAACTCCAGAGGTTGTGCAGTGGCCAAATGGTTAACTGCACTGAGAATGGAATCACCGAACCAGGTTCAAACTTGTGCTAGCATAGTTCACTTAATTCCATACAACTGTGATTCCAAAACCAGTCTGAAGAGGGATGGGCTCCGTCAGGTTATTTCACCATTGACACAACTATGATGGAATAATACGTAAAAATGTAAAAATATCTACGAAGAAATTTCAATAAATAGTTCTGGCATTAAGGAAATCCATTCATAATTCATGCATGATTAAACTATTAGAAACAATCCACCAAAACTGTCAATATAGTTTTCTTTAGTTTTTGAGTTTGGTTAGCTGGCTATGTATGTATCACACATATAAACTTAGTTTGTTTCCAGCAGCATTCACACTTATTTCTCCAAATTCAGACTTTTTGTAGTGATCTCTGCCCATCAAAAGGCAACAAAAGTAACTTATTCATTAACAACAGCCAACAAGGCATGCTGCCAAAAAATGTTGATCATGTGACAGTTTCTGTAGAGTGACACACCAGACCTGCTTGCAAAGTATTTTTTATAATTATAAAAATACAAGCATCATTTATAGTTATTGTTTAAAAAGATAACTGAATATTGGCTTGCGAAATATGAAATAATCTTATCATAAAATAATACACAAGCCTGAAAGTTAGCTCTTAGATATGCTAATTCAATCTCATGGATTGCTATCCAGGAAGGCTGTCAAATTAGACCAATCTATTAATACAATCTGTCAAAATAACCTGTCAAACAAATCTGTCAGATCAATTTGACAGGCAACCTGTCAATGTATATATGTCAAATTAATCCCCAGACTAATCTTTCAGGCCAATACAACTGGCTGATCTGGCTGATCTGTCAGATCAATCTGAATGGAGGTTGCCTGTTACAAATATGTCAAACTTTTCTCTTGTGAAGATCTAGCTTGTGACAAAAGTTCTCTTCCTTGCACTTTCGGACATGTATAGAAGGAAGGGCGGGTGTTTTGGGATGACATCTTGTCAGACGGTCATTAGTACTAGAAATGCTTGTGCATCTAAAAAAAGCATCACCTTTTTGTGATTATTGCTATTCCAGGTACTCTCATAGTTAAATTACCCACATAGTACTGAATTCTATATTGGACTTCCTTATGCAGCAATGAGAGGGATGTATAGCAAGTGTATCACTCTGGAACCCAGAGAGCCAAGGTATGATTTTCTAAGAGCTGAGCTTTAAAAATTCTAAATATCTATCCACTTGTATAATATACTGACCGTGGAGAGTGAATATAGCATGGTGTGCTATAAGGGTTATAAAAGATGAAAACAATATGACTAAAAGATGAGGGTGTATGTGCATGTGTTGGGTATAAAAACAGCTTTGCACTGCCTCATAAAATTCCTCTCAGAGAAATTGCCAGTGAGAGTTGAGAAATATGAAATAAAAAAAAGAAATGTAAATCCAGATGATGGCTCTTAGTATTGACTTCAAGTGTCTCTTTTTATGAATGTGGCAAGTTGAACATAATTTTCTAACTGGGTGCTTTTATTCACAATAGCCTGATGGCGCCTGTTTCTTTAGGCAACAAAAGGAAACTCAGCCATTGTCGAGAGCTACCTTTTTATGCTTCCCACCAAAGGGTGAATAGAAGCATTTGGCTCAAAAATTAACATGGGTTCAAGCTGAAGAGCCACCACCTAGAATTTTTCCAATTTTATATTTCCCAAGTCTTGCAGATCTTCATCAAGCTTGTTTAAAGTCTCTTCTTTTTCCAGTCTTCCTTGTCTATTATTTGGATTGGATTCCATTCTCTTTAACATACCCCAATACAATGACTTGGAATATTGTACACACAATTTTTGGCTATTATTCTTTTCAAATGGATGTCTGAACATTGCGAAGAGACTCTGAGATGTGAATATTGAAATATTCAATAAATAACTGAATCTTTTGAACAATACCTAGATGCACAACTTTCTTCCCCGTCAGTTTATGGAGACTGAAATCTCTCAATACTTTAATCTCTTTCCCTCTCAACAATAAAGAAAAAGGTCTTCTTGTATTAATATCTATGGAGTAAAGTGCTTCTGAAGCCATCATTAGTTTCATATTGTTTGTGCACTTAAGTTGAGAAGGTGAGAGTGTTTTTGTTACAAAAAAAGTTCATGGTTCAATTAATGAAGCACTTGACTCCTCCTTTATATGGGTTATCTTGATACAATTCAAAATTGTCAAAAAGGTTTTTGTTACAAGTTCTGCCAGACTTCCATTCTTGGATTAAGCGCCAATGAAGTTCCAGACTATAGTGACCATATTCGTTGATATATAATGGAATAATAACATTAAGATTATACATATTGAGAATGGTGCCACTCTGCATTTAATATATATCTTATTTACTTGTGTATATTCTTAAATCTGTGAATTTAGGTCAAGTTGTCAAGATAAATACATTTATGCTCATCATTTCTTCAAAATTTCTACAGAGACTGTTTCTATAGGGGTTTTAAAGAAATGAAAAGTACAAATCCATGTCTCTCTCACTGACCATCTCCCACATCAAACACAAGTAAATATGGTAAATTATATTTCCCTTAGTGTAGACAAGTTTTTACTGCAATCGGAACGTAGAGTGTTCCCATAAAAATCTTATGTAAGCCAAAATGGTGAAGAAACAATTACTATCAAATAATATGAGAAAATTCTTTTCTAATCATATGTTATGCATATCTTTCATTTGGTTTTCTCAAGTCCAATTATGATTCGCTTGGGGTGGCGTCAATCCTCATTCAAATTTGTTATTACAAGTATCAGGTTTACATCAACCATGTTATGTGTCTGTCTATATCTTCTCTCCATCTAGAAGCAATGAACATCTTTTGTTGTTTATCTTTCTACCGTTGCCTGTCTTCTCTTTTTCATTTGTAAGTCTCTTTACTAATCTTTTGGTTCATTTTTTATTGTTTCTTTTTCTGTAGTAAACTTGATGCATTTGTCTGTTTTGCATTAGTCTCATGATGCTTTTTAGCAATAAACTAATTGATGATATAGCAATCTTGATAGTCATTAAAACTAAGAATATTGTATACTCAGACAGAAGATTAAGCAGTTCTAAAGATCTATTAAATTCTTCACCCTCTAAATCAGGGGTCAGCAAACTACGATCTGCAGACTGAATCTAGTCAGCAGCCTCATTTCATGCGGCCCACACACATCATGTGATGTTGCATCCAAAGATTGTTTGTTTTCATTTTCTATCATTGGTTAGCGAACAATAAAATTTGGTATATTTGTTTAGTGAACAATAACAGTACTAAAGAATAGAAGCCTTATTTTTGCAATGGCCTCAATGAATCAATGTTTTAGAGCAACAAATGTTTTGACACTAACATTCATGTTGTTCTATTGATATATAAAAAATCTGAACCACAATTAAACATTTTCCCCCCAAATTAATAATTCTTATTGATTAATAATACATGGAAATTCATTTAAGTATGTATTCCTATACAAGAAAAACTTTGAATCTAAAAAAAACAAAAAAAAAACAAACTGAAACAGTATGATCATTGTTTCATTTTCAATTTGCTGTGGCCAACAAAACATAAAAATAATTCTCATATACCTGCCTCCCAGAACATTCGTCAATTCCTGCTCTAAACCATGAGATCAAGTTTGCTAACCAAACATTCTTTTTGCATTCTTCCTTCACTACTGGTCTCCTTACACTTTGCTTTACTTATGCTTAGTAAATCTATTGATCTCTTATTCTCTAAAGTCACTTGCATGTCCCTCTGAGCCCTTAACATAGGTTAATCAAAGTTTGTAGCCAAATAATCACAAAGACATTTATTTTACACAACCCAAAAGTAGCCCTCAATCTGTCCTAACAGTAATACCAGTTCAAAGGGAAGTAAGTATTGAATCACTGTGACCCTACAAATGATCGGTTTGGCCAAGTGAGCTAAACATTTTTCTCTCTTGGCTTGTGTGTGTGTGTGTGTATCTGTTTACATGTTTTCAGATGCTCCTGAACAAAATTTGGGGGTTACAACCTTGAAAAGAGTGCACCACTAAGAGCCATCTAAAAACTTTCTTATTTAAAAAAATAAGGTGCTGGCATTACCTTTGGTATAATTTGAGAGTTACATTTTTTAGGGACACCCTGTATTCATTTTTCCACACTTATTCCCTGTCAAAGCATTAAATCCAGCAAATAACTAGTGTCTGGCTCTGAACTTATTGATGCACTTTCATACACTTCACTTTGCTCATTCTTTGAAAGTAACATTTGACTAAACTATGATAGAATTTTATGCTGTTCTCAATGTTTTATTTGTAAATCAAACAGAGGAAGTAATTAGAATTTAAGAAGAAACTGGCTGCCCCCTGACATGTTTGCTTGGTTCATGGATGAATATGTTTCAGGCAAAAAGACATTTACAGAAAAGTGACCTGTAAGAGAATGAAGACATAGTAAAAAAAACAACTATGTGGGAAAATAATTACTCCAAATGGAATTGCTTGAGAAGCTCTACTAATCAAGCTGAGTTGCATTTTGTGTATTTGTAATTGCAATGTATATAAAGACAATGAGGTTGTCTGCCAGGTTCATGTTTTAGCAAATTCTGATTAAGTCAAAATCTGAAAGAAGAACCAAATAAAAACTAGTTTTTAGGTTTCCTTGTACCACCCTTTTGAACTCAGGTTTTGTAAAAAAAAAAGAAATGTTGAAGGAAATTATTGGAAGAATGTGTTGTATATGAACCAACCTAAAACACTCTTGGTTTGATGCAAGGAATAAGATTCTATAATAATAAAATGGTCTGCATTCCAATCTTTTAATCAAAAGAGTCAGAAAAGAGGTGAAAACTCAGTATGGACTTTTTTGGTTCTTTCAATAATTGCAAATGTTTAAAGAACAAATGCAAACAATAACAAACTGACAGACTATGACTTTTTCAATATATTTTGTAGTAAACCTATTGATTCTCTGTTATGGTCAGATTGTTTTGAATACAGTGGTTCTTGGAGACACAATGACAGCTGAATGGTCATTTTTATAAAGCACATCCTCAGTTATTTAATAACAATGCTTCTAATGTTCAAAATAGTTACGTACTTCACACTGGCAGCAGTGGTAAGTATTCAAGTCCTGTTAGAACACAAAATTTTGAATGCTCATTTTCTAATCAGAATTCTATGCATTAAAAAAAAAAAAAACTAAGAAGATTGATGTAACATTATCCTCTTCTCCATGAGAAACAACACTTGTAAATGAAAGAAATTTTAATGAATTTTTATTAATTGAGAGAAAATAAGTAATTTTTCTTTTTCAGTAATTGATCTTGTTGATTGATTTAAGCAAAAGATTACTTTCATGTTTACAATTGTTTTCAATTCCAAATAGGTGAGACCCATTAACAAAATCATACTTAACAGAAGAAAAAGATTAGCTTTAAAATCAATATTAAGATTAAAAGATCCAATTCTAACAAGCGAGACTTTTAACAAATCACTGGCAGTTAACAGTTTCAACTTCTCAAGAAAACATCAAAAGTCCAGATGACAATCTAACCTTGTATCTATCAGACATACATATAAATATATTAACAAAGATTCATTAAAAGCAATGAGTTCAACTTACTCCTTGAAATTTGTATAATCACAATTCAATTCAGCATAATTTCACCAGGCAGCTTCCTCACACCACTGAGACTGAGCAATCTAATTCATTAATACAATACTTTTGGAAATACACATGTAGACAAGTAGGGTATAGCCTTTCATTTTAGAATGTTCTAAATACAATTCATTCTGTGAAATAATTCTTTATCGGTCAAGATAAGCAGAATTTTTCAGTGAAGTAAACTACATTTAGACCTTCACAACCAATGCAGATATATATTAATTACTTGGCTGTTTCCAAGCTATTCACAAAGTTGATTATCCAGAACCAGATCAAAGTGATCTGACCTTGAAATCAGTAATGGAAATCCTGGCCTTTATGGGCACTTGACTCCTGGCATCATCGGGAAATATGAGAATACCTCAATCATTAAAAAAATAATCCTGAGGGTTAATCTTTATTACTATTTTTGTATGAAGTGTTATAAGCTTTGTGAATAATTCTAGGGATTATCAAAATTAAATTTGACTACTTTTAGTTGTTTTTATTTAGAGCTATCCAATCATGCTGTTATCCATTGCCACAGAAATGATGGCCTTAATAGAAAGTTGTATAAAAACAAATCAAGAAGAAGGTAAAAACTAGTCAAATTTGATATAAAGATATTAAGCTTAGCTTAGTGTGGTACAATGCTACATCAAGGGAACACTTAGTGAGGATTGAACTCACTACATGAGAGAATTGGTCAGTGAAAGGAGCATGCCAAAAATCAGGTCTATGGTAGGTGACCATTTTAGCTAAACTTAGTTTGGTTTGATACAAGGCCACAGTAGTGGAGCACTCAGGGGAGATTGAACTCACCACACCAGTCAGTGAGAGGAGCTTGCTAATTGTTGAGCTATGGAAAATGCCAAGAAATGATTATTTTACCACTGAATTAGGTCATCTTTGTTGATTAATAATTTATTTTTAAGTACAAAATGATGCAATAAATCTGAATGAATGAACAGGGAAAAGAATACAGAAAAATAGAGAGAAAAAATAACCAGTGAAAAATAGGGAGAAAAATGTAGCAACTTTAGGTCTACTTATCTGGTTCAATTTCATCTTGCGTCAGCTTGCTGGGAGAGGGGGTCTTATAACAGTTGAAAAAGAAGAAGGCATTTGACTCTGTAGAAATTCCTATGGTCATGAAGGCCATCACCCTACAAGGTGTAGACCCTGTATACATTAAAGTACTGCAACACATATACAATCACAGCAACTCATTCATTGGGCTACATAAAGACTCTGAACCGTTTCAGCTCCAAAAAGGAGTGAGACAAGGTGATACAGATCACCCAAACTCTTTACAGCCTGCCTTGTGATGATCTTCCGAAACCTGGACTGGAAAAATAGAGGAATCAAAATAGACGGCGAATACTTGAGCAACCTTAGATTTGCAGATGACATCATCCTTTTCACAAAGAACCTACACGACCTCCAACTAATGCTAGATGATCTAAATGAAGAAAGCAAAAAAAGTCAGCCTACACATGAACTTCAGTAAAACAAAAATCATGTGCAATAATCATGTTGAGAATAAAAACATAACTTTCAAGATAGAAGATGCAAAACTTGGCAAAGTAGACCACTACGTCTACCTACGACAACGAATCTCTATAAGATCTTCAAAAGAGAAGGAAATCAAGCAAAGAATCACTTTACGATGGTAAGCCTTCGGCAGAGCAAGCTCAGCTTTCAAGAACTAGATGATCTCAATAATCCTAAAAAGAAGAGTATACAACCAATGCATTCTCCCGATTGTCACTTATGGAGCTGAAACATGGAACCTAACCAAGAGACAGACCTGCAAACTGAGAAGTATGCAACGTGCGCATGAGAGAATCATGCTCAACCTCACATGGAGAGATCACAAGACAGCCAGCACAGGAAGAAAACAGGTGTCTGTGACATCATAGAAACAGTTAAAAAACTCAAATGGCAATGGGCTGGCCATGTTGCAAGAACGAAAGACAACCAATGAACATCACATCTCACAACATGGATCTCCAGAGATCACATAAGAAACTGAGATCGACAGAACACAAGATGGAGAGATGAACTAGACAGATTCAGGAAATACTGACTCCGCAACACCCATGATAGAGAATTGTGGCGAATCCTGGGGAAGGCCTATGTCCAACGATGGACGTTAAAAGACTGATGATGATAATGATGATGATGACAAAATGATGCACGGAACATCACATTTTATTTCTTTTGATTCTCATGTTTTTCTATGTTCATTACAATGGGCTGTTTTGAATTTGGGAGCAGTTACTCTAGTGAGTGAAATGAGAGGCTATAGTTGTTCAATCAATGAGCAGAGATACAAACTACTTCAGTGTTCACAGTAGTGTGTATCTATTGTGTATTTGTCACTTTGTCAGCAAATCAGAGGACTGCATACTCCTAATAAAAATCATTAGGAATTCTGCTGAATGTGAAATCTAACTGGGGTTCAATTTCACCTGCATCCTGTTGCTCGAAAACATGCAAGTAGATATAGCAACTTTAGTCCAACTCATGTTTTGACTATATAATCTTTTCTACTCATCACTGGTGTTAAAAAGCCTTCTTCGGGTATAAAATGTAAGGAAAGAAAATTGCTTTTCTTGTCTCTTTTACTGGTAGTGCAAAGAAAAAAAAATGGAAGGAAAAAGAGAATTGATTGTCTGAACAAACTATGGAATAAAAAAGTTGTACACCAAATAACAACTTAATATTCCTCCAGTTTCTAATAACTAATGCGTTTTGTTGGACGAAACAGCAGCATATGTAGATGGAAGGATCCAAGGTCAAAGTTTATTGCATTAAACTCACATGCAAATTAAGTAATCTGAGTTCAAATGAGTGGTTCATAATCTTTGTATTTTAGTCACTCGAGAAAAGTATGTCCCTTTTGGCTTTTCTGAATCACCTAACCCAGGCAGGTTACCAGATACACTTGATCAATGCTCTTATCCATGTGACCATGTATCCTGACATCTGAAGAAAGCTGGAGGATATAATGATTGAAACATTATGACTATAACAATCAAGATGAGAACACTAATCCAAGTAAATTAGTGTATAATAGCAATAATTCATCATCTCAGAAATCCAAAACTCAATGATCATTTTGTTTTTGTTTGTTTTAGGAGGAGGGGGAGCTTAGTTCCTTGAGAGACTCCCTCTAACATTCTGTCAGATTTGTTATTGTGTAATGTAAGTAGAAATAGATTAGGTGAACTACTATTCATAAAATTTTCCAGGCCCAACCCTCCAATGGGGGGGCCTGGGTGTTGTGAATGATTTAAAATTGCCTCTCACTACTTCCCTCTGATAGATACCTGGCACCCATACTTTAAGCAGTGCAAACCCCCAAAAAGATATTATATCTTCATGCCTAATCATCCAAGCTGTAGTTTCTATAGTTACCTGGAAACCTAATCATGTCGGAAATTGTTTAATAAAATAAATTGAAGGAAAAGTTTGCAGAATGCAAAAGCAACAGCAGTGAACCAGCGTAGAAAAAATATAAATCTAAAATCTTCTGATAAAAACAAAAAAACAAAAGATATAATCACACAAAAAAATTCCAGTCAAAAAAAAAAAATCAAATGAATGAGTAATAGAAAAAAAGAAAAGAATAAAAATTAAAATAAAACACCTTGAATGAGAACAAATACAAGTGGGGGAAAAGTCTATTTCTCTCAAAAAAAAAGACCCAACATAGAGGAAAAAATACATTTTAATTCTCTGAGAAAGCATTAAAAAATTGCAAACCATTTCCTATACCTGCCATAACCCTCCACCTTTGAACAAAAAAAAGAAAAAAAATATTTGAAAAAACATATACTTCTCCCAAAACCAAACAGAATGTCAAGAATGGAAAATACAAATATGAGCCAATTGTATTGCAAGGCAATCAATAAACGAGTATGGAGTTTTTTTTGAAAGTTAAATAGATTTTGATGTTTCTGCGTTCAGGTTATACCCAAGAGAGAAAATTCTGGAAGTTTACATATTCAGAAGACGAAAAAGCAAGTTGAAAGATTCAGAAGAAGGAAAAATTGTGAACGATGAAGAATACCTAATTGTAAAACATGGAATTAAGAGAGAAAAGGAAGTTCAGAAATAATAGTATTTCATGGCGTTGAAGATGCTATTTTTCCAAGAATAAGCCTTGAAAATTTTCCCAACATCCTAAAGGCCAAAATAAATTTTTTTCATAGGCCTATCATATCTCAATTTATTTTTTTCAAAATTTCACAAGTCAAAGTGAACTTGACACTAGGAAATTCAGTAATTGATTTGGAAGTGTAAAGAAAAGTGATGTTACTGCTGATAGGAAAACGCCAGGATAAATAGGAGTTTTGAGAAAATGAACAGCACTGTTTCAGCATACTATAAAGCATGCAATGAAATCCTTTTCCGATATTCTAATTAAAACATATTTACAGAAACCATTTCATTTTCCTGTGAACTCCACTGTCTCAATTCTAGAGTAGGCTGTTGGTTATGAAAAGTCAGAAGCGTATTTCAAATGCTAAACTCAAAGGATTAAAAATGACATTAGCTTTTGAAAATATCATTTTTAGTTCTAGAAATATAATCATCATCATCAGTCTTTTATTGTCTATCTTTGGACATAGACCTTCCCGGGATTTGCCAGATCTCTTTACCATGGGTGTGGTGGAGCCAATACTTTCTGAACTTGTCTAGTTCATCTCTCTATCTTGTATTCTGCCAGCCTCAGTTTTGCATGTGAACTCTTAAGATCCATGTTGTGAGTTGTGATGTCCATCGGTGGTCTGCCATTCTTGCAACAAGACCGAGCCATAGCCATTTGAGTATTCTAATGGATTACCTTTTCTGTCTGAATTTCTGAGATGAGGAATTATCATCATTATACATTGATCAAATCAGACGTGTCCAGATCTTGGTTGTTTAAATTCCAACACCTTTTTCATGTAGAACAATAGCCCCATAGATAAAAGTGTTAGTTAAATGCATTTAGTAATCCATTGATCATGAGTTCTATCTCAGTGAAAATCATATACTCTGGTTCAAAGGGAAAAGAAAATGCAGCATAACAAGGACAAATTTACCAAGGAGACTTGACTGATATGAGTTATGCCCTCCAGTGGGATGAGAACAATCGATTTCTATCGCCAAATTAAATTCTGTGAATTACTTTTGACCCCACTCCCAACACACACACTTTGCAGTACAGTTACAAAACTTGCTGAGAATCAAATGCAGACAACTGACTAATGTAACTCTAAAGAATCATTTAATAATCTATTCAGTGGATTAGGAAAATAGAAAGAAGAGATAAAGACAACGAATTAAGCATCTACCTGGTCTTCACTAACACCCTTACCAGAATATCAACACCTTCTCAAGAAAAAGTCAAAATTGTATAATACCAAATTTTATATCCAGAATCATTAAATCATTAGTAACAAGAAATATTGGAAAATCATCCATGTTCATCCAATAGAATCAAAGATATTTTTAGATATTGAATAACATGAATGTGGCAACATATGCTAACAAAACATTTGCAGTAAAAATTTGCATGAGAAAAATTTTGAATCTTTTTCATGCAAAAATACCTAAATTTTAAAAAGTTACGAAAAAATCAGCTACATATTAGATTTTAATAAAAGTTTCAGCTCTTTATTTGAAATTCATTTTAAATAACTTTCCATTCCTAATTTCAGTAAAACAAATATTTCTACTTGTGATCATAACCACCTTTATTCGATAATTTATCTCCACTTGATTCAATATGAGGCAAGGATTCTTTTAAACTTTGGATCCCCTATCAAACATGCATACACAAACACTATGAGGCCATTTTAAATGCTGCAGACATCAAGAAGTGATCTGATTCTCTTGTTTTCGAAATTTTAGCAGATTTTATGATCTATTTTTGTTTATAAGAAAAAGAAATTTTACCAATTGAACTAAGAATGAGAAATACAGGTGAAAAACAAATAGAAAAGTGGTGGAACATAGGGCTTTCTACTCTAGTGAGCACAGCATCCAGTGAGTGGAACAAGCCTCCACAGCTGAGTGATTCAGCTGGAGTGGGTGAATTTTCTATGTAACTTGATTTAATGTATGCAGCAACAATTCACCGTTTCAGCTAATCTGATGATGCAAACTGAGAAACAGAATGAGAATTTTATTAGTAGTTGGATACTCAATAGAAACTGTTAAGTGGTGAACAACTTTTGGCAGTGTGCTGTGTTGGGGTGAAAAAAAATCAAAAAAGGTGATCAATGAATAAGTTACTCCTCTTTACATTTGCTGATCCCTAAAAAATCCATATTATTCAAAATCAAACGGGCACATACTAAGGGACCAATTTATTATTAACTTACCTTGTAAATTGGCTCTCCCTGCCAAAAAATCTCATTTTGTATGGAAATTTACAAAAAACAAAAAGCATAGAAATGTATACTAAAATAAATAGCTGGCCAGCTCAGGATCACTTAGAAACTTAAGAAATTTTGACAGTTTGAGTTGACTCTTTCAAATAGATAGTAAGTAAACACTGTTCCTCCGCCCAAACAAAGTAAGGGGATATCATTCTTACATATTCCTACAGTACTATATTCAATAAACCAAATGTACAGCTTCAGATACCAACCTTTTGAAATTTTTAATCAAATTCAAAGTTTGATTTCATCTTTCATTTATTTCAGATTTACTTGATTAAAATAAAAGAAATTCAGTATGATAGCATACAATACACACCCCACCAAATGCAGGGAATTCAAGTTGAAGATTAAAAAAACATTTGTCAGTTAGCCTGCTCTTCTGGCTGAATAGCAATTTTCATATAGCAGCCTTTAACTCTTAAATTCATGGACTCTTTGTAACCACTTGTATTTGACAGCACGCTTGAATGAATAGAATTAAAAATGATGAAACTCTTGTGAATCAAATAGAAAAAAATTCACCGAAGGGTAAAGGGGAGAAAATTCTAAACAAAATATTTTTTCTTTGTGAATGATGGTCTAATTTTTGATGTTTGAAATTTGATATTTAATGGCCCAAACAACACTTGGAATATATACATCTTGTTTCCCTTTTCACAGTAAAACACATGAAAATCATGAAATAATTCTGGGCTCTAAGTCGTGCTGTTAATCATTTATTTTGTTCTCATGATTCTTGTATGGTCATAGTAAGCTTCAATCTGATAAAGTAGATCTTTTTGTTTCACATCTGATTAAAGCATTTACTGCCATTGTCGGCCATATTTTTTGGTTGAGTTGTCCATTAACTTGGATATATTCTACTCAAATGGCTACCCAACACAGCAAGGGTAAACCAAACCTTTTTCTCTCAGATTTATTTTGGTACATAAAAGACTTGTTTTTGATCTCTGGTCATTTATTGATTAGATTATGATTTATGTTCTTGCATCACTTGTGTTCTTATCATGGTTTTCTTTCTTTTGGTGTTTATCGCTGTAGACACCTTGTGGAGCATAAGACTTTAACCAGTGGCATACAGTGAGTATTGTTACAGGGTATGCTGAACCTAATACTACTACTACTGCACCTTTAAGGAGCTCCCTCACCCCAATCTCTAGCTACATCAGTTGCAATTTGTAAACTGTACTGTGTATGAATAACTTTAAGTTTCTATTTATTTTTAAGAAAGTAAACAGGTCAAGTAGGTTAACCTTTCCCCAGTTTCAGACTGAATAGCTTCAAAGAGGTCATCAAGAAGATAATCCAGCTATTGAGAGTGGAATATTTGCAGGCTGGTCAGTATTCAAATACATGTCAACCTACTCAATCGGGCTGTTTTATCATACACGCTGTCTTAGAACTTATGTGTAAGCAAGTATGTGTGTGTGTGTGTGTTATGTGACAGATAGATACATATATGTAAGCATGTGTGTGTTTTGGGGGACATGCACTTCCAGAAAGATAAGGAGCCAATTTTATGGGAATGTAGTCAACAAAAAGATTTATAATAGTAAGGAGTCAGCTGACTGCCCTACCTGCTTAAATTTAGGACATGTGTCTCTCCGTCTATAGATAGGATGATGAATGAAATTTAAGTTTCATGTATAGTTTGTCTAATATTGCATTTTAACAGTACAATAAATTTGATAACACCATCCACTCTTTGAGAACACCATCTTGAAGAGAGAGAGAGAGACACAACAAAAAAAACATGGATTATTTCCTTAACCAGACTCTTTGTTCTTGACATTAAAGCGGTTGTTTCTCTCCACAGCTTATTGCACTTTGGGTGCAGTATTTCTTCTTTTGCAGGGCAGCTATCACACCACATTTCCAGTGACCAGTCCAAATCATATTTGGCTTTTTGTATCTAAGTATTACATTAATGCACATGCATAGTATCAGGGCAAGCAAATGCCCACAACATCACAAAATCTATAACATAATCAATGTATTAGAAGGATCGGGGTAAAGCCTGCCATTGTCCAGCAATAGATTACAAATTAAAGTTTCTGTTTATATCTTAGAAATACCAAGTGGTTCATTGCATCTCAGCAAAAAGACTAACAGAAACAAACTATAGAATTAAAATAGTTCATTGAGATACAAGAATTAAAACTAATCTTTGAATTGAATTATTTTAGTGAATGAATTTACTTTCGTAGTTCAATTTGATGATTTACTGTTCATAGAAACAAACTATGAAATACTTATTTACATTTTTGCTCTCTTTTTTAGTTGATATCATCAACTTATGAAACAACATGAGTTGGAATAATGATTGGTCTTCTGAAAGTTATAGACAATTCATTTAATTATTGTTAAGTTTTTATTTGCTTTTTACATTGTTTTCATTTATTTATTTATTTGTTTGGTTATCTTTGGTGTGATGTCCATAAATGTGTGGTAGGGTTTAAACAGTATTCCAAAGCTCAAAGAGTTATAAAGATAATAGAAAAATTTTTCAATTTATTAAAAATTTAATTAGACAGCATATTCATCAGAAATTAACTCAATAATGAAATTAAAAGCCTGTTGTTCTTTATCAACTTATTTTCACATACAATATACTATGTATGCTCACAGCACACCTCTACTCATTCTGTTCACCAAATGCTATTTGATACAACAAAGCTATGGAGTATGCATTACCATATTTGTACAACTGCTAGACCCTTTCATTATAGGGGACAGAAAAATTACTTTTCTATTATGATTCACATTCATGTCATTGAGTAAACAATAATATTGAATTAATATTCATGATGAATTCTCTGGTGGATGTGTTGTACATACATAGTGTACTCAGAATACATGCCTCAGTCTGTAACCACACCATGCCCACAGACATTTGCTTCTGTGCTTTCCATAGCAAATAGGTTTTACCATATAGAGAAGCTACCCCATAGCTTACCGCTTCTTTTCAAGTTGGGGAGAAAATTAATTCATGCCTTACCCAAAGGCATTAGTACAAAGTGACGACCAAGATACACAAGACACAGACAATCAGTTAGAGGACTTCCCAGAAATTACACCATGGGAGGTTAAACAAGCCATCAAACAAACAAAAAAAGGAAAAGCTCCTGGACCAGATAAGTTGAAGTGTTGAAACATATATACAATCACAGCTACTCCTTTCTCAGGCTTCATAAGGACTCTGAATCTTTCCAACTCCGAAAAGGAGTAAGACAAGGTGATATCAGCTCACCTTAACTCTTCACAGCCTACCACAAGATTATCTTTGGAAACCTGGACTGGGAGAATAGAGCAATCAAAATAGACGGCAAATATTTGAGCAACCTATGATTTGCAGACGCCATTGTCCTTTTTGCAGAAAACCTACATGACCTTCAACTAACGCTAGATGAACTAAATGAAGAAAACAAAAGAGTTGCCCTAAACCTGAACTTCAGTAAAACAAAAATCATGAGCAACAATCACATTGAGAATAAGTACACAGCTGTCAAAATTGAAGATGCAAAACTGGGAAAGGACACCACTATATCTACCTAGGACAACAAATCTCCATGAAACCCATGAAAGAGGAACAGATCAAGCAAAGAATCACCCTAAGATGGTAAGCCTTTAGCAGAGCAAGCTCAACCTTCAAAAACAAGTCAATCTTAATAATCTTAAAAAGATATATCCTCCAAATATTCACTTATGGAGCTGAAACATGGAACCTAAGAGACTGACTCGCAAACTGAGAAGCATGCAACCTCACATGGAGAGATAACAAGACAGCACAGTATATAAGGAAGAAAATGGGAGTTGGAGACATCATAGAATCTATTAGAAAACTTAAATGGCAATGGGCAAGTCATGTTGCAAGAATGGCAGACAACCGATGGACATCATGACTCACAATATGGATCTCCAGAGATTACGTGTAAAACCGAGGCCAGCAGAATACAAGATGGACAGATGAACTGGACAAATTTAGAAAATACTGTCTCCGCAACACCCACAATAGAGAAGTGTGGCAAATCCTGGGTAAGGTCTATATCCAACAACGGATGTTAAAAGAC
Source organism: Thysanoteuthis rhombus (assembly GCA_963457665.1). Lineage (NCBI taxonomy): Eukaryota > Metazoa > Mollusca > Cephalopoda > Oegopsida > Thysanoteuthidae > Thysanoteuthis > Thysanoteuthis major. The sequence goes on from OY735211.1 coordinate 49,308,593, forward strand.
TGATGATGAGGATGATGATGAATATAATTAGCCTTGGCAAAAACTTGAACTCATTTGCTGAATCTGTTTTTCGTGCCGGTAACCATTACACTACCCTGCACCTTCATGTCTCTCTTTACCAAGTTTATATTTTATCTTGAACTAGCATTAGGGCTTACTGTTAAGTCTTCTAAATATAGTATGATTAATCCGTATCTTGTATTTGAACAATATTGGAGAGTAGATGAGAACCACCAAGTATACTCATTGGCTGAACCAACCATTCAACACATCATGGGCAACTGCTGGAGGTTGAGGTCCATCACCTCTGTTTCTCATACTTACAACAAAATACTGGCTATTCCTGCTGGGTAAATGGATTTAGATAGAGGCTCAGCCTTTGTTAAGGGTGATAAGCAGTGATGGGAATGGGTTTTAGGACCTCAGTACACATTGAAGCTTTATTATGGGAATTAGGTATACACTAATGTCTCCATACAAAAAAACTTGAGAGTAGGTATACCTTGCATCTTGCATACCCTTACACTCTTTCTCTGGTGATGTGCTCTAACGCAACTTCAAAAAAAGGCACCAAAACAGAATAAGATACACAAGGATGTCGGAAGCCCTAAAGGCCAGTATCTTTGCCACCAGGGTTTTGGAGAGAAAGGCAATGACCAGAGATGGAGAGTAAATAATCCGTCACAGCTGCCTAGAACATTTCCAGAGATCCCAAATTGAGGAAAAGCAGCCAGTGTCCATACTATGACATAACACAAGACCAGCTACCACCTGGAGATGACTTTTTCTGTCCACATTACTGTTGTTGATGCTGTTCATGCATCCCCACGGTCATCTACTGCAGGTATAATCATCTACATTAACAACATAAACAAAATAGGATACAAAGTCCTCAGACCCAATGACTTAGTCAATCAGAGTGTATCTTAGTTTTGGCACTAGGCCACAAATATGATGCTCCAAATGAGGATTGAACTCATGCATGGTAGCTAGCTCACTAACCACTACTTCACCATGAGACAGTTAGTGGATGAGTATAGCAAATTTAATATATTTTCAAAATGTTGATCATTTGATACTATATCATATCATATAACATATTCTGCTCAAATACTTATACAAAATATTAGCTTTAGAAGCATGCCAAGAAAGTACAAAGAGCTTATTTTGGTACCCTTTATAGAAGAACTTGTGTTGGTTTTGATGCCATAAAGTGAAGTTCATTCACAGGGCTACGATTGAATAAAAATTAACACTGAACAATGAAATTTAAAATTTAAAAGTGTTTCAACACATCATCTGTATGTTGTGTTATGATAACCAAGAAGACAGAGATTGTCAGTGATCAAGTATTACTGTGATAAAATGTATTTTTATGTCTAAGACTATAAGAAAATAGTTTGCAAAGGTATTTAAGATTACCACTCACTGTGAAGTCCCATTACAGTCCATATCAAGCATTAGTAGATGGCCCCTAGTCATAATACCAGCACATTAGATGCAGTGTAATTTTTGCATAGTTTTAAAAAAAAAGTTTGCTTTACATACTGACTGGCATGAATGGTAAATAAAACTCAGAGAAAACTAATCATAACATAAAAGATAAAGTCTTGGAAAGTTTTCAAGATACTTTCCACAGTCAAAGATGTACAAACCTACCAACAACATCCGAGCAAATTAGGTGCTGGTTTGGTATCATGCCAAAAAGGATTTTTGTCCGATTTCTTTTTTTTCTCTGCACCAACTTTGCTCTTATTTATCTTTTAATCTTTTCTTGTCATGCATCATAACTGGGTTTGATTGGCTATATAACTTGTGAGGAGTTACTCTATGAAGACATGAAGAAATAGGGAAAGACTGATTGGGTGTTTGGATGTTATCTATATATATGAAGGTTTGAGTCTATTGCTTTGAAATGCTCAAAACTTGTCATGCTATGTTTTTATACATATTTAATATGCAATTTCCAGTGACGTTAACAGTTAGGCCATCCAGCGCCTCCAACACACAGAGAAAAAAAGGCCTGTGATTATCATGCCCAAAACAATATAGATAAATTTTCTCTTGAACGGATAATATGATCGACTTGTTTCCTCTCATGAGCATTTAGAATGTAATCTTGCCTGCATTCCTAGAAATGATTCATGCATCCTGAAAGGGCAAAGATGTCAAGATATGTTCTAAATGACAGAACATATTCAGACCAGAAATACAAAAAAAATATATTTGTACATATCTATCAATCTTAGTCTGTCCATATCTATCTTATACATAGTTACCCAATTTTGATCATTCAGATATTCAGAACATGAGATGACTGAATACAATGCACAAAGACTGAGATATGCTAACATACATATCTCTCCATCTATATTTATCTATGAGTGCAGATAGAATGATACAAACATATGAATGCATGAAGATAGAGAAAAAGGTATAGGATATATGAAATGAAAAACAGGTAAAATAATTCAATTTAATATCTGAGTCAGCATATTTCCACTAATCTAAAAAGACTGATAGAAAGACATGAACTTAGCTAGCTATATAAATCAAGAGAAAAAACGTACATTACAGAGAAGAAATCAAAAACAAAATCACCACTGAATAAAGTGCATTGAAAAGGAAGGAAATTACATTGAAAAAAAGATATTTGTTGTGTAAAATAAGTAAATGCTTTTTTATCTTTTGACTGCAGATTTATCAATGCACCTATGTATATATAGATATGAAAAAGATTGATATATACATTGATAAATCTATTTAATAATCTCTTTATCTGTGTGTGTAGATTAATATAAACAAATACATAAAGACAGAGAAAAGCTATAAGAGGTAAGAAAAAAGAAACAAGCAGAATAAATTGATTCACAATCTGATTCAGTTTTTACTGTATATCATAAGCCATTTAAGGTCTACTGCTAGACCAGGGCCATTCCAAACCCCTCCAATGATTATTTTATGGTTGTGTTGGTTCTGCAAAGGAAGTGGCTAATTGACACCATTTTCTGAGCTGGATTTGGTTTCAGATTAATCCTCTTTCTTGTCTGGTTGTCTCTGAAGACTCGAGAACCCAGTCTATTCTGCTATTTTACTCTTAGCTAGGGGGTAGTTGGATACATGCCTTTCCAAAGAGTATTAATGAAAAGCAAATGTAAACAGCCTTGTCCTGAGCTTGAACTTGGCTTGCTGATCCCTTTGTCCATGCTGTTGACCATATATATATATATATATATATATATATATATATATATATATATATAAGATAAAGATCAATATCAAAATGTAAATGGATCGATGAAAAGATATCAGAGATGCAAAATGAGAACCAAGTAAATAAAAAAGCCTGCAGATTCAATGTCTTCTAGGCAACTAAAACATGCCAGATTTGATGTGCTGCAAGAATAACATACTGGTATGATGGCATAAGATAGATGTAGCTTTGTGTTAAGCCCTAAGTGATACTCTTGAGAAGTATATTGGTTTTGAATAATCTACAGAACAACTTCATAGAGGCCTAAAATAATCACTTTTTGGAAATGGTAACCAATGCTTTAGAAGTGAAGAGTAAAATTTTGACAGTATTGATGCTTGAAACAAAAGAACATATTGACAAAAGCCTTTTATTTGTAATGAACAATGCTTTTGATCAAAGAACAATTGAATTATAGTTCATGATGAAAATATGTACACTAACAGACCAGAGTGATTTGAAGGCTTATGTTGCGTGTCATGAAGCGCTCTAGGGAGATGGAAATAGGAGTCGCAAATCCTAATCAAATCTGGCAGTTGAAGCAAAACAATGCTTCAATGGAGCAAAGACATGAATAGCAAATTATAAAAAAGGATGAGGCAGTGCTAAAGCCTGATGTTCAGGTGTCCAATAATATCTGTAGAGGGATTCTCAATGAAACAAAAACATGTCATGATAGTTGTCAAAAGCAAACGTGACCAAAGTGGATAGAGAGGTCCAAAGGCAGTCATTAGCAATGCTTTTGAAACAGGATAGACAGTTTGCCTGATAGAAAAGTAGTGTACTCACTAGGAGCAAGTCACAAAAGAGCTAGCCATGAAGAAGCTAAAATAAAAGGGCTAGGTGCCAATTGATAATACTTTTCATTTTGAGCTAAGTATGGAAAGGGCTAGGTGACAATTGATGATACTGTATTTGAAAGGAAAGGATATGCTATGGCTCCAAATGGCTGGCTACATGTTCAAATTGATGTTATGACTCACTCCTATTAGGATATCCTATGTATTTATATCTTTTTGTGAATGCCTGAGGATAATGGTGGACAAGCACTGGTTGATATCTCATTGCTTCTTTGGAGGATTTGCTGCAGGTTCTCCACTATTCCTTATCATGCAAGGGAAAAAAAGTGAAGATACTCCTGAAGAAGCTTTTTTTTAGCTATATAAGTTGGTGGATATTCTAACAATACGGATATGATAAAAAAAAGTGGAAAAAAAAGCAAAAAAAAAGTGTAAGCCTGATTTTTGCTTTGTCAAACTTCAGTCCTACTTCTGTTTTAAAGATTGATACAGCAACTTCTGTATTTTATAAGAGTAAAAAACTATGATAGTATATTTTTTAGTACAAATGTATTTATTTATTTGCATGAACAAACCCTTGCATATTTCAAGAATTTTCATAGATATGTAAGACTTGTCGATTCAATTCAGCTGGTAAAAGAGCCTGCTACCAATTATGATAGAAAAATGTTTATTTCATAAATGTATAGATTTGCTGATAATATTGTCCTCCTTGCTGAGACCTTCATGGTATCCAAATTATGCTAGATGAACTAAGAAAGAAAGTTGGCACTAACATGAACTTCAGTCAAACAAATGTTATGTACAACAAACATGTGGAGGACAAAGACACAACGATTGAAATAAAAAATGCACAGCTAGCAAAAGTAAACCACTACATCTACCTAAGACAGTGAATCTCCATGAAGTTATCAAAAGAGGAAGAAATAAAACGGAAAATTACATTGGGTTGGCAAGCTTTCTGTAGAGCAGGCTTAACTTTCAAGAACACACGAATCCCACTGGTTGTAAAATAAAGAAATACAACCAATGTATTCTACCAATAGTCACCTAGCGAGATGAAACATGGAACCTAACCAAAAGATTGACCCTCAAACTGAGAATATACAATATGCACATGAGAGAATCATGCTCAACCTCACATGGTGAAATCATAAGACAGCACAGTATATTAGAGAGAAAAAAGGAGTGCGAGATCATAGAAACAGTTAAAAAACTCAAATGGCAATGGGCTGGAGATCTTGCATAAATGGCAGACAACCACTGGACATCTTGACTCCCTATGTGGATCCCCAGATATCATATGCAAAATTGTGACAGGCAGAAAATAAGATGACAAGATGAGCTAGATAAAATCAGAAAGTACTGGCTCTGTGATGTCAATGATAGAGAGTTCCGGTGAATCTTGGGGATGATCTATGTCCAACAATAGAGGCTGCTGATGATGATCTATTCATTAGAATGCAATAAACTCTTGTGTATTTGTAATAAAATGTTTTGTAGATATGTAGGACTTGTCAATTCAGCTAATTCAGTAAGAGAGTCACCAACTACTACTTCTACTTGGCCATGCTTTCAAATCACAGTATGCTATGACTAATAGATTTTGTTTCAATGTGGCAGGACAGTAAAGAGTTTATTCCCACAAATTTGGTGAAGATTGTTCTTGTTGCTGATATGGTAGAAAAATAAAGTCAACTTCAGGCTTGGGTTGGAGTTTGACAAAAACAGAATTCTGACATAGATAAATAAAAAAGAGAGCTTTCCTCCTGGAATTCAAAAAAATATGATTTGCAAGAGAGAAGAAATAGATGGAGCTTTCTGGAATTGTTATTTTCAAATGCTTATTTAGCCCAAAAGCTCAAAGTATGATTTCCTATCAAGCCATACTACTTGTTGCATTGGCAAGAAGATAACAAAGGCATCAACATCATAATAGAATGATCAAGTTAAGAATAAGCTGGTCCTTTTAATGCATTCCTATTGGTGAATGATTTATCATGTCAAAAGTGGATTGTGAAGTTATGTGCTGGAGATTTCTCATTGAACAATGTATCAGTCAGGTAGACTAGCTGAGATTGATAGAAATCAGATAAGGACATTACTGGAGAATAATCACCATTATATGATGAGGAAGACAGCCAACACTTTAAAAATATACAGACCAAGTATCAAAATTATTTGCAACAACTTATTGGTTATGTTAGTCACTCTGGTGTGTGACTTCCATATCAATGAAAAAACCAACTTGACTGTACTTAAATATTTCATTAAAAAAATTGTTCAATAGTTACAATAATTCAAAACTGGATAAAGAATATAAATAAGACATAATTTTCCAAGAAAGTTCTTTTAAACTGAATGAAGAAGCAGAATATAGTGTACCAAGAAGAAGATTGAATGAAAACTCATTAGCATTTAATTCCATGAAAGTGTAGTTTCTTTTTTAGTTTCCCCAATCATGATTTGGAGGTTCAATAAAATGTAATCAAATTGTTAAATATGCAAATTCAATTCTAATGATCTCAGAAGATATTCAGGAGTCAGAAGGTTACAAATCATTGATTTTAAAGACTTAATATGCATGACAGCCAATTTGAAAAACTTTCACTCAAATTGGAACAAAATTTCCAGTAAATTTGATTTTAAAAGGGTTAAAATGTTGGCAAGAGTAAAATGAAGATGGATCATTTAAAGAAAAAAGATGCACAGTGTAAATTATCTGAAGATCTTTCTATAGGCCATATCCTTTCAGAATAAGGGCAATCATGACTCCTCATAACTTTAAACTGTGCATTGCCATGATAGTTAGAGACAGATAGTTGAATGGTTTTCTATGGTCATCTTCAGGGTTTTGATTTGACTTGTTGCCCTTGAAAATTACAAATCCCAGTCTGCCCTGCTATTTTACTCATAGCTGGACAGGTCAAATGGGTTCATGCCTTTCCCAGGAACATTAGTACAATGTGAATGTAAACAGCCTCAGCTATAGTTTGAACTCAGCCCATTGATCTCATTGTCTGTACTGTTGAAATAAAGTTTCACATCTATACATTTAAGATCTAAAGATGTATATATTTATAATAAAAGAAGAAGGGAACCAGCCAGTCTAAAATTCTGCCACAAAACATTGCCATTATTCCACAAATTGTTCTGACTATTGACTTTGTTTTGTTTTTTTAATCACATTTTAGCAGGTGCATATTCTAGCCCTCTTCCTATTGTCTGAAGTTCAGAGGAGAAACACAGTTATCATTACCTCAAGTATATTGATTACTGTACTTGTCTTTATTGTTCTCATCACTGTTTTGAAAGATGCTTTAAAATCTATTTCCAAAAACATGTTGACACGGAAAACACTCATAGATCACATACCTCTGTCAACCCATTGACACTAAAAACTAAATGAAAGTCAATTCAGGAAATACATATCATGCAGGAGAAGTAACTGATAAAAAAATCCCTGGATCATCCCAAAAGTTCTTCTTTAGCTTATTGTTTACCCTTTGGCAAAATGGCATAAAAATTCATTGAGAACTTTTAGAAATATTGAGTGGACAAACTTAAGTGGATAGATAAATATAAGACCAAAAATGAAAATACATTTCTCAATCAAAAAGAAATTCCTGGATCTATCCGCGAGTTTAATCATATTTTTCTTAGCCCATCGCAACTCTTCCACAACATTTCATTGGAATTCATTGAAAACTTTTGGAGATATTGCATGGACAGATGGATATGAGTATATAAATATATATATAGATATATTTGTGTGTCTTATTAAAAAATGGATATGTGATCCAACAGATATAGGTTCGATTTCTGCAGTAGCCCCATTTTTTTCTGTTGTTTATATTTTTATGTTGTCAAGGCCAAATGATTCATTCAATGTGTAATAACGGGAGATCATTTCAAATAAGAGTTCCAATATGATATAATGCAATTTATGATCATATTTATATATATATATACATGGTGAAATAATGGATACGTGTTTATGTTTCACAATTGTGTATATATATATATATATATATATATATATATATATATATATATATATGTATATATATATATATATATATATATACCTTGTCGGCAAAAGTGAAAAAAAAACTACAAAGATGACACAAATCAGCTTGTTGGAAAATAATGAATAAACATGAAATGCTCAGTCAGGCTATGAAGAGGAGATGAACTTTGGCTGATATTAAAAATGACATTACAGCTTTTTCAGATGGTATCAAAATATTTGATATTACAAATAGTTTTCGATTGATATCAGAATGTTTGATATGAAAGATGTTCATTTGTTTTTTGGTGGTTGAGATAAAAATGATTGATATTAAAAATGGCTGTAAAAAAAATTAATGTTAGCTTTTTTAATTTAATCTCTCTCCTCACTTTTCAAATAGATTTTAGATTAAATCTTCTGAATGTAGAAGGTATTATTCTTGAATCAAAAGGGCATATAGATCATTATTTATTACTTGTTAAAGGTCAATGTTATTTGTTCAACAAAATTTGATAAGGGAAAACAATAAAATTAAAAAGAAAATATTTCCAAGTTTTGTTTGGCAGTTGAACACTTCATGATTTTGATTTAGATAGAAAACGTTGATAAAAAACAAATAAATTAGATGCCAAGAAACTTAAGCTGATGGAAAAGTAGATACAGTGACTGCAAAAAGCATCTGATACATTTTAAAATGTTCATTATAACATACTCATACAACTTCAAAGAAAATTATGTATGAAAATCAGAAATATTTGATCCTAATTCTCTCAATTTTGGAGGTATATAAGTATGTTGAAACAAACATTTTCAAATGTATGTATTTTGCACTGAATGTATGAAGAGGCTGGGATTGCTTAATTAATAACCTTGTTTAGATAGAGTTTATCTCTAAATTTTACCAGATCTAAATTAACAAATCTAAATTCAATTTGCAAATTAACCCCTCTTTACCATATATATTCTGGTAGGAATACTTTCGGAATATGTAGTAGAGGCATTTTTACTCATGAAATTCAATCAATATCACCAATTTCAAAACAAACTGCCATATTTGGTTGTAAACAAATTAATGTCTTTGGCTGGCCATTTCTAACTGGTCTTTTTGGAAGAAATTAAAAATTTGGATTATGAGACAAACTGAAGTTGATTGAAAGGTAGATATAAGACTGGGATTATTGAATTAACCCATTAACTATGGAAGCCAGTGAATATTTATCAATACCTCAAAAAAAGCCCTTGCCCATAGCGAAATAAAAGCCCTGACTTGCAAACAGAATTGGGTTGCTATCAATCATAAGAAATTTTATTGAATTAACCACAGAACTACCATAATCGTAATTCATGTCACTTGCAGATAATGGGTTAATATCTGAAGATTTTGATTTTGCAACAAATAAAATAGAGACAGGTACATTGGCAAAGATGAATAGATCTGAATAGGTATTAAATTTATTTTTCCTTCAATTGTTTTTAAAAGCTTTTATCAATTTTTTAATGATTCTAAATGCCAGGTCTTTCATAGAAAAGTTGGATAATTTTAATTTAATTCTTCAACTTCACAAAACTGAAATTTTAGCATCTATTTACGTCCTGCAATTTCCATAATGTAGCATCCACTACTTCATCGGCCAGAGTTGTAATTTAGAATTGCTGGCTTGTGCAAAAAAGCAACAAAAAAAAAGTACAACATTTTTCAGATCCCCATTTTAATCAGTTAAGGAAATTAAACTTAGAAGGAGCAAAATTAGAAATTAATTTTATTAATTGAGAAAGAAAAATGAAGGCGGCTGAAAATTGAAAGGATGATAGCTTATAAAAATTTTAGAAATAGCCCAAAAAATAGAACGAAATAACAAAAAAAAGGAAATGATAAAAACTTCCCAAGTGAATTGAGTGCATGTATTGTGCAGATTGTTATTTAATTTTTAGTTTATTTTATTAATTACAATCCAACGGCATCAGTTGAGAATGAGTAATTCAAAATATGAAAGAAATTCATCTAGCTTTGATAATTTTAGGCCTTTTCCATCTTTCTAATCTTTTTATATTGTTGTCCTGTGCTATATATAAAGATGCGGCTGGCCTAATGGTTGGCAGCACGGAAAATGGAATCATCCAACTGAGTTCAAATTGCATGTGAGTCTATTGGGTCACTTTGCATTGATGACCTTGGGAGAGACATGAATCCATCTCTTCTGTCCTCAGCTCTGAGTAAATAGCAGGGCAAACTGGGCTTTTCAGTATTGGCTGGTAACCAGTCTAGAAAAGGGACAACTTTCAAATCAAATCCGCCAAGGACAAAGTAGGAAGTGTGTTCCAGAAATATATGTGAGGCCTAGAAAGCCAGAAGTAGATTATGATAAATTGCTCAAATAAAATAAAGTGGAATATAAAATGGATAAGCAAAATAATGTGACAGTCATTTCCACCTCTCTATGACCCCTTGAGTAGTAGTGGAAGATTTGTGAAAAATGCCCTGCTCTTTTCCGTCAATATCATGTGTAGCAGAAAAAAAGTATTGCATTGTTAAATCATTGGAAAATTGAGATGATACTATTTTGATACATATTCTGAAATTGTAAACCATTAAAAAAAGAAGAGAACAAGTAATTTCCAACTTTTGTTTGGACAACCCAATTTATTCTTCCAACCTTTGACGTTAACACAATGTTATAGTCAAACTTTTCTACAGCCTTCTTTCGGTGTAATATGTGATATCCTTTAAAAAGAGATCCTCTTCTTCTTATCTCTTTCACTACTAGTGCAAAGCAAAAATAATATCAAATAAAAAAATTATTCTTAATACTAAGACTCTCTTTCCAGATGGATATTGCATATTACACATAAAAAAATACAAAGAATTGATTGGCTGAAACATTGTGTAAACATCAAAGATGAGAAGAAAAGATTGGATATTCCGAACAAAAGTTAGAATGTTGATGACTCTTCACAAATTTATATACAGAACAAACTGTTTGTTTAAGGATTTTTATCTTTAGTGATATCATGCCAATGAACAAAAGCTAAAACTATAAAATACAACAGAAATAAGATTGATACAATGAATCAATTCAAAATACCTCTTTGCAGATGTGTTGTATACAAGTGTTCACTGAAGAAAGAACGGGAGGTAACCAATAAAGTACTGAAAAAGCAGGTAAAACCAGTGAGCTAATGATCACAGTTGTAAGAAGGGAAATATAGATCCAGCAACTTTCATTGCCACAGTTAATGGATAAGAAGCAATGATCTATGATTTTTTTCTTTTATCTCTCCCTGTACAGCAAATTGTTGTGGTGGGTTGGAGACAGCCGTCACTGGCTTGATGGGTCACCTCTAAAATACAGGTCATGGACCTTGAACATTTCTACCATGTCCTGACCAAAAGCCTGAAAGGTGGTTCTCTTGCCCAGATGCCTGAACTAGTGTGATTGTAGTCCAACCTCTAATCCAGTGTGGAGGGAGGTAAGCAAAAGATAGAGTAGGGAACTTGCTACCGAAATATGAGGAGCTTGTTACTGATATGTATGGCCATGGGGACTCTAGTGAAGCTTTGATGGGCCTGGTAAGTTTGGAGTGGACATATAATACAGGGAATAATACGGAGAATCTAAGGCTACTCTGTCAAAAAACCTATTGCTTAATTGCTTTTGTAAATACTACGAAGAGTAAAACATGATATATTTTTCATTTGATGCCATGTCATGTCATAACACTAATCTCATTGTTGAGAAAATATCAAATTTTATTGCTTGTAAAGGCATTATTTTGTTGCCTTTAAAGGACCAAATGAAACCAAGAAATTTGGGCAAAAAATGTTCATATAGTTTTCTCTCAATTGCTATCAGAAAAACCTTGTTTTAATCAATCAATTTGATACTGTGATCAAACTTTCATTTTAAGATCAAAATATTTTATCATCTTGGATAATGGAAGCTTCTAGAATTAAAAAAAGGAAAATGAATATCAAACAAGAAACTAATAATTTTATAATTAAGACACAAAGATGAAATGTTTTTTCTCATATAAAGATAATCACTTAGTAAAATTGAAAAAGTTGACAACTTTCTTTCGGAAACTAAAAAAGATTTAAAAAAATCTTTCTTGCAGAACTAAAACTATTTTATGTTATTTTCTTCAATCGTCTCAATTTTATCCCATGTGAAAATTTCATGAACAGCACTAAAGGCTTCTGAGAGGGGAGGGGTATGCATTGCAGCAGAGCCTAGAGCACCAAGTGAGACCTGAGAGTTTCTTAGGTATAGCAACATATTGAAAGTCAGTATGAAGTGTTCAGTAACAAAATAGTTTGACTTTGTCATTTACCAGTGAGTGAATATAGTATGGCATGCTGAAATGGAAATAGCAGATCAGAAGAGGATTGCTAAAAGATGAGGATGTTTGTGTAGTGTGTGTTTATGGAGGGGGATAGCTTTGCAACACCTTATAAAGTTACTGTAAAAGGCCCCAACACAACCCACAAAAGAGGTTTCCCTCTTAAAGATTAAATCGTAAATTCTTCTTTGTCCAACAGTCAAGAATTGAAGAAAAACTTATAAAAATATGTATATATATTCCATAGAAAATCACTTGCTACTTAATCTTTAAAAGAACAAGATGCTTTTTTCTAAATATAATGAAATATCTTTGGTTACAGATTTAGGAATTCATGTAAAAAATATAAAAAAAAAGAAAGAAATAATCTGTTTTCTTGGCAAGAATTTGAGTACAAAAGTAACAATGAATAAAAGAAATAGCAAAAGAAACAATTTCATCATTTATTTCTATCATTGGATAAAGTATCAAAACCATGAAATATTTTATTAATTTTGATTAATTTTACCTTCATCTTAATTTTGATTTTGCTTTTTTGACAAATCAACTCGTCATCTGTTTGTTTGCAGCTTGCTCAATATAATATCAATTTTGACTACTTTATACCTTTTTTGGTTATTTTTATGACAACTCAACTTTGGGCTGTCTGTTTGTTCAGTTAAATGATGGCCTGAGTTGAGTTGTGATAAAAACTAAAAAAATAAGATGAAGATAAAAAGTAGTCAGAACCAATGAAACCTACACTATGTTGCTATTTCTAAAAAATGAATCTGTACGAGTTAGAAAAATTATTGGATTTCCTGTTTTCCATGTTTGTGAAAATAACATTTTTCTCTATATAAAGATTAATTTCTTTTTTTCTTTAATTTTTCATTTTGATGGTGTGAGCTTCAAATTAATAATTCCCTACAAGACTCTTATCTCCTTCTCATCTAAATTCTTTCATTTTTCACCCAGAAGAATTTTTAGAGATGCCTCCAGTTCAATCACATCTATATCTTTACTCTGATTAACAATTGGTGTCAAAATCTGGGATTAAACATTCTATGAAGTATTTCAACTTACTGGCAGAAACTCAACCTACAGGCAGGGTTATCAGCTAGTTCTTGCAAAGGTCCATATGAATATTTTGGCCCCAATGAGATATCAAAACTGTTTTTTAGGGATACTTCAATTCTGAACCTCTGGCTACAATGCACTATTCAAGCTACTTGCAGGTCATATAAAATTAGATAGAATCAGACACTTGTTATGAAATTAATAGGTAGAAATAGATGATGGAAATGAGATTCTTAATACTGGATTTTGTGCAAATTCCCATCCTGCACTATTATTATTCAGTTGCAAATTACCCAGACTTTTTTGCACTCTTTAGGTTAGCACATTCTAGGGGTACCTTAATTCAATACTTATAGCTACAAAGCACTTGCTTGGCTAATTAGAGGTCACATACAGATGAATAGAATCAAATATTTAGTATTATATCGATAGATAAAAAATCCTTATTATTGGACTGATTGCAAATGTAGACCCCACAGTATTATTTTTCTTTGGAATTTTCAAAACTAACAGGCTAAAACATGCTAGGGGTTCCATTATCATGAGGATATGCTATTAAAACATTAATACAATTCAACAAACAAAAACTACACTTACATCATTCTTTATCTGTTCAACTATGGCCAGCAAAATAAGATGGCGTGACAAACTAGAAAATTTCAAAAGGTATTGGTTCCCTGACGCCCATGATAGAGAGATCAGGTGAATCCTAGTGAAGATCCATGTCAAATGAGGGATTTTAAATGGATGATGATGATGAACTCCTTGATTTTATGGACTAATTGGGTGAAAGGGTGTGTTTGAGCCTCTGAGAGAGGAGAGCAGCCAGTATATTGCACCAGAGCCCAATTACCTAAGCGGTGCCCAAGAGTTGAAATTTTCCATATGATTAGCTCATTAATAGAATAAGTTGACGATTGTTTACCACCAAGTAAATATAGTATGGTGTACTTACAGGGCTTTAGCAGATCAAAATGGGACAACTGAAGAACAAGGGTTTTAGTGCAATGCATGTGCGTGGGAGGGGGAATAAGAAAATAGCTTTGCACCGCCTTCTAAAATTCTTCACAGAGGTCCTGAGTTGTCCAATTGAACCAATAGTCAGTTGAATCCAAAGGCAACATTGGGGGCAATTTCCTTTTTAGATTTCTAACTTACTTCATGTAAAAAATGTACAGTACTGTACAAAATAGAATTTCTAAATTATAATGATATTCAATTTCAATTACCTTTTTTTGCAATGTAGTTCAGTGGTTCTTGACCTTTTTTTTAGCAGTGACAGAAAATCATGGAGGCCTGTATTCTCATAGATAAGATTTATTCAAGGCCTATTCAAAAAATATTGGTTATTGTAAAAGAAAAAATGAAAAGAGATTTACAATGATCTATTAATGACTAATATGAAAAAATAAAATAGAATATTCATGAAAAAAGTTTGCCAAATCCGAAATCTTTTATACTGGGGTCTGTTAGATCCAGTGTTGTTTACAGCATTTACCAGATAAAAAAATGAAATGTGGAACAAGATGTCAGTGTTGACATTGGCGCCAAATGATGGATCATAAAATGGCAATTATTTTCGTTAACTTGAAAAGATTTTTTTGGCCATCAATCATGTTATCAAGAAAAATTGATTTTGACCTCATGTCTGACTTTTGAGTATTAAATGATTTTGGGGGTATTTAAAAGAAAATTGATTGAAGCTAAACTTCTTTCTTTTTAGTAAAAAAAAAACTATGGAAACTTCATAGCAACAAAATTAGATTCTACAATTAATTGTAGAATCTAATTTTGTTGTTATGAAGTTTCCATAGTTGTTTTTTCACAATGAAAAAAAAGAATCTAGCTTTAATCAAATTTTCTTAAAATGGTCCTTCTAATACAAATGAGAAATGAGTTCATGGATTTCTGCTTTTACACAGAAATGTGTTTTTATATATATATATACATATATATATACACATGTATACATGCATGAGTGTGTGTGTGTGTGTGTGTGTGTATACATATATATATACATACATACATACACACACTCACATGTGTTTTGTTTCTATGGACTCATAACAAATACATATATTTACATGCATTCATACCTATTATATACGATTTTATATACACTAACATAGCAACACACAAATACATTTATATTTACATGCATATATATGCTCATACATTCATATAATATGTTTGCATTTATTAGTATATGCATGCACACATCAATACATGTATACATATAAATTCTCAAAAAAACTCACACATATATACATTTGCACATAAAGTGGAATGCACACATCTATCTTCACAAAAAACAGATACTCACACATATATATATATACATTCATAAATGCATACATACTTACATACACTTGCAAAATAGATATGTATGCATGTGTATATATATATATATATATATATATATATATATATATATATATATATATATATATCCACAAATATATGCACACTTATATCATGATAACATGGATACCTACAAGTGTTTGGTGTAATGCTGAAATCTGTTGAAAAGGTGTGTTGAACCTGCATAATGACTATCCAGCTATGCTGGACTCATAGCAGGATTTGATCAGTGTATAAGTTGATTGTTAGAGAGTGAAGTGTATCATACACACTGCACAACATATAATACCATGGCATATTCACCTGGACTTCTTAATTGCAAATTCTTTTTTCTTACCTTTCCAAAGAGAAAGGAACAAAATGTCACCCATTATGTTTCTTCCACTGTGATTAGCTCAACCCAGCAAGGTGTCTGCCCTCCCTGTCTGGAGAACTTGAAACAAATATGACGTATTATCTGTGTTTTTTGAGGCAAACTAATCATAATATGATGGAAATTGTTATCATTTGCAGTTGAACCATAGAACTGAAATGACTGGAATTCCTGTCAACTGCAGTTAGTTGGTTTTAAGCTCTTACGAGGGACAAATCTGCAACACAATACACAATACATAAAACATGTCGCGCTATGTTTTTTGTCATATCTGAGTGTATAGACTTGATTCACCTTTCATATTCTGTAGATCTAACCCCCAAAATGTCTACATAAAAAGCTAAAAGTTATATGTTGCTCACCCCAACTAGGTACCAAAAAAATTATAGATAGTAGAAATGATCACAGATATTGGAAAAAAAATTCTGAAATATATTGCAGTAATATATAGAGCCAGCCCAAGCCTTCATGGGGTCCTAAACAGAATTTGATTCTGGAGTTCCTACTGCCTTTACAGGACAATTAGTAGAATTAGTTTTGGCTCCCCATTCTTGCTTTTTGGGAGCCCTCTTGTGGCCACAGCGCCTTAAGTAGCCACTTATTTTGCTTATGCTTCAAAGTTTTAGAGTTTTATGCCTTTGAAGTTTAATTTTGGTTTTGATTGCAAAACAGCATAAAGTTAGATGCAACAAAATTACTTTTGTATATTTAAAGTAGGCTTTAGATTAAAAAACACTCTTACCTTTATCTTTTGCTTGAGAGAATCTTACAAAACTGTTCAAACTTACCTGAAAAAAAAAAGAAAAGAAAAAAGTTCAACATGATAAAACAACAAACAAGGGAATATGAAGATTATTTGTTGAATTGTACTGTACTTTGAGAAGAGTAAAAAACATACTAATTTATGTTTCGACGATTAAATCTCTTCTTCCTATCATTGATGTTGACACGTTTCCTTACATATATTACATATTACACCTGAAGAAGGTTCTAGGATGAATTCGAAATGTCATCATCAAAGATGACAGGAAGAGATTAGACTGTTCAAAACAAAAGTGAGTATGCATGTTAGCTGAAATATTAGGGTAAATCTTCATTGATAATACGATTAATATGAATCTTATTTGCATGGTGTTTTTGGCAAATGCAATTCAACAATTTTTCAAAATAAGACGGTGTGATGATTTAGACAAGTTCAGAAGGTATTGGCATTGTAATGCTTAGGAGCAAGAGAACTGGTAGATCTTGTGGAATGTCTCTGTCCACCAAGAGATTTAATAGGCTGACAATGATTATGATTTCTACATTCTCTTGTAATCAACTGAATAACAAACTATGATAATCAGAAGAATTAATCTGTCAATAATAGCAAACAAAGATCCTGTCTAATCTTCATAATCAGATTATTGTACATCAGTCTGACCAATAAGCTTTTCCAATGGGCCAATTACAAAAAAGAAAATATAAAAGTTTTTGATAATGATGGAGACATGATAAATTCGAAGACTTTTAGTGTATTTTGATTAATTCATGGAAAATTTTCATGATAAATGAACAGTTTCTCTTTAAAGTTATTAAATGATTTTTTTTACAACATGAGAGAATGGTGGTTATTTCTGTAGACTCCTTGTAGAGCATTCAGTAACAACTCCACGGCACTTACAGTAGCAAGTAGATTTTACAGGGTCAAGTTGCTAGCCTCATGCCTAACTTTTACCTGGGCTTGGGACTAGCCATGACAATATCCAAGTTGAAAATTATCTTTCTGTTAGCGTAACCTGCTATCATATGAACTGCCTTACAGGACTAAAGAGCTTCTGCTCTTTATAGGAGAAGATTCATGCCTTTTATAAGGGCATTAATGTGAAGTGAAAGTAATCAGGCTAGCTTTGATCAAAACTCAGTCCACCAATTCCATTTTCCATGCTGATAACCATTATGTCACGGTACACAACCCTAATAAGACAAATACTCTTCCCTAACTTGAGAGGTTTAATTTGAATTATAAGCTAATGAACTGTGATGAAATAAATCAATTCCATGCACTTTTTTCTAAACTGTCACTCATTCCTGATCCAGTTCAGTTGTATTTAGCTCATAATATCTTCATCAGTAAACCAACTAGAAAAGAAAGCAGTAGAATATGAAATACCACTCTCTGTAGTATTTGTTGACTATAAAAAGAGTCTTCAACTCGGTGGAAATTCCCAAAGTCATTAACACTATTTTGAAACAAGGCATAGACCCGTGTATGTCAGAGTAGTACAACATATCTAATGACACAGCAATTCCTTCATCAGGCTATATAAAAACCATGAGCCATTTCAACTAGAAACAAGGTGATACCAGCTCACCCAAACTCTTCACAGCCTATCTTGAGATGATCTCCTAAACCCAGACTGGGAAAGAAAGGAATCAAGGCAGATGGCGAATACCAAAGTAAACTTAGATTTGCAGACATCATTGTCATTTTGGGTAAGAACCTTCATGATTTCAAAATGATGTGAGACAAACTAGATGAAAAAAGCAAAAAAGTTGGTCTCCACATGAATTTCAGGGGTAAGAATGTCATGTACAACAAACATGTTGAAGACAAGGACATAACGATCAAAAACGGAAATGCAGAGCTGAAGGAAGTAGACCACTTCATCTACCTTGGACAAAAAATCTTCATGAAATCCCCAAACAAAGAAGAAATCAATAAGAATCACATTAGATTGGCAAGATTTCAGTACAGCAAGCTCAACTTTCAATAACAAGAAAATCTCACTAGATGTAAAAGGAAGGGTTTACAACCAATGCACGGAGCTGAAACATGGAATCTAACCAAAAGGTTGACCTTCAAACTAAGAATCATGTTAGGTGAACAGGAGAGAATCATGCTCAACCTCACATTGAGAGATCATAAGATAGCACATTATATCAGAGAAAAGACAGGAATCCAAGATACTATAGGAACCATTAAAAAATTGAAATGGCAATGGGCTAGTCATGTTACATGATAGCCACTAGACAACCACTTGATATAATGACTCACAACGTGGATCCCCAATGATGATATACAAAACTGTGGCCAGTTAAAATAGATAATGTGAAGAGCTACGTAAATTCAGAAAAAAATGGCTCTGCAATGCAAAAATATGATAGAGAAGTTTGGCAAATCTCAGGGACGATCTATGTCAAATCACGATCATCATCAATTCATCTGCATTTGGATGGAAAAAAAAACAAGGAAACTTGTTAGAAAATGAAGATTTCTTTTTACAGCACAAACATAAAAAGAACAAAAACAGTACAAAAAAATCATCAGTTATCATTGGCAAATTTAGAGATGCAAAAGACAAACGAATGTAGATAAATAGTTTTTTGTATTTTTAAAGCATTAAAGGGTTAAATTAAAGTGGGAACTCTAATAAGAAGCAACCTTTTATTACCAGTTCATAGTCTAATGCCCAATATAGGGACTACAGGTTGGCAAATAAAATGAACCAACCAAAAGATTGATTAAATTAAACATATACATGATGGTATATAATTGATAGAACCATCAACTCCCTGGATTGAGTAAAGGGGTAGATTCGAAATCCCCAATGAGTGAATATATACATGTATTTTTCTTTTCCAGAGTGGATAGATTTTATAGGCAGAAGTGACACTGTGATCCTAGATAGAGCACACAGATCCTACACAGAAGTGCTAATCCATGTGTAAACAATTGATGGCTACTATTCTAGAATAATTATAGTCCCAAATATCATCTCTGTAATGAATGTTTGCTCTCTGTTTAATACTTTCATTTAGAACTTCTGTCACTAGAGGACTTCAAATTTGACAAGTATAAGAATATTGAACCAAGCACAATAACTAAGTGCACAAAATCTTGGCACCCTTGTGAAAGAATGTAGAGTGCTTAAGGTTAAGAAAAGCTCCATAGATATCTACATTTAATATTAGTTTAATATAAGAATCATGTGAATTTTACAATTGCTGTTAGAGTAAAGGTATCTTTCCAAATAGAAATTCAATCTTTCGTTTCTAATAGAATTATTGTCCCAAATAAATATCTTTGCTATGAATGTTTGGTCTCTAAATCACAGCTTTTGTTCAGAACATTTATCACTAAAGGATTTCAATTTTACAAGTATAAGAACATTGAATGAAGCACAATAACTTCTGTTTGAAGGCATATACTTTAGCTAATTAGTTTGTTTTTTTTGGTCATTGAAAAAGGATTTTACAAGCAGAAGAGATAAGGGCATTTTTCACCAAAAGCTTTGCTCTATTCTTGAAACACTCTCTTATAAAGATTGCACTCAACCATGATTATGAATTTATAAACAGTACAAAATAAGTCAACATACTTGGTTTACCCTTAGTGTTCTCATCTAAAATTTATAGCTTATTGTTGACATTAAGTCCAGTTCTCTGATCTCTGCATTCCTATCAAGTCTTGAAAATCAATGATTCAAGAATAAATCATTCTATTTCCTTTCTCAACTCTAATGTAGACAAACCGACTTACGCCATCTTTTTCTTTGAAGACGAGTAAAAGAAATAAGAGCAAAAATGTCCTCAATTGGACTAGAATTAGAAACTGATTGTTGTTTTCTATAAACGATTTTATAAACAGAGAAAAACACAAACAAGAGTGAGACAAATAAAAAAGAAATGAAGAAAAGCTTATTGACTTGCATCAAAAGAAAAAAAAATTATGGTCATTCCCTAATGTAGAAAAAAAAAGATTATTACTGTTTTTTTCCCAAATAACTTGACATCAGTATTATTCACAGCTCTAAAGATGTGTGTTGAAATAAAACTGTAGAATAGATGAATCCAGTTTTTATTTTCAAGTTATTGAGAATATAAAGAGATCAATGAGATGAATAGAAACCTTCATTAGAGTGTTAAGGTAAAAGAGAATCCATGGAAGTCTGAAGCGAATCAAGGAAGAACCAAAAAGACAGTAGCATTAGTAGACTTTTTGGACCTGGAGGTGACTTGTTTATTCATTTATTTTCCCCCAATCTTCAAATTATACACAAGTTGCCATGAGGAGAAGGCATTCACATCATTTTGTCTGTCCATTTTCATTCTACTTACTTTACTTGAGCAATTTATTATAATCCACTTCTGATCTGCTCAGTCTGTCAAGGCTTCACCAGATCTCCATTGACTGTACAATTTGAGAACACATTCCTCACTCTGTCCTGGTGATTGTCTTCCCCATTTTTTGAATCAAAGTTATCTGTCTCCTTGACTAATTTCCAACCAAGGCTGAAGAGCCCAGTCTACTCTGTTATTTTCCCAAGCAGGGTAAGTAAGATTTAGATTCATGCCTTTCCTGAGATAACTGCCTCAGCCTGAGTTTGAACTCAGTTCAGATTCTATTTTCCATGCTGTTAATCCCTACGTATGACTTGTATACATCGTAAAATAAAGAATTGTAATCTATGTAGATATGCTGGACACATATTTCTCAATATAAAAGCATATTATTGTTTTATATCTATTTTAATAGATTGTGAAGATTGAGTAGGTGATAAACAATAAAAAACATTTTTGGAGAAAAAATATTGAACAAAATTTGATGTTTAGATCTGTGAATTATTCAAACTGAGAGAGAGACAAGATATAAAAAAATACTGGATGGAACCCAAACTTTCCTGAATGCAACAAAAACCAAAGGAAGACCAAAGAGAGCATGGGTTAAAACACTTCAATTTATACAACAATGGTCTGGATAATTCATAGTCTAGATGCAATATAATCTTTATTGGAAAAGATTAATATCTGAGCAAGGGACCTATTTTCTCATTCAAGGGTTCCATCCTTGGACTGCTCAGTTACTACAGCCATCACTGATGGTAGCTACCTAGATGACCCATTTAGTATAAAGAACTAATTGATGCATGCTTATTACTATATAATTTGATTTTATTCTAAATATACAGAGTATCAATAATAACACCCCATTTGACTCGAATGACTGTCTTGATGATAATTTGGAAGGTCGCTGGCTAGGATGACGTGGTACCATTGAATGGCCAGCAAGATCAGCTGACCAAACTACTCCAGATATCTTTTTGAGGGGAGTCCAAAAGAATGTTGTGTATGGTACTAAACCAAGCACCATACAAGGATTCAAAACCAGAATAGAAGAATAAGTTGACATCGTCAATGTTGAACATTGTCTGAATGTGCACATATCAGAAGCTAGCTGACTGAATGGATGCATTGAAATAGGGAGCAGTCATATTGAAAATTACTTGTGATGCAATACATATGTCTATGTTTATTTGATTTGTTGTTTTCCATTTGAAAAATTTTGGGGGACAAATCAAACATTACATTTGAAATGTATGTATATATGTATGTATGTATGCGTATAATAAATATATAGGGTGTGTGTGAGTGTGTATTATATGTATACTGAACACACATACATATATATATGTATGTACATGTTTGTGAGTGTGTAATGATTGTGTAGATGTTTTATTTGGAAAAGTATTTCATCTGGAACCTGTGTTAATATCATCATAATCAGTCTTTCAACGTCTGTTGTTGGGCGTAGACCTTCCCAGGATTTGCCACACTTCTCTATCATGGGCATTGCAGAGCCATCTAATAGTTTGCCAGCCTCAGTTGCAAATGTGATCTCTGGGGATCCATGTTGTGAGTCGCGATGTCCATTGGTTGTCCGTCATTCTTGCAACATGGCTAGCCTGCTGCCATTTGAGATTTTTAATAGATTCTATGATGTCTCTGACTTCTGTCTTCTTCAGATGTACTGTGCTATCTTGTGGTCTCTCCATGTGAGATCCAGCATAATTCTTTTATGTGCATGTTGCATGGTTCTCAATTTGCGAATGTATCTCTTGGTTAAGTTTCATGTTTCAGCTCCATAAGTGACTATTGGGAGGATGCATTGGTTGTATACTCTTCTTTTTAGGATTGATGGAGTCTTCTTGTTTTCAAAAATTGAACTTGCTCTGCCAAAGGCTTGCCATCCCAGTGCGATTCTTCACTTAATTTCTTCTTCTTTTGAGGGTCTCATGGAGATTCGTTGTCCTATGGTTTGCACACCCATATTAACCAATTGGCAAATCAAACAGCCAACCATGTAAATGAATAATGAAAATGAGTGTGTGTGGGACTTGAATTTACATTACTCAAAGTATTGTTAGCTCAGTCAGCAGAGCAGAGTCATGTGAAGACTCCCTGGTGGATAAGGATTTGAGTACCACACAATGCTCACTATTTATTTATGTGGTCGACTGTACTATTTGCCACTCGGTTAACACAGATGCCAGACAAAACATGTTTCCGAATAAAATGTCTCTAAAATTCTCTGTCAATTATCACATTCTGTTGGACATAAACTATCCAATTCATACATACATATAACATAGGAATAGAGCATTCTGGTGGATGGGGAATATATGTGTGAGTAGATATATCGCTTAAATTCAACCTTACTGACCATCAAGTTCTGTGGGGCAGACAAAGATACCAGCTTCTTGGTATGAAGTGAAGGTTTTGATCCTACCTCATGGTACTGGATGGGATAATGGATAGTCTATAGCCACACTGAAGAGTTGTAATACAACAAAACAGCTGTCAGTGGATGACACAATATATATATGTGTGTGTGTGTGTGTGTGTGTGTGTATGTGTATGTGTTAGACTATTGTTTAGCTAAAGGACTGCCCCTGCCTGGACCCTCTTTACTATAATAGAATTTTATGATGTACAATGTTATCAACTATCACTACTAGTGGTAGCTAATTAGATTACTAATTTAGAGTAAAAAAACTAATCTTTGCTGGGATATAATTATAGAATGTTAATGTTTTCCAATGTATACAGAGAGATGGAAGGATAGATAAGACTGACATTTAGCCAAGGCGCTGTCCCTCCAGGATCTCCTCCTTAATCATCGACTTTCATTTGTACAAAATGTATAGAGAAATGGAAAGATCAATTAAACTGACATCCAGCCAAAAGACTGACCCCATCCTGGATCCAATTAATAACTATAGAATTTCATCTGTATACTATGTGATCAGTAACATTTCTGTTTTCCATGGGCAAAACAATGTGCAAATCAATTATTTGCTGTTTCTTGTTGATGCATTCATTCATCAACTTGAACTGTTGGAAATCATCACTGGATATGACCAAATCAAGCTCAAAAACTGCTAACCTGACCCATCCAAATCAACCTAACTAAACCAGAACCAACTGATGATTCATCAACCAAATATGCGTTTACATTGGATGGACAAATAGGGAAATGATTTTTAACCTGTTGAACCCTGAGATCACCCTATCCCTGGATATCTATTACCAGCAGAATTGAATTGTTGGCTGCTTTTTGTGCATTGTCGACACAATCAATTTAACATAAACTTGTAAATTGAACCCCAGCTAAAACATGTTTCAGGGGGAATTTTCAGAAAACAAAAATGTGTAAATTTTCAGCTTTTTAGCTCTATTGGTATGGCCTGTATGCTAAATAGGTAAGTAGCCAGCCAGAACAACTTGAAAACTGAAGAAACCTAGTTTGACTTTTTTGTTGACAGTTTCTAATATATATATATATATATATATATATATATATATATATATATATATATATGTAATCTAAAGAAAGATATATAAAGAGAGAGAGAGAGAGAGATGAATAAAGACTTTAGCTGGAGTGAGATTCAAACTGACAGATACGACCAGAGAGACTCAAGCCGAAAGAAAGAAAAAGAAAAAGATAGAATAAAATAAATAAATCCACAAATAAATGTTCAGTTTTTTATTGTTATGATGAAGAAGTAATGACAGATCATAACATCAAGTGTTCAAACAGAGATTACTTCAAACGCAAAGTTATAACAAATAAAAATATTCTTCCAGTAAGCAATGAATTTTAAAAAAGAAAGCAATTATAAATTTCATTATCTGATACTATTAATATTTCCTGTTTTTTTGAATTTGTAAATGCTACAATTTTCAAAAAGGCTCAGTGATTTCTTTCTCCATGCAATAAAACAGACTTAAGTTGTCATCAGGTGACAGTTAGAATTGTCTTAAGATTGTGAATAGTTTCTAATTGTCACCATGTGACAAACAGATTTCTGTCTTTTCTAACTATTATCATTTCTTCTTGGAGAATTGCATTACAAAAAATACTGTTAATATAGCTGCCCAATCAAATCATCTTAATTCAGTGGTCAAAGTTTCAGACAATTGTCTATTAGTCTTACTGTTCAATCTCATCTAATTGTTAGGCAGGTCTATTCCTAATTCTGGGTATGCAGGTATATAAAGATATCTCAGGGTGTTACTTCTCTCACCTTTGTTGGACAGCAATAACTAGAAAAGTCCAAATTTTCAAAAAACAAATGTAAATCCTGCCGGACACAAACTAAAGACAAATTTAGTATAACTTGCATTGTAAATTGAAAACTATTTTTTCAAAAAAAAATACATAAGGATTAGATGTTTAAATTTTCAGCCCTTTTGCTCTACTGGTGTGACCTGTATGCATGATACATATATATAGCCGAACCCACTTGGAAACTGAAGAAACCTATGTTGATGTTAACAGTTTGTAATTAGTTGGCAGATTCCAGAAGATTGGATAGTCATGGCCTGTTTGATGGGCGAGATAGTTGTGTATTTCCTATGATTACCACAAGGCAGTGTTCAAACCCAGAATATTGAATGCTGATTTTCAAAGCAAGCAGGGTCTCTCCATCTGAAAAATTGGCACAACACAATCTTCCTTCCCTTATTTCACCCTGCTGTAATTTTACCATAGTAGGCAAAGCTCAATAAAATTTAAGCCCACCAGGTAGGTAAGTTTGAAATTTTCATTTCACTCTCATTGGTTGTTGAGTGTTGCCTCAGAATCCTAGATTAGAAGTCATTTGGAAAGACTGAAAGAATATAAAATGATAAAATGATAAGTTGCCAGCAAATTGATGTACCATTTCTATCAGCACCATCAATAGTAATGGCAATCGTTAGTCAACTGCTGAGCAAAGGCCTTTTTAAGTTCCTTCCATGCCAACCATGACTATGCTTACCTCTTCCATGTTTTACAGGTAAATTTTTCTGTCTCATCACTCCATCTTATGTCTGGTCTTCAACTACATTTCATATCCCTTTGGCACCAATCAAGTAACATTTGGAACCATCTGCTATCCTTTCTTCTTGCTATTTGTAAAGCAATTCTCTATTTTTGTTGCTGAATTACTTCTATTGGTCCTCTGAAACTATGTCTGACCAAGGGTCACTATATGAAGTCTTTGTTAGAGTCACTGCAGATGTTTTTGCGGCACTAGTTGAATAGATTCATTATAATTATTTCATGATAATATTGATTTACTTCAGACAAAGAATTTTGAAGGACATATACAATGGTACCTCTCCTAAAGAGCACAATCTGTTCTACAAAATGTCTTGTGAGATGTATACATGCTAAATGAAGAAATTGAACCAATGGGATATTGGCGTTTTGTTCCTCAAAAACGTTGAACCCCTAAAACTTTAATAATAACCTTGTAAATGATGGATTATGTACTGAATAATGTATAAATATAAATATGCATGTAAATAATGTCATAAATAATCCTATAATTCATCAAATGTTGATCCATCAGTCGGAAAAGGAGCGCCTAGATATTCGGTATAAATCTAGTTAGATATAAATGAAATCCAGATGACTCTGGATAATTTTATGAAATTCCATTTTTTTCCTTGTCAACTGGGAATATTTTACTCAGAGATTTTTTTTTGTCAATTGGAATCTCTCATAGGGGAACAATGGGAGGGAAAAGCATATGTTCCAGGGGTGAGCGAAAGCATGTATTTTGGGGGAGAAGGGGTAGGTATTCCAAGGGAATGTAAACATTCAGAATATATCTTAGTGGCAACCCTGTTACACAAAAAATATTCCACTTACCATTTGTAGTGTAAGCAAATATGACTCTCTGTGTGTTCCAGATGTTAGATGGTGCACTTGGGTATTTATAGAAACGCATGACCTGACCCCTGGGTGACATAATGAAACAGTCAAGCTTATCTCCCCTTTCTCCATTGTTTCATATGTACAAATATAGCAACCACTGAAATTTGGTACAAGTAGATGAGCATTTTGGCGAACTAAGTTCTTTAATTAATCAATTCAGAAACCACTTCAAAGTGCTCCTTAACATAGCGAAATTCTTCAATGAGTAGAATATAAAAAATGGAACTCTTTATGAACAGAAGAAAAAAAAAGAAGAGAAAATTACCTAAAATGGAAAGGATGTAGCTTTCATTTGAAATTATTCCCCAAAATTTGAAATTTTAAAATAAATCTAAGTGTTAATAGTTTATCAATCATCCACAAACCTTTCCATCATGACAATCACCAGAGTATTCGTCAATATTCAAAATAACATTTTATCATCAGAAAACCACACATGGCTTTGTCTCATCATATAGAGATATACCCTGCTTTTCGATAGTTAGCTTTATGCCACTTTTTTGAATTTATGAAAAAAGGCAAAAAGCAAAAATAACATTTAGATCTTGTTTTGTAGGGGGCTATTACAGAGGCAGCACATAATCTTCTCTGTCTCCTGAACCTTGTACCACCACATCTTCTGACAACTCAGCCTAATGAACCATCATCACCACTTTTGGGGTCTGAGAACACACAAAATTCTTTCCCATATCAATTAATGGTGATTGCTTCTTCACTTTACGCCATTACAAGAAGTTTCTTATGGGAACACTCTTCTTTTGGATAACGGTATAAATACAAGAACGAAAGTAAAAGAGAGGAGATACATGAAGAAATAATAGGAAATGATAATATTGGATGCCTCATTTTTTTTTACAGTTATGAAGTTGACTTTAGCGCTATTCTAGTTGATGGTGTCATATACTAATTTTAGAAATACCGCATGAAAATTGGCAACGTCAATCATTTGAATCTGTCGTAGGAGAAAGTGAATGAGTAAAATCAGTGGTTACCAAATATTGCTTCTTGTAGGCAGGCAAACTCAAATGAATTATTGTGGGGCAGTAGGGTCAGTTTACTTCAAAAATTACAACCAAGCTGAAAGAAAACCACTTGAGGACAGCCCTATTTACATGATGCAATCTTGCAAAACCTGCCCACTATTCACTGAATCCTATAAATGGCATTTTACTTTCATATCTGATCTTCAGTTTAACTTTTAACATACAGCATTTTTCCAAGGGTACCAAGATTTTGCACATTTAGTAACTTTGAAAGTCTGTAACTTGCATGTATCTTCAATGAATGACTGAAAGTGATATTACAATACCACAAAATTCAAAGACACCATCATTTGGCCATCTGCATTAGTTATACAGCAACAGGACGACCTTTTTGCCCAGTGGAATTGCTTACAGACAGCTGGATGTTAAGCTGATACTTAAATGAAGCTACTAGAGACAGTAGAATAAGGCATTTCTTCATACTGTCTTCCTTTCATCTTTTGCACTATGAGAAGACATGGGACATGCTGTTTCTTCTTTTCAATTTGGAGAGGTAGTTTGTCTCAAATATACTTGAAATATAAAAAAAAAAGTATAAATTGACACCATTAATTAATTTTCTCTCAATAAACTCCTGCAACATATAAAGAAAGAGAAGTCAAAATGATGAATCAGTATTACTTCATCTTTCCAATAATACTGACAATTGGTACAATTTGTCAATTGACACAAACAGTGCCCATCATCCTCTGCCATTGAAACAATATCTCAATGTCTTCTTATTGAAGCCCAGCCCTCAATTGGTTATGTGTGATCCCTATTCCAATCTTGTACAACAATGCTTTTGTGGACTACAAACTTTCAAGGAAGACAGATTGCGTACTGAGGTCATAGTGCTGCCTGATATTTCTGATTAGATTAATTCATGCTGAGTCAACAGTACAAAGATTACTCTCTGTGAGAGTTTTGATTACTACTGTGAGGAAATATGATTCTCAACTTAGATTCTCAAATAGTTTCTCCATATATCACACCAGTTTGTTGAGATAGATAGATTTTCAACACATACCCTATCTATCAATCAATTTCTCCCCTCCCCGTCTCTCTCTCTTCTTAAATGTACATATATATGTATGTATGTATATATATATATATATATATATATATATATATATATATATATATATATATATATATATATATATATATGTATATATATACATACACACACACACAAACACACACACTGAGCCTCTCCTTGGGATCATTTCATAAGGGGATCTTTTAAACAATTTCTAATAACATCAAGCAAAAGATACAAAACTGGAACAATTATTAAACATTCTCAAAAAATTCATTATTATACACAACTTTACTTTCATAATTAATATCAAATTCATAAGTGATTTGAAATTTATTTTATTGAAGTTTCTCGGACTGACATTATTTCAAAAGCATTATCTGTAATGATAAATGGCATTCTCTGCAAATACCAAAGTACAAATCTGTAATTCAATATACAATGTGTGATGGGTTTATTTCATAAAAATGCTTGATACAAAAATTTTTAGTGAGAGTAGAGCTTTAAATATAGTGAAATAATACATTTGCTGTACAGGCACACATGGTTCTGCCTTTCAGACTCCTTTAGACAAATAATTTGAAAAAATACCACTACCATTCAATGCATCATATTACCCACCAATACAACCACCACAACCAGTGAAAGCTGGGAATATACATTCTTTGTTAGTTCTATGTTTCAGCTCCGTAGGTGATTATTGGGAGGATGCATTGCTCTGTCAAAGGCTTGCTATCCTAAAGTGATGGAGATTCGTTGTCCAAGATAGATATACTGGTCTTCAAAAACTAGCAAAGATTTAGTAACAAACCACCATACAAGCCCGAACCCCTAGAAGCTGCAGAAT
>OY735211.1:49343728-49531228 GCA_963457665.1 Thysanoteuthis rhombus
CTAATATCCAGCATACAGACCCCTAAAAGCTTAACTTGTGACAAAGGCTATATAAGGTCACAAGTCAATCAAGGTCAATAGAGGTCAAGGTCAATAGAGGAATATCCTGTGCTGGACATTGGTAAAATCAATTTTCATACCAGATTGTTACCTAATCATTTTTCTTATCAATTTTACAATGGTCGAATTTAAGGCCACTTGACTTATTAGTTTTCAACTCTTCCAAATGAGAATCTTAGTAAGCTTTTCCTTGCTGATGGATTCTGAACAAAATTTTAGCAGCATAGAAAAACGATACTCATTCTAATTCATTTCCTTCAATTAAAAAAATGTTCACCTGAAATTTAGCATTGAGAACCATAAAAACATGCCAAAACCCATATCTAGCTTTGCTGATTATCGTGTTTCATCTTGCATAAATTTCCTGTTTTTGACTCTTAAAACCAAGCCATACAAGAAAAATTTCTGTGTGTTCAAACATTTATAGCAGGTACTGTGTATATCTAATGAGAGATATAACCTGCTGTCGTTGATTATTCATTGAAAATGCAAATAGATACAGAGAACAATCTCTAAAGAAATATCAAATGCATCTAATTCTGGGTTTCATTAAATTTACTCTTTACTTGGAACATTTCTGTTTCTAAGTAAAATGTGCATGAAATGATAGCCAGTACAAAATATGCATTTCAAAGTAAGCTGTCTACTTGCAGATTAAGATGAGAAATGTTTCCTATCGATACAGAAAATTTAATTGAATAATCCAATTGAAATGCACGTATCTCAGAAATGACATGCCACAGGCATATATCTGTCCTTCAAAGTACTTTCACATGTTAGTTTGCATTATGTATCAACTTATAACTTCATATGTTTGTTTGTATCACAGCTTCATTGTATTTTCCTGTTTCTTCCTACCTAATTCCTTCTTGACAAATGTCCCAAATTCAAAAATGAAAAATAGTCATTCTTCCATGAATCTTTCAGACACATATCTTCATAATTGTTTTTTCCCATTACATTTTGGATGATTATTTTCTTGTTTCCTCCCTCTTTTGAGATAATAAGCAAAACAAATTGTTCTCTTTATCTAGATTGTACAACCAATGGTGTGTCGTCTCTTGATTGCATTAATTTCACATCATCTTTGAGTAAAATATAGCCTATATACTTTTCCTGGAAATGATCAAGCTGAAAATCAAAAATAAATACCAAAGGCTGATATTTCATCTAAAAAACTTTATGTTGTACATATTGTGGGACTGGAAGTGATTATTCAACAATTTGCTCCTTCTAGAGAACCAAATGATTGATTTGAACAAGTACTGATTCCAATTAGACCAATTGAAGGTAGCAATCAATGAAAAACATCTAGAATTAAGAAAAGGGACATAATATTCTACCAGGATAACATTATATTGCAAAAATTATTACAGCGTGGCTGAGAAGTTTTCCCTCATCCACTGTATTCAGCAGATATAGCACATTTGGATTACTATTTATTCCAGTCTGTAAAGAATTCTCTTGATGAAGATGGTAGAAGATAGGGGTCAATATGGTTAATCGTTGTTCAATAGAGTTAATATCAAATATTCAACTATCTTTCATAAGAACCTAATAAACTGAACAAACTTTTCCAGTGACCCATACTTCATTACCATTAAGTAGAATTCAATGAGCCATAACACAACCTTAATAATATATAAAACAAACTGGCCAACCATGACTATATAACAAGAAACAAACAACAATTATAGATATTTGACAGAAATATATGGTAGTGTTGTGGTGAATATTTCCATCTATCATGCCTAAAACTTTTGTTCACTGCCAAGTAACTGCAAAAGATTTTTTCTTACCATGTGCGTGTATAAAATACTTATAGCTAGATTAAAACACATGGTTTCATTGTTTATTCATGTAGACACTTTGTAGAGAATATGACTGTAGTGATTCTGCTGAGGTTTCAGTAGCTAATAGATTTCCATGGGGTGGAGTTGCTGGCCATGCACTCAACTGTATTCTTTTACAGAGGTTTGGGACCAGTTATGGCCCTGCCAAGCAGGAGTTTTTTTCAGTCAGTAACCTTCCCTTGGGTGGACTGCCTTACAGGGCTAAGAGGCACTAACTATGCTGCTATTTACCCATAGCCGGAGTATGGGTAGATAGGAGAAGTGAATTCATGCCTTTCCAAAAAGTATTAGTGCAAACTGAGTTTAAATAGCCTCAGATGAAACTGAAACCCCCTTTGCTGACTCAGTTGTCCAGCTAGTAACCACTCCCCACCTTCTTGCTACTAGGTTTACTGGCCATTGTAAATTAATTGAAAATGTTGATGGTGATCAGTTATTGGTGAAATAAACTCCAACACCATGAAATAGCTATTCATTATCTTCTTTTATTCGGAAGGATGGTTTTTTGAAGGTAAATTATGGATGGTCAAGTTTTATATTCCTTTTCCAAGACAACAGCTATGATCTGCTTGAATCAGAGATGGTAATGGGTTTTGGAAACTAGGTATACATAGGATTTAGGTTTTAGAAACTGAGTATAAAGAAATGTCTACCTAAGTTGATATTGAACATAAAACTCCCCCTAGAAATTGAGAAGTATCTATACGCTGTAACCTAGCACACTTCCCATTTCCATCTTTGGCTTGAATTAGACTCAAAATGACCAGTGTGCCTACTAAATTTGCTACAAACAGAGAAACTGGCATGTTATAAAACTAGATCAATGGATTTTCTGTTTCTTTTGTTCAAAACAAGTAAATTCACATCAATGATGCAGATATGAATCTCAAAGATTTCCAGGAAATAAAAACCAATAACATCAGTTTATTCAATAATAAAAAAAAGTATGTGCTTGAACAATCTCATATAGAGTAGATGGGATTTTTTCTAACTTTCCTATATGGATAAAATTCACATAGCATTGGATTTTTTTCATCTTTTGCAACATAATCCAAAATAGGCAGCCAAAATTGCTGCTGGAAAACCAGAAGTTCATCATGTAAATTAAACTATAAACCAAACTTGCAATGCAAAGGAATGCAAGGAAATATCTGCCATCAAAAGTTATTTCTAATACATTTTGATCTACTGATCTCATTTTCGTTGTTTTAACATAAGATTCTACCAGTTACATTCTTCAGTCTTCCTAAATTATTTGAAGATAAAGTGTATTCCTTATTTCATTGCTCTTTCAAGTATTGTTCACTTTTGTTGTTTTTTAACTCAATATTTTGGCTGGTACAGTCTTTGGCCTTACTATATCATCAAAAATTCTGAGATCATATATTTTTCTTATGTATACCTGTAGGATTACTGCTTTTTCTATTCAATATTTCAACTAAAACATTCTCCAGCCTTCCTGAAGTGTATTTCATGTCTGACATTTGTAAGTTGCTTTATACTTTCTGTCTTTTCTTTAGCTTTTCCATCTTTCCGAATAGAAATCCAAAATCAAAGCTATGTGAGATGTGAGAAGGCCAAAGATTATACCAATGAAAATGTTGTGTTAAAAGTGAAAACAATGAATAAAAAAATTAGAAATCTCAGGGTTTCAAAAAGCAATCAACTGATTTAAAATCGAATATTTTTCTGATCAAGGCCCAAAGTTTCTATTTTAGAAATTAAAGTTTTAAGAAAACTACTTTAATGTCATAAAAAGAAATGAAACAGATTGTTAGAGGAGAGCCATATGTTGTGCTGGATTGATCTAAGAAGTGAATCTTGTATCATTGTAGAGAAGAAGCTTAAAGGCAAATGCTGAAGATACTTTGGCTGAAAACAGAAAAGGCAAAGAGTCAAGAACTTTGTGATGCAAAAAAAGTGAAATAACATTGAAGTATAAAATAGAGTTTTAGTGTGGCATAGTGATAATATGTATGGAAAACAAATTCAGTGAATTAAGTTTGATTTTTGGCCAAGGCTGTTATGTTCACTTGCACTAAAGCCCCTGAGAGAGGTATGGATCCACTCCTCCTTTATCAGCTATGGGTGAATAGAATGGCAGATTATGTTACAACAAGGAATAACATACCAGCTTTGGAAATCCACATCCAAAATCCTGGCTTTTACATAGGTTTGAACACTAATTATTGGTATCAGAAAAAAGCATGCAACTCTGTAGGCCACCACTTCCTCTTTTTTCAAGATTATTCATCCAGCTTCTTCTCTTCTTACCCCTCTGTTTTTCCTTCCCTGATGTTACTTGCATTTTTCATTATCTTATACCTTTTCTGAACAATCAATTTCCTTTATTTTAACATCTTTCTTCAAGATAGGTTCACTGGAACAAGTTATGTGCAGTTCATGCCAAGAATAGTCCATTACAACTTTCCCCACAATAATGGTGACTAAAAGAATGAGATATTAGCTTATATAAGAAGAATGTATGGAATAAAATATAAATTTACAAGTCATTTCATGATACATTCCAACCTGAATACTTGAACACACAACACATGTATGATTTCTATGCATGTTGACATATAAATGCACCTTATTTCAGTATTTATTCAATTGAAAGGATTCTCTTTTGCCCCAGTAATCATTCGTTTTGTTTTGCTTTCTATTGAGTCAAATTATAAATCCTTCATGCACATACATACACACACACATACATACATACACACACAGTACACTGCACACTATTTTTCTTTCTCCCATTCACAAAACATCTCAATTCCTGAGGAGGCAAACATTATCATTTAGTTTAAAAATTCCAAATCTCCCTAGGCATCAACATAATCTTTGTGTATTCATTTTGAAAATAATTTTTTATTTACTTATTCTTTTTGTTTCAGAAATTATTTTTCTAATCATAATAATAATGATTTATTTTACTAATAATTTCATTCATCTTAATTTTCAGTTGCTTTATATAGCAACTTACTCAGGCTATTAGTTTACAACAGTACTCGTCAAAAATTCAAATTAATGGCTCCCCTTGCATACTTTCTTCTTCCTTTGGTATGCTGCCATTGTATTTTCAGTGCAATACTTCATACCAAATGCTACAAAAGCAAGACATGCTTTCAAAACTTGGCTTTTCATGCTTCATTTCCTTCTCATAATTTCAAAATTTTGAATACATTTTGGTCATTTTTATGGCACCTCCCCATCACTTAGCCTTTTGGCATCCCTCACATCCAGCCAAACTCCATTGAGCCTCACTCCCCACCACTAGGGAATCATTTCACCTACTCAGCCACTTACCCCTTTCTTCCTTTGCAAGCTTGACAAATGAACAATTTATGGCAATGTTTATGGCTAAAAAAGAGAAAAAAACAGGACTGTTACTGCCATTCATAAGGGGAATTTAATTAAATTCCACCATATAAAACATGCTTGACCTAACCCAACCCACACACTGACACACACATACTCACACCTGCATTGAACACTAATTTGAATAGAGTCTGAAGAGTGCTGTATTTGTATAAGCATATTCTTTGGCACTAACCTAATACAATAGGTAAAGAATAATGAAGAGAAGAATGAATAAGATTCTGTTAATAAGCAATTTTCTTTTCAATCTGAAGAGAAAATGTTTTGATCAGGAATCGCTTAATGGGGAGCATAAGTGGCTTCAGACTAGTCTATCTTCATAAAATGCTGCAAACTCTCTTGGCTGCCCACTCTTTTATAAAGCAAGACAGACAGAAGAGAAGGAAAAGAAAAAAGATTTAAATTTTTTCAATTTCTATTTACCTCTTTGCAATTTTCCAAGAATTTGAAAGTTATGATGAGAAAAGGCAAA
Source organism: Thysanoteuthis rhombus (assembly GCA_963457665.1). Classification (NCBI taxonomy): domain Eukaryota; kingdom Metazoa; phylum Mollusca; class Cephalopoda; order Oegopsida; family Thysanoteuthidae; genus Thysanoteuthis; species Thysanoteuthis major. The sequence continues at coordinate 49,349,495 of OY735211.1, forward strand.
TACAATCAGTGCCAGATTAATTATGTAGCAAGAGTAGCATATAATACAGACCACGCAATTTCAAGGGCCCCACACTAAATGCTTGCAAACAATCAATTCTGATTCAGTGATTTTGGATTTGCTATATAAGCATAGTATTATACTACCCTCAACCTTTATGAGCAAATGGGTGTTCAAGATCAGTGATTTTAGCCAATTATCACATATAACTGGAGTTGATATTTCAACAGAGTAATTAATGGGAGTGTGGTATCAATGAGGTGCATATACAATGTATAAATATATAGGTATTTGAAACTACTGTCATAGTTACTGCACAAGTATCAAAATTGAAACAAAGAGATATTTGGCGCATTAATTTAATGAAAATGCTACAGATCCCACAGTTGATCAATCTGACTCTGAATACTATGAAGATAAATGAAAACCTCCTTGGAATTGATTGATTATTTTCAAAAGAGATTGAAGAAAGTATACTCTCTTTCTCCCTATGTCTCTTCAGGATGTGGATGATCATGACTCTTGCGCCTTCAGGATCCCTCTTTGACGATTTGGTACTTGTTTCACTATTCATTTATTCAAACTTGTCAAATACGTCACACATTGCCTACCTTTGCTTCTCCAGTGCACTCTAAGCATTTAATTCTTCAAGCCTTCCTTCCTTATTACATATTTAAAAAATTCCCACTCTTTCTGATTGTTGGTAACAGTTCTTTGTAGTTCCTACTCTCTCTAAAATTTCCTTGTTTGTAACATGCACTGTCCATGATATTCTCAACATTTGTTAGTAAAACAACATCTAGAAAATATTATGTGATTTTCAGAAGTTATTTTTTTGTGGTCATCATTAGGTCTTTCCAAACTCAGAGATCTTGCCGGTTCATATTGTTAAGTGAACTCTAATGTGCATATAATTCTAAAATTATTGCAGGTGTGTTAAGGTAATCAGTTTTACAAACATAGCCTGTTTCATCAACCCTCAAAACCTGTGAAAGATTTAGAGTTAAAACAATGTGATTTCTTGATATATAAAAAAATCACACAACCGATCCAATAAAATCTTATGTGTATAATTGATCTCTGAAAACATTTAGATCTGGTTTTCTTTTCTCAAATTTAAGAAAAAAATCCCAAAATGTAATGGATTAAAAGTACCATTTTCAACCCTGAAGTAGAGTTCCAAACTTTCACATTCATTTAAGACAAACATGACAAGATGGATTGCAACTGCACAATATTACACAATCTTTAAATGAGACTCAGTTTATGTGTATATGTGAGTATTATAAAATTAACTTCTTTTTCTTATCTATGCAATGATTGTCTTCTGCATATAGGTGTGTGTGTGTATCTATCATACCAAATCCTATTTTGAAATGCGACATTGTTTAATTTTTCTTTTCATTTTTCTTGCTTCAATCTATATATATATATATATGTATGCACTCAATCTTGCTCTTCTGAAACAAGATGTGTATACAACTATGGATATATGATATATTTAATTGTGCTTGCACTCCTAATATGAGACTGAGATTGCATATACATATATATATATAAGAGTGAAAATGATAAGTAACATTCCACTGAAAGAAGCAGAAAATGCCTTTCTTATTCACCATATGACCATGTGAGAAAAAAATGTCTTCCCTTGGCATAACTTGACTTTCCATTAAGAGCAAATTCAATACCTCATCTCCAACTTTATGTATCTTATTAGATATTTTACCAAACCATATTCTTTGATTCACTCTCTGATCGGTCTCATTAGTATCAAATTATATATATATATATATATATATATATATATATATATATATATATATTTTCTTGCATCATGGATGTGAAGTGATCTGACAGAATGTTGATGGAAATGAAAATTGGAAGGTGAAGAGAAAACTCAAGAGATAGGTGTTACATCTCAGTCCACAGAATAATAAAAAATTTCAAAATCTAACGCCTATCTCTTGGGTTTTTCTCTTCACTTTCTTTTTGTCATTTTCATCAACACATACACACACACACACACACACACATACACACACACAAATATATATATATATCAATATGATACATAAGTACATATATATATATATATTGTTTCTTAAAGATATAGACATATTTGGTCTGACAGAATTAATGATAAATTGTGTTATATTATATAGTAACTTATTTGAAATAATCTCTCGTCATTACACGGTTAATATATCATTCAATTCAAACAACATAAATAGAATAAACAATTAAATAAAATGGGGCTGCTAAAAGGATCAAACCTGTCATCGATAGGATAGCTGTTTCGACTTGGTGACGCACTTACTATTGTGCTAAACAGCTTGTTGGTAATGCAAAGGCCAAATAACTACTCTCAATGAGATGAGAATTTGGGTTGAAAGCAGTCACTTTTTTTATTATTGAATAAACTGATGTTATTAGTTTTGAAATAAAATCTTTGAGTTTTACTTCTTGAAAATCTTTGAGATTCATATCTATATTGTTTATGCGAATTGTTTTACATTGTTTACATTTATCTAGTTTTACAGCATGTCTCTGTTTTAAAGCAAACTCATTTTGAACACTAGCCATTTTTACTTGAAGTTGAGTCGATGATAGGGCAGTGGTTATCAAACTTTTTTTCCTTCAGACTCCTTAATGTTTTCAAAAAAGTTGTGCAAACTTAGAAAGAGTTTTCAGGTAAAAATTAGCCATTACAAGTTTTTCAAACCAACACTTATTTTGAAAATATATACAATCTAAATGGGAAAGGAAATGAAAGGAAAGTCAATGGGATGAATGACATTGTTTCATCTTTCTTTTGCTAATCTCTTTGATGTCTGATTTTATGGTGCACAGCTCGATTCCCATATTTGCCCCAGCATTCAGTCTTTTACAATGATTATCTTTCATTATTTTGTAGGTAGAAAATCCAGCTTCACATAAATACATTTTGAAAGAGGAGAAATCCTTGAATAGTCTCTGTATTCAAAAAAAAATTCTGGTGATTGATTTTTTCATTATTTTTTCTCATCTTTTTCTAAAAGATTTTCCTTTCACAGACTCCTAGTGATCTGCAGACACTGCTTTGAGAACTCCTCTAATTACTGTTGTCTTAGAGAAGCAACATCAAACTTGAATTCACAATTTTTATCCCCGTAAGCCATCAATTTCAGCTCAGAGAAGATAATGAATTTCATGGTGTTTAGGTTTTATCTCACCTACAGCCAATTATCCTCAAATTTGCTACTAGTTAACAATGGCCGATGAAGCCTTGTGCATCTAGCCATGGATGTTTTATGGCGGGAGCAGGGTCAGATAATAGTTATCAGCACTGAAAATGGAATTTAAAATCTCAATTCAACTTCTGGCTAAAGTAGTTTAGGTTCGTTTCACATGAATGTCCTGGAGAAAGGTATGAATCCCCTTCTCCCTCCACTCTTTTTAATCACAGGATATCCTTACAAATTGTCTTGAATAATTTTTTTTACAACGATCAATACTTTTAAATAATGTTTGAAATAAATTTTATTTATGAGAACACAGGTCACTGCCAAAAGAGGGGAAAAAGCACTACATAGTCAAAAAATAAGTAAATATTAATGACCATCATCATTGTCATCAGCTGCTTTTTAGCTTCTGTCGTTGGAAATAGACCTTCTCTGAAATTTGCCAGACTTCTCTATCATGGGCGTCACTGAGCCATTACTTTCAGACCTTATCAGTTTGTCATATCATCTGTCAGCCACAGTCTTACATATGATCTCTGGGGATTTGGTTATCTGACATTCTTCCTACATGACCAATGACCAGCCTATTGCCATTTGATTTTTCTAATGGGTTCTATGATATCTCTGACTCCTATTTTTCCTTTTAAAATATTGTACTGTCTTGTGATCTCTTCATGTCATGTTGAGCACGATTCTTTCTGGTACACATTGCATGGTTCAGAGTATGAGGTTCAATCTTTTGGCTAATTTCCATGTTTCAGCTCCATAGGTGACTCTCAGTAGAATGTATTGGTTGTATACCTTTCATTTTAGGACTAATAGGATTTTCTTGCCTTTGAACATTGAACTTGCTCTACTGAAAGCTTGTCAACCTAAAATGATTAGTCATCTGATTTCCACTTTTGAGTATTTCATGGAGATCGGTTGTCCAAGGTAGATGTAGTGGTTAACTTCCTTCCATTCTATGTTTTCAATTCTGATCATTGTGTCTTTGTCCTCAAGATGTTGATAGATATGTTGCAATACTCTGACATATATGTTGTACGCTTGCATCAGCGACCTTGGGCATTTCCACAGTTGAAGGCATTCTTGAAGTCAACAAATGTAACAGAGAGACATTTTATATTCTGCTGTTTTCTCTTTTGGTTGATTTACTGAATCAAGGTGGTTAATGGTTGGGTAGCTTCTTCAAAAGCCAGCTTATTCCGATTGTTGGTTTTCATCTGGCGTTTTGGTGATTCAGTTGATCAGCACTCTAGGAAAAAGTTTGTAGGTACAGTTGAGTAGACTCATTGGTCTGTAGTTCTTCAGATCTTTTGGATTTCTTTTTTAAAATTACAGTATGACTGTTTTGAGACACATTCGACAATTCAGTCCCTAATCATAGTAAGGCCTCCTTTTTCCTCAAGCACACTAGTCATTTGCTTTTTTCCTGTACTGAGTCTTTTCAACTTTATTATTCCCAAGAAAGATTTGACACTCTCTATCTCAGACAATGAGAGTCTGAAAAGATTCATGCCAGTAATTTTTTGACTTAAGTAGAAGGCACAAATGCTGATATTATGGGTGACAAACTTTTAGAAACTCCAAGTTCTGGAATAAATATTACATATTCTTTATTATAATTAATTGATTTTATAATGTATAGTATTATATATTGTATTAAAGCTTGTTTTTTTTTCTTAAATTTCTTCTGGTATAAATGGGTACCCGTTCCCCTCTTTTAGTACATTAAATTGAAAGTTCACTGTATATATACAGATGTAATATATTTAGAATATTTTCTTTTTCACTCTTCTCTATCATTCTATCTCAATTTTCTCTTTCACTCTCCCTCTTTTTCCACTCACATCTATTTTCTCTGTCTTCTTTCATTTACTATTTTTATTTTTTCATGATTCTTCACTGTGTGTGACTAAAATCACCTATCAATTTTGTCTATTGCTATTTTCCAAAGTTGAATTACTCATCAGTCAAAGCAAAAATGGGAAAAGAAAAGGACTTTACACAGATTTCTTCACCTATGCTTCTTCAAATAATTTCTCAGATAATCAAATCACAGCTCAAATGAATAGGAAGTGATGATAGCGGCAGGTAGGTAACAACCAGAATTTAATTTCATTTTAGCTAAGTCACAAGTGTCATAAAATTATGTCATGTACAACAATCAGTTAATTAGCCAGGTGTTTGGCAGGGAATGTGTCGGTTTTTGTAATAGTACTGATTGAATACCAGGCAATGGTTTCGATCAGAGAAATGAAGTTACGTGAGTTGAGCAATATTTTACACTCACTGATCAGTGCACTGATTTGACCCCTAGCCTGAAAGACCACCCAATTTGACCTGTCACAACAGCAAACTTCTAGAACTAATTTTCATTACTTTCAATACATTAGTTGTAGCCAGACAGAGACACATAACTGAACTAAAATCTCTCTGGTAATGCAATTAACTCAGCCAATGTCTGTGATATATTGGTTTGTGAGATTGTCAAAGCTAAGCAAAGCATTTAACAATTGTCGACACTGACTAAACAAAATGAGGCATGTGGGTTAGCCTAAAAGAACAGCAGGTAAGAAAGATTTGCAATCTTACTGCCTTGCATTGGGTCGAGTTGGAGGAGAGAATGCAGGGCTCAGAAAGAAGAACTAAGTGAAGGATAAAATCCAATTTCTTTTTTTCAATTGATTTTTCAGTGATTTCTTTCCACATCATTTCATGTTTATACTTTCATCATTTTCTCCAGTAGGTAATCAACAGTATGAAAATGAAAATCCTTACATTATGTTTTCATATGACTGAGTTTTACTTTAATTATATTATGCCAAAGCATTTATAATCACTTTTTATAATAGTGAAATAACTTTGGCTAAAGGATCAGGTCATACACAGCATTCTAAATTTCATTGTGAAGAATCTAAAATTACAAAATTGATGAGTACAACTATTGAGAAAATGCTATTAAGCAAAAAAAACATCCTTGTTCTACACATCTCCAACAAATTTTTGCCTTTGTAATAAGGGTTTCCAAAGAAAATTATAGATTCTCTAAATTATTGATGCCTGAACTAGAAATATGGCAAGTATATTCCTGCATGTGTTTAAATGGTTGCTGTTGGATTGGTGACTCAGTAGGAACAGGTGTTCCCTTGGTGAAGGATTTGGGTAGTCGCTTTCGGAGCACATCATCCCCACCCAAAGTAAGTGATGTGGCTGAGTCTTTTGGGGCCAATGACCCAGCAGGAACGGACATTCTCTTGGTGTAGTGTTTGGGTAGTGGCCCTTGCAGCACATCACTCCCACCCAAAGCAAGTGATGTGGCTGGGCCTTTTGGTACCAAGGTCCCAGCAGGAACGGCCGATATAATTTTTGGTGTGCAAACCATGGGGAGTTTTTCCCAAAAGTAACCCCGTGGGAGATGAAAGATGCCATTAAACAGATGAAGAAAAGAACTGCCCCTGGACTAGACAACATCACCATCGACCTACTCCAAAAAGCGAGTAAAATCATCACTAGGAAACTGGCTGTCCTCGTCAACTTGTGTCTAAAACACAGTAAAGTCCCAGACGATTAGAACACTGCTATCATAATGCTTTTACATAAAAAAGGAAACCCGAAAGACTTCAACAACTATAGGCCTATAAGCCTACTCAACTGTGTATATAAACTTTTCACAAAGATCATTACCAACCAAATCACAAAAACACTCGATGAAAACCAGCCGCGTGAACAAGCTGGCTCTAGAAGAAGCTACTCGACCATGGACCACCTGCATTCGATAAATCAGCTGAAAGAAAAAGCAGCTGAGTATAAACTACCACTCACCGTAGCATTTATCAACTTCAAAAAGGCGTTCGACTCTGTAGAAATCCCTAAGGTCATGGAGGCCATCAGTTGACAAGGTGTAGATCCAGTATATGTTGAAGTGTTGAAACATATATACAATCACAGCAGCTCCTTTATCAGGTTACATGAAGACTCGGACCCCTTTCAGCTCCAGAAAGGAGTAGGACAAGGTGATACTAGCTCACTTAAACTCTTCACAGCCTGCCTCAAGATGATCTTCAGAAGACTAGACTGGGAGAGTAAAGGAATTGAAATAGATGGCAAGTATCTGAGCAACCTCAGATTTGTAGACGACATTGCCCTTTTTGCAGAGAACCTACACGACCTCCAACTAATGATAGATGAGCTAAATGAAGAGACCAAGAAAGTCGGCCTACATATGAACTTCAGCAAGACAAATATCATGTGCAACAACCACATTGGGGATAAAAACACTAAGATCAAAATCGAGGACACAGAACAGAAGGAAGTAGACCACTACATCTACCTAGGGCAATGAATCTCCATGAGACCCTCCAAAGAAGAAGAAATCAAGCGAAGAATCACACTAGGATAGCAAGCCTTTGGTAGAGCTTGCTCAACCTTCAAAAATAAGAAGATCCCAGTAATCCTAAAGAGAAGGGTGTATAACCAATGCATCCTCCCAACAGTCACTTACGGAGCCAAAACATGGAACCTAACCAAGAGACAGACCCGAAAATTGAGAACCATGCAACTTGCACATGAAAGAATAATGCTGAGACTCACATGGAGAGACCACAAGACAGCACAGTACATCCAAGAAAAGACAACAGTCAGGGTCATCATAGAATCCATTAAAAATCTCAAATGGCGGTGGGCTGGCCAAGTTGCAAGAATGGCAGACAACCGATTGACATCACGACTCACGGCATGGATCCCCGAGATCACATGGGCAACCGAGCCTGGCAGAATATTAGATGGAGAGACGAGCTAGACAAGTTCAGGAAGTACTGGCTACGTGACGCCCATGATAGAGAAGTGTGGCAAATCCTGGGTAAGGTCTATGTCCAAAGACGGACGTTAAAAGACTGATGATGATGATGATGATGATGATGATGATGATGATGATGATGATATTCCTGCATAGATTTTAGGAATAGTATCTACATCTTTCCTTTTGCCTCTCAAATTGTGCAAAGTAAGTTTGAATAATATTTGGGGCCTCCTTTTTTTCAAATTACACAAATTTAATTTGAGGGTCTAAAGAATTTCCAAGTGATAGAAAGCAAAGTGGTATGTGAATCGCTACATGATATAGCAAGTTCCTATTGTGTGGGATGTTAATCCAAATCTAATCCAAAAATTTACTTCTTTAATTTAAATTGACACAATTTCAATTTAATTTGATATGTAAAGAATATATCAGTCATAAAATGAAGTGATAGAAAACAACAGGAAAAACCAACAAAAATTATTCTAGTCAATGAAATCTTAAATGCTAGTGACAAGAAAACTAGCAAAATCTTTTTATAAAAATTAAAGAAAAAAACTACTGGAAACTCCCAATTAACGCAGTTAATGCATCTTCAAAAAGTGCTGCACTAATCAAAACCGTATTAATCAAACTTAAAACCTATCAGAAAAAGGTCTGGTTAGTCATTCAATTGAAACTATCATGTGGCAAATGTCTTTTGGCAGCATGCAATGTTAGAGGGTGATCAATGGATAAGATACTTCTCTTGCCTTTTGTTGGGCAGTGACCATTAAAAAGTCCAAATTTCTAAAAACAATTGTGAACACTGTCATACACAGACTATGGGACTGATTCAGCATGAGATTACATTGTAAAATGAATCTCCCATCACAAACTTGGTGCAGCGTATATGCACAACATAATTACAGCCAAGTGAACCATTTAAAAACTGAAGAAACCTATGTTGATTTTTTAATGATGGTTGATAATAATGTAATTAATTTTGAACTTCAAATTTTTAAAAAATTAGAAATTATTTTCAAGACAGTTTTTGATAAATAAGAGCAAAGGATGATAAAAAATAAGTTTATATTATTATATTATATGATATTAAGAGTCTACTGGAGAAAATGAGTATTTTATTCTTAAGGAAAAGAATGTACTGAGTGTGGTTTTGTAAGCTTTTTTCTTTTCTCCTTTTTTTGTATATCTTGTGGTACAGGTGAATAGCTACATTCACATGGTACCAAATTTGACTGTTATATTCCATGCCTGGTTAGGCTTCTACATATGGCTTTTTCCAAGTTTTCACTGTTCAAAAAATTTCACTGATTTCCTTTCGGGTGATTTCTTTCACAGGTTGTGAACCTGTCCATCTGACAATCATCTGTACCTTTGTAGGCTTCATTAATCTTTAAATTGAGCAAACCATTGTTGCTAGGCTTCTTTAAATGTTATTCTATTAAATCTTTGACATTTTAAAAAGTGTGCACACATGCATCAGAGGTCACTACTGTAAAAACTATATTGGAAGAAAACAAAGTTCAATGGAAAATTTATATTATCACAAATTTAATATTTTAAGTCAGCTATCAATTACTATGCTAATTGAATTTTGTAGGGCGCTTTTGTTTTTTTGGGGGAGGGGGGTAAAATTGTGATTGTATAAATTCTTTGACTTTTAAAAAAAATTTTCACATGCAGTGGAGATCCCTATTGTAGAAGAAGGTTTTGGAAGAAAAATGGGTACAATAGAAAATCTATTCTATCGCTAATTGAATTATTTAGGATTTGCCTTTAATTACCATGCTAATCAAATTATTGTGTGTGCTATTTGTCTTTTTGGATAAAAGGTTGTTAGCATGTTAATTGAAAACGCACTAATTGGAACCACATTAATCCAAGGTTTTCTGTTTATAATAATTCCCATCTACTTTGATTCGAGGACTTTCAGGGACAGTTTTATTAGCTAATCAATTATGACAAATTCCAAGGACATTATTTCAATTTCTTAGGTAATTATGTTAATTGATTCAATGAAAACCATTCTATAGATAAATCACCAAGATCAGCCTGTAGACATGTTCTAGGTCAAATAGATCCAACAGAAGCAAATTAATATCCTTATCAAGTTGACCATAAATATACACATATTTTTTCTTTTGAGGACAAAGGAAAAAATGCTTTTTTTGATAATGCATGTTCAAGAGTAGAACATTTATGGTCTCAGAGCCTGGTTGGATAATCAAATATCAGGAATCCCAGAGATACCAATCCTAATCAAAACAAATTGCTAATCTCACAGTTTATTTGTGCTTGGATGGGCTGCATGTATTCAAGAAGACCAACTATGAGATGGTTGAATTTATGTACATGATATTGATATATATGAAGAAAATTTTGTTAATACTGTTGATGATGATATTTGAACACAGTCCATTAAATCCCTCTGGAAGAGGAATGAAAAGGAATATAAAAATCAAGGTAGAACAAATCAAATACTTTTTCCATCATATATAAAGGAATTCATGTGGAGAGATAAAGAATGTAACCACAAGCATTTACAAGAGTCCTCTGTGTTTTCATACATGGTTACCGACAAATAACACTTATAATTTTTCATTAGTGTATTGTTTACGGATGGCTACCAACAAATTTTGGTTATATTTCTCCACTTGTATATTGTATTGCACTCTTAATTAGCGTGGTAATTATGGATGCTAAACTACCAGAGAAAAATAGTTTTGATTAGGATTGTTATCTTCAGTATACTCCAAATGACAATGTTACAGGGTACAATGAAGCAGAAACTCAATAAAACATTTTTGACTCACTTACTATACATGTACTTCACCTTTTAATTTCTATTAATTGATAGAAACACTAACAAAGAGTAAGTATATGAATGAAATACTTTCATCAAATGTTAGTCACATTAAAAGAAGGCATAAAAAATTTTAAAATCTTTTACCTAGTTATTTTCAATCTTTTATTTAGTTATTAAATACAAAATATTTTGAATTATCTAGATTTAATATATTTCTGCTTTTGATAGTATATAAAACCTCTATTATGTCATTATAATCCTCATATATAGAATAAGAACAACACCTGCCAATCTTATAGTACCTTTTTATTCAACAACTCAATTTTCTTATCTCTTTTCACCCTTCCTAGCTTCTTATTAATCTTTTTCTTTTCCTATTCTCTCATCAAATTATCTAACTTTGTTTTCTCCTGTCTCTGATCCCTACAATCATATCAAACCGACCAACTTTCTTTTCTCCTCTCCAGCTCTATGTCAAACTCACAGTATCAGTAGCAGCCATTAGGTGAGCCTGTTGTTGTACACTTGGGATAATTGACAGTGGAGCAACAGGTCATGGACTAGTATTAATAAGATTTGAATATTTTCATGGTTTGAAATCAATTCTAATCAAATTACTATGGGCTTGTAAATTTTTTCCTAATTGATGAAAAGTAATGTACCATATTTTTTTGAATCTAACATAATTCTTGTATAAAATGAGCACTAAATATGGTGAAAAGTAGGTATAAAATTGTAGCCTCTTGTATAACACAGGTATTTGATTTGGCACTACAGTTTGGCAGTCACACCTGTTTTTCTGCTATGACTTTGATATTCCGAATTTGTTATATATATACATATATATATATATATATATATATATATGTGTGTGTGTGTGTGTGTGTGTGTGTGTGTGTGTGTGAGTATATATTGATATATTTCTCTGTCATCAAATTGGTTTTATTTTTGTAACACATGAAACAAATTCTGCATACATTTGACTTCTCTCCGTATTTTTCGTTCACATCAGAATACACATTTTTTTGCGTTATACCTGAAGAAATATGATGTATGATTATTCTCATTGCTCAGGTAATTTACAAATTTAAATCTTTCAAGATGCTTAATGCTTGAATTTTAAAAAAAGTATAAAAAAGCCCACAATATGTTTATTCTTATTCAATGGTTAAAGGAAACTATTCTTTTATTAAGTAAATGATTTTCAATGTTTTGAAGAACCAAAATCATAAAATGATACATTTTTCCCATTGGACATTTACCTAAGCATCGATAAAAATCATATTTGAAATACTATATAAAACTTTTCAAGCCCTTGTCTCTTGTCTCTTTACCTCAGCCATATTCTTCTTTGTTCTCTTCGTCAGTTTCTTACCTGGTAGAAGATAGAAAGTTGGAAGGTTCAATGCCATTTTACAACCTCAGCTACCTTATAACTATGAACAAAAAATGGAAAAGTTAAAGACAACTATGATTTTACCAATGATAGCAATCAGACCAATGATAGCAATTCCATGCAAACGTGAAAAAATGTTGTTCTCTGAAAGTTGCTCATATGCTTGTATCAAGAAAATGCATCATGGCTCTTCCTTATTTGAGATTGAAAATAAAATCCATAGAAAAATAATAAATCCTTCTCTTCCATGTTATACTGTTAAATATGCTAATCAATGCTGCCAAAATGTAGTTAACAATACAAACAAGTCTTGTCTAACTCTATGACAACTCATTCTTGTATGAACTCTTCTTGTTAATGTTAGCTTCTTCCTTGTTAGCTAAGATTATTAGAGGACGGATCAGCATGCATGCACTAAGATCACTCTTAGCTTGGTGCCCTTTCTCATTTGTTCAGTAGGCCGAGATACTTTTTCATTAGAGTAGATTCTTCTTAGACGGACAGCCTTACAAGGCTGAAGGGATTCATCTGGGGTCCAGGAGTGGATTCATACCATTCTGAAAGGCATCAGTGCAAAGAGTTCACAAACTACCTCAACCAGAATTTGAATCAGCATCTTCATCATCAGTCGTTGGACTTGGACCTTCCCCAGGATTCGCCACACTTCTCTATTATAGGTGTTGCAGAGCTGAGCCAGTACTTTCTGAATTGGTTTAGTTTGTCTTTCCATCAAGTACTCTGCATATGATAACTTGTAATTCAATCCTGAAACATTCAAGTTTTGATCTATGGCAGTGCCTGATCAACTATAAAGCAAAAGCAGCATATGCTATGGCCTTGTTATTTTCATTAAAATGCTTGCAAGCTACACTTCCTCTATTACTATACTGCCTTCAACTTGAATGACTGGGTGTTTTAGGCGAACAATTCAAGTCAATTATCACAAATTGGAGTTACTATTTCAATCCAGTAATCAATGGGAGTGTGGTATCTATGTGTATTTTAAACTGAAATCATAGTCATTGCACACGAATCAAAACAAAAAAAATACTATTACTAGAATATTAGACATATTCCCTGACTATACAGCAAATGAAAATGAAATATTTTACTAAGCAAGAAAAAAAAGGTCCCTTCATAACATATTCTACAGGCCCCGCACTAGCTAAATCCAGCACTGATCTTTATCGATTGACATATTTCAAATTGTAAGAAAATCCTGGTCAGGTAGATTTAATGAAAACTTATTGAAGACAAAAATATATACAAGTATGCATAGAGATTTTAAAGATATTTTCTGTATGTCTATAACAGGGAGCATATTCTCAAGACACAGTAACAATAATAATTACAGCCATAAACAGCTAAAAAAAGAAGGAAAGCAGTTCCATAGAGAATCAAAAAGCAAACTAAAAGAATTACAAATGAAATAACATGGACATGGTGCAGCAAAGTGCACTTGAATGGAATCCCCAGTCATAGCAGCCTAGAGCAAGTACATTAGAACAAACTAAATTCAATGGCATATAAGACCTTTATTTCAGCTGGGTACAATATTAAGAAAAAATGCTTGAGTGAAATCAAATATGATATATTAAAGACAAAAGAGAAAACTGTCAATATAATTAAAGATATCATCTCTTTAGACACACATACAATCGTCACCCATAAAATTAGTGAATGTAGCAATTTAGCTGAGAGAGAGAATAAAAATAAACATGACTAGATAAGAACAATAATCAATTGAAAATTGTGCAAATGATTAGAATTTAACCATGCAAGCCAGTGGAATAAGAACAAAATCAGAAACTATCTAAGAAAACTGAAAAAGTAAGAAATCATTTGAACTTCATCATTCAGTCTCCCAGTCCAGGCTGAGAGACCAGATCTAGTAATTGTAAATATAGAAAGGAAGATCGTATCAGATACTGAATGTTGTCTTTCCAGCAGATGGCAGAGTGAAAATGTAGAAAAGTTATGTAAAATATTTGGACCTTGGTTGGATTGAACAAATTTATTACATAATTACACCCAAGCATACTTCTATATGCATGAATTTTTTTTTTCAAGGTACTAAAGATGATTTCTAGTTAAATCTGTGCAGCTGTGATATACCAACTACAATGAAAGCTTCAAAAAAGTAGAGAGAAATTTCTTTCAAATAAATCTGATACATTATGAACATAGTAACACTTGTATTTTTACTTTTGTGGCTTTATAACATAAATTTGGTAATGGATGAAGTTTATGACCACAAAAAATATTTGTGTATATTATAGAAAAAATATTATATTTTAATGTGTCATAAAAGCTGACGCAAATTGGTTTATTACACACAAATCACAAAATATTCTTTCATTTTGCATTTTATACTCCGTGTTCTACATTTGTAATTTAGGGGTTAGCAAATAAAACTTGTGATTCTAAAACCAATACTTCTTTTATTTCATATCTGGTCAATTTCAAGTTTGGAAATAGAGAGCTATTATTGGAGTATTATACATGAAATATCATTTTTTCTATGAAAGGAAGATGAAGGCTGATATAAAAAAAAATGGTGAATATTTAATGCATATATGACTGATTTGAAGAAACAACCTTTTTCCAATGATACTGCAATAATAATATGCCATCTTGATAGAATTATTTAGATTTAGTGGTCTCATATTCAGTGAAAGCACAAATTATAGCTCCCCTCGCTGGTCAATAAAATTTCAACTTTTTTTGTCCCATGAAATATAGTCCTTATAGTCCAGTTCATCTGAAATTCAAATCCGTTTTTAAAATCCTATCAGACATGGTTTTCAAGTAACACATAGCACTTAAAGTTTACAACTAAAAAGGACTCAGAGAGTGCATATTTCCACTACGCTATGTGTCCATGTGGTTACAGAATCAGACAAATTACTGCAAGTAATCTGATGGTTCTAGGTTCAATCCCAGTGTGAGACGATAATAATACTACTAATGCTAAGAGGGGAGTGCAGTCAATATACCCCCATCGGTTAAATAAAGGGTTCGGTTTGTTAATTCCCCACACCTACCAGATGATACCTGATGAAGGCCGTAGAGTACAACGGCCGAAACGTTGTATGAAGAACAACCAAGATGAGGATAGTCCAAATATTGATAGAAATTATAATAATACCTCATCTCAAAAATTCATTTTCCATGAGACAAAATATTTGTTTGCCAATGATTGAACCTTTTATTATGGAGATAAATTTTGAAATGTTTCAAAAATGATAATTTGTAGAAGAAATGTCATGTGAAAAAAACCTAACAAATATTTTAAGCATAAAACTCAAATTGAACATAAACACTTACTTGACTTTCTCTCCTAAATGGAAATTCAGCACACTTACCTGTAAAAAAAGAAAAATATTCATTAAAAACAATTAAAAAGAAATCATACACACATAATCAAATTTTAGGATCCTTCTGTTTGTGTCTTTCTTAGTTTATTCGTGCCCCTTCTTCTATCAATCTAATATTTGGCACGAAGACTGTGGAGAGGTCACTTTGAAATATGGTCATTTCTAATCAATTCTCAAAATTGTGCATCAAATTTAGCATATGGGTCCATATTCTCACCAGATTGCAAACTATGTGATGATGACTTCTGATGTGATTCAAGGTCAACAGAGGTCAATTCTGGTCATTTTTCACCACAATTTAGCACCTACAAAATAAAAATTGAACATCTTTCTATTGTGCACGTCATATACAATGCAGAGTGGATGTTAAGTTGATGCTGGAGGTCATTAAAGGCCATTTTTGAAAATTGTAATAAGGCACAAGAACAATCTCTGAAGAGTGTTGATCTTTACCAGAGTTATCCATGCTTTTTCCATGGACAGCTGTACATTAATAGTTCTAGGGTTTGATCCTGGTACCCAATTGGAGAAACACTTATGTAGTGTATCCTGAAGCTATGTCAAACTAATCTTTTGTTAATTTTTAGCATCAGAATACTCTTTCTTTTATAACTTCTTTTTCATATGTGATGTAAATGATCAGTTGGCTGTATTCTAAGTCATTTCCCTAACAATATATTAAAGATTTGCCAAAAAGGGTATTGCATCACAAAAATTTTTATTATCACAAAGTTATTCCAGTCAGTAGTTCTTGAGAAATCAAAAACAAAGAATAAAAAATTAGAAAATTATCCAAGTTTGAATATAAAATATCACATATTGGCAACATTGAATAGAAGAAGCTGAGATACTTCATAGCTTAAGTTTCATACAATGAACTTGAAATTATTTTACATGACAATTATGGCAAGCTGTTCTACACGTCATAAAGTCTAGCTCTTTCTGGACATATACATTTTGAGCAAACACTACCCTGGTGTAGTAAACATCGAATTTTGATCATTCAAAAAAATTTCATAATAAGTATTACATTCCCTTCCTTTGATCTTTTAACAGAATAGAACATATTTTATTGAACCATACAAACAATAACTAATTGATTATTAGGTTTTCTGATTAATACATCTATAAGTGAGTTAAGTACAAATTAGGCTTCATGCCTTGCAAGCAATACCCATTTTTATATTTTCATTTATAGCATAATTTTATCATTTTTTCAATTTGAAAATATTTCAATGTAAAAAACGTAAAATACATAAAAATAGAACAAAATGAAAAATTTAATCATCCAACAATTTCTCATATTACAATTAAATTGCATAAAATATTGGGATGGTCATCCTTTTTGAAAAAATGGTTCTGACTTCTGTATTCATTGTCTAAAAATAAATAAAAAGTCACCAAAAGTAACCAAAACAATTTTTTAATGTATTTATGTATATAGTGAAAAATTATGCAAAACCTATGATTAACAACTGAAAAACACATTTCTTGAAAAAATGGTAGGTGATGGTCAAAAATGGTTGTCAGTTTCTGAATTCAGTAATCGAAAATATAGGAAAATTATCTGAATTAATCAAAGCACTTTTTAATGGCTTCAATCCAGTAGCCTTCTTATTGACCATTGAAAATACATTTTTTCTATATTTTCTGTTCATGTGAAGAGTGAGTGCAAAAACTTGTTTGAACAAATTTTTGGTCAAATTGTCAAATTCTTTTGTTATAAAATAATCCCTTTCCACCCACTAGGCAAGTCTCTGAAATAAATATTTCAAATAAGTTTCCAAAAAGAAGACTGATGTATATTAAATGATCAACCTTTACAATCATTGATATCCACTTTCATACACTAAATATATTGAAGTTTTAGCATGTGCTTACTTTCAATGTATGTTCTTACTTTTTGTTTTGCCATTATAGGTGTAATCATTCAAGTGAAAGTTTTGATGAATTTGATCGATAAATCATGAATTCAGTCCATGTAATTGATTACATAAACAGATAGCAGAAATATGATGAGCTACAAGTATATATAAAGAGAGTTTTTCACTTTTACTGAAGAATTCATGGTATAGAATATGATATTGAATCATCTTAAGTGGAATGTAGTACCAGACCATTTATCCGGCTTCCAGAAAATTTGAATCACCAGAAAACTGACTATTCGTTAATTATTTAATAATCATATTAGGCTTTGTAGTAGTTTACCATTTGCCTGTTCATTGTTTTAATTTTCATGGTGTGAAATAGAGGATGATAATTGATTAAACAGGCCTTGTTTTTGGAGTGGATTGATTTGTACATAATGAACAGTTTCATTATTTATTTCTCTTCACTTACTTTTCATCAAATATTTTATATTTTATATTCTCAATTTTAAGAATTTCAAATGAATTATTAATAAAAATCAAACAGACTCTGCTTTAGTAAGTATTAATTTGTTACTGTCAAATACAGTTTTGTTCTTTACTTTTCATTCAACTAGAACTGTCAACATCAGTTTGTTCAATTTTCAAGAGAGTCTGACTATCTATATGTATGTTATGCACACAAGCCTCACCAATGGAGTCAGAGGGTGGAAATTTCAAACATTTACTACTTATTTAGTCCAGAAAAGAAGAGTATACAATCAATGCATCCTCCTGATAGTTATCTATGAAGCTGAAATATGGAACCAAACCAAAAAACTGACCTGCAAACCTGCAAACTAAGATGCATGCAACATGCACATCAAAGAATCATGCTCAATCTCACATGGAGAGAGATCACAAGACAGCACAGCTTATCAGTCCGAGACGTCATAGAATTCATCAGAAAACTCAAATGGCAATAGGCTGGTCATGTTGCAAGAATGGCAGACAACTGATGAACATCATGACTCACAGCTGAGATGACATGCGCAACTAAGGCTGGCTGAATACAAGATGGAGAGACAAACTAGACAAATTCAGAAAGTGTTGGCTCAGCAATGCCCACGAGAGAGAAATCTGGTAAATCCTGGGGAAGGTCTAGGTCCAATGACAGCTGTTAAAAGACTGATGATTATATCTTTGAAAGAAAATTCCCTCCATAGGATTTTAGGGTGGGCTGAGAGTTAGGGTCAATTCACGATTTCAGTTTATGCTAAACTGGTTCCTTAGTTTGTGTCTAGCAGCATTCATGCTAGTCTTTTTTTTAAATTTTAAACTTTTTTAGTGACCATGACCAAACAAAAGGTGAGAGAAGTAATTAATCAATTGATCACCTCTTTTTCCAATTATCTAATTGATCATCCCAAATATGGCATACTGCCAAAAGACATAGATAACATGATGGTTTCTACTAAATGACCAACCAGGCCTGATCTAAGTACAATTTGAGCTTTGGTCCAGAAATATAGGTGACCGCCAGTCTCAAACTTGCCAGATTAATGGTCAACTACCATGCTTTTATTTCAGGTGACAAATATTGTTTTTTCTCAGAGTTATTGTTATTTAGTCTATTCTAGAAGTTTTTTCCCCAGGAGTAATCATATTTATATGTACTTGTGTCAATCCTCAATGAATAATTTTTTTCCAGTTGAATAATACGTCAAGAATTATTGGAGATATTCTCATTTTTTTTTTTGATATTACCTTTTAGCATTCCTCAAAGCAAAACTGCCTCAAGAGGACAAGATTTTTCAAAACAACACCTAAATCAAATATATATAAGCCTGCCTCCCTTGCAGGCAAGAAATATCTTTCGAATTTTTACATACAAAGACTTCAAGATATCAAAACTATCTGATAAATCAGGAAGTTTGGCAACTTTGCCACACTTGATTCAATTTGATTTTTTGTACCTTAGTTTTGATTGTGAAAGACTTGGATCATTGCATGTAAACAGAGCAGCAAGAAACTGAGAAAGTCTTGTGCCTCTTGCATCAGGATGGTGATGATGATCAGGATTTTCATCATGCCCTTCTACTGGCTACGGCCTCAGTCATCCCTGCTTAGGCTCCACAAGTCGCATACTATTTTTTGTTCAGCCTGTTTGCAATATGTGAAATATACTATTTCATCCATAGTTTGGCAATTGAGGGGATCTATTCAAGCTTATTCGGAGGGCATTAGTGCAAAGTTAACATGAACTGTTTCAGCTGGGGAACAAACTCAGCTTGCTGAGTCCATTCTCCATGCCATAACTCCTTTGCCAGTCTGCAACTCCTATTGGGTAAAACAATTTTTATCAATACAAGTACAAGCAATATTCTGGCAACAGATGGCTCAATTCTCCTTTTAAGCCAGAGAAATTTGTGGTTCTCCAATATTAATTTACATTGTAGATACTGATGTCACTCTGATGATTAATACTTATTTTTTTAGTTAAATTGTCACAGTTTGCATTAAACTGAAAAACCAATGACTTCTTCCTTGCCATACTGCCAAAAAGGTGCATAAATACATTTTCTCCTTCTTCTGCACATGCCAGACTATAAGATGAATGGTTTATAAGGGTATCTAGAAGACTACCATTCACTGCTACTCATTTAAAACCTGCAACTGTCCATATCGATCCTTGGTCATAATACCAGTGCATTGGATACAATATATATATATATATATATATATATATTTATAATTGAGAAGGTAATATGAAAATCAGTGGTAAATCAAGTTTATCCTTTCAGCATTGTCAAAGTGGGAATTTCAAATGAAACGATAGTGAAAAGTTTGTTTTTCAAGTAAACAATGTCATGTAACATCACACTGTGAGAGCACAAATGCTAAGTGTTTTAGATAATGATGGAATAGCAAAACAAAAATGGATCCATATATTTGAAAAATAGTAGGGGTTATGAACAAAGGTTTTGTTTTTGTGCTATCAAATGGTCAGTTAGTGTGCTTGTGCTTATTTTTGAATGATTGAATTAAAAGTTGTTTATTTTAAACTGATTATGGTCATGTTTGCTGATAATTATTTTATGCTATTTCAAAATTAGTTTAGATCGAGGGGGGATGAGTTGAAAAATCCTGGTATTTCTTCAATCGTTCTGCATTGCAACATCAATGCAGATTCAATGCATTTTCTTTTCGTCTATTTGTTTTTTTCTGATGAACTTTGCCTTTCTGAAGTCTAAATTATGGTCCATTTTGGTTATAATTTTCCATCATTAGACAATGATATTGATATATTTACACATATAGATGGACCCAAAACTAGATTTACACATTATCCATGCATTTTATTGAGGAATAATTTAGTTATTTATCTATTAATAGGGAATTCAATTTTTTGCTGCTTTCTATCTGATTTGACTAACTGTTTTTCTATTTCAATTTGGAGCTCAAAAAGATATAGTTTCAACACATCAAATATCCTGAAGATAAGTATCGCTATGTCAAAAACAAAAAGCCAAACTGCTGTTTCCTGAAAACTGTACATTTACCTCCTTTACAAACAATTATTTTTTGTTAACCTATCAATTTGTTGAGTTCATAGCCAAAAGAGTTTCAAATATATCTCATGAATCAGATGTTATATTTTGTTTCAGGGAATGTGTGTCACTCAGAGCCATACCTAAAGATTATGGGGTCTGAGGAGCTCAATTCCTAGGGGGAAAAGGTCTGCTCCAACATTTGATGAAAAAGGAAAATTCACAATGGACATGCATTGTCACTTAGTTGGTGAAAAAAGCTCCCAAAAGCTGTTTTACTATTCATGCAATTCATGTATGTACAAATATATGCTTGTTATTAAATGATGTTAGTAGAAAGTGAGTAGACATATCAATATTCAAAAAGCTTTTGGGGGCCCCACTCCATTGAGGATTGATTTTTAATAAATGCCTCCCCCCATTAGCAATGTCACTGATGATTAGAAAATGAGCACTTGCCAATCATATGTTGAAAACCATAGCCAGTTAATGGTTTGAATGGTAATGTTCTTCAGAATTTGGTCAACAGATGGCTAAACAAGTGTCTCTTGTATTTCCCATTTAAGTATTCTTATGATTACTTTTCATAGTAGGTCACTAATCCAGTGTCAGTGTTTCAAGTTGGTGACAACCTAATGATCCCCTATGGTCAAATATCACTTTTTAGATTCTGGATGTAGTTGACGGATGCAGTCCTTATCAAGCTGTCAATAAAGTGACCACTTGTCAATTGTAATCTCCTTTATACAAAAAATTGGCTGTTTCTGAGAATGACAAACTCAAACAATAAAAAGCTGATGGCTGGATAGCAAAAGGCTAAAACCCAACTTGGGAAAATCACACAAGCAGCATTGTATTATCAGTAAGGCACAATAGGCACAGTGCCTAGGGTCTAAAAATAATTTTTGGCTAACTAAAAGAATATATCAAATTATTCAAGAAATTAAAATATCACAAAATTAGACCAAGCAGCCAAACTGATTCCAAATTTTATCAGTGCCTAGGCTCCTAATACCTCAATCTGGCTCTACATACACGTCAATTTCTGATAGTTTAAAATTTTATGCCTGCGGGATTGATGGCTTTCCAAGAGTATCCAAAGAAAGAGAAATAAAAAAAGACATGCTAAAATGTCTAATGAAAAAAATGAGCTGCTTGGTTACTGGGTAAAGAGCTGTCTAGGAAATGGACAACTCTGATTCAAAACCCATGTTGAAATCATCTATAGTGCCCAAATGAGCCTGCTTCAGGACATATAATATAAAAAAATATTATCTCCAAAAACCTCTGTGGTAGTATACTCTGACATGATGATAAACACTTGCAGGTTAAACTCAATGTTGTAAAGGCTTAGATTCTAAACTTGTGCTACATGCATGACTCTCATGTTTGTACTTGAAAACAGAAATAATGATTTCATTGAAAAAAAAGTTCAGTTTAAGAAAGAATTCTGTACTTTTGAAATCCGTAACAAAAAAGCATTTTAATAAACAAATCATACATCCTGGTATTGGAAAATTCTGTTTCTGAACTAGAGGAAAAAACTCATTCCCTGAAGAATTTATTTATGAGGGGCAAAAAAAATAAGCAAATTTATTTATTGGTCTAAGCCAACTTGAGCACAAGACTGAATTTATGTGACACATTATAAGGATCAAACATACAAGCAAAAGCTTGAGAAATGAGCTTTTTAACCACTGCTCTACACACAAATACCTGTATAGTATTCAGGGTTCCCCCCCAAAATGTTTTTTAAAAACTGCTATAGCACTTATAACCTGAAGGTTAATTAGTTAATTGAACATTTTCTTAACTAAAAAACACATATCTCTGCTAATACTATCATCATCAATCCCTCAATTTCCGTTGCTGGACATAGACCTTCCCCAAAATTTGCCACACTTCTTTATTATGGGCGTTGCAGAGCCAGTACTCTCTGAATTTGTCTAGCTTGTATTTCCATCTAAAACACTGCCGGCCTTGGTTGGGCAGGAGATCTCTTGGAATCCATGTCATGAATTGTGATATCAATTGGTTGTCTGTCATTCTTATAATATGGCAAGCCTATTGCCACATGAGTTTTTTAATAGATTCTTTGATGTCTCGGTCTCCTGGATATACTGTTCTGTCTTGTAGTTTCTCCCTGCGAGGTTGAGCATAATTCTTTCATGAGCACATTGCATGGTTCTTGATTTGCAAGTCTGTCTCTTGGTTAGCTTCTATGTTTCAGCTCCAGTGACTATTGGGAGGATGCATTGGTTGTATACCCTTCTTTTTAGGATTAATGGAATCTTCTTTTCTTTGTAAGTTGAACTAGCTCTGCCAAAAGGCTCAAATTCATAGGGTAATTCTTTGCTTGATTTCTTCTCCTTTTGAGGGTTTCATGGAGATTCATTGTCTTAGGTAGATGTAGTGGTCTACTTTCTCCAGTATCAATGTCCTTGATTCTGATCTTAGTGTTCTTATTTCTGACATGATTTTTGACATGACTGGGAGAATAAAGGAATCAAAATAGATGGTGAATATCCGAACAGCCTCAGATTTGCAGAAGACATTGCCCTTCACAACTTCCAACTAATGCCAATACCATACAATAACAAAAAACTGAATAGAAATCAGTTCATTTATTGCAACGATGCAGGGGTGTTAAGTGTATAAGTTTAAATTTTCCACAATTATTTTTGCTATTGTCTTAATATATGAGAAAATATTTCTCAATTCGAAAAAAAATCCTAAATCTACCCCAAAATCTAATCACCTTTCCCATGGTTTACATTTTCACAGAATTTAATCAAAATTCATACAGATCCTTTGGAAATGTTGTGTAGACAAACAGACAGATATGAGTGAATACATTCACCTTATACCCAATTTCATTTTATCTATCAGATATATATTTCAAGCGAATCATAGTTGATTAAAAATTTAGAATAAAAACCCATTTTGGGTTATGATTAAGTTTGTAATTTTGTCATTAAAAAATATTTCAATTAATATTATGCTGTTGGTTCTGGCTTTTGGTAACATTGATATGTGATGTTCTTATTTCTTTTTCTCCCAACTTATATTTATTTATTGTTTCTTTGATAGAATGCATAGGAAGATAGAATAAAATGAATCCATCAAATAGTTAATGATAGTTAGCATTTAATTACTGGAGCTCTGTTGTTGCTATGGGCAATTATATCACAGCTTATTACGAATAGGCTGGTATTAGTTTTGGCAAACTTTGAATGCCAGCAGGATCTCTTTTCACAAATATTATTTGACCCGGGTGAGAGGGTTGATTATATATCAATTAGAGGATATAATGTAGTTGATCAATAAAATGCTTAAAAATCATAAATAAAATCTAAATCTCCTTGTAGACATTAAATACTAAGGCATTTATGCAACCAGCTGTAAATTTATTCTTTTTTTCCACAAGGTATTACATAAGTTTGAGAATCTATCCTGTTACATTTTATTGAACAACCATATCCACCAAAGCTAGCAAGGGGTTCTATCCTTTTTTTATATGAGTTTGTTTATATATTTGTATGTTCCACCACAACTGGGTATACTGTTTTGTCAACAGACTTGAAAATTGGCATCAGTACTCCACTAGACCTCTTCTAGGGAGGATTTTTTTATTTTTGGACAAAAAAATTTTGCTTTACTATTTTGGGCCTTATTTTGATGGCTTTATTAATAACATTTAGATTCTCCTAAATTCAAATTAATCCTAGTTGTCGTAGATTAACTCTCATAAATATTAATACAATGCTGTTAATGGTGCAGACAGTGGAATTGTCAAGCTGAGTTCAAGCTGTAGTCAAGGCTATTTACTAATGCCCTTAGAAAAGGTATGGATCCATCTTTTCCCACTGCAGTAGTAAGTGAAATAGTAGGGCAGACCAGGCTCTTTAACCTTGGAAAGGCAATCAATTCAAGTGAAGGACAATTCTGATTTAAAACTAGGAAGAAGATTCAACTTAAGATGGTTAGATGCAAACTTGGTTGTCTGTTTGGCAGCTCCGGCAGCCAAACTGTTTCCAAGACATATCAGATTCCACTTTACTTTGGACTACATCAGTGAGGCCAAGAAGGGAATCCTATGGACTGGGCATTCCAGGATCTCCATAAACAGCGATTAGGCTTGTGTCCTAGTGTGGTAACTTCAATGTCATTTCGTTGTCTGTCAAGATTGAAGGGGCCCTTCTTTCAGAGCAGGTAAAGCAATATCTCAAAAGGATGAAGGCTCTTTCAACAATACCTCCAGTTCATAAATAGAAGACTTTTTTTTTCTTCAAATAGATGGGAAAAGAATAGTTACTTGAATTATTTAACCAGTTTGCTGCCAAGTATATTTCTCAATATTGTAACCCCAGTCCTGGGTTTTTTTTAGTAAGAAATTGATGAAAATAGAAAGTTTTTATTCACAAGTTAATATATCACAAGAGAACACATTTCAAGAAGGTAAATGAAGTGAAGGATGGAATTAGATAGATTTTCAAATTCATAAAAATACTTGATATGGTAACAGGAGGGTTCAGTAAAAACATATCAATAATATTCATAAGGTTAAGTATATTTTACCATTTGAGTTTAAATTTGGCACACTTATAACTTCATATCTTATGCACATTTCTCGAAAGTTTTGTTATTATTCCTTATCCTATAGAATTTTCATGAATTTGAATATCAATCAAATCACCCTATTTCTTTATTTACCTTTTTGAAATATGCTCCAGAGTAAACATGCAAATTTTCTTTGTTTCCAGAAGAAAATGCTGCCATCTTAGGAAAGAATGATATGCTGTCATAAAGTAAGTTATCTTGTCTATGGAATGGGACTGATGACTTGCTAAGACAAATTATTTTACCCATGGCAGTAAACAAGTAAAAGGTATGAAAAGAAATGATTCACAACTGTTCTGTTTTTGTATTTTTAATAAACAGAGACAGTCTTCTTCGTGCTAGACCTGGATATCGCCTTGTGATAAAACTGACAAGAGATTGTTTGTAGAGTGCATTTCAACACTCTTTTTTTCAATCCGAAGATGCCCAGGATGATGACAAAACTCCATTATTGAACTGCTTTTATTTACTATTTGACACATCACTTTTATCTTTTAACAAGTTTCACGAGAGCAAGAAAATAAGTTTTAACGAAGTGTTGAGGAAGAATAAAAGAGAAAATAGAACATTACTAAAACAAGGTCCATTAATATAATATACCACTTGAAATGAAGCAAAATATCTCCTAAATTTTTTTCATACATTTATGTATTCTCTTGTTCATACAATACCTTAAAAAGTATTCACTGATATTCAATGATATTGTGTCAAAGAGTAGACAACAGACTGCGGAAAAATTGATTAAATTTGGGGGTAGGTTCTGGAATATTTTACAATGATCTCCTCAGCATCATAGCAATATATGAACTGATTTTTCATTCAGTTTTGGTGACAATGGCATAGGCAGCAATATGCACTCTCTGAGTGCTTCCTTGTTCACTATTTGATTGATCAACCTTATTTTCTCAGTAGTTCCATTAGAGAAAAAAAATTTAAAAGGTCAACCAAGAGTCAAAAAGAAGGGAAAAGAAAATTAGAACGTCACATCTTAATGTTGCCAAAAACAAGGTCCACCATGCAATAATCAGCTTAAAATGACACTTTACAATGAAAAGCCTTCTAGTAATATGCTCTTTTATTTGTGCTGGAGTGAACTGAGTTCTTTGGGTTATTGATCAAATCTATTTAAATCTGTAAGAACAAATGATTTTCTGTTGACCTCTCTGTACAGAATAACATTCTTTTTACCAATCTGGCATTGACAACTGAATGGCTGCTTTTCTGTTTTATATATCACTTGTTCCATTTATTAACAATAAGCACTCAAAAGATATTCAGATAACCATCATTCAGTCCTTTTTTTATAGTCTTTCCTGTTTTATAAACTTGTCTGTCTTACATATATAATACACGATAGTAAATTATTACCCCATGCTCACATTCCCAAGGATCACCTTCAACTATTCTGGGCAATGGCCATTTGGACTATTAATACCTAGAATATGCATCATTTGAATGTTCCTACTTGATATTAGTTCAACAAATCAATTTTCATGGAGCACCAAGTAAAAATCAATCCCCTCCCAATGGCTTGTGAGATGTGCACATTAACTACAGCTCAAAACAAGGGTGTTCAATGGTTTTTCTACATTACGTTGTCCACCGTTTTTTATTTCAAAAGGAAGAAAAATTGCTTTTAAAGACTTATGTATTGGGGATAACATTCCAAGAGCTACTCTCAGAAAAAAGTATGAATCAAAGTTGATGGTAGCATGGACTGGAGTGTCACAATAGATTTAGAATATCATATTGCTTTTCTTGCTGAACTCCAGTTAACTGCCCAGCATCCAGATCTTGAGATCTGGACTGTTAACTTTAAAAAAGTTTGTTTTCGGATTAACACTTTGCTCTAGGGGAAAATATCAAGTTTGAATATCAAGATAAACTGGAAAAGTACAAAGCTCGGCAAGTGCAACATATAAGACATGGCTTGATAACTAATGTATTTCCTATCAGAGTTGGATGCTGAGATTTTGTTACCAACTTGACCTCCGCGTATCTGATTAGACTGATTGTCATCAACTGAAAAGAGAAAATATATCGAGAGGCTCCAAGATCTGACAGGAGCTGAATCTGCATGGATCTATTAGACACTGTGATGAAAAAAATGTCAAAGCCTGGTAGTATTATAAGGTAATACTAGGGCATCTTGGGTTTGTGGTAATGATACTTCGGTCCAAAGATCATGCCTGATCATCAGATGACAGCTCTGTTGGAGGCACTGCAGCCGTTCTTTCAGCAATAGTTGAATGAATGTTCATTACTGAGTTGGAGACTCCAAATCCAACTGCTGATTCAAAATAGAACAAATCTAATTTTACATACTTTTTGTCCAGATAAAATCAATTTATAGCTTTGATTAGAGAGTGGTGGGTCATGGGAAAACACCTATTCAACATAATTCTAAAAACATGGCCTGAGAGTTCACACAGCCAGTGCAGAATTCAGGGGGAGATAATTTGAAAGCACAGAGATGTAAAAACAAGATGTAATATGTACATGAAGGGATACAAATGCTCTCTTGGAACTACATTTGACATCATTGAACACAACAGACACTGAAAGAACTGTAGGATACATGGCTGAAACATTGTGTAAAACAAACAACAAAGATAATGAAATTAGTCCAAATAAATGAAATAATGATTCAATGTAATATTTGGAATATAATATTGCAACAGTGATTAAACCAAGATGAGTTTTATCAATAGTAGAAATAGAGCGATACATGTAATACGGCATCTACCTACTTCTCAATTACCAGATTTTTTGTATGCATAATATCCACCAATGGAGACATTACAATATATCTAGTTCCCAAAACCTAGCCTTACCTACTAGGTTTCCAAAACCCATTCCTATTACTGAGTCTTATCTGATTGGGGAGTCAAACTGATTATATAATTATTTTATTTTTTTTCTCAAACAATGAAAATCAAAAGGCTCCAAAATAAGGAAAAACAACAGCCTGGTTAGTGATATTTTTTTCTAACATCATAGACCATTCATAGAGAGAGATTGCCTTTTTCATAAAGGCTTGAATTTTTTGAAACTTTCTGATGCAATCCTTTTTTGGAAAGGAAAAGAAGGCATTAATGACTCTTTGTGAAGGTATTTTTAAGCCATAAGAGGTTTACTAATGTGTAGGCAGTGGTCATTTGGACTATAACCCCACCCTGTTCATTCAAGTAATTTACCAATGCATATTTTGCTTCCCTCACTGTAATCAAGATATGCATATGTGTGTACATACACATATTTTGCAACCAAAGCACAAAGAAAATTAATGTGTGCACTGAAGGTTAGTTACCGAAAATAATTTGGTAATGAACAAGTTGGATAAGTTCTTATTTAACCATTTCCAGCAATATTAACAATGATAATAATCTTTGAATTGGTAGGTCTTATTGTTATTGATTTAGTTTGACATTGAATGACATAAAAATAAGAAATACTCATTAATGACAAATTCAATGAGGTTCAAAGTATAGAATAAAATCTTAACTAATGCAATCATACTTATATTATATTAAAACCTGTCAATATAGTTTTATTAGCCATAAGAGATAGACTGCGCCAAAATTAACTTAAAACAATGTCAAGTTTACATTAGCACAATATTGTGCTCATATACTTCTGTCTCAGTGAAAAAAAATTGAACAACAAAAGATTTTTACACACACTGACTACTACTAGAGAAATTGAAAGGAGCATTGGTGGTGGGTCATTTTCAATATCACTCTTTTCATCTTCAAAGGTTATTATTCTGTTCCACCATTTTGTTTAATACTTGGGCTGATTTACCGATGGCAAAGTATTTCAAATAGGAGGAGAAAAGAGATCTGCTTCAAAGAGTGTAAGAATTGAGCAATTTCCTCTTCCAGGCAACCCTGTTATTTTGAGAAGTCTGCATGCAAATCTCTCAAGGAATTGTCTGTCTGTCTCTTTGGAATAAACAATATAAATCCCCGAAAGAGAAAAATGGATGAAGTGGATAAACGAGAAATTCAAAGTAATAGGATTAGCTTGAAATAGCAATTCAACCAATAGCTCAGTCATAGAGGAGCAAACTAAAGATATGAAGTTTAGTGCCTGTTGCTGGGTTGGTGAACTTCATTAACACACTATAAATAACTTTTTATGATAAATGAGAACCTATAAAGAGGAAATAGAGATAGTTTTTGAGATAATGAACAGTGTGAAAAAATAATAAAAATTGAACAATACCAATTGAAATTAGCTCGTACAACTTTACAATCTTTGAAACAGTTATTCCATTGCAAAATCTTTATAAGCAAGGAAGAGACCAATTCAGCAATATACTTATTTAGTAATCAGGCATTCCCTGGTCAGCCAAATGTGTGTGTGATCTGAATCCATGAACACAGCAACAACCAGAGAGAAACAAATGCCATACATACTGATATGAGAGGATGGCTCAAGACCCCCCAGCTTCTGGGGGCAGAATTGCTTCCCAAACCTATGGCATGCAATGTGCATCCAACTTTGGCCTCAGAAACCACCAGGGGGGGACATGGATGCTGTAGACTAAACCTTGACCAGTGATGAGTACCAAAAGACAGACTAGAGGCAACTAAAATTAAATTCAATTGAATCATTCTTGAAATAATATCAGGTAGATGTGGGAAAGACATCTTTGTTGACTGTGATGGCCTACCCAGTACTAGACTAGACTAAAATTTGGTTAGACTAAAATCTCAGATTCTTTCAACAAAGAATGATATTGTTTTATATTGGGCCTTTGTTATAGTTGATAATGATGATTATGTTCTTAATACATAAATTAAACATTTGTTATATTTGAACACGTTATCATCCCACTCCAAAAATGTGACAAATATATACAATGGACAAATAATGCCTAATAAATATTGTTACCATATTTTTTTGGAGATTTTCTGTGAAAGATCAATTAAAATCCCTTTGTATTTCAGCTAGGGATCAATTTGGTAGTCCTAGTGGGAAAACTGCTCTAATGGAATTTTTAAATTACTTTTGCTTTTATTCATAAATTTGATCAGACAGTGTGGGCTGATTTGCAACCCCATAGAAACTTTTCATTACAAACATGAAGTAGCATTTTTATAATACTATGGCCATCAAATACTTTTAATGCACAATACTAATTCATCATTCAATCTAGATAAGTTTTTTCAACATTATCGAGTAGTAGTATCAAGTGTGCTTGATAGCAAATAAAATTCTACCCTAGTTTGACCATTGGAAAGGTAAAATTTTCAAGATGGCATTTGAATTGACTGGCAAATTAGTTGGCTTTATGAAAAAAAAATCTTACCCCTAAGAAAGATCACAACAGAATGTTTCTAAACATTTTTCAGTAGTATCAGGTCTGATCAGTGACTTACTGAAAGTCTACTACAGTGACCATTGGAAAGTAAAATTTTCAAGATGATATAACAGGTGTTCTTACCATGTGGTAATATTCAACCATTGGCCTTGTAATCATTCTAAGGTTTTAATATTGATATGATATGATATTGATTGTCCGTTTCCAACTCATTTTAGAAGTTGGGCTTCTTTTTATAATGTCCACAATCATATTTCCTCAGAGCATTATGTTCATTCAAAACAGATATGGATTGTATCCCTTTTTTAAACTAATTGGTAAAAATGCCAGTTTGAGCTAAATCATGATTTACTACATAAGTCATGTTTTACATAGCTAGTAAATACCATAATTTGAACATTTGTAGGATTTACATTTACATGTAGATTTAAGTAGCATTAGCCAATATTATGTATTACATGTTTTAAAAAATGGGAATGTGAAACAACACAGTTATCTATGTTCTTCAGGCATTTTAGAGTAGTTGTAGCACTTTAATCCTAAAACAGAAATTCTGTTTTCATTCAATTTCATGATAAATTTATAGCAGTTCAACGATTTATCTAATAGCATGCTGAATAGCATATAATATAAATTATATTATGATAAATACAAATTATTTGTGTTTACTTAGGGTTTTTATTGAGTAAATTAAATATAATTTCAAAAAAAAGATTAAGGAAAAGTGAATAAATATATGTCTAATCTTATGCTGAAATAAATTTCTTGTTGAAGTTGAATTTAAAGTTCTTCAATGTGGTTTCGAACTACAATTAGGCTCTCATACAATCAGTTTAAGAAATCAGCTTGTCAAGATAAACGTCTGGTTATAAACACTTGTAAACAACCTTTTTTATCTCTTTAAAACATCATTCACCTATGTTATTAAAAATAAGAAGACTCCAATCAGGGGAAGTAAAATAAAACCTTCCCCACAACTCCTAATACCTGAAGAGTCTTGATAATGGCAGTGGAATCCAGGAAAAGCAATTTGGGACAATTCTTGTTCCATCTAAATTTACACTTCAGAGAATGTGAGAAAAAGATAGCAATTATAAAGTGATTCATAACAGCCAGAATCTTCTCAAAACAAAAGAGTTAAACTATGCAAAATACTTATTATTGTTATAAAATCTATTGAGTTGGCCAGATTGAACAGAGTCAAGTCTTCAAGAAGTAACTCCTATAGGTATATTTGAGAAAAAAGGTAATTATATAATATGGTACGGAAGTAAACAGTTAGGAGTTTGCGTGGATGACAAGCTTTGCCTTGAATGCTCCGTATCTTATCAGTCTTTTCTGAACTGATCTGCCCAAATAAATTATGTTCCCTTTGACTTTGTCCTGTCAGTCTTAATTTAGTCATCCCATCAATCAGAGGCTGCAATAAGAGGATAGTCTTAATGAAGATTTTGTATCTCACTCGTTGAAGCCAACGATAGACCTGCATTTTATGTTCATCGTAGTCTGTTCATATCTACTCTTCCTTTTACAATTCTTACTATCATATCTATTCACCTATCTCAGATGATAGCTTTCTCAGTCTGTTAATATTCATCAGTTCAGATTTTCTTCATTTCAATACAATAAATCTAGTTTTGACTGTCTCTCTGACTGATTTATTAGCTGACAAAAGTTCAACTTGTGAAATTCTCTATTTGAGCGAACGTTAATCTCCTTGTATGTGTGCGTGGGAACAGAAATTAAGGTAATAAAAGTGTTGGGATGATCTTCATGGAAAATAGAATTAGTGAGCAGACTTCAAATCCCTGCTGAAGCATCTTGTATTTATTCTGCACTAATGTGTTTGGGAAAGACATAAATGCTCTCCTCCCTATGCTCTGTACCACACTGCCATGTATATTGACAAAAAGGTCTAGTCATGAGCATACCATGATTAGAGAAGAAAGTGAGCATCTGAGAAATCACTCTACCATAACTATATTACCACCCAGGTGATAGAAACAAAACATGTGGCAGTCCTGTCATATATTCATCATCAGCAGCAGCCTTTCAGCCTCCGTTGTTAGACTTGGACCTTCCCCAAGATTTATCAGACCTATCTATTATGAGTGTCACAGAGCCAGTACTTTTCAAACATATCTAGTTTGTCAGGCCATCTTTTATTTTGCTGGCCCCAGTTTAACATGTGATATCAGTGAATCCATGTTTTGAGTCGTGATGTCCGGCGGTTGTCTGCCATTCTTGCAACATGACCAGCGCATTCCCATATGAGTTTTCTTATGGATACTCTGTACTCTGACATCTTGGACTTGTGTTTTCCCACTAATGTATTGTGCCATCTTGTGATCTCTCGATGTGAAGTTGAGCGTGTTTCTCTTATGGCATGTTGGTTTTCATCCTGGTTTTCATCCAGTGCTTTGGTAATTTGGCTGGTAATCACTTTTGTAAAAAATTTGTAGATGTAGTTGAGTTGGCTGGGAAAACTTTGAGCTGATTATTCATCATTTGCATATTTTGTTCATTAAATGGTCAGTCTTTTGGTTAGGTTCAATGTTCCAGCTCCATGACTATCAGGAGGATGCATTGATTGTACATCCTTCTTTTTGGCACTAATGGGATTTTCTTGTTCTTGAAGGTTGAGCTGGCTCTGCTGAAACTTTGCCAACCTTAAGTGATTCTTTGCTTGATTTCTTCTTCCTCTTTTGAGGGTTTAGTGGAGATTCATTGTCCTAGGGAGAGGTAGTGATCTACTTTCTCCAGTTTTGTGTCTTTGATTTTGATTGTTGTGTTTTTGTCTTCTATATATTTGCTGTTTTTGACATTTGTTTTTGTGAAGTACATGTGTAGACCAACTTTCTTGTTTTTTTCTGTCAAGCATCATCTGCAGGTCATGAAGGTTCTCAGCAAAAAAGGACGATGAAGTCTGCAAATCTGAGGTTGCTTAGGTATTCAGCCTCTATCCTGATTTTCCCAGTCTAGGTTCTGGAAGATCATCTCAAGGCAGCATGTGAAGAGTTTGGGTGAGCTGGTATCTTCTTGTCTTACCCCTTTTTCAAGCTGGATTGGGTCCAAGGCTTTATGTTGCCTGTTGAAGTATCTGTTGTGCCGGTAGATATATAGCTATACACTGACATATACTACGTCTGTACCTTGCTGAATGATAGCATCAATAACCTTGGTGATCACAACTGAGTCAAAGGCCTTCTTGAAGTCAACAAATGCTATGTCGAGTGGCATTTAAAATTCTGCTGCTTTCTCTTTTACTTAATTTACTGAATGGAAGTGGTCAATGGTTGAGCAGCTTCTTCTGGAGCCAGCTTGTTTCTGTAGTTGATCTTCATCTTTGGTGATTTGGTTGATCACTTTGGTAAAATTCTGTTAACATAATTAGGTTTATTGGCCTGTAGTTGTTGAGATCTCTTGGGTTCCCTTTTTCATTGAAAAACATTATGATTGCGGTATTCCAATCTTCTTGAACTTGACTTTGAGGTATAAGTTGAATAGGGAGTCTAGCTTCTAAGTAATGACTTTACAAGCTTTTCTGAGTAGGTCAACCAGGATCTTATCTGGTCAAGGGGCCTTTCCTTTCTTTGTTTGTGGAATGGTTTGTTTCACTTCCAATGGAGTGGGAAGTCTTTGAACTGGTTGCTCATGATTTGTATATTTTTTTCATTTTTCTGCATTATTTGCTTGGAGGAATGGAGGTTTCTGTTGGATTCCTGGGCATGTTTGACAACCTGGTCCCTAACTGTTGTAAGGTCTCCATTATCACAGTTATCTGGTTATTTATTTTCTCCCTGCATTAAGAGTTTTGTTAATAACTTTGAATCTCCTTCCTTTTTGAGTATTGTATCTTCTTTTTGTTCCATTTAGATGGTTATCAAAAGTATTTCTGTTTTTACAGATCCTTATTTCAAACCTTGGAAATACTCTTTGCAGTCTAAAGATAAATCGTGTACGCATTAAAGACTATCTATATGTTACCATCATATACATCATATCATTATCAATAATCATTGTACTTTTTATTTCAGATGTTATTATAGTGGATACAAGTATTAGGATTCTTGTTATCTTAAATTGGGCCTTAAATAACTACCTTACCAATCAGGTAGTAAAAGCAAAAAATTGTGACTGCCATGTCATACACTAGGGTGTGTCAAAAGTATTTTTATTTTAGCAGAATATGAGCTACCAGTCACTGTAGCATTTACTGACTTCAAGAAGGCATTCGAGTCAGTGCTAATCCCTAAGCTCATGGGAGGCCATCACTCGACAAGGTGAAGATCAAGTATATGTTGAAGTACCGAAACATATATACAGTCACAGCAGTTCCTTTATCAGGCTACATAAAGACTCAGGGCTCTGTCAGCTCCAAAAAGGGGTAAGACAAGGTGATACCAGCTCACCCAAACTTTTCACAGCCTCCCTTGAGATGATCTTTAGAAGACTAGACTGGGAGAATAAAGGTATCAAAGAAGACAGCGAATATCTGAACAACCTCAGATTTGCAGATGGCATTGCTCTTTTTGCAGAGAACCAACACAATCTCCAACTAATTCTAGATGAACTAAATAAAGAGAGCAAGAAAGTTAGCCCACACATGAACTTCAGCAAGACAAAGATCATGTGCAACAACCACGGAAATAAAAACACTAAGATAAAAATTAAGGACACAAAACTGGAGAAAGTAGACTACTACATCTACCTAGAACAACAAATCTCTATGAAACCCTCAAAAGATGAAGAAATCAAGAGAAGAATCACCCTACGATGGCAAACTTTTGGCAGAGCAGGCTCAACTTTCAAGAGACTGATGATGATGATGAATTCAAAGCTTATTTCATATACACATATAAAGGCTATGACTCCACTATACTATAATATACATAAATATATAATCCAGGATATATATATATAAAATCCATTATATATATATATATATATATATATATATATATATATATATATATATATATAAATAATGCTCTTCCATAAGAATAGAGCACTCTGGTGAATGGGAGATTTAAGCAAAAATAGAATATATCACTCAAATTCAGCCTTGCTGACAGTCCGGTTCAATGGCTCAGTGGTAGGATACTGGCCTCTGGGTCTGAAGCGAAGGTTTTATTCCTGCCTCATGGTACTGGATGGGATAATGGATTGTCTATAGCCACACTGAAGAGTTGTGGATGACACAATTATATATATATATATATATATATATATATATATATGTAGCAATGCTCTTAAAACTTTCGAATTGAACATTCTTGTGAATGGGGAATCATGCATAAGTAAATATATCGCTTAGATTTGGTCCTACTGACCGTCCAGTTTTGCGTGGAGCAGGGGTAAAATGCAAACCTCTCGGTATGAAGCAAAGGTTTCAATTTTACCTCGCGGTACTGGATAGAATATTGGATAGTCTATAGCCACACTGAAGAGTTGTAATACAACAAAACAGCTGTCTATGGTTGACATAATTATTGATCATTATATTTATATATAAATATATACAATCCATTATATATATATATATATATATATATATATATATATATATATATATATATATATATGTGTGTGTGTGTGTGTGTGTGTGTGTGTGTGTATCATTATGAGCACTAATCAGCTGAACTTTTTGTTATACATGTCATACTGGCAATTGCTTTTATTGAGATTTTGGCAATGAGGCATTATTTCCAACTGGGCCTCAGAGCTGTTCAAGCTGCTAGCAGGATTCATGAAGTGGAAATGAATGAAACAGTTAATTTGGATGTTCCCAAAGATCATATAGAGGAGCACATGACCACCAGTGCTCAAAAACTTTCAGAAGAGTCAGGATCATCAAAAGATACCAGATTTAGAGCATTATACAGAATTAAAAAAACATACAGGAGCTCTCCAGTTGATTAAAAACAAAAATACTTTCGATACATCCAATATATTTTGTCAGTAAATAGAATTGTTTACCTTAGCAGTAAATATCTTCTCATTCTAGCAGGGAATCTACCTATTTTCTTTTGTACAGATTATCACGTTATCTGAAGTGCTAGACAAACACTACATCCATTGTTATTTGTTCAGTCCCTCAAGCACAAAGTGTATAATTAATCAACAAAGTAAGTCGTGTTTGATGTACCTAAAGAAATAACAAGTGTTGAACAAAGTCTTTCTTGAGTTGAGTAAGTACAAGAATCTATGGTTTCTCGGTATGCACAGAAATTGATGCCAACTTGAAATTGCGTGACAACAGAAGATTAATAAAAATCTGAATAATTGAAGGTTTTAAATCTTGTTTTTGAGGAAATATGTACAGGCTAGAACAGAGGAGAGAGAGGCAAGTGATTCTATTGGAACGAGCCCACAATTTCAAGGAGTTTCACTTCCTCTGGTTGAGGGAAAGGAGGGACCCTTTGATAATGAATATTGATGAAGAAACTCAAGGAGGATCTTTTAGCACAAAATATGAATATTTCAAAGAAGTTCCATTAAAGATTAATACAGATGAAATACAAAATAAACATGAATGCATTATTGTATTCATCGCTTCTTGAAATAGACTGTACATCTCCCATCTGGACTGGGCCTATTACCCACTTTGCATGGGTCTGTCCACGTATGTGTCCAAGATTTTGAAAAATTTCCACCCAGAAACTATTGGAAAAATATTTTATCATATAAGAACTAATCATAACTAATAATAGATAATTAATTGCCCTAAATAGTGACTACATTTGAATATAAAAGATTTACATAACTATTTTTCTCCAGAGCTTTGCTATGACAAAAGCTAAATATTCAACTCCTAACTGGTGAACCAATTATCGTCAATTTCATGAGATAATTGTATCATTATGCGTGTTAGGCTGTTCTATGGCCACATCTCATAAATCGAAACACTAATCAGAAAAAAAGGAAAGGTAGACCCTAATTAGTGCGGTTAATTCATTCCAAAAGTTTTCATATTGTTCAAAACCATAATTTAGTGGGTTTTCCCCAGCTTATACTTTGTTATGTAAATTTGTATAGCAATACCTGAACCACACTATTCAAAATATCCCTGTATAGAGAGGTGATGAAAATAGCAGTAGAAAGAAGCTATCAAATTCATTTAAACATTTCAAAACATACCAGACATATGTATTCTGAGGTTTCTATGACAGTAGTATCTTTATCTGAAATGTCACAATATTTCATCTTGTCAGTATCATGTACAAACCAGTGGTTATCTCGATATTTTTATTTGAAACAAATGTCAACATAACTTCTCTTCCTGGAAGTTGACTTTTATGACTCATGGATTGTTGCTTACAAGCTTGAAATCTACCAGACAGGTGGGACTCTTACTTAGTTCCTGTGGATGGCTTAAATAAGACATCAAAACTGTTTTATAGGAGTTCCCTCATTCAAAAGCTCTGACTACAGTGCACTATTTTGGCTACATAAAGGTCATGTAGAGACAGATGGAATCAGATTCGGTATTATATTGATAGATCAATAGATAGATGGAAATTAGATCATAATTATCAGGGTGAGCACAAATGCAAACCCCAAAATATCAGTTTGGGGAAGAACTTTCATAAACTACCTACATGCCTTGGGGTCCCATGATTACACACGGAAAATTTCATTAAGATGTGCAGTGCGATTCCTGAGTTATGCTGTCACATACAGATGGACATTTGGTGAGTTATAGTAGGATTCTCCTTACATAATTCATCAGACTTATTTTATTTTATTTAACATAATTCTTTTTTTTATTTTAGTTCATGTTTCTCCATTTATATTCTTTGGTTTTGTTGTATCTCATAGAGTTTTATTGATTCCAAGGGATATTAAACACACAGCAGAAGAAAAGACATAAGGTAAAGAAGGAGATAGAGAAGTTTACCGTTGACACATAGCAGGAGTCAGCAAAGTCACAATCAGTATAGAAGAAGCTGGGGAGAGGCCTTTGTCCAGCATTGGACTCATGGTGA
The DNA here is from genome assembly GCA_963457665.1 of Thysanoteuthis rhombus. Classification (NCBI taxonomy): domain Eukaryota; kingdom Metazoa; phylum Mollusca; class Cephalopoda; order Oegopsida; family Thysanoteuthidae; genus Thysanoteuthis; species Thysanoteuthis major. Next base: position 49,388,434 of record OY735211.1, read on the forward strand.
TGATAATTAGTCATCTGATGTGTGAGAATGTCCTTTCTAAACCAACCATATAACATTTTCTTGAATAGCCCTCTGTCCATGATAACTAAACAGAATTATTGCTGCTACTGAGAGGAGTGTTTTTTTAATGCATGGTGGATTAAGTTTGGGGAAGAAGTAAACAAGTCTGAGCCATTTTTGAGCCAATCAAGTGTGAAAGCTGTTATTTTATTAGGAGGAGGAGGAAAAAGAATGGAAAGCTTGCATTTCTTTCAAATAAAAGAAAAACCTTTTTTCATGTTGATTGTTTACACAGACAAGTAATTTCCTAAGTCTCTAATTTTTGTATTGCATCACTGTGGAGTTAATTACTTAAAAATTGATTGATCAATAAAAGTTGTTCTTTTTTTTTTCACATCTGCCAATGAAGATGGACAGAGGTTATATATTCATCCATGTTTGTCTGATTGTCCACAGAGTATCACCATGTTCTGAATGAATTTCAATGACATTTTGTGAGCTATGAGATATGGAATGATTGACAAATTTTAGTGTGGTCCCAGGAATTTAAATTTCAATTTTTTTAACATTGTGAGATAGGACAATTTGTTTTATTTTTTTTATGTAATGAAACAGTAATGCCAGGAGGATAATCAAGTATTGAAATCAATCAAGGTTCAAAAGGATGTATCTGTTAAATAAGCTTTTGTCATGGCGTAGTCTGCAATCTGTAATCAGACTGTACAGTTTTTTATAACAATGGCACAGGTGAATGCATGTGTTTGAGGAAAAATTTCTGGTTTACTTTGCAATATTTCAATCAAAATTAAGTATTATTGCACCCTCTATCTCATGTGTTTTCTGCTCTATCTCTCCATAAAATGTAGTCATGTTTTCAATTTTTGCTCATTGTTGTTTGATATCAACCCAGCCAGCCTGTCTCCCTGTATCTTTTCTTTCACCTCCTTCCCCCACTTTTTCTACGTATGTATATATTCATTTTTCCTTTCATCTGGTCTTCTTTTCATTTTCCTCCAGCTATCTTACCTCTTACTTTAACTCTTTCACACACATTTTTCCCTCTACTTCTCTCAGGTGCTTTTCCTAATCCCATCCTGTTTAACATCATTACATTGGATTCCTGCTTTGGAGGGCCTCAGATTGAGCATTTACTTTGCTCTAATTTTAGGTAGAAAAACATAATGGTCACACATACAAACAAGCAGAATGATAATATATATAATTTGAGCATCCTGAAAATGAAATTATTAGATTTTGATATTCAAACTTTGGTTTGGAAATTGAAAAATACCAGAATTTGGTGTTTGAGATCATGGAATTAAAAGACCTTAAAAGATTGAAGGAAGTAACTTTGTTCTTAAGACAATATTTGCTTAGTGGTAGCAGAAACTGAATAATGAATTACCAAATTTATCAAAGAAAAATCATCTTGCTGCCCAATGCTGAGACAGACTTTGCAAGTAACTATAAATACCTTCAAGATGAAACATCTCTCATTAACTTGATTGGAAAAATCTCTGGCTTCTATTACCTTAAAGACTGTGAACCCTTTCAACCCCAAAAAGGAGTAAGACAAGGTGATACCAGCTCACCCAAACTCTTCACAGCTTGACTCAAGATGATCTTCCATAACCTGGACTGGGAGGATACAGGAATCAAAATAGATAGTGAATATCTGAGCAACTGAAGATTTGCTGACATCATTGTCCTTTTTGAAGAGATCCTATACAACCTCCTACTAATGCTAGATGAACTAAATGAAGAAAGCAAAAGAGTTGGCCTAGACATGAACTTCAGTGAAACAAAAGTCATGTGCAACAATCACATCAAGGATAAGGACATAACTGTCAAAATCGAAGATGCAAATCTGGGAAGAGTAGACCACTACATCTACCGAGGAAAACAAATCTCTATGAAACACATAAAAGAAGAAGAAATCATGTGGAGAATCACCCTAGGATGGCAAGCCTTCAGGAGAGCAAGCTCAACCTTCAACAAAAACAAGACAATCCCAATAATCCTAAAAAGATGAGAGTATGCAACCAATGCATCCTCCCTATAGTCACTTATGGAGCTGAAACATGGAACCTAACCAAGAGACAAACCTGCAAACTGAGAACATGCAATGTGCACATGAAAGAATTATGCTAGACCTCACATGGAGAGATCACAAGACAGCACATGTATCAGGAAGTAAATGGTTGTCCGAGACATCATAGAATCTATTAGAAAACTCAAATGGCAATGAGCCGGTCATGTTGCAAGAATGGCAGACAACCGATGGACATCACCACTCACAATATGGATCCCCAGAGACCACATGCAAAACCGAGGCTGACAAAATACAAGACAGAGAGATGACAAATTCAGAAAATCCTGGCTCCGCGATGCCCATGATAGAGAAATGTTGAGGTCCCTGGGGAAAGTCTATGTCCAACGATGGACGTTAAAAGATTGATGATGATGACGATGATGATGACCTTATGAGGGGAAGCCTGTATTTAAGGCAAAGGATTTTACAAGGTTGCTGTAGTAACTTCTTTGACAGACAAAGTTGAAAAATTCATGAGTTTTAGGAGTTGGTCTATTTTGGGTAAAACAAACCTCTCACACCTACCCAAACGAACACTAGTGGAGGTGGCAATGTGCATAACACTTTTGGAAAATTTAAAAAATAACCCAGAAAACCATCACCGACCAATTTGATGTCACAATTTGAAGCCAGTAACTTTCACCAATTTTTCAACAATAAGAATTGAGTCAAGTGGGATGATCTAGAAAATAGACACTACCTAATTCAATGTTGACTCATTCCATCTTCATCAATGGACAAGATCATTCAATTGAAGAATGGATCAGCTGAAACCAATCGATAAAAAGGACTCAATGTCGTAATACTCTGAAAATGTTGTGATTCACAATTAAATAGTGATATGATATTCTATAATACTCCATATACATGGAATGTAATGTGCATCTATCTATTTATCCATCCATCCATCCATCTATATATATATATATATATATATATATATGTGTATATATATACATATTGTATGTAATTCGATTATGTTATGATGTCAGATATTGTTAAGCAATCATCATAACATGAGTCATGGTGCTGCAACCACAATCTAAGAATGCAGACAACAATATTTTTACATATATATATATATATATATATATATATATATATATATATATATATATATGTAACTCTTTTCAATGACTGCCCAGGTACTACAATCTGATTTAAGTCAAAACTGCATGGGAGTGTGTCTTTGAAACTTGGTAAAACTCACAGATACTTCACACTGATCTTAGACAGAGAGTCAGGGAACAACATTTTGATTGGAGATAGGGGGCACAGATACTCAGATGTGTTGCCAATCCATACATAAGTAATACCGTCATGCTAGCATTTAAATAAAGTTGATGCTACAAAATAAAAATAATAATAGAATTGCATTTGTAGTTTGAATTTTAAATGAAGGAAGTTGACCTGCTATAAATTTTCACTATCTTTTGCGACACATCAACTTCATTTCCAAAGCTAATTCGAAGGATTTTGTAACTTATTCATGTGACATTGATTTCCTGAAAACAGCACGATGAAAAAAGAGGTAACATCGAGGAGTCCCAACAAATCATTTTCTTGCATGGAGTGGGTTCTTGTAACTGCCCAATTCTGACAACATTAACTGCTCCACCCATCAACCTTATTCTTATTTAAAGTAGATAACATTTACTTGAATTTATTGATGGTTAAGAAGTAAGGGCAAAAATTGTAATTTTGTCATTAACAACTGCCAACAACTAAAAATTAAGATTTATGTTTCAACTTGATATTGTATCAGTTCTGACAATTTTTTTTACCTTTATCTTATATTTTCTATTTTTTGTATAATAAATTAAGACAAACATAAAAAGCAGATCAAATCATTAAAATATTAGGTTATAATCCTAAATCAAATAATAGATGTATGTATGTACCATCATTTTCCACATACTCCCATCGGTGGTGTTGTGAGGTTAGGTACTCATGGGCAGTTCTTAGTAAGACCCCTTTTAGGCTTGCCTGGCCTATCAAAGCTTTGTTCTGCTCAAGGCGCCTGTTATTTTCCAATGATCCCCTATCTAAGTATTGATTTGGCTCACTTCAGTGATCTTACAAAGTGATTTGGCTCTGATCCTCTAATCTTAGGGAGAGTTTTCTCAATGCTAAACCTTATGTTGACTGCTTAGCAGAAAGGCATTAACACCATTTTTGAAGCCTTTTGTATAACTCAGCAATGGTTTGAACCACAGCCTACTGAACCAAACACAAATACTGAACCATTTGGCTAGTGATCAGTATCATCCATGATAAAAGTTTTGAATAATAAAAATATTTCAACTTGTATTGTCTTTCCTAGAAGATCAACAGGAAAGAGAGGGTTATTATCATCATTTTCATAGCCTGAGGTATGGCCGTTTATAATGATTTCATCTGGAAATATGGTATCAAGAAACTGGTGCCAGTTGTGTAAACATCCTCCAAGGTATAAAATTCCTTTTTTGCTTTCATTGCTCACATTTGGGGGGGGGGTATCTGAGAGATGTTTTCTATATTTAAAACATTTGAAAGATGGGAAATCATTATGGTTAGAAAAACAATTCCAATGATCAATAAAATAACAGAAAATTAAAAAAAAAAACAGTGCAGAAAATCTAATTTGAAGAAAATATGCTCTATCCATATGATGAATCATGTATTTTTTTCTGTTTGTTTCTCAGTCTGTAACGATCGGCTGTACCACTTAAAAGTAATAATTTTGCTGATAAAAATATCTCCTATCTACCATTTGAAACAATAGATTCATTTACTTGAATTTAGCAGTTTTTTCTAAAAAAATTCACATCACAGAAATCCAAATATATCCATCAATTCTTTCATGGAGATTAACTAGTTAATCTGACTTCTGATGACCTCTAAAGGCAAATTTAAGGTCAAGTCAACTTGGGCATTTTTTAATCTAATGGAGACAGCACCAACCAAAACTCTGAATTTACTACATGACCTTTAATAATAATTTGGATACTATGTAAAGGAGTTTTTAGCCATTCCTTGAGCAAAACCTAATCTAGCTCTTTCAGGGATGTTAGTGAAGGGAATCAGTTCCTTAGTTGCTGCTCCAATTGACATCACAATTTGCCCGATTATATTTAAGGTGATTGCAGAATCTAATCCTTGAGTTAAAGTTTAATTTCATGCAGTTCAAACCAGTTTTTAACCATTCTAGCAATGTGAATGGGTGCATTATTATCCTGAATGATGGCACCACCATCAGGGAATAGTGTTTGTACCATGGGATGTAATTGGTCAGTGAAAATGGAAGTTCACTCAGTCATGCAATACTACTGCTTGATCAAGAGGGGTCCATGATATTGCCACCCACATCATCACAGATCCACTTTCATGCTAAACTGTTAGAGTAAGACAGTCATGACTATAAGCTTCTTTAGTCTGTCCCCAGATGTAAACTTGGCCAGAACATGGAAATAATGTGAAGGAAGATTTGTCTGAGTATATCACATTCTGCCATTGGTCCATTGTCCTATTTTTATGGTCATTACATCATTTTTTAAGATATTCTATGTTGATTTGTGAAAGAAAAAGTTGGGTAATTGCAATCCTTACCTAGTATCCAACTTCATGTAAATAAACCAACGTAAAGGTTGTGGAATAACATAATATGTAATGATCTGCAACACATTCAAAGTGGCTTTTCAGTCATTCAAAAGTTTTATGTAGTATTAATGTAGTCCAGATATACAACAAGTGAAATCCGCAGGTGTTCCAATTATTTTGTCCAACCCCTGTATATATGTTTGTGCAAGACTAAGCTAGGCTTAATAATCATTCATCTACATAACTAAAAAGATAGCAGTGAAGTAGGCAAGCACTTATTTATATTAATCTATAGTTTCTAGATATTTGCAGAGAAAATACAATGTTATTTGACAATACAAAAGCAAACTTTTCATAAATTTTGTTTCATTATCAGGAGCCTTCCATTGTTTTTGATTAGGTATTGTATAATTTCTTGCTATGTATGTGGGCAAAATAATCGACACTTAATGTGAAGCCAAGTAGATGTCTTCAGTTGTCTATGATATGCATATATAGTTAAAGTTCTTTTTTTCATATGATTTTGTAAAAAAGATGTTCATCTGTATAGAAACCACTCATTCACTTCACATACTTATAACATTCAGATATTTGGTTGCTTATATATTGATGGATAAACATATCAAAAACTGTTCAGACATCCTGTCTCTTAAGAGACAACTTGTATCAGAATATGGAGGCCAGTGACAAAGTCCTGGTTTCTGTTCTTGCAAGTCTCAAGTCTGGTGGAGATGGAGACTTTATGACCACCCCTTCAGCAGGATGCAGGTTCACCGATGGAATATCTCCACCAAAATCACATCACTGATTGTGCATGGAAATTTGACCTAATGAAGACTTTTGACACTTTCTACTCATTCCTTTATTCAACATTGAACAATTTCCCAGTATCCTTTCCTTTATTAATTTTTGACTAGTATTTCCTTTCATCTTAATTTTGTTACATTTCATGTCAACTACTCAAACCATCAATCTATGCCAGTGAGTAAACAGCACAGATTGGATATAAAGAATAAGTTCTAGGTGCAACTCAAACTTGCATCCCACTTATCTGTCTATGTACAGCAACTGCTCTACCGATTGAGCCACGGCTGGCAGAAGATCTAATCTAACCTTTAAAGCCACCTCTATCATTCCCAATAACTTGTGGACATGTTACTGTTTTTACATGCACTACTTGTATTACTACTTGTATTATAATCTCGATTTTCCTTTATTTGATGAAACACTGTCCCCCAATATTAGTTTTTTGACAGACAGGACTTTTTATCCCTGTCATACATTTCATTGATGCTTAAGAACTAGTAGTATTAAGAAGTGGCAGGGATAGTTTTTGTATCAAAATATTTCATTAGGGTAGGGATAAAAACTACTGTTGATTTTTTACTAGTATTCTCTTGAACTAGACTAATGGTCTGAGTAGTTTCTATGGAAAGCAACTGAAATTAAGATGAAAGAAAATACTCAAAAGTTTATAATGGTTAGCAATGCTTCATCTAATGAAAATAAAACAGGAAAATATTGTTTCCCTAGTTTCCTAGTGCACAATCTGTCAGTATCAAACAAGACCTTACACACAGACAGATATTTCATATCATCATGAAAGACTTTATTTTTTATCTGACTTTCAATTCCTATCAAATAAGCATCACATCATAGTCAAAAGAAAAAAACTTACAAGACATGAACGAATGGTGAGTGGGTTGGTGTGGGCAGTGTGTGTGTGTGGGGGGGGGGGTAGCAAACAATCAAATAGATGATATCTGCCTGATTTTTAGAAAGAACAAACACTCCAATGTAGATCAATATTTGTAACTGGGAAAGCAGTGGTTCTTATTGGTATTTAGCAAATGGAGGATCAACTTGATCAGCATTTGATGCATTTTTCAATTTGTGCCTACACAAACTGTTCAATCAATCAAATATGATCAGAGCTCATGGCTGATCAATATTAATCTCAAAACGAAGCTTCATCTCAGGCTTGAAACACCTACTCATATTGTCATGGTTAGAGCAGTGGTTAAAGTAGCTACACTGCAGACATCCACCAATACAATTGTCTCTAAAAGCTGGAAAAAGTGCAGAAAAAGCAATAATTATGATTGTGTAATCACACAAAAGTGCTGACAATGCAGTCAACAAACCACTGATTTGGGATGCCTCTTGCAATGATTCTTTCATGAAAGACCACCTGATCTTGTCAACTATTGACCCTGATATTGTCGCCTGACAGCCCAAGAAACCAAAAATAGTCAAATATCCCACATTAACCGATAGGTACAAGATTGTACTGCTTGCAGCTGAGACAACTGGCTTGATTGGCTCTAAAGCATTGAACATCATCCCCCATTAGGTTCAAAGGCCACCCAATGCTGCAACTGCAGAAGGCCATCTGGCTCTTCCAGTGTAAGTCAATCACAGTTATCTGTGGCAACAGAGTAGAAAAGGAAAATGACATATTTTTCTCTCATTTTTTTTAGAAGACCAAGTTAATGAAGGAATATAATGTCACTGTAAGTTAATTAAGACATGTGGTTTAGTTTTATTTTATACTATGAACTACTTTTCACAGTTTACTGTTTTATGAAATTTTTATGTTTCATATCATCCAGTACATTTTGTTATCTAGTCACTGAAATCATCATGGAGACTACTCTGTTCCTCTTTCACACTTTTATTACTGTTTTATTCCAAATAAAATGTCTTATCTCACAATTGTAAACAAAATCTCCACATATCACCATGATTATTGCATTGTTGATAGTAACAAGTAAGAAAATGTTATGCCTTAGGCCAGATGTTGTATGAATCAACATGTACAAAATCCAATGTGTATTCATATACATATATTGTATGTAATACTTTTCAGTGAGTACACGGATCATACACTTGAATCCTAGGTAGAAGTGCCGGGGAGCAACATCTTGATCCTTGGCAGAGTGCACAGATACTACACTCTGATCTTAGGCAGAGGGCTAAGGGAGTGACACTTTGATCCTCTGCAGAACGCAGATACTATGATCCTAAATAGAAGTGCTGATCCACACATAAATACCTTGGGAAAAATGTTTGGATGGAGCCAAGCAGTAACAAAACCAAATATAGCTAGAGTCTTATGTGGTGCTGTCAAATTTACTAGCATCCTAGGATCCAAATTCCCTGTATTTTAGCATATTTTGTTCAATTCTTTTTCCAAATTTTTGTTTTGATCAGAAAAATGTTTGGGAAGGCCGTCTCTGACCCCATCAATCCCCATTTTACATGGGCCTGAGATTATCCAAACATTTTTGACAGGTACTATGCCAGTATAAAAACTGAAGCCTTAACTTTCAAGGGACTGGTTAATATAATAGATTTTTGGTCAGATTTGTTTGAGTGGAAGTGAATTCTTTCTCATCTCTTCATATTTACTATCTCAATAGAAATCATTTTTTTTTCTCTGACCTGTTTGAATATTTTTGAGGTCACATATAGGCAACATTCGCAAAATATCTGGAATATTTTTTTGGACATTTTCCCTTTGATCTGCTTTTAAAAGAGCAACCATTACATTCAGCAAAAAAAGGTACAAATATATTTCTCAGAATATTTTCATAATTATGAAATCAAACAAAACTCTTTCTCTTGAACATATCTCTCAGTCATTTTTGTTTTCGTTTATTGCAATTATTCAATAAGATTAAAGCAAAAGAAACGCATTTAATTCAAGCACTACACTGATCAGAAAGCAAAAGCTTCTAAAGTTGAATGTTTGAAATGCAGTGCTTATAATGCCATAAAGATTTACAACACAACTAGAGGCTATTCGGACAAGTGAGAAAAAAAAACAACATGCAAATCCATTGGTACATTTACCAATTTTTGATAATAGGGAGGACTTCTGGGACATGAGCCACACATTCCTTCAAACTAAAAAATATATAGATTAGAGCTTGGAACAGTGATATAAAGTGATATAGAATGATGAATCAAAATTCAATATCTTTGGGTCTGATGACTGGAGATATATGATAAAAATGGTAGGAACTGGAGTAGGGAGTATCTTGATGTTTGCTTATATATCTGGAAATGGTATCAGACCATTGAAGGAAATTATGGATAGAAAATTTAATCTAAAATGTTGGGGAAATCTGTGACCATACACTCCAAATTATAAGGGACAGTCATGGGTTTTTCTACATGATAGCGATCCAAAACACAGTCAGATCAATCAGAAGTACTTAGGTTGCTGGCTCAATCCTAAGAGCACAATTCAATCAAAAACTTTTAGTAAAGGGTAGTAACTAATTATAATGTTGGAAACAAATAATCTCTACAGTAATATGGTAGAATGTTGAGAATAATCCAATTGGAAACAAACTGCGCTTACAATTCGTTGGTATGATGCTGTATCTATAAATTTAGTTTACCCTACGAGACATTAGCATTTGTTCTTTCATTTACTGTCAACACTTTTTGTCTAATGAAAGAGTCAGATAATTGCACTGTCTCTGAACTATTTGACTGTAAAATTTTTGATAAATTAACAATGTAATTATGATAAAGTTATTTCCATAACTGACTAATAGTAAATGTCAAATACCAAGTTAAGAAGTTGAAAACCTAACAATATATACAGTTTTTTCTATTCTTGACAACTAAGGTACAATGGTCAGATGGTAAATGCCAAGCCAAAGAGCCAAAAAACTAACAGCATCCTAAGTTTTTTCCTGATCTTGATAATGACCAGAAGTATAGCTGGAAGCACTCGATCAGAAATGTTTGGAAAATATTTATACTCACTCAAATCACATTTACGTTCTCTGGTACAAAAACAAGAAAAGTTGACTAAAATATAAAAGAAAGATTCCTAGTCAATCATCTTTAATCAAACTTGCTTCAGTATATATATATATATATATATATATATATATATATATATATATATATATATGTATTACTTATAGTGTCCATCTGATATATATATATATATATAAATATATATATATATATATATATATATATATATATATAGATAGATACATACATATATGCACACATACTTCTGCTCATACACTGTAAGCACTGCCCTTCCATAGGTGAACAAATGAAAGGATGCATATACATATTATAGCAAGTAATATTTTTTTCTGTTCTTACAGCAATTTCACTAAAAAGCTTGATAGCATGCACTGATCTGGAAGGTGTGAGATGTTCTGTCTGGAGAAATGAAAGAAAAAAGAAGATAAAATGGAGTTCAAGGAATTTTATGTTAAAGAAATGAATATTTCAGCATGGAAGGAGATTATTAAAGATATCGCAAATGCGATGGTCATGGGAAGATGGTGCAGCTTCTCAAGGCAGAGGGGAAATTGTGGAGAGAGAAAAAAGGGGAGGAGAGGCCAATAGGATATTCTTAGAAAAATAGAAACTGAAGAAAAAAGACAGACACCAAAGGAAAAGTAAACAAAGTTATGGACCAAGAAAGAAAAGGAAGGAAACAGTAAGTTATCTGAGAAGTAAGTCTTTAACGTGTGTGTATGTGTGTGTGTGTGTGTGTGTGTGTGTGTGTGTGTGTGCGTCTGTACATGTGCATATATATATATATATATATATATATATATATATATATATATATATATATATATATATATATAATGAATATATGGGCATGGACTGATGATTAATCCAACAGTATGTGAGTAAAATAACGATATCGGAAGATAGCTCAAGACAAATGACTCTTTAGTTCACTCATTTCAAGATTCAGCAGGAAATCAAGGTGGTACAAGAAATTGAGTGTTAATATAGTTCGACTGCAAATTTGTGGTGGGTAGGGGAGGTGGTGCATTGGTAGATCATTTTTATGATGAGCTTAGTGGTGATATGTGTGATAAGACCTTGGGGACAACATCAGTTGGACTTTTGGTCGACTGTGCAGCATAAATTATCAGGTGTTAGATGTATGCAGTTCAGTGTGAGGTTGATCTACTGTTTACTTAATAAGAGAATTTATGTTAAACAAAGGGGGATTTATTCCTGCTAGCTGTGTGTTTGTTGCTACAAGGGTTTTTTTTAAATCAGAGAATGAAATTTGAGGAGCATAAGGGCTGGGTGTTCTTTTCACCTAACCTGCTAGGTTTGACCACTTAGATGAGTACACACACATATATGTATGTACAAAAACAAGCTGGAATCAACTTGCAATTCTATATGTGTCAAGTGACTACCCAGTTTGCCATTGTCTAACAGAAAAAGCTCACATAGTACATGTCTCTCTCTCAATATAGTTTGGTAGATAAAAGCTTTATAAGGACAATATACAAAATAAAAATTGATATATCATACAAGAGAATAGTGAGATAGTAAAGTCATTATCACAGAAATAGGGAGCTGAGTCTTAATTCTGGCTGAGGTTTTTTGTATTCAATTCTGCACTAATGCCCTTTGGAAAAGCATTAATTCATTTCACCATGCACTCTGAAAAAAATGGGTTGGTGCACACTTGGGCAAACCATTTCGCAGGACTAACTCATATACTCAAGCAGGAACAGCAAAAAAATGTTACCCCTATTGTCACCTTTGACAGGGGTGAAACATAACACTACTTAGTTAATCCAGCACTGCTGCAATGCCCATTTTGCAAAAGTAGGAAGTGCTACAGGCCCCATGCAAACCATTTGCAAGCTATTAATTCCGGCTTTGAGACTCTGAACTTGTTCTGTTACCATAGTATTGCAATGCTGTCAACGTTTATGAACAACTGGGTGTTGACATTAGCACTTTCAGCCAAACATAGCTTTAATTTAGGTTATTATTATTTACAGTCATTAATGAGAGTGTGGTGTCCAAGTGATAAATATACAATGCATAAATATTAAGATATTTGAAACAGTAGTCATAGCCACTGCACAAAGATCAAAAGGAAAGCAAAGTAATACTATTACTGAAATGTCAGACATTCTTTCACAAGTGAAAAATGTATGTGTTTTAATATTTATGAATACTTTCTTGATTTAGTACCCATTTATAACATATGCTACAAACCACATACTAGCTTAATTCCACCCTGCATTGCAGATTTTATTGAATATATCAATTGTGTGGCAGAGGAGTGAGGCCCCATGGAAAAATCAACATTAAATATACCAACCTTACCCACACATGAACACTATCGGTGCTTGGGGAAAGCTCATTCCTATTTCTTTCACTGAACATGCCAAGAGATAAGGAAGGAATGACAAAGAAAAGCAGACAGACATATTGAGAGATAAAATTGATCAAGTGATACATAGGCAAAAAAGATGAGAATTAAGTAAAATAGATATTGAAGCATCTGAATACCAACTCCAGAATAGACACGCACATCTCTATTTCCATTAAAGTCATGCAGATAGAAAGTAAAAAATAAGTGTAAATCACACAAATATAATCATGCATCACTGTAAATATTCATCTTCATTTTCTAAGTAAAAAAAATCAAATAATGATATTGGCACAAACCTCAAGAGACAATCTATTCTTCAACCAAGCGGTCATATTTTCAAATGAAAGCCAGCAAATATATTTTTTTCCATCAAAACTTTTCCAATCCAGTCAGCAAAACCAATTTACTTTCATTCCAAAATATCCGAGGATTTGTGATCTTTCCATGTGACGCGTAGATAACAAAACAGCACAGTATATCAGAGGGAAAAAAATGGTGTCAGAGATATTCTAAAATCCATTAGCAAGGATATCAGTCAACCACTGTGCATCCCGACGCACAACGTAGATCCTTCGAGACCATGGGTGAAATTATGGACAACAAAAAGTTAGTTCAGAATGTCTCTGCACCATAGTGCTTGGATACAAGAAAAATTGTTAGACTACAGGGAAGGTCTACGTCCAACAACAGACTTTAACCATGAAGTTAACCGTGTTGAAATCAGCAAAAGGTCTAAATCAAAAATGAACTTGACAAACAGTAAGTCATAAACAACTGTGTTTACTTGTCCAAGTTATGTATCAAATCTTTACATATCTTGGTTAGCTTACGTGCACTTGCACTCTTTTGAATGAGTTTCCTTTTATAGACTAATACATATTTGTTCTCTCTCTCTCTCTCTCTATATATATATATATATATATATATTATCTTGCAAATATTCACTTTTAAATGTTATATTACCTTCGAATGCATATGAATGGGTTATACGTATATCTTGATATTTGGACAAAATTTTGTTTCTGTATTGATAGATTATATATATATATATATATATATATATATATATATATATATATATATATATATATATATATATATATATATATATATATGTATATATAAGATGTAGTAATACAGAATATATATGTATATATATATTCTTTCTCCGTTTGTCATGTAAAATGTCACTGCTATAACGCAAGGTCAAATAGCTGATTAAGTTAGAAATGGGTGGATACGCATTTGACTTTTACTCACCTGACATAACAGATGACCGTTCACCAAAAAGTTTGCTGGTATGACTCACCTGTGCTTATCTCCAAATGTCAATCATAGAATTCAGTTGCTACTTGATTAAATTATTTACAAGTGCAGTTGAGTAACCAAATTCATGTAAGAGGTAAGGAATGCATTTATTTAACGAGTTAGATAAAATTGGATAAAGTTCATAAAATCAAAATTAATTGATGTATAACTATTTCTTTGAAAACATTTACTATAAAGAGACATACTAAAAAACACCCTACTAATATTTAAAACATCAAGTCTACTATGAATGTATAATGCAAGTTATCATGTACGGATGTGAAATATAGAAACTAACAAAATCACTTGAAAATAAACTCAGAATCATATAGAGAACAATGGAAATAGCAATGCTAGGAATAACTCTAAGTAAAAAATCAACATGGATTTGAAAGCAGACCAAAGTGAAAGATATCATACAAATAATTGAGCAACAAAAATGGAAATGGGCTCTAGACTTAGCAAGAAAATAGGATTAATGGTGTAAAAGATTGAATGATTGGTGCCCAAGGGATATCAAGTGCTGTAGAAAAAGACCAGACACAAGATGGAGAAATAAGATAAAGAGGCTTGTCGGTATGACCGTACCAGAACTATTTTAACAATGTACCTGGCTGGACTAGTACTATTATTTGAATTTCTTAGATGAAGCTTAGTTGAAGCATAATCAACTATTAGAGGTACTTTGCCTTGTTTGGATTCATGTATTCCATCCATGATGTCATTGTTTCTTTTTATGTAAGAGAAATTTTCTGATTTTTTTGAGAGAGCAACAGAAAGAAAATCTCTCTAAACTTATATTGTCTCTGCTTATCTCTCACCCTCTCAAGAAGCATCTCCCTTCTCTTTAACTCTGGCTGGGAAAGCTATGTTAAAATTTTTGTATGCAAGAAACAAAAATTGTGTCCGTTTCAATATAGATCTATTGTGAACTGATCAGTGCCCCCTGAAATCATTGGGAGGGAGGACTCTCAAAATCTTACTCAATAAGAACTTGTCTAGGGCTCAAATGAATGCTCACAGATAATTTCATTGCGTTACATTGGGTAGTTTTTACGGTTGGCTGTCACATTCAGTGAATTATGATAAGATTATTATTTTCAGAATGTAAAGTTGTTTATAACAATGAATTTAATGACATAACAATGAATATGAATTCTTAACAATGAATGTAAACTGTTCCAATTTTTAAATCTTTTGCCTAATGTTATCAGTCCCAAAATGATCATAATGAGTGCCTTCCCTTGTACATATATCTTGACAGTAAGCTGATAAATATTCAGAGTTTCCGAGCTAGCTTGCTTGGTATCTAGAGATAATAAATAGACACATAGTATGATTATCATTACTTTTTAGGAACATTTACCAAAAATAATGGATGGATGTTTTAACCTCTCTCTCTCTCATACACAGAAAGATGGTTCAATCATTGATATAAAAGTATACAATTGTCATTTCTCCTGCTCACATACAAGTTTGACAAATCTGTTTATATTTCACTTACGTGAATTGATCATAAGAACAGTGCAAAAAAGTGTTGAGGATGTGATGTTCTTCAATTTGAATATCAGGAACATTGATTCCATCATAGCATCTTTTCCTTTCTGATTTTTCCATGCTTTAAGCAGGACCAAAGAGTTTGTGTGCAATTGAAGAGGTGGAGTGAGCACAAAATACTTTTTGATTTCTCTTCATTATTCATTCATTATTATATAATCCTATATTTCTTTGAATTCATGCAGCAATTTATATGCATTTTAATCTTTCAATACGATTAACCTGCTTGGGCAAGTGCAATATGACAATTGCTTTCTCAGCCGCATAGTTATGTTACTGAACCCTTTTTTTCTTTATCTGATACATTCAAAATTTCTGCACCGCATCAAAATTTTTCAATGTGGCACAATTCTTTCTTGTGTGTGTCCATGTAGGTTTGATGGAACATAGCATTGCACACATGTTCCATGTTAGACCTTACCCTAAATTTTGCTATTTTACAACAACATTCATTTTTGGCAAAGTCTCTTGATACATTTTCATTGATTGACTCATTGTGCATAAACACATATTCAGCTGTCAGGATAAGACATTAATTTGGTTGTTTTTTATGCTGGAGAAAAATGGCTGCAACATGGATGCCAGATGAGCATGTAACAAAAGATACAGAAAACTTCTTACCATTCTTTATTGCATAAGCTCTTTGCATCAGAAAGAAAATATGATTGTTAAAGAAAGAAAAAAAGTGTTTCCCATAAACCAAGCACAAAGACCATTCAGTTTTTTCAATAAGTTTATACTTCTTTGAGAAATAACAACATGGTTGCATCTGATAGTGCCCAATGAACATACCTCACATCATCTGACAAGTCTTTGATAGCTGTTGCCCTGCAGTATGAAATGAAACAGGAGGTTCTTCTCCATTGCGCATATCCTTTAGAACTTTTGGAACAGTTTTGAAACAATCACACATAAAGAAAATTCAAATCCTCCAGTTAAATCATCCATTACCCTTCCTTCAAAACCTACAAACTAGTGATATCCAAAGGTAATTAATGAAATTTAGCCATCTTAGAATTATCCTCTTTTGTTAAAATGAATAGCTCATACCTTGCGTGTATTTTCAATAAAACCTACAAAAGTAATATCTAGGTGTAGCTAGCACCTGCCATATAGTGATTCACTCCCTTGAAGTGATTATAGACTTGGAAAAATGAGGCGTGTTTCATATGACAGTTAGACCCAAAATGATATTCACGCAATGGCACGTATCATTGTTTCATCTATATCATAATAATAGAATTTTTGTTTGCATGTATGTATGTTGATATATATGTTACCATAACACAGCAAAACATATACATATATATATATAAAAAGCCACAGTCCATTATATGTGTGTATATATATATATATATATATATACACACACATATAATGGACTGTGGCTTTTTATATTTCTCTGTCCCTACCAATGGACTCTTCCACTTAAAAGTAACAATTATGCTTATAGAAATATATCCTACTTACTATTTAGAATAATGGACTTCTCCACTGAAATGAGTTCTCATAGAAATCAAATACATCTGTGAAATTTTTCAGAGGGATTATCTAGTATACATATATATCTTACTAACATCCCAAAATATTTTTGCCCGCATTGTTTGGCTAGGTCTTTAACGTTTGGTTCTTCTTAACTTTGGTCTATCAGACTTGTGGCCTGGAGATAACAAGGGAGATCTGCAAGAATAACTCACTGATCCAAGACAGTCAGTGGGTTATTTTGGAGATACTTAGTCGGCTGGAAACTAGAACAAGGCTGATTTTGTTGGGTAGTTATGAGCTGCCGACCACAAAGTGAATAATAATCAACCATGCATTGAAAAATGACCTAGACTTCGGATGATATAAATAGTGAATATCAAGTTGGAGTCATTTTGGTTTGAGGATAGCCAGAGAGAAAAATAGGAATAGAAGTGAGAGTGTAATACCGCATAACGAATTCTTTACTTCTTTTGTTCCTTGGTAATAAGTATCTTTTCATTGATTGATTTTGTCTTAAAATTATATATAAAGTCAATTATTCCCTCCAAACTCTGCTTTTGTGACCAGGACAGTGATAATTGGAAAACTTCTTATTTCTAATGAGACAACAGGCAAATTTGCACATTCTAATCATACAAAGTAATTTAAAACGTTTGCCAATGAATATCATTATTCTGTCCATGGAAGCAAAGTTTGAAGGGATTTAAGCCATTTTGTATACTTTTACACGTGAGCAATTACAAAAAAGCAACAACTATCCGGCAACAAAAATAGCATTACACAGAGTAATCTACATCAGTTTAATCATCCAATTATGACAGCATTTTCAATTGAACATTTGTATTTCTATGATTTAGCACTTTCACAGAAGTATGCAGTTATTTACTTTTTAACTATTATTACTACTAGTTCATGACCCGTTGCTTGGGACAGTTATCATAAATATACAACAGGTCTCTACTGATACTCTGTGTGGCAGACACAGTGGGAAGGGAGAGAGGAAAAAACAATGAAGGAAAAGGGAGGAAAAAGTCACTTACTTGGGTAAGGGGGTAAAAAGGGAGGGGAAGAGAGAAAGTTTGGTAGTTTAATAAGAAAGTAGAAGAAGAGAGGAGGGAAAAAAGTCAGATAGTTTCAAGACTAAACCGCAAATCTTTGAAACTGCAATTGAAAAACCCATGAATAGCTAAGGATAACTATATATATATATATATATATATATATATATATATATATATATATATATATATATATATATATATATATATATATATATATATATGTATATATATATATATATAGATGATTTTTCAGTGAAGTAAAACTATACCTTGATAGTTAATTTTCAATCTGGGATGTAACACACATGTCATTTTCCATCATTTCATTCAGTCATTTATCGTTTCTCACAGCCAGCAGGGTAGCATAGAGTACAGATTGGTCTCCCCTTTAGGAGGATTGATGAGATCACAATGGGAGGTTTTCTACATAATCATTAGCTGCTTACAGCATCTAGTATTCCTATATGGTCACCTATCCAGGTACTGACCAGGATTGAGATTGCTTGATTTCAAATGAGAACATGATTTGGCCTTAACAGCACTTGCCATGAGTATTACTGTCCAATGGTTTTTGTCAACTGAGGTCAAACAAACATTTAGCAAAGAGATAGTTTATAGCTGGAGATAAGTTTGCAGCAACAACACATGAACATTATCGTGCATTTTTGAAAAAAACTAAAATTAGTGAACCCTTGAAATAATACTACCTAAAGTAAAGTCATTTTTCTTAATTTTATTGATATTCCTTGAATAAAATTCAACCATTTTAACAGCAAATTTATTATACAGTAAGTGGAGAAAGTATACACTGAAAAGAGTATCAGATACAAGTCAAAAGGATTATTTCAACATCCTTAGACATCTTCAAAAAAAGTTGAATTTGGACCAAAGATTGAAAAATATGAAAATCAAAAAAATATGGAAACGATTTTGAACATTGAAAAATAATGTACAAAAATTAGAAATTTTTGGTCCAAACTGTCAATCTTAAAGGTGCATAAGGATGTTAAAAAACTTTCAAAAATGTTTGCATACCATTTTGTATTAACCCTAATGGCACTCCTGAATCCTGGCGAGTGCTGTAATGATGAAGGCCTACTGTATTTTGCAGATGTTATCATTCTGTTGGTGGTGGTGATGGTGAAGAAACTCATTCATCTCTTCTGAAATTTTGTCATCTGGACATTTGGTGATTGAATGTTTATTGTCCATCCGGATATTGGACTCGGTTAATATTTCTCCATTTCAAGCTGGTTTGTGCAGATTACAAGGCAGGTAATAAAAGCAGATTATTGATGCTTGTCAGCTCTGGTCATATAAAACCTCTGGCCAGTTTGTCAATTAGGTTTTAAAGAGTTAAGCCACAGATCCTGAACAGTTAATGGATATTTTTGCAGGCACTTAGCTCTCTCAAAATTGATTATATTATTGTTACAATCAGGTAGCCGTAGTTGTAGAGTGCTAAAAAGAAGTAGTGAGGGAATGCAGAGCTACCTGCTCCAACTAGCATCATAACTAACGATCATGTGAACAAGCAGGTCTCTTCTGCTGAGTGGTTCAGGAGTTCACATTTTAAGGATATCTTAATTTCATACCGCTGGGTTTAGTCCAAGAATCAAAACCAAAAGGAGGTACTTGTTCTCAGATTGGGAGAAAAAATTTGATTATATAATTAATGGTTACTGCACCTATGCATACCTGATAACTTGATAATTATCTTGTTCATAGGAAGGGGTGGCAAATATAATCTACTTGAAATTATAGACATACCTAGTGGAGATACTTTATACTCTGAGCAGGTTGTATATTTTTATGTAGAACATTAATTTGGTAATTCCATGAGAAAACGATAACAACCAAAAACCTATCCACACAACACTTCTACTTAAGATAGGCAAAGTAAGAATTAATGTATTTTCTCTATTTTGATAATAAAAATTGACAAGAGATAAAAAAGAAATGTAGCAATTGTTGCAGTTCAAACTAAGACTAAGTAGATCATCAGAGCCATGGAAGGAATTATCCCTTCAAGACATTTCTCTGGGCAATCAGAGTGACTTGGCTGTAGCATGCGAACAAGTTGCACTGAGTCTCATGGTACTAGCAGTAAAGAGCAGCCTGTACCTCTGTTGCACAGGAGAGCAAAGATAAAATGTTCTATTCTGATGAGTCATTATTTGAGGCAACCATAAAGCCAGGTTTCTTGTCAAAGCTGTTTATCTGCTCTCACATGTGCAAAGTTCCAAGCCATCTAAATCAAAGAAAAGTGGATTATCCCTTCCCCCAAAATACAAAATGAAACTATGGAAATAGGCAGAATCTCACTAAATATTGCAGACAGATGCGACATTGATTGTCAGATGTTCAACAGGGGGTTTGAGAATCAATGGGTCCTGTGAGCGTGGTGAATAGATGCTGAACCCATTCTTCAAAACTGTCCATTTTCAGCTGACCTAGCCAGACACTGACCAACTAAAGATCAACCAAACTACACTAAAGTGGATGGCTATCTGATGTGACTGGCTATAGATAAAATCATGCTCATAAGAACTGTTATTCTGCTCACATCCTTTTGTAACATTTGGTAGATTTCTTGGAGAAGCCCCTTCATCTTTTGGATGACCAGCAGAACAATAAAATGGTAGGAGCTAATGTGGTGGAAATTCGAAGAAGGAAGGTTGAACATTCAAATAGCAGTTGTCTGCTCATCATAAATCAGACATGATTACATCTCTGCCAT
Organism: Thysanoteuthis rhombus; assembly: GCA_963457665.1. Taxonomy (NCBI): domain Eukaryota; kingdom Metazoa; phylum Mollusca; class Cephalopoda; order Oegopsida; family Thysanoteuthidae; genus Thysanoteuthis; species Thysanoteuthis major. The sequence continues at coordinate 49,409,442 of OY735211.1, forward strand.
TGATGACTGTCTTGGGCAAGACTGAATTGCAAGGCTTAAATGACACGAGCAATTACCATATTTTGCAATCGCATTTCAAGTCATTAGCTCTATCATTACTGATGATGGTTCCTGTCACTTGTCTAGACAGCTGGCAAATGTATAGTTTCAACAAGCTTGTTTTACATTTTATTAGAGTCCTCAGCTCTATAAAGGTGCCAATAATTCAAATGAAGTCACTATTTATCCCACCCAGATCATCATTGACAAGCATCTCTTATCGAGTTTTGGAATAAAATACAGAGACATACAAATTTGTGTGGATGTCATAAGAAACTCTTTGCAAGATAATACAATTATTATAATTGGTTTGCTCCATGCATTCATTTCTTGTTACTCATAGCCAAGCCAGTCAGAAGGATCAGGAGGGTGTGGGTGTGTGTGTGTGGGGGGGGCATTGGCTTTTTTTGTTGCATGCAGTTTACAGATTGATCTTCTTTGGATGATAAACGAGATTGTCACAAGAAGCTCTCTTCATGATCCTCACCAAGTATTCTCAGTTGATCACCCGCTTAGGTACTGATTAGGCTCAATGTTACTTAAATTTGGTGATCTTATGAGAATCGGTGTTTCCAATGTGATTTGGCAGTAACCTTGCTTTACTGATACTACGAGTATAGAAACATAGAGGTAGAAAGTGGGTTCAAAAGTTGGGTTGGCACTTCTACAAGCAATCAAAGTTTCTGTAACTTAGACGGCAAAGCAGCTTGCATGTTTAACTGTTTCAATCATTAATGTTTATTTTCAATTAGCACTATTAACTCACTGTTGTCGAATGTTGGCTTGACTTTAATTGTAATAAGAATAAATGAAAACCCTAAAATTGAGAACCATGCAACAAGCACATGAGAGAATCATGCTCAACCATGTATGGAAAGATCATGATAACATAGTATATTAGGGAAGACAGGAATTCAAAATATCATAGAAACCATTACAAAACTCAAATGGCAATGTTCTAGAAATGTTGCAAAAATGTCAGACAACTGCTGGACATCATGACTCACAACATTGATCCCCAGAGATCATATGCAAAATTGTGGCTGACAGAAGGTGAAATGGCATGACAAGCAAGACGAATTCAGAAAGTATTGATTCTGCAATGCCCATGAGAGAGAGGTCTGTCAAATTTTTGGGAAGGTCTATGTCAAATGATAGATGATGATCATGATGAGGATTGAATAGTAGTCATAAATTAATTATAAAGATAATACAAGTTTCATAGAATCTAGATTTCTGAATTATAGATTCTTTCCTTCTCTCCTATAATACCACAGTACCATGCAAGTATACTTAAAAAAATATATATATAATAAACTAAAATCAAATGCGTGAAGCAGTTAAAAAGATTAAGAAAAATATCAAGAAGTATTCAGAGAAATTCTGTTTGAGTCAGTTATCTCGACAGTTCTGTTCAAAATCCTTTTATTTATGATGGCATCAAATATAAGTATAGTATCTGCTAGCTTTTTCTGAACAAGCAGGGGAGCTATCTCTCTTCACACTTTTTTCAGGCATTTTCTGCTCATTCTGTTCTTTCAAACCCTCATCTTAGAGTGTAAAATAGAGATATAGGACAAAATGGGACAGTTTCAAAGAGACAAGAACATTAGTGTGGTCACTGGTTTTTGCTATAAAGCTAATGAACATCAGTTGGTTAGGCCTGCTTACCATATCGAACAAAAAATATGATTTCAATGTTAATGATATTTTGATAGTATTTTTGGTATATTTTTATATTAATTGTCTCAGCTGGAGTTGAACTCAGCTTACCAATTCTCTGAGCTGCTAAGTTTTAGGCCAACCACACATCCAAAGAAAAAGGAGTTACAGAATGAAATCACTTACAATCTTTGGTTTGTGTTCATCATTTATTTTTACAATTCTCCAAACTCCATACAGCAAAAAGCCAATAAATTAGTGAACTAAGTGCCTCAAATTGACAAACAACTGCTTATCTTCTAATGCAAATCCCAAGAGCAGGAAAGATCTTTACAGAAAGTATTTTCCAAGTCACCTGATCCCTTTAATAACAACTAATCTCCTCTCCATTCATGTACCTCAGATGTAGGGTCATTGCAAAGGCAGGAAGGGTTTTGCAAGATTGGATACATAAAAAATTACATCCTCAACTTTTGGCATATTTATGAGCTGAGTTGACACCAAAGATTTGATCAATCTCATCAGTGAGAGATTATGTGGTCATCAAACTTTTGATAAAGAAAGAGAAAAAACACAAGCCAAAACAGGGCCTGGAGCATGTGTTATAAATAAGTACACATAAATATCAAGAAATGATTTCTTTATATACATACTAAAGTAATTAATTCTGATATACAGGTGACATGCAAAATGTGTTTTACGTTTCAGTAATGGTATTGCTTTGTTTTCATTTTGAGCTTGGTGCAGCAACTATGATGTCAGTTTTAAACAACTTTGTATTTATGTGCCGTATACATATCACATAGATATCACACTTGCCGGGAGATGGACATGAACTATTCAGCAAAGAAAGATGAAAAATTCAAATCTCAATGCTGCTGCAAGAACCAGATGAGTACACTTTGATTAACTAGTATCAAATATCAACCTCAATTAAAGGCAATAATTGGTTAATGCAATGAATCTAATACCCAGTCATTCATGAAACTTAGAGGCAGTATAGTACTATACAAAAAAAGAAAGTTCATTATCACCAAATTACAATCAACAACTTGCAAGCATTTAAAATGAGGCCCTTGAAAATGTGGGGCCTGTAGCATGTGTTACTTTTGCTAAATTGATCCAGTACTGGCTCTCTGTGCTGAGTATAAAGTACTTGGTATTGTCTTCCAAGAGGTTATTTTATAGCATTCAAGAGAAGATATGGTAACATGGTGGTGTGGAGTGGCATAATGGTTATCAGCAAACTGAATTTGAGTTTCAACTGAAGCTACTTACATTCACTTTATACTAATGCCCGTAGGAAAAACATGGATTCACTTCTTCCACTAGCTGTGAGTAAAAAACAGAACAGTTGGATCCCTTCCAACCTGTAAGGTACTCCAACCAAGAGATGTTTCTGAATTTTCTCATTATACCACTGCCCACAACCTAAGATAATATGCATAAAACCAAACACATGAACACATGACAAAACCTTAAAATTTTCAATAGAAATTTCCAATAGTCTTTGTTGTTTGACTGATTATCTCCCCTTACTGGCTTTACCATAATAATCGATAGCATTAACTTGACTATAATGACTGGAAACTACAATAAAAGCTGCACAAAGTACCTTTTATCTCTTCCTTTGAAGATTTTCTTAGTTTTGAATCACTACACCCATTCCTGACCCTCAAAAAATCCTAGGTGGAATTGATATGATAACTGGATCAATCTAAAACACAATAAAAAGAGTTTTTTTTTCATTCTCCAAATTTTCAAAGAATAGTTTCTGCTCTATTCAAATCATTGTTTGTGTCCCATCACAGTGATTTCCTCATATCATAGCAATAACATCATCAGGTCTTTTATAGTCAGTTGTTGGGCATAGACCCTCTCCAGGATTCACCACGCCTCTCTAAGATGGGCGTCACAGAGCCAATACTTTTAGAACTTGTCTAGTTTACGTCATCATTGGTTTCCCATGTGATATCTGGGGATCCATGTTATGAGTTGCGATGTCCTGCAGTTGTCCGTCATTCTTGCAACATGACCAGCGCATTGCCATTTGAGTTTTCTAGTGGATTTTATGATGTCTTAGACTCTTGTGTTTTCCCTAATATATAATGCCGTCTTGTGATCTCAACATGCAATGTTGAGCATGATTCTTTCATATGTGCACGTTGCATGGTTCTCAGTTTGTGGATCAGTCATTTGGTTGGGCTCCATGTTTCAGTTCCATAGGTGACTATCAGGAGGATGCAATGGTTGTATACCTTTCTTTTTAAGGACAAATGGGATTTTCTTGTTTTTGAAGAATAAGTAATATGAAGATGGAATATAATACAAAAATATTAGTCAATCTAGATAGATCATCTTAAAAAAGAAACTAAAAACATTATTACAGTGGAAGAGTCCATTGTTACAAATGGTGGGAATGGAGATATTTTTATCTGTAAAATTACCTTCAAGTGGAAGAGTCCATAGTTATGGACAGAGAGCCAAGAAAATCACTCTGTTCATTATATAAGTAGATAGAGATGGAAACTAACCAGACTGAGGGACACAACAATATCTGTTAAAGTGCATACTTCCAAATGCATATCAACTGTCTCTTTACATCTTGAATATCATATAAGTGTCCATAAATACAACTTTCAGTCTACTTAGCCAGGTACCTGAAGACCAGGCAGCAGGTGTTATTCTCCTATTACTCCATGTGACTACTCATCTTCTATTGTCCACAACTGCCTTAAGTAGGAGTTGGTTTTTTTCCCTTTATTTTTCAGCCTTGATCTCTTCTTTTGTTCAGCGAGCAACAATCCAAAAGGGATAGAATTAAAATCAATGTTGTAATCTTGATTGTCAGACCAAACTTTGTGTGCAAAATGTGGTAAGTTTACAGTCAGCGAAGTGATTTATTGTATCAAAATCAGCAGTGGGGAGGGGGAAGGGATACGCGGGAGCTCAGCATATACCTACTTCTCAATTTCAAGGTTCTTTTGTATGTACAGTGTGTGCAAATTGTGACATTACAATATGCCTAGTTCCCAAAACACATTTCCATCACTGATCAAGACCTCTTTTAGGTCACTTTTAAGCCACTCAAGTTCTAGACAAAACTCAAGAGTTTTCAAATAAATCATAATTTTTTCATATTTCTTTTCATTTGTTGAAAAGAAACATCCTTTAATAGCAATCCGTGTCCAAATCAGCAACGAGAGAGAGAGATATGATACGTTAGCAGCACTCAAAGTGTGTTCAGTGGACCTCAAGAAGCCCATGAAAGTTTTATACATTAATTAGCAAACCAAAGAAAAATCTAGACAACAGCTAGCAGAAATTCCTAAAAAGTACTTCTCCCCTTCCCAACTACATATTGAAGCAGAATTTTCTGCATACCCAATTATAAAAACTAATCATCATAATAGATTGAAAATGAGTATCCAGTTATCTATTAAACAAGACTTCAAAGAGATTTGTAGAGAAAATAAAAATGAAATGGTGTCATTCGTCCCATAGGCTTCCCTTTGAAAATGTATATATTCTTCAAAATAAATGCATCTCTGAAGGCTTATTTATACTATATTAACTTAACATAAAAAAATAATCAAGAATCTACACATATCAAAGGAGAAAATTGAGGGGTCAGTAGGAAAAAAGTTCGAAAATTACAAATATATGTTAATCAACAATATTATTTCTCTCAGATGAATCCATGACCCACCACTTGGCTGACATTTAACATGTGTACAATACCAAGGATAGATGTTAGCTGCTACTGATACTATGAAGATAGAGGCTTCCCGAGTTCAATAAGAGGGTAAGAGGAGATGGAAAAAAAGGAAAAATTGTTGAAGGAGAGAGTAGGAAGGATGATGGAGAGAAGGTTTGGTAGTTCAATAACAGGGTGAGAAGGGAAAAGATAGAAAAGAGAGGTAGTTTAATGTGAAGGTAGGTTATATTAACTTATTCATCACGTGAAGTTGTTATAACGATGAATGTAAATATATAACGATGAATATGAATTTGTCTATTTTTATATCCTTTGCTTGATATTATCAGCTGGTTATTGTTATCTGAAAGACTTTATCCCAAAGTGATCATAAATGGCCTCATCTGTCTATACGCAGATACATACATTAACACTCATCTCCCTACCCCTATATATATATATATATATATATATATATATATATATATATATATATATGTATGTATATATGTATATATATATATATGTATGTATGTATGTATGTATGTATGTATGTATGTATGTATATATATCTATATATATATATACATATATATATATATATATATATATATATATATATATATATATATATATATGTATGTATGAATGTATATGCATGTATATATGTGTGTGTCAAATTAAGCCAAACTAGGCAAATGCTCCAAGGTGCAAAGGACTAAGGGATGCACTCCAAGCTGAAAAAATACTGTATATATATATGTTGAGTCAACTTTATTGTACTAATCTCAAATTTCAAATCTGATGAAAGGCTGTTCCATTAAAGAGTGTCAGGCAAAAAAATAAAAACTGTTGATAATAAATGTACTAGAAGGCTATCATTGAACTGAATAGCAAATACTTCTCAAGATAATTTATAGAAATTTTTCCTTTTCTCTCTTGAAATTTGTAATTTGTAGTACATACGTGTGAAGTGTTTCAAACAAGCAAGTGTGGGGTAGACTAATTACTTTACTTGACCAAACTCCCAGTGGAAGATAAGATAGTATTTTCCATTAAAGATTCCACAACATTCCACTTTTGAAATCAGAGGAATCTCAGAATCACAATGTCATTTGACCAAAATTTAAAAGAACTGGCACCAGTTGTCTTTGGATATTCTTCGAAGCAGTCAAATGCGAATATTTTGGGAAGAAAGGTCCAAGTTTCACACAGGTGAGAAGAGGAAAGAACAAAGTAAGTGGTTTTCACAATGTTTTATAGGAGTATTCACATGCTCAGTTAAGATTCACTTTGGTTGAATATTCAAAAAAGATTAAAAATTTTTTTTTTTTTGGATAAGAATGGTTTTCACGGATTATCCAGAAAAAACACATCAAATTTTTTTTCAGAAAACATTTTTTGTACTTTTAATCTTTAATACCTTTGTTGATTTTGGAAAAGTATAAGTTAAAAAAGATGTTTTAGGTCATAAAAGGGATGTATTAGTAGGATATAACTATAATGCTGATTTAACCCTTGTTTTCTGTCCACCATTTTTATTCATTCATTTTTTTTCATCATTTTCTCAAGGACAATCTAAGGAAGGTAATACCGATTGTAAATTGAGGAGTTTCACCATTTCACTCATTTAATATTTTAAATGGTGCCCAAATAAAAAGAAATGAGAGGATTAATGACAAAAAAATAGAAGTAAAGATGTATAAATTATATTTATATTGCTTTGAATAAATTAAATTGTTTTTATTTGTTAACCTTTTTTCACACTGAGTGAGCAAAGGTATGAAACTCTACAATTGGTCCCACCTTCTTTTGAATGTTTGCATGTTTTCAACCATTATTTTCTGAAGATTTAAACAAACAAAAATGTCTAAATTTGTATGAACTGTATTAATACCATCAAAAATGGAAAATCCCACCCATCCCCCCAAATAACTGTACTTTTGGAAGGAAAGTAAGTGTTCAGTTCAACATTATAGTTATATCGTATATAGAATTCCCCTTCCAAAAACTTAGAAAAACATCTATTGTCAGAAGTGACACTTTATCAATTGAAAGTACAAACAAATAAAAAAAAAAAAGTTTTCAGGATTATTCATGAAAACCAATCATAAACAAAAAAATTTGCAGATAATTTTTCTGTTTTCAATCCAAAAGTCCTTTGTTTTGAGAACAATCAGCTTTCAAGGGTTTAGTGTGTGGAGAGTTTCTTTAACTGTAAAGCTGAACTGGACTGTTACTTTCTGTCAGTCATATAGAAGTAAGACTTCCAAGTATATGGTTACTCCTCTTATGAAGGTTATCTTCTTTGGTATTTTAATAAGAGTGACACTAGTAGGTGCGTGGAGCTATGCAGGCATATGCAAGTCTGGTTGAGCCCTTTGGTAGGCCCATAAAGGCTCATTCAAAACTGTGAAATCGATTCAAAGAAAAATAATTCATGGTTATGAATAAGAGGTAAATGAATGTGCAACTAATGATAACAACTGTTTTGTAAATAGTGTAGAATAGTGTTTCTTAAACTGATTTCAGTGTCATTTACTCTCAAGTCATTCTATTAGGTTTTTGATTATTTTCATCTTAGTCTCTGTGTATCATTTCATACTCAATTCATATTGTTCCATGAACAAAAAGCCTAAATCAAATTATTTATTGTGTCCATTTCAGTCATATTTTTGAAAAATTAAAAAATATATGGAAAAAACTTGGAGGTACAAAAATTTAACCCAGAAAAATAATAAGATTTTTCTAGTTTATATGAAGTTGGCAAATCTTAGAATTAGGTCCTTAGAAAGAATCTTTTCTTATTGTGAATGTTAACCCCCCAACTTACTTTTTTAAGAATAGAAGAACATTAATCTTCAAGTAAATTAAATCATTCACCCTTAATACTACCACCACCACCACCACCACCACCACCACCATTTTTACATCAGTAGTAGTCTTTTAATGTCCGTTGTTGGACATAGATCTTCGCCAAGATTCATCAGACCTCTCAATCACTGGCTCATATACGGATCCCTCCATCTCTTCTCTTCTACCGTTTGTTATGTAAGATAGATATCTTATTGACTTTTAAGCATTATGGGCGCCTTTATGACTTCCTCAATTGCTTACTCAGACCTATTTATTCATTATAATTCAGTTTTTCATTGATATTCTCTCTCAGTCACTTGAATTGATACTCATACATTGACGATGAATTTTATATCATTTATTTCCTTATAGAGATATAAGCTGGATGAGTGGATAACAACTCAGAGAATAGATTTGGTGAGTAGAGGTCAAATCTGACTTACTGTTCACTGTGCACTGATGCCCTTTGGAAAGGCAATAATCCATCTCTCCCCCTAGCTATGGATAAAATAGCACAGGATGAAGTGAGTGATGCCATTTTTGGTTACCAGATGTTACCAGTGTAAGAGCACTACTTACTTACTTTTAATCCTTTACAACCAGTTTTTCTTCATCTCTCACCTTCTTTCTTTCACATCTCACTTGAAACTCTATTACATTTTCTCTCTTTCTCTCTCTCTCACCCTCTGATACATTTGTTCCTTCACTTGCCTCAAAATTTCATATATTCAGTGCTACTTTTGAAAATTTAATCCCACAGGCTCATTGGACCAGGCTTCTTCCAGTGTCTGTGGTCTTCTGGAATGTTGCATCTGGCTCCACAGGAGCATATGCATTCCTCACATACATGTCAAGTCTAGTTTTTGTCTGTCTGTGTTTCCGAGATAGTCATCTACTGACATGCCTCTGAGCTGGTCTTGTGACCTCCAGCTTTGCTCACACTTGCTTCTTTTGGGCCGTATTTATGGAATCCCAAGTCCACAGCCTGTTTCTTCTTGATCAATGGTTCCCACAAGCTATTCAATATAATGCCCAGTCTGCTGATAGAGTTCTGAGCATTTCATGTGGGCAGATTATTCAACCTCCTTATTTGCCAATGTTTTTCCCCGTCTATTATTTTGAACTCATTCCATGAAGGTTTGTACCCCCCAAGTCCTTCCATGTATAGCCAGTCATACCAAATTTTAAAATGTCTCAATGCGTTACAATGTTTTTCTGTGTTCCTCAAGTCTCATTTCATGGGGACACCTGGTTTAGTTCTTATACTCTTCACAACAACTGCATGGAATATTATACACAGAGACAATTTTTCTTCAAGTGAAGGTTTTATTTGGGGATTGCTTTTGAATATGATGATAATTTTTGCACAAAAAACCCATAAAATACCATAGAAATTCACAAAGGAAAATATTGCTGAACTGACAATGAGAAAGTTGGTGGCTGCATTCCAAGATTTATCCAACTTGATTATAGTTATAGTTGAGTTGACCCAACAGTTCATCTCCAGCTTGGTGCAGCTATGGATAATCAATGCATGCATATAGAGCCGGAAGAACAAACCAGCACTTCTACTTGATACACTCATTTAAATCAATCCACTGATTTTCCTATACTGTACACAATCTAAATAGTATGGAAACAGGTCTGGTTAGTCACTCAATGGAAACCATCATGTGACCAGCATCTTTAGGCAGCATGTTGTGTTTAATTAATCGATTAAAGAATAGGAAAAAGAGGTGATCAAAGAATATGTTACATCTCTTGCATTTTGTTGGGCAGTGCTATGATTACTAAAAGTGTCCAAATTTTCAGAAGACAAGCAGGAACACTGTTTGACACAAACTAAGGGATCAATTCAGCATAAACTTATGATAGAAATTGGACCATTAAAAAATTATTTTAGGAGGGAATTTTGAAAAAAGAAATGATCTTTTCAAGACATAATAAGGAATGAAGGTCCAAATTTTCAATGCTCTATACGTATAATATACATATAACCAGCCAGACAGATTGACTAGAAAACAGAAGAAACCTATTTTGACAGTTTTGGTTAACAGTTTATAATAAAGCTAGTTGCATGTAATGATAATTGCAGCACCATATATAGCACTCATATTGCACATATAATGATATCACACTAACTAGAACAAGTTTCTTTGATGAGTTCGTCGAAATGTTCATATTTTGCTCAGGATAAACAAAATAAAGCCTGCCTTAAAGTATTTTTTACTGCAGGTCTTTAATGAAGTTCTTTGGTTCTACAAATTGATCATTCATCTTTGTCTTTGTTCTTCTTTATGTCTCATTTTAATAAACTTCCATTTTCAAATTATTTTTCTTATGCAAATTATCACAATCACCATTGCCTTTCTGAAAAATCTATTTATACTCAACTACATCGCCATTCATGAGCTAAATTACACATTTACTCTCATTAAATTTAATATATTCCTTTGTTTTTATCCTAAAACATTCAATTGTTCAAGTCTGTCCATATTACAATTCTAACTCATCAATTCAAGTGTGAATAATTTTGTTCTTTTGATTCTTAATTGTATTTTTCCAGTTCCTCATTCACTTTTGTATTTTCTTTTCCCTCATTCCCTCATTCATTGTCTTCTACAATCCAGTGGTGAGGCAAGGGGTTGCTTAAATGCCTGAAATTCCATCACAGTCACAAGAATAGGAAAGCTTATCATATTTACTAAGCTTAGCTTACTATTGCATTAAGATGACATGATATAGTTGCTGTAGAAGTTCCATAGTCTTCAGAAGGTCCTTGAACCATTGTTTGTATCTTGTCAGCCATTGTTGTCGATAATTCTCTATCATTCAGAACAGGTTTAGGCCATCTTCAAGGTTAATTATTGTTATCTGTTTTTCCTGATCTAAACCTATTGAATGAACACCATACTGTTTGCATGGTAAATGAGTTCACTCCAAATGCTTTGTTAGCAGCTCAAGCAGCATTATGTCTTAATTCAAAATCATACCTGAAAATTAAGGTGGACATTATTACTTTTAAAGGCTCAATTCATAATGAATCATATCTCTATTTATATTGGATCTGTAAAAAAAATGTAATTACATTCGTAGACATAGCAGAAAAGATTGGGAGAGGGGAGAGGCAATTTTAAAAAGCCCCGGGGCTCTTAAAGCCTCATAAATTATTGTTCACCCACTGCATTTCTACAGACATTATACAACAATAAAGATATATTTGTGTACTTATCAGCGGGCTTGTTAGCATAATGGTAAGTTCATCACTACATAGAAGCGGCTAAGTTTCTATATAATATAACGCAATTTATAATTCATTCTGTCAGACCAAAGTGTCCATTTCTTATATACATATTGTTGCATTGAAAGAGACGAAAAAAGACCGAGATTGACTGAAATGAGAATTTGGGTTGAAAGCAGTTATTTGGCTTTCGCCTTATAAGCAGGTTGTTTAGCACAATGGTAAGTGTATCGCTCCGTTATAGTGGCTACATATCTGTAGCAGATTTGATTCCTGTGGCACCCCCATTCTCTTTAATTGTTTATTATATTCACGTTGTCTGAATTGAATGATATATTAATCGTATAAGATAAATTTCTATATAATATAATGCAATTTATAATTCATTGTATATGTATAAATTGCATAAATAGTAATTCAGCCTTAATGTTTTTTTTTTTCATCACTTAAGTAATAGTGCATGTCTACTCAGTTCAAATTTTCCTTTTTCGTCAAATCTCACTAAATAATGGAAAGGGCCAAGCACTCCAGGCTCCCAAATCTCACTGATTGCATAGATAAATGTTTCACTTCTGGCATTATTCTCGATGATGTAAAAAAAATGACATTTCTTGTGTAAAAAACCTTATATTTTTCAAGGCGTCACTTAGACTGTCTGACAAGTGCAAATGGCATCTTAGGAAATCCAGAGGATTAAATTTGAGTACAAAATGGTTGACAATTGATTGTGGAATTTATCCCCAGGTTGTCAAGCTGTAAAAGAAATTTTGCATTTCTACCTAGGTTAAGAGTGTGCAGCATGAAACAAATGTCAAAGAATACAATTATCTTGTCAAATGCATCCATCCATCTGGATTCAATTGCTTGAATCTTCTTAATCATATCAGACAATTTGTGACAATAATCATGAATTTAATTTCAGATTATGAATTCTGTGTTCAATCGAAACTGTTCAACATAGCAGGACTCATGTTGTCGCTTTCATTATTTTGGTTTTCTTTTTTTTTCTTTTCTTTTCCCCAGTGGCAATATCAGATTAATTAATCAAAATGAAATTGAATAACCTTCTTTTCTTCTTTTTTTGTCCATTATATAATTGTAACATGGCAAAGCTTTTTCTAATTAACACTTTTCTAGTTTCCAATACATGTGATAGAAGCATTTATAACGTCTACCAAAACGAGAAAAAAAAGTTTATAAAATAGACAAAAAAATAGATATCATTTGCTTAGGATGTCTTTTCAGATGTGAGTAAACAAAATCCAAGATATATGGAAGTATTAATTAAGATTTAAAGAAGAGGAACAACATTAACAAAAAAACAAAACAAAACAGGAACTCCTTCATAAATCAGACTAAATCTATTTCAGTTGTATATGTCTGTTTGTCTGGAATTCTATAACTCAAAAACAATGCACCTTGGAGCAAATTTAAAGACATATTTAGAATCAGCATCTTTCAATTTATCTGTAGTAAACATTCTTGTATGGAATTTTGCCAAAAAGAATATGTTCATTTAATGTATGTATGTGTATATATATATATATATATATATATATATATATATATATATATATATATATATATATATATATATATACATATATATTAATATATATTATTCTTGAATTATTGAAGATATAAATGTATATATACTATATATGTATACTTGAATTAGTAAAAATAATTCACCTAATAAAATAACAATAACTTTAGGCTCCTTGGTGCAGATCAATATAAAATACCCCCATCATTTTAACCAAATGCAGTATATAATGTACATGTTACCAGAGTTTATTGAGCTGAAAATGAAAAGAAATAAATATCTATTTGTGTTTGTTGAATAAAACCAAATCTGACATAAATTACACTCACAACATACCAGGTGTGAAACAACTAATTGATTTTTCAGCAAAGATCTAAAACAATGGATAGAAAAAGATTTTGAAGCCTTATAACAAGGGTTTCATTTATCAACCATTTTGTTTAGAGACCGAATCATCAACTGGGAAACTCCTGTAGCTTATGTGATGAACAAATAACAGTTATCTAATTAGGGCTTATGTATGTTCAAGTTTTATTTCTCAAAAATTCATACTTTACATCTTTGCATTATCTTGATTTTTTTCCTTTTTAAAAAATAATTCACTATTTCTTTAGATATTGTAAAATACTAACCCCAAATAGTTAACACTTGTTTACTTAGGAGAGAATTTTGGTTTAATATCTGGCATCTTTTAAGACATAGTTAGGGTGAAGTATCATGTTTCTTAAAAGACAACCCCTGATGAAGTTTGATGGCTGGTGAGAAGTACTAATTTCTATAGCCTGCAATAGCTTAGTGATCCTAGCAAGTCTCAAGACCAAAACTTTATACCAACAATTTTTCATGACCAACTCCTTGGCAGGATGCAAGTCCACCAAATGGATACCTACCTTAATCACACAGCTTTCTGTATGTCAGGCAGGTGTGCTAACCATAACACAATCTGAGCAGACTTATACTATCCCAGAGGACTTTTTGGATATACACTTTGAATATAATTAGTATATAGATCTAGTCAAAATATCACCCCCAAATTTTTTAAATGAAAAAATTAAGACAGGTTTTCTTACCAAAATTAATTTGTAGGAAAATTCAAAGGAACTTACCTGTAAAATAAAGAAAAAACCTTATTTAAAAAGAAAACAGGTTCTACAAAAACAAACAATATCTATGGATACATTCTAAATTTTTATTTGAGAAAAGTGATGCAGTGCTGTGGGAATGTGAGGAAACAGCATTCCTTTACTTTTACAGAAAGGGGAATGGTATTCTCTCACTATTAATATACTATCAAAATCTCTATTTTAAACAAAAATTCATTAATAAGAGAAATTAGCCAGTGTATATTTAAATACTTATACTGTAGGGCCTCACAATGCCTCAGACATTTTTCAAATTTCAAAGATTTTCTTGAAGTTGAGGGTTCTATAAACCTCTCTCCTGTGAGCTGGCAGTCCTGCATTCACTTACTTTTTTTACAACATTGATTTGGCAGATTATCAATGTTTGCATAATAAATTTTAAAATAAATAATAAGAAATCTATGTCTATGTTTCACATAGAAAGCAAATCAATATGCAAAGAGGTTTTCTAATATTGTTCATTTTTCTTTACCTCATTTCTAAACTTATAAGTGAATCAGAAAACTGTATTCAGTGGCAGCTGTTGCATCATGGGTAATGTTGAATGCCACTTATCACTTGCTTTTAAAAAAAAAATGGTAGGTTTTCTTTTTTCTGTTCTGTAGTCTCAAGTTCTTCATTGTGAAAAAAGAGGAGATGGAATCTCTCCATTATGGAGAAGTCAATGAGAAACAATGATCTTGAGGTCAGATGATGGCTTGTGAAGCTAATGGCATTGTTTCATGAAATCATTTAATGCCAATACTCCCAAGCAAACCAAGTACCTTGAAGCTGTCACACAGAAATCTTAACATTCACAATGGACTTGATTCATCGCATTTCCCTGAAAGCAGAGATGGTATTTACATTGATGAGCTTAAGCACTATGAACAGCTACATGTGATAAGAATGGCAACTACTGTATTTTAAGAGCTGCTCAGGGTTAGAGGTAAATAAGCAAGGGAGCCTGTCTCGAGAACTTTTTCTTGATGTATTGAATGCTATAGTTATAGACATGAGCAAAGATCTGAGAGATTTTGATAAAAGCATCTTTTAGCAGGATAATGGACCTTACCGCACTGCACAAGAATTATGGAAATGGTTTCAGGAACATTGAGAAGACTTCACTGTGCTTCCCTGGTCACCAAACTTCTCATATCTCAATCCCATTGAGCTCTTATAGGATGTGTAGGACTAACTCCATATTAAGCAAGTGACCATAATATTTGGGCAAATAGTGCATTTTAAACAGTATTTGGAGGGGTTTAGGCATGATATAGGTATATCTATTCATTCATGTTTGTTGGCCTGTCTACATAATATCTTAAAAAGTTCTCAATGAATTTCAATGACATTTTGTGGAAGTTGGGTTACTGAGGAATTAATCATATTTAGTGCAGATCCAGAATTTGGATAGGCTAAGGAACAACTGATAAAATTTTGGGGCAGATCTGATGATTTTTTGATTCAGAGATATTATTTCATAAATAAAAATAGTCAGAAATATGGAGAATCAAAACACAGTAACCTTGGCTACATCTACAGTCAACTAAGTTGGAAATAGGTTAAAGAAATGCCTGGGATAGAGTGATCTGGTGAATCTTGTAAGGTGTATTGCTAATGATGGACATTAAAAAGCTTAAGAAGGAGAAATCAAGCAAAGAATAACTCTAGGATGGCAAGATTCAGCAGAGCAAGATCATCCTCCAAAAATAAGATGATCGCATTAATCCTAGGAAGAGTATACAACCAATGCATCCTACCAATAGTCAATTATGGAGCTGAAACATGGAACCTAACCAAGAGACAGACTCGCAAACTGAGAAGCATGCAACCTGCGCATGAGAGAATCATGCTCAACCTCACATGGAGAGATCATAAGACAGCACAGTATATAAGGAAGAAAACAGGAGGCATCATAGAATCTACTAAAAAACTTGAATGGCAATAGGCAGACCATGTTGCAAAAATGGCAGACGACTGCTGGACATCACAATTCATAACATGCATCTCCAGAGATCACATGCAAAACTGAGACCAGCAGAATTCAAGACGGTGAGACGAACTAAACAAATTCAGAAAATACTGGCTTCGCGACGCCCATGATTAAGGAATGTGGCAAATTCTGGGGAATGTTTATGTCCAACAATGGATAATAAAAGACTGATGATGATGATATGATTCTTGATATGCATTGCCGAGTCCTTTCTAGATGTAAGCTAATTCAAGCAAAAATTTGTAAAGAGTCAGTGGTGGATAATCAGGATGAAATCATGTGAGAAGTGTCAAGACATCAGATCTTCAAGTTAGTTTCAATAAATCAAGATTGTCATTAACTCATTCCCAGTAATTTGATTTTGTCTTTATAATTTTTCAACAGGATTGATGATGTAGAGATATATTACAGTCATTATTGATTTTTGACTAGTACAGTAGGCTTCCAATACTGAGGCAACCTGGTGGATTTAACGGAGCCATTATAATGCATTTGCCATCATGATAAGTGGATTCTATATCTATAAAGAATATTAATATTGAAAAACCAAATAGTACAAACAAAAATATCTTTTTATCACCCTTCCACAATGTAATACCATTTTATGGGTTACAGTTCCCTAAATAGAATGAATGAACCAAAACATTTTTAAAAACAATACACTGAAATCTTCAAGTGTCGTATCTGAAAACTAATATCTGACAATAGTCTTGTAAGAATATAAAAACAAATGTGCCATTTGTATGCATGTGTCATTAAAACAAGTGCCATTAGAAAAGAGTTTACTGTAGTTTTTTCATCTTAATTTGCTTTTCATTGCAATCATGCAGACTGGCAGGCTACAGGAGTAAGTAAACAACATAGGTTAGAAATAAAGGATTAGCTCTTTGTGAGATTCAAACTCACCTGCTCTTACCTGCTCAAATTAGCAGAAGATTAAATGTAATCTTTGAACCTAGGCATTTTTTATTAAATGAAACATTGTCAACCTTCATATATCTTTGACTAGTATTTCTTTCATCTTAATTTCAGTTACTTTTTATTGCAGCCACTCAGACCACCAGTTTACAGATATTAATTTCCAATACATGCAGATTATGGTCTGAGTGGTTGTGATAAGACACAACTAAAATTAAGATGAAAGAATCATTAGTTAAAAATAAATATTGATTGATAATGCTTCATCTAATAAGAAATAAAATCAATATAATATTTTAGATACATTGCAGGTGTGCAACTGCTATGTCTAGAGATAGTGAAAATCATCAACTGCTTAAAAGACAATCAAAGGTTTGAATTATGTATTGAACCAATCTGGAAAATATGATAGGCTATTTACATTGTATACAGTATATTGGAACTATTGTTTATGATGCTAATTTTTTCATAGCATTTTGGCTGTATACCCACCAGCCTTCTACAGGTGTCCTTTGTTCTGGAATGTGTAAACTAGATCCTGTAATGCGTGCTATTGGCTCTACTCTGCCCATCATGTCACATCAAAGGATAGTTCAACTATATTACACATCACAATTTTAAATATACCATCAACAAAGTTCAGACAAGAATGATAAACTAATGCATATCCATTCTCAGAGAGAGACAAAGAGAGAAAATCCAGTCATATTCCTTAGTTTGATGCTAGCACAAAATATCTTCTGTAAAAGACTCAATACCTACTCTTCTCACTTTTTTAACAAATTTTTGCTACAGTTATGTTGTGAGGAAGTTAACTTTTCACCAATTTTCATAGATGTCGTCGTTGGCGCCATCGTCGTCGTCATCATCATCATCATCATCAGTCTTTTAACGTCTGTCATTGGACATAGCCCTTCCCCAGGATTTGCCACAATTCTCTATCATGGGCGTCACGGAGCCAGTATTTTCTAAATCTGTCCAGTTCATCTCTCCATCTTGTGTTCTGTCGGCCTCGGTTTCTCATGTGATCTCTGTGGATCCATGTTGTGAGACCTGATGTCCATTGGTTGTCTTTCATTCTTGCAACATGGCCTGCCCATTGCCATTTGAGTTTTTTGATAGTTTCTATGATGTCACGGACACCCATTTTCTTCCTTATATACTGTATTGTCTTGTGATCTCTCCATGTAAGGTTGAGCATGATTCTCTCATGCACATGTTGCATACTTCTCAGCTTGCAGGTCTGTCTCTTGGTTAGGTTCCATGTTTCAGCTCTATGAGTGACTATCGGAAGAATGCATTGGTTATATACTCTTCAATTTAGGATTATTGGGATCATCTGGTTCTTGAAAGTTGATTTTGCTCTGCCGAAGGCTTACCATCCCAGAGTGATTCTTCACTTAATTTCCTCCTCTTTTGAGGTTCTCAAAGAGATTTGTTGTCCTCCGTAGATGTAGTGGTTGTATATATTACTAGTGTATCCATGTCATCAAAAAATGATGGCAGCATTTGAATAATTTTGGAATTGCACTTTACCTCAAAAAATTTTGGTAACATTATGTCGCATTTTGTCATGTTCAACCTTGATTTTTGATTACCCTAAAATTAGAATATACTAGTTATTTCCCTTGACAAATGTTACGAGACAAAAATATAGATATACACATGATGTATTCATGAGTTGTTTTACCTATTTTCCATTTTAAGAAATAAAAGAATTTGCAAGTCTTCTCAAAGACTCCTCTACTCACTGCATGTTTTCACTGTTGCTGCCCCCCCACCTGAACAGGATGAAAACTATTTTCATCAAATGGAAATCTTTGAAGCTTATTTTCAGTAATACTTAATGCAACCCTGTTTAGTGCTGATTTGTTATAATGCTCCTTTTAAAAATATTTTTCCTAATAAATTTGATAATGTTAAATTTCTGAAGTAAATAATGGCAGGAAATGCTTAGTGACTTGATGGAAATTTTCATATCATTTTGGAGCATTCTGTGTTGCAGAGATAAATTGAAAAGTGGGTGATTGATGGATAAGTGACTTCTCTAGCCTTTTGTTGGGCAGTGATTATTAGAGAAGTTCAAATTAAAAGAAAAACAAGCATAAATGCTGCCATATAAAAACTAAGGAAACGATTTAGCATAAAATTACATTGCAAATTGAGCCCCCTACTAAAACTTTCTTAGGGAGAGGGTTAAAAAAAACAAACTTTTTATACTAGAAGTAAATGTTTAAATTTTCAGCATCCTAGCTCTATTTGCTTAGCTTGTACATGTGAAACATATAGAGCCAGCCTGACCAACTTAAAAAATAGAATAAACTATGATGACAGCTTTGGTGAATGATTTTTAAAAGTACACTGCATCATGATCAGTCTCTGGAAGAACTCAATATTTTAGTAAACTTGTGCCATTTGTTTGAGAATATACACATACATGATCAAAGAAGTTTTCATCTAGCAATATTTAACGATATTTAGTGGTATTTTGCCAGCTCTGGAAAGTAGCTACTAGATGTGATACTCTGCACTAATCCATTCAATCTTGTGGAGGCTCAACAGCATCATATATTCAAAAATGATTGCTCACATAATCTCTATTTATGCTATATTATAATGACCATGTATATCGCTGTTTTATATAGTGCCACATTTCATCATGTATCTAGTGTGCGGTATTTTGTTTTTCATCTTATAAAGAACTCTGTGCAGACTTCACTAACTCTGCTCAGTTCTTTTCTGAGCCATCCAGACGGAACCAAACATATTGATAGTTTGTTCGGTTGAAGGAGTTTTGTACCAGAAACAATACTTGAACAGTGAATTAGGCTTCTGTGTCAAGACTGATCTGACGTAAATAAATGCTTCAAGTCTCTGTGGTCGACTGCAGTTAACCATCTTGAGAACTTGCGGGAAATGAAAGGCATAAGCACTGAGTTGTTTGTATCTCTATCACTACAAAATACAATGAATGAGAAGACACATTATTGATGAAATAAAAAAAAAGCTTTTCTTAAAAAAAATGTGGAGAATATCTAATATATCATTTTACAATGGTTGGTTGTCGGTTGAATCAATTCTTATTTGAACTTTTGACTTTCCCCAAATAGTCTGTATATAATACTAAAATCTGATTTACCCTACCAAATTTTGCATGCATACCCAATTGACCTAGGGAAAGGTTTCTAAATGAAATATATACGACACCACAAGGCCAAATAACTGGGACCGATACAAAAATATTTTAAGATGTATAAAACAAAAAATGTATCTTTCATTTCTTTGTATTGCTCTAAATCTGGAAGCGAAGGTGAAAGATATACATGACTTTAGGTAACATGGTTGAAACTCTGCTCTCCTTGCAAGTCAAGGTTTTCAAGTATTGTCATCAACTAATTTGGACTTCTAACATCTAAAAACCAAAAAATGATGCCAAAGCTGATTTTCATTATTTATTCCTATTTATATTATTTTATTGATTTTGACAACATTTTACTTTCATCATAATTTTCCAACTTGAGCTGTTACTTTACAGCTGCGAGCAAGCAGTACGATTGGAAATAAGGTTCCAGTAAGAATCAACCTCAGGTCCCTCTTACTAGGGTGTAGTCTGGTTTACATCCAACTGTGATGATGCTCCACTTTATAGCTCACAGAAGTCAATTTTCACAACCAACTCTTTATTTTGACTATCAGTGCCATGTTGTTTTTTTATAAGATGAGAATGTAGCATTATTATTAAAGGGATTCTTGTTTTTAGATTGTATCAAAGATTTTGATTTCTAGCATTTAAAGAACGCAAATAATGCAGACAATGTCTTGATTGATGCAAGTCAAACTTGAAGGCTGAAAAGAGTGTTCATCATGTGCAAGTCTGTAAAGCAAAAAAGATTATTTCAATGCATCTGCCGAACTTCAAGTGGATATTAATTCCTATGTCTAAAATGTTCTGTACATGTTTGGTTATGTATTTGTCAGACAAAAAGCTTTTAGGAAAGGACAAAGAAAATAAAAGGGAAAAGTAGGGACCGAATACAGATGCACCAAACAATTCCAACAGTGGTATCAGTGATTGAAATAGGAGGGTATGTTAAGGTATGGTGTATACCTAGTTCTGAATTCTCAGGTTTTTTGTATTTTCATCGTGTTGCCCAGGGAATGAAATAGGAATGAAAAAAGGGTTTAATTATGATACTTAATATATGCAACATTTGATTCAGACACATTTCACATTACTTCGTTGTTGTTAGAGTTCTTCATCAGTGGTCTAGTCCCTCAAGGTAGACCACATTGTTTGTCTGACTGTTGGGTGCCAGGATCCTGAGCTTAAGTGCAGTGCTGACATGAAAAATCAATTGGCAGGAAAATTCAAATAGACAAAAATTCATTGATACATTTTTTTTATTATCATGAATCTGGTACCCAAATGATTTTATCACAAAATTACCATAAAAACATTTTATTGTGGTTTTCTTGAAAATTGTTGGCATAAATGAGTTGCAGTGTGGAAAATTGATAGGCAGGGAAATAGGAGTGGGCAAAAAATCAGCCCTTCCTTCTGAAAAAATTCTAATCAAAACTGTATTCTATTGGTGAATTGAGATATACTGATTCCAAATAATAGTTCTACTCTGCAATACATAGTTTTTGAGTTCATGAGTACAATCAGACAGATACAGTAATCCCAGCTATCTAGAACAGAAAATATTTGAACAACTTAAAGTACTGTAATAATAACACAATGATATCAGAAACTGCAGAGGATCTGCAGAACATGTTAAGTGATCTAAATAGGGAAAGCCAAAAAATAGGTTAAAGATGATCAAAACAAAGTCAAAAATAATGTTTGATGATAAAGACCAGAAAAATAGACTGCCAAGCCTCAGAAGGAGTACATTTACTGATAAAGCTAGAGAAACACCCGAGAAATTAAATAAGATTGGTGTTAATAGATATATCGGACAGCTAATTGCTTATATGCTTAAACCATAATATATATATAATCAATTTATAATACCAGCAATACCGATTCAAAACCTAGAAACTAATAAAACCACTTGAAAACAAACTCAAGATTGCATGAGGGCAATGAAAAGAGCAATGTTATGAATAACTCATAGCAACAGAAAAAGATTAACATGGATCCAAGAGAGGACCAGAGTAAATGATTTTGTACAAGTAAATATGCAACAAAATTCTAGATTTGTAGGACACATAGTGAGAATATCAAACGGAGCAAAAGCCTACCTGATTGGTGCCTATAAGACAGTACGGTAAGGACCAGACTCAGTATAGAGAGATGAGATAGAAAAGTTTGCTGGTAGGACATGGCAAAGATCAATACAATCAAGCTTGTCATAGAAGGAGATGGGGAAAACTTCCATCCAGGTGTGGACTTATAACGGCTTATGATGATGAAACATATCTTAGCAGCAGCAGCAGCAGCCGCCATTACCAGTCCGGTGCTGGACAAAGGCTTTTCCCCAGTTCCTCCAAGACCAACCGTGACTGTGTGAAACTCTGCCATGTCCTACCAGCAAACCTTCCAATCTCATCTCTCCATCTGATATAGGACTTTGACTGCTATCACTAGGGCACAAATATATAAGTCTTTTGCAACCATTTGTTATCCTTTCTTCAAGCTATGTGTCCTGCTCATCTCCATTTTGTTGCTTAATCACTTCCATGATACATCTTACTTCGGTCTGTTCTCTGATTCATGTTGATCTTTTCCTATTCCTCAGAATTATTCTTAACATTGCTTCTAAACAACACAAGTTTCTTCTGTTTGCGTGTATATGTATATACATATGAAGATAGACGGATGTAGGTTATTGTATGTAAGACTGAGTGTGCATGCTTCCCTTTGGTTCACGATGTTTAGGGTAAGCATTTACCTGTTATCATAAGCAACTCTAAAACAGAGAAAATGTGGAAAAAGGCAATCTGATCATAAACTAGCAGAGATGAAAAAAATCAATTTTTCAACAACAGGTTAGCAATGGTTATTGATGTTTCGTGTAGCTCCATTCTAGTTTTATGCGTGGGTGGAGATATGTCTCTCTCTTTCTCCCTCTCTCTGCGACGTATTGCTGCTTAAGTGGAACAATCTTCTGAACATGGTACTGCCCTACCCCTGACACACCCATTCATGCTTAATGTACCTTCTCCTCCCACCCTGGCTTTCTAACACAGAGGATATTCCTCTCTCAAAAGAATTATGAATACATTTCTTTCCTCTTACACCAGTTTGCTAGTACTGTAAACTCTCAATCTAACAGCATTATTTAATGATACATGTTCTTACGGTACACTTGTTTCCATATTCTCATAAAACCATTGTTGAAGAAAAATTTGCAGCAACAGCAAATGAAAATTGCATCATTCTAATTTTATTTTCTTCAAAGCTGTAACCCATAGACTGTGAAAAAGTAATGAAAAGTCATTTTTGTTTGCACTCATTGGTTTCTCATTATTTATATACCTTGTATAAAGTCAAACCGTTATAATCGCAAATTTCTTATAACACCACTCCTAAATTTCAAAGGGTGCCATAATAATAGGAGTCTACTGTAGTTGGAGGAAGGTGGACCAAAGAAGACATGAAGGGTGGTGAACTGTGCAGTTAATTTATGTCACCTGTCTCTATTCAGAGTTAGAGGTGCAACTTACAACTAAAGATGTAGACAGTTGTAGACAGTGTTAAAGGATATTTGGAATGTAGTTTATAACTCTACACCAAAACTTGATTTGGAACTTTCATTATATATTTATTTTGGTGCAGTTTTCTCAAAGTGGGTAATCACAATGGTTCAGCTAATGATTGATGTTCCTTTTAATTTCTAGCAATCACAGTGCACTAAAATCTTAGGTAGTGCATATACTTCCTCCTGTGATAATGGGTACACTGAATGCTTTTGCAGTTGTAAACTTGAATTTGTATCTCTCATGGCTAATAAAAAAACTGAACTGGTATGATATATAGTACATATTTGAAAAAGTTGAGATTGAATCCTATACTTTGAACTAAAAGGTTTAGCTTGCTGTTTCATTGAATAAAATATTAGTGAATATTTTATTTTTAAGTGATGCTCTTACCATTGAGCTAAGAATAAACAAGATGAGAATTTGGTATGAAAACAGTTATTTGGGCCCTTGCATTACTGGCAGCTGTTTAGCTCAATGGTAAGAGCATCGCTATGTTGAAGAGACTTTTTTAAATTTTTTTTATTAGAGACAGGTTCAAGTCTTGCAGCAGCCCCATTTTCTTTAATTGTTCTTTCTGTTATCATTGATAAGGTCAACTGATATATTAACTGTGTAATGATGGGAAATCATCTCAAATAAGATTTTATATAACATAATGTAATTTATAATCGTTCTATTGGGCCACAAATGTCCATTTCTCAATACATATATATCTATAAATATCTATACAAACACACACACATAAGTGCATACATTATACACAGTTGGAAATTCATCCATAAGAATATCATACATCTATACTATAACCATATGTGTGTGGAGATATATGCATATCATTTTGATAAAGCCAAAAGTCGAAACATGTTAGTAGAATAAAATTATATAAAATTATATTTTTTCCCTTATTGTCAACTGAATTCATATATGTATGTATGAACTCATAAATTCAGATGTACAAGCTCAAATATATTCCTTGCTATACATAATTAAAACATAAAAACAAAGTTTTTGATACACACACATATGGAGACAAAAAGATAGAAATATATATTGAAAGATAATATATTGAAAAAATAATAAATAGATACACAAATATATTTGAAATTATGCAAAATGTTTATGGGTGGCCAAAAAAGTTTGCTTAATTATTGTCATTAGATAGCATTAGAAGGGTTAAGTTTCAACAAACTTCTTTCAAAAAGATGACTTTATTGTATCATGGCAGCTGTCATATCAGCTTACATTCGAAAAGGAATTATTCAAAACTCAATGAATGATACTCCAGTCTAGAAGATCAGTCAAAGTTGAAACTGATCAAATCAAGACATTACTTGAGAATAATTAACATTATACAATGTGGGAGATAGCCAATTTACTCAAAATATCTAAAAATCAGCATTCAAAATCATGTTAGTATAATCTTTTTGCAGGTATTATTTAACCACTTCCACTTGGTTGATGGGATTTTTTTTTCCTTTTTCCTTCATCATTTTCAAATTTTGTTTCTTTCTTCAATGTATCCATCTTAGTTTCTGAGTGTTGGAAGCTGCCATTATACTCAGAATAGAAAAAAAATGGTTATATAAAGAAATGGAGTTTTAGGACCTAGGTATATGGTAAGGGTGGGTTTTATACTAGGGTACATAGAAATGTCTCCATTAGTAGACTGTGAACATACAAAAACCTGAAAATTAAAAAGTATGTATATACTATACCCTTTCCATTTCCACAACTGTTAATGTAAATCAGGATGTAACAGTGTAAATATGAGACAATGATTGAATGTTGCTTTGATCAAGTGCTTTACAATCTTTTCCAGAAATTTCTCCATTCAGAAAAAAAAAAAAAACTTTCGTTTTTTGTTCAGTGATACAGTTGCATCCTTCAATGAAAAGGCAAAACTCCAATCATATCACAAAAATTCATTCCTAATTGATAAAAGTGAACAAAAGTGAAGTGTACAATGAGCTTGATCAATCATTTTTAGAACAAGCTTCAAGTTAGAATTTTTTTTTTAAGATATTTAATTTTAGAATATTAGATATATTTCTTAAACTGTCTTTATTCAAGCATTAAACATTTGCTCAGCAAGTTAGAATTGCAACCAATTCAATCAAAGATTTCAGCAAAAGGAATTTTATTTCAAAGGAAAATCAAGTAAAAAGAAAATTATCTAAAATTTTTGTTTGTTCGTATAAAATAATATTTCTGGAAAAGAATGAAATGGTTCTTCTGTTCAGTGATGCAGTTGTCTCCTTTGATGGAAAAGAAGAACTCTAAGCAGATCACAAAATTTTATTCCTCATTGAAAAGAGCCAATGAAATGTACGATTGACTCAATCAATTATTTTAGAAAAAGCTCTGTTGGGTTCAAAATTAAACCTGGTTTGGAAAATGTATGAGACTGAAAATAATTCTATAAACATATTTCAGGCAGACTAATGACTAATGAATAATGAAAAATAAAATCAATTATAAATTCAAATTAAACTGCCTTAGGAAACTTACGAAATATATTACAAACATAACTATTTTAGCTATTTGGATAGCAGGTAACTGTTAGGATTTAAATAAAGATGAATGAAACAAAAAAACAGACAGTGATTAAGTATATCTGTATGTGTTCTAAGTGATACAAGCAAGAGTAAAGTGATTGAAAAAAATCAGTAATTCAAAGTGCTTTCAGAGAACAGAATATGAAGGCAATGCAATCATAAATGCAAAGATCCAAGTAATCTAACTCACACAGAAATGGCAGGATAACCATCAAATTAAGAGAAAACCAAGATGAACAAATGGACCCAATAAAAAGTGGATTTTTCAGAAAAGCAGTACGTATTAATTTCTTTACTAGTATTTCTTTCAATGTAATTTTAATGCTTTCCATAATAATAGTTAATAATGCTTCATCTAATCTACTTTTATGATGGACAGTGCAAATTTTTCTGTTTCTCCGTCTGTAATGATGTGCTCTTCCACTAAAACGGAACTATTTTATAGATAAAACTACCTCCAAATAACCATTGGAAATGAGTTTAAAAATTTCTTTCCTAAAATAAAAAGTTGCTTTACTTAGGCAGGCTTCCTGAGGTGAAAGGATGCAAGTTCAATTCTTGCCTGGACCTTATTTCTGTTCTGTGCAAATTGAGTGGCAAAGTGCTGATGTCATCACTTGGCTTTTTGGCTCCTAACTGGAAAACAACACAGAAAATTTTGCTTGTTTCTTTGTTCAACATTTGGGTGTTATTTTAACTGCAATTTTGCACGATTAGTATTAGACACCCAGTATATACTTACTGAAAAATTTTGATAACTTTAAGTAAGTTTTCCTTTTCGTTGATAATACAAAAATCATTACAATACATTTAACATGGATACTAGTTACAGGCATTGTTTTGAAACATTGTGGCTTTGTTTCAACTGCCCATTAGCATTAATGCTCCATCTTCTCAGACTTCCAGAGAGAAAATAACAAATGAAAAATCAATAGAATGACTAAAACTTATCAAAATTTCTTAGTGTGAATATGGCTAGTGAATAATACTGACTAACTAGGAAATTGCTGTCAAAATAACCAGAAAAATAACAAAAAAAAAACAAGCAAAGTTTTCCTTATGATTTTTCAGTAAACTCAAGTGATGACGTCAGACTTTGCCACTCTATTAATCACTGCTGTAGACTGAGAGTCAAAATAACTTTAATATTTGACAATGAAATATTCTATAATCACTAGAAACAGGAACAAAAATGAATTATGTTAGACTGGTTGATTCAGTAATCATTGTTTTTATGAATAGCATACATACTAATGACAGATAACACAAATCAGTTTTCAATTGAGTAAGACAAAAGACTTTTTTGTATTGTTCATTCTGAAAAAATTTTATGGAGTAATTTAAAAGTATCAATTATTGATGATGTCCAGCATTCAAAACGCGAAATAAAGAGTGGATGAAGAAACAAAAATTTCAGTCTTAGTATATGGTCTGGTTGTATTATTTTCCTAATCTATGTCGTTCATATTTCCAAAATGAAATACAAGAAAAAATGAAACGAAACACAGACATGCTATGACAGGTAGCATAGAGAGAAAAGGATGTATCACTCAGGAGCTAGTTTCTATAATCCAGAATAAAGAATGCGTGAAGAAGGCCAGAGGGTACATGGCTGAAACGTGGTAAAATGAATTTGAAGGATACTGTTTAGTTGATTGAAGTGACAATAAATGGAGTAAAAGAATCTTCATTTGGCTTGTATGAACATACAATAGAAACATTGCTAGAAAAATTTGAATCTATGCATGTCTATATTCAGTCTTATCTATATAAAATTACATATAAGAATGGTTCGATAAGTTTGTAGTCCAATACATAGTTATGAGTTGAATTTCCATATGAAATTTTCACTGTATAATGTTCAATCCATGTAATTAAAAGAGATGTGTTGGGTTAAATGCATTAACAAGGAGGGATATCATGTCTCAAAATAAATGCTCCTTTCCTCATTAGGCAATGAACTTATTGATGTAATGCCTTTGTGCTATTGTCAAGATAAAAGTTTAGAGACAACCCTGTCCCACTGCCTTGTGGGCTGGTTATGGGAGATTAAAGGTTAGAGATAACCCTGGACAAACTATAGTAAAGAGCTTCAATCGGTGGGCATCAAAAGACAGATGATCTCAAATTTTCCCCGAACCATCATCAAAATAGCGGCTTGTGGAATGCCTTCAGCACTAAAATCTCTTCTTTCGTGCAATCATTCTTTTTTTCTTCACGTCATCATTGATGTGGTAGACATAGATCAACAATCCACTCTAATCACCTCTTCAACCATCTGCCTTATAACTATATTGATGTATCTACATATTTATAACAATTTTTTTTTCTGGTCACTTTGGTAATGACACAACCAACTTGTGAAAAGAATCTGATCCGTATTAATTTGTCCCTCTTTTGATTTTCTTTTTTCATTCTCTCATTCTTGTACAAACTATCTATGAAACCTGTGATCTCAAAGGTAAGCTTTATTGAAAAAATTTGTCAACTAATCATTACATATATAGTGACACAGTAAAATCTGGTGGGGAAAATGGAGCAATAGTTACAATAGTATTCAAGTTCCAACTGCATTTGAACCTGGTTTACATAAGCAAGATTTCAGATTTTCCATCCACTGGCTTCACTGCTAATAGCATTCAGAAGTAGTCATTCTGGAGGCTTTCTCCTAAATACATAGAATAATTTAGGTGATATCTGGAGCTGATCATTAATGAAGCTGCCATGAAATATAAGCTATACATTATTCATTATTTTATATCTAAATATGCTCAATTCGATTTATTGATCAATAAAATTGGCTGAATGATATCACATACTTAGTTTTATGATTTATTTAGTAAATCAATCAAGTATCAACATGACATGTTTTATTACATTTACAATTGACTAGACATGGTGAATAACACGATCACAAATGTAAACATTGGAATTTTTTTTCATCTTCACAATATTTGGAGCCAGACAGAAACAAAACTAAAAGGTATGTAGATATATATATATATATATATATATATATATATATATATATATATATATATATATATATATATATATATATATGCATATATATATATTATACATATATATATATATATATATACTTCAGAAAAAATCCCAAAACCTGTTGTATTATTTTCAAAAGCCTGATTCCTATTGTTTCCTTTTCTGACAAATCATTTGACAAAATCAATGAAATAAAAAAATCAAAAACAATTATATTTTCCAATCACAAATGAGATGAACCTTCGGGCTTTGTTAGTGGCTGAGACAGTTGTCCCCTACTTTGCACGTATATTCTTGTGAAAAGCATGTATATATTTCCTCCTTGCCAATACATCATGGATCAACATGGCATGGTAAGGCCCATATCACCCTACATGTCTCCTCTCTTAGGGAAGGGAGGCCTTTCTACAAGAGTTTGATGAGCTTGGTAAGTCAGAAGTGGATTATGATAAATTGCCCAAGTAAAATGAAGTAGGGTGGAAGAAGAATGGTCGAAAGTAATGCGAGCGCCATTTGCACCTCTCCACGACTACTTGAGAATAAGTGGAAGATTTTTAAGAAAAGAAAACTCATTGATTTTTGAAAATTAATAAAAAAACAAAAGTAAAAAAATTCACCTGACATGAATGTTTTATTTTGTAAATTTTCTTTTTATCTAATAACTAACATTTGTTGGAAGACAAAATTAGTTCTTTTTTAATTACTCTCTAAATAGAAAGACGTGTCTTGTGTTCATGTAACTTGTGTAACAATGTGATACAATGCAAGCAATAATCACACACTGATGATAATTGTTTAATTACCATTCTATTGTTTAACAAAGACAAAAAGTATCTTCTTGCCTAAAGACAAGTAGTTGATTATCTGTAAATTGTTGCTATGAGAAATGAAACATAATTTTGCAGCTTCCAAACTCAGATTCTATTCTATGTAGAAGTATCGAGATTCCTGTCGCCTTTACTGTGTAGAGGTGTGAGTGGTGAAGTGATTAACGACACAAACGATGGAATTGACAAGCTAAGTTCAAACTGCAGTCAAGGCTGTTGTTTCATGTTCCTATGTTCATTAATCCACTTACAGGGGGTTAGTAACAAAGGAGTGATAAATTGGAGATAAATTTCAAAGGAGTGACACAAATATTACCATAGCAAAGTGGAAATGTGAAATGCTTCTAAACCAATTTCACTACCTTAGAAGTACTTCTGAAACATAAAATTAAAGGGCTATCAACTCATTATTTCTGAAGCATACAGTGCTTATTAAAAAAGACATAAATAAGTTGTTGCCTTTTAGTTGTACTTGTGATTGCACTTGGAACACTCCAACTTCTTCACTTAGGTGTATAATTTAATTTCCAAAATATTGTAGCATATAATGGATATCAATTTATAAAATTCCAACCTAATTATTAACTTTTTTATGTCACTCCTTTTATATGATATTAATATCACTGAATGGGACTGTTTGGAAAATGCATGAATTAATATCTTTTTTGTACTAGCAATGGATAAAATAGCAGTCTTGACTGGGATCTCTAGCCCTGGGAAGGCAACCAGTCAAAGAGAAGACAACTTTGATTCCAAACCAGAAAGTGGAGGCTCATAAAGGGTGTCAACTTTGCCGTCTTCTAGCAGCTCCTGCAGCCAAGCTGATGCCAAAAGTATAATGCTTGTCTTCTTTGGGTTACGTCAGTGAGGCTGAGGGGGGAATTCTGTTGACTGGGTTTCTTTAAATATCCATATTCTTCTCCAAGGCTTGTGCCTTGGAGGGGTCACCAGCATTGTTCCGTTGTCTTTTGAAATAAGTGGCTTACCTCAGAAGAATCAACAATCAGTTTTCTAAGATGAGATTTCCGTTCAAATGTAAAGTAGATTATATCTCTATTTTAGAAATAGAGAGGTAATCCACTTTACAGTCAAATGAATAAGTCGATGCCATTTGAATAGATTCAGATTCTGGGATTTATTTTATTCTTATGTCCAATAAATACTTAAGGTATGGTTGGTCTAGTGGTTAGCAGCAAGGATATTGAAATTGGTGAACCAAGTTCAATTTCTGGCTGCAACAGTTGGCATCAGGAAAGGTGTGATAATCTGATGGCAAAACATCTGAATGCAAACAAATGAAAAATGTGTTGATGGCAATAGAGATGAAAAGTGTCTCTTGAATTGATATTTGAATTTTAAAGTTATCAATGGATTCTGTAATCTTTTCAATTTTTTAATTTTTCAGATTATATTTCTTTGAAATTCAATCTCAATATTCTGTGAAAATCTCTGAGAATCCATTGAGATTTTGCTTTTATTCTAATGATCCAACATCTTCTTCCCATATCATGAAATAATATTACACCTGAAGAAAGCTATTGAATGAAGCATCCAAAATGCCATGTTAACATCAGAGATGGAAGAATAGTTAAGATTGTCTCAACAAATTTTTGAATGTTAATAACTCTTCCCAAAAGTTTAACTCAAATCCAAGGTGTGCTTGGACATCATTTTGATAGGCCTGACTTTGGATATCATTATCAAGTCTGAATATCATGTTTTTTAAACAATAAAAGAGTTCAATTCAATTGTCGCATGAAATGAAGACTTTACCTTGCTGTAAAAGCAAATTTAAGATTGAGTGTTTGGTAGCCTAGGCACTTTATAAGTAGGGAAAAGGAGAGGCACACAGAGAAAGAGATGGGAGTTCAACAATTGAAAGATGCCCTGAGAGAGTTTCAGAACATAAAGGGATGAGGGCATATAGTTCAAATGTCATTTGTGGCATCCATGGCATCTCCATGGTCACCAAGCAGAAAAAATCATATCATAAACAAGAATAAATTTTGTTAACATACCTACATTTAAGAGAGGTAATAACTCATATACTTAACCTATATCATAAATCACATTGATGAGTTTAATACCATTCCTTGAAAAAATAAATATGTTTCATTTGAGAAATAGTTTATTTAATTGATGAAATTTCAAGAACAATCTAATGAAGATTTAACATAGTGATATTTTGAAGTCTAATGGGCACATTTGTCTGTTTTGTTCCATGATAATTCCACATTAATCCAGAAAATGAATCATTTTGGCAATTTTTTCTGCAATGAATTTCTCTAGAACCATTATAAATTAGTGTTCCTGGCAAAGAGGTCATATTGACATCACGCAAAGATGCTGAATTTCTAAAAAGTGATTTGTGAAGAATCTAATCAAAATCGTTAAATCTATTATTGGATACTTGTGATGAAAAAATTTTTTGATTTTAATTAAATCAAGTTTTTGAATCAAAATGAACAGAGTTCAGTGCTAAATCCTCGATTATAAACAAATAACAAATCTGAAACCTGAGGTTGAACCGATTCACCTTAAATGAATTAATTTTGGCAGGTAAAAAAACTACAAGCTCAAAAAACTGCGAGAAAATAATTGAGCACAATCATCTTTTACAAACCCAGAAACTTGGCTTATCAGATTGCCTTTCAATAATAAGTATATACATGTGATAAATACAGACTGTAAGTTGTTCTTAGTAAACTGCATTTATTTATCTACTAGCAGAGATACGTGGTGTTGCTGGGGGGGGGGTAATCAAAATATAACCTAACAGAAAAAATATGTTTGTTGATATAGTTCTTACACAATAGAACAAATGAAAAAGTGATTATTTACACTGTATACACATAAAAAAAGTAGCTGTAATGGGAGAAATATGTTGATGCACAAAAAAAAACAAATGATGTCATTGCTTAGTTTGACAGGGACTTAGGGAAACACTAAAATAAGTGCTTCTCCCATTAGGTGTCAGTATCCAATCCTAGAACAACCAATATAGTGCTGTCCTTGGGA
This sequence comes from Thysanoteuthis rhombus, assembly GCA_963457665.1. Lineage (NCBI taxonomy): Eukaryota > Metazoa > Mollusca > Cephalopoda > Oegopsida > Thysanoteuthidae > Thysanoteuthis > Thysanoteuthis major. The sequence goes on from OY735211.1 coordinate 49,442,632, forward strand.
AAAGCATGGAGAACTCAAGTAAAGAGAGAAAGTCCTTGTGTCCAGTTACAATTTCCAGAAATGACTAAATGTAACTCCTGCATCATCCTCACAATGCTTATAACTTTTTGTGTAAAGACATACTTTTCGTCTCCCTTCATAATATCAATATTCTTTACCAAAAGGTCCCCCATTTGCCTCTACCAGTAGGAGAGGGTCTCTCAAAATTGCAGCCCATGACAACTGGCCTCGCCTATGTTCTGGCTTAGGCTGAAGAATGAAGTATTAAAACATGAAAAACACCAGAATTAAGGACAGTAAAATCAAAAACTAGATATCAGTGCTTCATTTTATATTTGAGAGAATCTTGAATCCAATAATTGCAATCAGTAAAATGGAAAAAAGATGAGCCAAGATAAAATAATGAGCACCTAGTTTGGTCAGCCTTGTGATTAACATAGTAGTATATTTTCTGCTAGTGCCAAGAGTTAGTGTTCAAAACCAGATAAAAGCCAAAATTTCAAATGTTGATTCTCAGGACAAGCAAGCTCTGAGGAAGCGGAGTTCAAAATATATCAGGGGAAAGGGTACAAAAAATATCTATGAATGTCAATTTTCAGGTAAGGGACTAGGGTTGTCTAAGCTGTGACTAATCCTAAACTGTCAATGTTCATAGTGATCCCTTGATCACCAACACTATAAGGTTCGAATTTTCAGACCCCACTTGCTCTTGATGAAAAAAACTTGATCTGGAGATGGGGGGACTGTTTACTCCCCCTTCCTCAGTGTATGCTGGTGCTTTCTAGCATAAAAAGAATTAAAGAACATAATCCTAACCCTGAGTGAGCCATAACATCAATTTGAATGTGTAGCCAGGTTTTGGGAGTTGTTGTGCACCCTTTCTTTTCTAATGAAATATTATCAATTGTCACTTAGCCCTTTCTATACTTAGCTTAAAAACTTTTTTTCCCACTCTTTTTATCATATCTGTGTTGTTGGAATATTTACCAACTTACTGAGTATTTATCAAAAGAGCTTCTTCATTCTTCAGCAGAAACCTGTGCTTCCTCTCTTTTGCATTCTCTTTTCTGGTAACATTATGAAAGAACAAGTTACAAAATAGCTGTTGACTGATGATGATGATGGATGAAAACCTATTAATACAGAACTTCAATAAAGTAACAGAAGCTAGTGGGGTGGATGTTGTTTCTGAATCAAGTGATAAATCTCAATATTTACATTCAATAATCATATGGTATCAAAATACATCACCTGTGTGAATTTAAAGTGAATGTGAGCATTAGAAGGATTCTGAATAATATTATATTTCCACCATGAATAAAAGGTATGATGCCCAACAACACCTGAATTCAAGAAGTATCCTCAGTTTGAAGAGGTAATCTTCAGCCTTTTGAACTTTCAACCTCTTGGCCCTTAGATACCCTGAACCTGTACACTCCAGAGGGGAAGCTCACATTTTGCATCATCTAACCACCTCTATTCATATCAGAAAAACAATAACAAATGATGTAAAATACACAGGAGTATTTCCTACCATTTTAGTGATAGATCAAAAGAAAAATGGGTTTGAGCCAGTATATTGGTATGCTGATATTAAGTTTTGATCATTGACTAATTAAATGTTTTTGTCTGATTCAATTTATTTGTTACAGTTGATGTATTGCATAAGTCAAATATATTTCTTAATGTGCCATCATAAAATGGAGTTTGAGAACCATCGGACTACATCTAGATATATTTCAGTATTAGAACTGTCACTATCAGATTCTTGACAAATATCAGACTTAGAGTGAATACTAAAACAGCACTCAACCTGAAATATTGGGCCTACTGCTTAGGAGTTAATGGTGTGAAAGAGAGTATGCATATTCCTTTTTTATGGTGCAAAAGCATAAGTTCCTTATCAGAAGCATATGAACCAGCTAGATTCTTTTTATCTGGATTGGAATTGACTGGAATAATGAAATAAGAAATAACAAAGTTCTCGCAAAGTATAAAATATCCAGTTTTGAAGCGTTTTCGATCAAGGTCCAAATGAACACCTCTTCAGGATGGACTATGACAGAATCTCAAAGAACTTTTTCATAGCAAACTCCAGGATGCACAGTGCAAATATGGACAAGGTGAATGATAATCTCAAGTGCCTGGACATCAACTTTTCTGTGTGGGAAGGCTTTGCAAAAGATTGAAATGAATCGAGGAAGACCGACAAACATTGATGCTTTGAATATAGCAGTGTTGCATGTCAAAACTAAAGAGTGATATTGGTTGGTCTCTATAAGTGCTGACTTTATTTGTCATTGTGGTTTTGCTGCACACAGTAAAGCTGATTTGACTCAACTTATGTGAATTATGTGGGAGGGTGCGCATGATGCTGCGATTATTTTTTTCCATTCAAATTTTTTTTCCATACTAAACCCTCATCTAATGTTCATGACAGAAGAATCTGTTCATATATATATATATATATATGAGACCATCTGGGAATACCAGGTGCCATAAGAAACTATAAGATTGTTTTGCTGCTGTCTCAGCTTATGCAGTGACACTGCCCCTTTCTTCAGCACACATTGCTCCCCAGAGAACAACCGAGGGAATGTTGCTGATTAAGAATATATATATATATATATATATATATATATATATATATATATATATATATATATATATATATAAACATATGGATGTACTATTCAAGTCAAGACAAAACAAAAGTATATACTGTGCATGGAATCTTCATTATAATTGTGCGATATCTGGACATGTTTTCAGAGTATACCACATTGTTAGTAATTACAGATACACATTGTTAGAGGGTACATGCATAGATATATACAGTTTTTCTGATGTCAGAACTATCATGTAAGGTGTTCTGAATGATTGGTATATCTATTATCATTCCTATGTATCAGTGACTGATTATGGTAAGATCATCACCAAGAAACTAGCTTTTCTATTCAACTTATGCCCAGAACAAAGTGAAATCCCACAAGATTGGAACACGGCAATCATAATGTTTTTGCATAAAAAAGGAAGCCTGATAGACTTTAACAACTATGGACCTGTAAATCTACCTAACTGCATCTACAAACTTTTCACAAAAATCATCACCAACTGTATCACAAAAGCACTAGATGAAAACCAACCACGGAAGCAAGCTGACTTTAGGAGAAGCTACTTGACCATGGATCATCACCATTCGATAAATCAGCCACTCGCTGGAATATCCCTGGAGAAAGTAGTCCACTACATCAACAATGAATCTCCATGAAATTCTCAAAAGAAGAAAAGTTCAAGCAAAGAATCACTCTAAATTAGCAAGCTTTTTAGTAGAACTAGTTCAACTTTCAAAAACAAAAAGATCTCATTAGTTCTAAAAAGAACGCTATATAACTAATGCATCTTCCCAATAGTCACCAATGGAGCTAAAACATAGAACCTAACCATGAGACTGACTCTCAAACTGAGAGATATATGCAAGGTGCACAAGAAAGAATTATGCTCAACCTCACATTGAGAGATCACAAGACTGCACAACATATCAGGGGAAAAACAGGAGTCCACAACATCATGAAATCTACTAGAAAACTCAAATGGCAATGGGTTGGTCATATTGCAAGAATAGCAGACAACCACAAGACATCACAACTTGCAACATGGATCCCCAGAGATCATGTGCGCAATGAAGACCCACAGAATACAAGATGGAAAGACAAATTAGACAAATTCAGAAAGTATTGGTTCTGCAATGTCAACAATAGAGAGATGTGGCGATTCCAAACTAATGATGATCAACTGACCTTAGGAAATTTTTGTGAGACCTGAAGGGTCGGGGTAATATCTATTAGAATTTTGATCACTCAGATGTGTACCATGCGATGGTCTTTTTGTTCATGAAGATTAAGATAACTGGATCAAGTTGACATAGTGTAATATATATATATATATATATATATATATATATATATATATATATATATATATATATATATATACATATATAAAGCAGTTTAGATGGCTATAGACATAGTATTGAGGTAAAATTTCACTTGATTTGCACGATTACTGTTGGAGTTATTAGTAGTTTAATGCCATTTTCTTTTTAGCCCGGCTGAAACTTAACATAGGCTACTATATATATATATATATATATATATATATATATATATATATATATATATATATATATGTATATATGTATATATATATATAAATAAAGAAAGGGAAGGAATAGACATAGATTAATAGACACATTGAAGAAAAAAACAGGACACTTACAAAAAAAAAGGTATATTAATAGATATAGTAAATGGTGATTAAAACAGGTCATTTCAATAAAGTCAAATTCATGATGTCAGGGAAAGTTAGACCCTATATAATTAACTAGATAAAGCAAAAAGAATTATTTCAGAATAAATTTGGATGGTTAATATTTCTCAAAGCAAAAATTTCAAAAAGGAAATTGCTGCTGTATCTTGCCCGTATTATGACCGAGAAGTGAGTCAGAGGAAAAAATAGCTGCAATGTTCCCTCTAAATTTTAGTATTCAGTGTGTGCAAAAATCTCATTATGTGCAAATTTTTTCCCACATGCATATACACTTTGATTATGTGAATTGAGGGAATTAGTGGTGCACAAATGATATCTAAAAACTGTACTGAAATTCAATTGCACTTGCATTTTGACTGCACTGATGGTGTGTGCACCGTAGATGCATGCACGTCTGTGTCAACATGAGGATGTGTGTGTGTTTGTGTGTGTGCGTATGTGTAATAACCAATTTAGCAGAAGCATTCAGAAGGCAGGCATTTTAAAACAATGAGGCTAAAGGAGGAGCCCTTTTTCTATGGCTGAGGAAATTGAGATGGACCCAGCTTTCTTTTCCCTAATGATCAACTAATGAGAGAGGGCCTGCCCACATGCTAGATCATTTTCAGACTATGATCGCTACTATTTGATATCATGGGAATTCCACAATTAGGTCTTCTATATCGATCACCACAGTCTAAATAAATTACAATGTATATTGCAACAAAACTGACTAACTAATTAACAGAAACAGCTGATAGATTGTTCCAATAGGTATAAATATGATATTATGTTATCATTGTTATCATACTTGAAATCATAAGTATAATCATAAATTACTATATCATTTAAGGTAACTAAGCTTCGGTGCACACACTAATTTCCTTGTGCATTAGTCATAAAATGTTTGTGCATGAGCACAATTGCACAGCTTAGATAGAGCTCTGCTGGAAGGCGAATAAGGACATTCACAATGATTAAATGAAACCCAGAGATACTTTACTCCTGTTCTCTGATTCATAAGCAACTTGCCCGAGTTTGACCAAGAGTAAGCTATAGAAAAATAGCTGGAAGGCCCATAATGACATTCACAGTCATTAAATGAAACTCTAACAGTTTTGTTTTAATCTTCTACTCTGATTTTGAAGCATATGTTGTGTGTGAGTAGATAGATAGATAGATAGAGAGAGAGAGTGTGTGTGTGCATGTGCTTATACTTAGAGAGTGTTTGTGTGTATGTTTATACATAAGGAGTGCATGTGTGGATATGTATAGAGTTATTTAGGCAAGCAAGGCCAAGACTGATACTTGAATAAACAAAAATACAGATAAGCAAGGTGAGACATTGGCACTGGAGAGCCATCTCAACAGTTATAAGTCTGCATGACAAATCAGATTACCCCTTTCAAATAATTTTTTTTAAAGAAGAGGAATCATAACTTCTCTATTGAATACAAGTTAAAAGATAAGCCATGCACATATAAAGGCGAAGACGTACAAATACTTTCAATTCTTATCACAAAATCAGCCACAGCAAACCAAGTTACTCTTTTTTTAAAACGTAAATTTTTGGATTAATGAAGTTTAAAAACCACCCCCTCTCCCTACTATTTCATACAAAGTTGATACTAAATAATGGTGTTTTACACTGGTTTACCAAGACAAGTGTCCTCATCTTTGTTGTGGTTGTCAAAGTATTTAGTTGTACTGTGTTGTCTTTTCCAGGAGTCTCTTATGGTTGGTTACTTTCTGCCAATTTCAAGCTAAACCAGTTAGATGTTCTTATTCTGCTGTTCATGCTAAAGAATATCTCATATCAGTTAATTCTTCCTAATTAATTTTTTCATGCCATGTCACTTGTCTGCCTCTTCCACAGACCCAGGGTACATGACATTTCGCACTACCCGATGCAAGGATTAAACTCACAACCTTCAGGCAGCTTGCTAGATATAACAACCAAAATGAGGACATTTGTCAGAGTAAATCAGTAAATAATGATGACAATTTTTCAAACTAAAAAAAAAACAGACAATGGACACAAATAACAGTGTGGAAAATAAACTTATCAAGAACATTGAGACTTCAAATGATTTGGATCATCTTCAACAGAAGCCAAAAATGCTGTGAAAAATATAATTTTTCAAAAATAGCTTCTAGTTAAATACTTGTGTATTTTTAGAATTATATTTGAAGAAAAGACAGGTGAGATAGATCTAAAAGATCCTTTGCAATAAAAAACAAATAAAAAAAAGTATTATAAATACATACATATAAATATCTATTGGTAGCAGTGTTCTTACTATAACTGCTCTAACTCCATATTCTCATTTTCGTTTATTCATAGTCTATATGTACTCCATTTATTTCTGTCAGATCATATGTCCATTCCTTACTAACACAATTGTTGCATCATAAGAAACAAATAGAGCAGATATAGACTGTGAATGGGCAAAATAAGAATGTGAAATTGAAATAGTTATTTGGGCTTTTGCATTATTGGCAACTGTTTAGCTCAATGGTAAAAGCTATTCTATGTTGAAATGGCTACCCTATCAGTTGCAGATTTGATGCCTGCAGCAGCTCCATTTTCTTCAATTGTTTATCCTATTTACGTTGTCTAGAACCAATGATACATTTACCATGTTATAATAAGAGTTTAAATATGATAAAACGCAATTCATAATAATGTTTTTTGTTTAGTTTCAAACACTATCATTAGCAATTGCGTTAAAGCACATAAGGTCTATCATCATCATAAAGCAACAATTGTGTTATTAGAAATGATGTAATCATTCATCATTTTTAGTGGAATTGACAAAAAAAATGAATATAATGAAGCAAAAATAATTTTAAAAAGATAATTAATCAATATTCAATGAACAAACGATTGAGTGCAGATTTTTTAGTGTTTATCCATATCTTCATCAAGTTGATATATAAATCTTGTACCTGCAGAAAGTGATAAGTGTCATGGTTATCTATTGTAAGATAAAATCCCCCATTCACAAATACAACTGAGAGACCATCAATTGAAAAAACCTGAAATTTCATTGATTTTCTCGAGCTAGCTATAGAACTGCAATGATGGAAATTCTTGGCATTCACAGTTTATTAATTAAGAATTCAAAGAATAAAAAGGAAACCGAAAACTTTACAAAATTAAGTTTTAAGAAAATGTAAGTATTATTCTGAAACAAAAATAAATGAAGGCAAAAAAAAGAAAGAATGAAATTGAATGAAAAATACAACAGGATAAGAAAAATACATCAGAATTATAAAGAAAGAAGATGTGTAAAGATACATAAAGTATTGTACAGAAGGGAGAGAAAGCATATTAGGAGTGAAATAAAGTAGAAAATTGAATAGATGAAGGAAAATATAAAGAAAAGAAAAGGAAGAAGTTGAAGAACAAGAACAAAAAAGAAATATTTGAGAGAGATAGGAAAAATATGATAAGTAAAGAAGAATCCATTTTGTGCAGATAGGAAAGAGTCAGAAAAGAATAGAAATGGTGGAACCAAGAGAAAAATGAAAGAAATATATGCAGTCTGACCTCAATCATTGAAACAAGATGGTGGGGTATATTGTTCAAATAATTGATCGTTAGGATAACTGATCTGATGATAAGAAAGGAAAACATTCTGTACATAATTACAAAAAAGATGTTTAGAGGGTTTGATTTCATTCAATCGATAAAATGTGTACAAACATGGGATATTGCTTAGAAATTCATGGTATTTTACAAATAAAATCACATTATGTGTCAATTGGATAATGAAAATATGAAGCTGAAAATTTAGGGAAATATTCACAAGACCATGAAATTTTGTTTGCATAATCCAAAATTTGGACAACTTAGGTTTGAATGTATATGAAAAGGGGGAATAAGAAGAGGAAAAGAATGATTACTGAAATAGAATTTAGATAGAGAAGAAAAATAAAAGCAAAAAATTCTGAAAAGAAGAATAAAAAAGAATAAGAACAAAAATTAAATCAGAGAAAGATTTAGAGTAAGTGAGAAAATGATAAGGGAATAAAAAAGAAAAATCAAACATTCACAGATACAAAAAGCAATGTGTACCCATTTGTATTTTTTTTGTGTGTATAACACTTTTCAATGAGCCCATAGGTACTGCACACTGATAATATGCAAAGGGCTAGTGAGCGACACTTCGATCCTAGACAGAACACATAGATACTCTGATCCTAGACAGAAATTCCAATCCATACATTAGTAATCTGTCATTTTTTATGGATACTATGCTAGTTTGAAAGAAACAGAAAAAATAAGGGAAGAGGCCAGATAAAGAAAAAAACTGATAAGGAAAGATGTCAGGACAGATGAGATAAAACTGAAGAATCAAGGGAAAGAAGTTAGGAAAAAAAGCAAAGATTAAAAGATGTAGGAAAAAATGGATTTTAGAAATAATTGTCAACATTTTCTGTCTACTCATGATTTATGTATAGCTTTTTGGAACAACTTAGTCCAAAAATGGAAGTACCAATTTCAACCTTTGCACAGTGGGAGGTACAGAATCGATAAAAGATGCCACCAACATTAAAAGGGATCTCTCAAGAATCAGGAACAGCCAAAAGTATTTACTGTTCCCTGGATTTTCTTTCTATTCTTGAAGCAAAGCTGTTTAACTTGCCTACAGTAATGTTTTTCATTTCTGTGTCAATAGACAAAGTCTTGCCTTCCTTTATATAAAGAACTATCAGACACATTGTTGTTTGGAATCTGTGATCTGACTCCCAAGTAAAGACTTAATTACTCTCTTGCTTCTATTCTTTGATTATTGGCAAAATATTTAATAGTTCCATTTTGGCTGCAGGGGAAAATTTATTTTTTCATATAATTCTTACTTTTTTTAAGGAATTGTGGCACTTTCTTTGGTGATGGAAAGGGGTTTTGAGAACTACGTATATGGTAAGACTGTATGAATGATTTATGCTTGGAGACCACAGAAGGGTCCATCAGGGATATGTGCAGTTGAGAATTTGGGGTACTGTAAGCTCCTGTGGATAAATCTTTTTGAATATTTGTAATTTTGGGGTCATTTTGAGACAAAAGTGGTTAATTGAGAAGAAGGTTCATGACATAAACCCTGTTTTCACCATTGACTTCCTTTTAATCAATCAAAGCAAAAGTAACTTAAATCAATGTTTGGATTAGAAGTGATTGAAAATCATTCCTTTTCATATTTTCTTCAGGTAATTGTAAAATGTCTATGTATTTAATATATATATAAGCCATTTTTTCAGTGCAGTATTGCTGGAGTGCTTTATCACTTATTGGAATGGAAAACTGAATTTGAATTTTAGTTCAGAATATATCCACTTCACATGAATGCCCTTAAGAAAGGTATAAATCTACTTCTCCATGTGCATCGCAAAAAGTCTTTTCACTGGCATGCCACTCACTCAAAACTACTCCACTTGGCCAGGAAATAGCAGCAAAAAGCTATTATTTTTAATGCCAACCTTGACAGAATCAAAAAATAATTTAAAATGTGGCTATGTGCGGTGACTATCATCATGCAATGGTTATCAAGCTTTTCTTACAGATCATTTGTCAACTATATATATATATATATATATATATATATATATATAATTATTATAGATGAACAAATTTGCCTAAGCCATCTAAAAGGATAATTACTTTGTAATTAGCTTGCTGCTCAGAAACAGTTGATAAGTAAAGTGCTAATTGGAAAGAGGCCAATACTGATAGTTTCTGGTAATTAAAGATTTTTCTTCTTTTTTCTTCTGGTCTCGGATGAGTTAAGTATGTCATCAAATTAAATCTCAGAGCAGTGATAGATTAATTCAATTTAAGCTGCCTTCAACGGATTATTGGAGAAACTATGAAATAGAAAAAAAAATTCCTTAAACGGAGAGTTTAAAAGTCAAGCTTCCTCATCAATATTCACTCAAAATATTCACTTGTCATTTAATCTATGATTTTTTCATATCAACATCAGTATACCAATGTCGTCAAAAAATGAACAATACTCAAGTAATTTCCCCAATTGTGCTTATAAAATATGAAAAAAACATTAGATTACTTTGAATTTTCTTTCTTATGTTCAATACAATCTGAATATTGAACTAAACTAATGGTAAAATTATTTGGATAATTATGGAGTTTTGTCCATCAAGTTCAATACAACATAAAATTCTATTTCTACTGTATCATAAGCAGAGAACAGCCTACAAAAAGCTGGGCAAAATATATCTCTTCACCCTTTTTTTTTGTATAGTATAACAGGGTTGTTACTAAAATACATACTGAATATATCTTTTTGCTTGCCTTAAAAATCAGATTTCAAAATCCTGGCTTTTTACTTTGATTCAAATAGCCTCCAATGGGGCTATTAGGAAAGAAAACTACTTTGGTGACTAAACTGCCTCTGTATGGACTTGGATATGTATAGGATGGCACTAAATGAGTAGACACCATGAATAAAAATGCATGTTCGTAAGCAAAAAAAGAATGGTCGTTTGGATAATATGATTTTTTTTATATATGATGAGAAGATTTTGAAGAACAAAGCTTCCATTTGCTGTTTAGATCAGAGGTTCTAGACCTTCTTTACCATCATTCCCCACTTCAGTTGTTGAACCTTGCTTCCATGCACCCAACTCCTGACATCTGCAATCAAATGATTAATTTGAAATAAGTACTGCAAATATGTGAAAAAAAACTTGATATATTATGGCAATCACATTCTCATTTAAACACCTGTTAGGAGAATTCCAAAAATAATTAGAGTAATTCTTACTTTTTTCCTGCAGGCATGTACTCCCTCTTGATATTACTCACTCACCCCCACCCCCAAACACTTGTTTAGATTTTTCATTTATTACATTTCCTTCTAAAGTTACAGAGAAAACAAACTGTTCAGCTTATTTGCACCAACCAGGATTTGTACGCTTCCATATCACAGATTCATGTGTTGCCATGAGCCATATTCTAATTTAGTTTTTTCTATACTTTAAAGTTCCTCCTTAATACAAAATGACTTTACTTCCCCTTGGGGTTATTTCCTGAAATAGGAGTCACTTGATAAATTTTTCACTTGTTTACTCAAATTTTCGATTTAGTTGCTTGTTAGGAATCAGTAAATGGTACTCAGATTTTTCAGTGTTTTAGGCATGGTTCTTGTTGTTTGTATAGGTTTACATGTTATCATATGCATTTATTGATTTTTTGTAGAAAGTAAAGTTACGTGTTGACCTCTACGCTTATCTTTCCTAGAATCAATAAAAATGCTCCTGTCACCAATGGGAAAGTGAATGAATAAAAAAATCCTGGATATTACCTCTTAACCAGAACAATAACCTAAGATATGTTTTTGTTTTTATTTCATGAACATAAGTATACGAAATCTGTCTGAAAGTATCCAGACATTTTGAATAAGTTGCAGGGCCAGATTTCTTCCTGCAACTTCTGGCTTTTTGCCATTGAAAGGAAAGAGATTTCAAAACGTGTATGAGATTAAGGAGAACATGACAAGGCAGCTGATGACAAGCCCAAAACCTTTGATGCTAGGATGTGTCTTAGGTCTCAAGGGAAGTACTTTAAAGGAGACTGAGACACTTGCCTAAGATATGCTTTTTCCTCATTGATTATATTGAATAGTTAAATACTTTCCAGACAGGTCTAGTATAGATGTCTCTTAGGTTGAAACAAAAATTATACAAAACTATCCGTTTCTTACACATGGTAGCTTCTTTTTGGCTCATTGATTTTCTGTTAAAAACAAAAGATATAACTTTAATGAAATAAATGTGATACACTGTTGCTGCTGTTGAGATCCATCATTATCAGCCATTTCAAGTCCACTGCTGGAGAAAGACTTTCTCAACCCATTCCAGGCTAACCGTGACTGTGCTAACCTCTGCCATGCTAGCAAACCTTGTTTCTCCATCTTATGTCTTCAATATTGCTGACTTTTTGTCCCATCTGTTACTTTTCTTTCTTGCCATGAGCCCATCTTGATTTTTATTGCTGAATACTTACTTCTATGATATCTTTTACTCTTATGGTCTACTCTCAGTTCCATGTAAAGTTTTTCTAGCTCTTCAAGTCATTCCTAACATTCCTCTTTGTGTGATTTTGGGTTGGTTTTTAAGTGATTTTGTTTGTTTTTATGTTTCACATCCATGCATCATAGCAGGTAAAATATGTTTATTATACAATTTATATTTTGAGAATATTGATCAAATGATCTTCAATCTATCTCTATGTTTACTTGATGATTTCTAACCAACTGTAATACATTGGGTTTTATTTCCTTTCATGGTTATCTTCTAACTTTATTAACTGATCTAAGGTAATGTATTTCTCAACCTATAGTATACAAAATCTAAAGAGTTAAGCAATGAAAGATAAAGACCTGTTTGGTTATACCCTGTGGCATCTGATTGGAGCAGAGGAGCCCTTCAGACACACTTCAAAACAACTTTTCTTTTTTTTTCAAAGAAGTCATAGAATGATGGAGGTTTGATGACTGAAGTTCAGGCTGTAAAACGAGGGCTTCATCAGTGTGTGTTCATGTGACTCAATACTCAAATGATCATGCTTGCCTCTATATACCTAAATGTGTAGAAACATGTTTAAATCTGTATATTTAAGATGGCGTATAATCAAATACAACGGTGAGTTTATATTGTCAAATGAAACTGTACGTGAAAGATAATATGTATATATGTGTTTTACCTGAAGCAGAGGAAGCCATTTATCATAATAACAAATAATTTTATCAACTGTTATTAATATCAAAATCAATAGATCCCAAACACTTTATTTAAAAAGAATTTAAAATCATCCATAATTCAAATGGAAGATTTTAATTAATTTTTCACAAAATAAGGTAGTTTATAAGAATGAATTCAACTTTTAATGTCACAAACCGCCTGATACCACTCCTAATTGACAGTGGAACTCTTCAGTGAAAGAGAGGTAACTGTGATAAGTAGTTATTTCCCAAATATTCTTATACTACTTCAAAAGTTAATATCATAACCATAAATTTATAACAATTATCTAATTTAACCTTTGTGTTCGGGACTGAGGATAAAGAGTTACTTCCCTTTTGGCGTAGTCATGCAATCTGCAAATCAAGAAGAATTAATTCTCATTGTTATTGACATGTTCATTAATTGTTATGATTATCAATTCACTGACAGGGGGTTTAACTTTCATTTCATTTCATAATAATCAGAGGGTGCAGGATGGCCAAGCAGGTAGCGGCACAGAGAATGTACTTGGTGAGCCAGTGTCTGTGTTCACTTCACATCTAATGCCTTTGGGAAAGGCATGAATCCATTCTCCACCCTGCCGGCTATGGGTAAAATAGCACAGACTGAAATAAGCGATGAAACCTGAGGTGTTTGTAGCCTCCAAGTCCAATTCAAAAATTGCAAATGGACAGAGTAAGCAGTATTATGATTGCAGAACCCAAGTAGGAATGGCTGAAGCCGTATTTGCCAAAAGGATACTACTTATTTTTCATAATCATCCAATGACAAGTATTTCCTCCTTATTTCTCATTGTTGTTGACATGTTCATTAATTGTTCAAGTTGTTAATTCAACGGCAAAGGCTAGGGATGAAACATTCGTCCTGTTTCATAATGAATATTTTAATTGCAATTTAACTATGTACACTTTATTTTAAAAAAAACTATGAGAGTATTACACTGTGCCAAATTGTTTGGTATTTTGAACAGTAATAGGGTTTTGATGAGATGCAATGAGTGGCGGTCCTTTGAATACATTTGTAAACCATCTTTATTTATAATCTGGCATATACAGTACTGATTTTCAAGTATGGTATGTCATCTCCACTTGCAAGATTGGCATCACATAATTTTCTTCTTACCCAAATTCAACATGTAAACTCATACCATACTATGTTAAGCTTAGTAAATACCATAAGAAAAACATCTCAGAAAAGCATGTACAACCACTTCTTAATACTACTGTATATTTCATTGTAGCAGGGATAATTTTTGCATTAAAGTATTTCATTAATGTGTAGCAGAGATAAAAAGTACAGCTGTGTATGACCACAAAGTTCATCTGCATTTAGCAATTCCTACAAGGTAGCAAGATGCAGTTTGTTCATATGATACACTATGATTGTGAAATTACTGAATTGTTCAGTGATTTCAAGAAATCCTTTGAGATTTCAATAAATCACTGGTTTCACAATCTTTATTGTAACATAAAAATAATACTCAAGTCATATCTATTAAGGTATTAGACATGAAATGTTTTTTTTTATATCAGTGAATAATGCTAAAATTGAAAGCTTCACTTATATAATTGCATTTTTTTTCCAGATTTTTCCGAAGTAAATAGAAAAATGAGTCATTACTATTTGAGGTTTTTCAGCCCTCAACAGTTGTACTTACCCCCAAATTCCAGATTTCATATGTGGACATAACACCACTCAAGCTGCTGATAATATCAACAAGGCATTTTGAGTGGACTCTTTTACTATGTCAACTATTCAGCATTGATTCAATAGGTTTAGATCAGGAAATATGGATACCAATAATAAACCATGAGGGAGGCTCAAACCAGTTCTTAATGATGAAGAATTATCGACAGCAATGGCCCATGACCCTTAAACATTTGGAAATTATCCTGGATATGTCTAGTCATCAAATTTCTTCATGCATATTGGTCTGACAATCAACACCTCAAACTTTATTAATTTCCTGCTGTTAAGATCACGGGGACAGGCTCATTTACTGGATGATTACCAAACCAAATTAGAGTCATCAGCAACACCTTTAATTCATGGGCAGCATATTATCCTTACAAATGTCATTAGCATTTATTCTCCAGGGGAACCTCCCACGATAATCTAATCACTGTAGCGCCACAAGTGGCCCACCCATCCAACCTGTCAAGTGGGGTACAGATTCTTCTGTCTTTGCTCATTTGTATGTCTGTGTGTTTGTCTCTGGGCACTTCTGATCATATTTTTAGGGCTAAAACCTTGAAAATTTGCATGGGTACATCACTAGACCCCATCTAAAATATTTTTTGTGTTTTTTCAAAAAAGTGATTTTGGGGGTTTCTAAGGTTATTTTGGGCCAACACTGCCTAAGTCTTGTGCTGGTATGTTTTAGATAATTAGTTCTGGTACACACGCAAACTATAGTGGTTCATTTATGCAAGGTACAGATATTCATCTAATGTCTGCCTGTCAGTATGTGACAACTCAGAAACCATACAAAATACCCTCATGAAAATTTTCTGTATGTATTAATGGGACCCCACAATATACTTTAGCAGGTTGATTTTTGTGGGATCTGCATTTGTACTCAGCCTGATAATATTGATCTGATTTTCATCTATCTACGTGATACTTTAGTCCGATACTGCCAAAAAATAGCCAAAACAGAGCTTTGCAGCCAGAAGTATTGATTTGAGGTACCTCTGAAATATGATAACTTAGAGAATGCAAAAGTCTGGGTGATTCGCAACAGAATAATTATAGTGTGGGGTCAGCAGTCATGCTCATCCAGATAATAATGATCTGATCAGTTGTTCTGACATTTCTGAGCTATAATGAACCTGTCTTTTCATAAAAAAGGTGCCCAGTGTACTGACTGACGGTTAGGTATTGCTACCCACAGGCAAAAGCTTATCTGAATAGAGTGCTAAATCCTCAAGTATTGAATCAGGAAGTGATTGTTATGAAACAAAATTTGGTAATTCTCATGCTTCACAAGAACAAAAATTTTGAATGGAAAAAGCCATAGGCTAACTGGGAGATAACTTGATAACTTGTGCAAATGATAAGATTGATGGAGTTTTTTTTTATGACGGGGTAGACCATCTGATGAAAGTGTAAATAGGATGACCAACCAGCTCATTCATCAAGTTATATGCAGTTTTTTTTTGCAAAACATTGCATTGCCTTAGATCTGCTAAGTCCAGGTTTGGCTTCCTGCAACTTCTGGCTTTTCGCTGTTGAAAGGGAGAAGATTCAGACCATGGATGAGATTAAAGAGAATGTGGTGAGGCAGCTAATAGAGATCCTGAAAGTGGACTTTGTGGACTGTTTTGAAAAGTGGAAGGAGTGTGTATGTGTGATCCTAGGGGAAATACTCTATTGAGAATTATGTTTTTCCACCACGTTTTAAGTGAGTCTGTGTTATAACAAATTTTCCATCTTCACAAACCTTGATCCGAATTTTGGATCTTAGTAACCCATGGGGATGGAAATAAGGCAAGGCTATTTTGGCAGGAAGATAGAAAGTCACATTTTGATAAAACTCAAATACATCTGTAGCGAGTGTTGACCAAAAAAGGAAGGAAAGGGGTAAGTTTTGTTTATTGACTACTGAGATATTTTTGTCCATTTCAATTCCTTTATAGAATTGATGTAATATGATGATAGGCCCAGTGCACAACACTTCTTTGCTGGTCTTTCTATTTAGCTATCATTTTTAGAGCCGAATTCAATGTTTTGAAAATTTGGGTTCAAACTCAAAACGCATCAAACCTTGGTGTTATAACGGGCCTGTAGTTTGAGATTAGCTGGATACTCTGCAGACAAACCAAATTTAATGTTTTGAAAATTTGGATTCATACTCAAAACGCATTAAATTGTTGTGTTATAATGGGCCGGCAGTATAATTAGCTGGATACTCTGCAGACAAATCTCTTAATGGCATCTATGAAAATATATAGGTTTCTGATTTTTTATAAACTTGGAAATTATTGAATCAGGATGGTGTGTTGATTTTGCTCATTTCTGTGTTTTTGTCTCATTAAACTTACTTGTTAAAAACCCACCCTATAGGCAGGATTTCTGCAAGAACCTGCAGAAAGCTAAAAAGGGGCCTTTAGCCTAAGTAAGAGATCATGAATTTAAACTATGCATCTATTGAATCATACCTCATCTGAAAATAATCAACATCATTAACTCTTGGATCATATTTAGTTCAAATATCCTGGGGAGGATACAACAAAAGATAGGTGAATTACAGTAAGATAGGAGGATGAAAATCAGATCAATATAATCAGTATGAGCACAATGTAGACCCAACATTATTATTTTTTCTGGATCTTAAAATTCTCATATGCTAAAAACATGCTCTGGGGTTCAATCAGTAAGCAGAGAAAATTTGAGGGCCATAACTCTACCTGTCTTTGAGTTATTTGATGGATTATAGTGAGATGTCAATGAATCTAAACAAGCCATAGCTTAGAGGTATAATTTGTATTACCACCTGTGAAGTAAGGTCTTTACAACTTCTCATAGCTAGGGAATTCACAATCTGAAAAGGCAAATCTAATAAGGGCATAGATAGATGGTGTAGGTGTGATTCCTGTTATCAACAGCTAAATAAGGTCTTTGCAACTTCTTAATTAGAGCTTCACAGTCTGAAAGAGCCTTACTAACAATTTTGTCCCAGAGGATGCCATTTCTTTAACCAACAGCCAAAAAAGGCCTCTACAGTTTCTAATGGATTGAAGTGTCATCCCGCTTAAATGTGATATTGCTCATGTCAGCAAAGTAAACTCTTATTCTAATGACACTATTCAATGACACACGCATTTTAACAGAATGTTTATTTCTATTTTTTCACCAGACTATTAATCTGAGTTTGCAGCAACAGCACATCAAGTGTTCAGTGCATTATTTTAATTGAACAATAATTAGATAACCCTTAGAATAATGCAACCTAAATTACTTTCTCCTTTAAAAAAAGAAAATATTGTTCCTTTATTTTTGCAATAAATTTTTGCCTGTCCTAAATATTTTCTAAAAATTTACTGATGCCACCTTGTGTATAGTTAGTATAATTACTTATTGGTTTATTCATTCTATTTTGAAACCTGTAACTGCCGCATGGGGCATCGGACTATGAAAGAGCAATGAAAAATCATTTTTGTCTGTTCTTCATTATTAGCACACTTTGTATTAAATCCATTCATTGTATGACAAATGTGTTTTAATGTCACTTCTATATTTCTGAGCATGCCGTAATAATGGGAGTCAGTATATTTCAAAAGGGTTTTAAATTTTCAGCTATATGATTCAACATTGAAGATAGTAATGCCTTAAACTCAAGAACACCTTCAAAAGAATCAAATTTTGAACTTGACAGCTACAATTGCAGATGCTTCATAACTTGATGGGTTTCCTCTAAAAGTCTACAACCAGTTTTATGGGAATTGTCACAAACACAGGACAGTACAAAGAATAAGTTGATTTTTAGAAGTACCAAGATAGAAATAGGTGTGAGTGCTTTATCAGATGAAACAAAAGATACAAGGAAGTAATGGATAGCATTGCAAAGCATGGATAAAGAGGAGGGTAAATAGCTAGGTGGTCAAAAATGAAGGCAGAGATATGCTATAACTAATGTTTGTGCTAATTCTTAATAGTTGGTGAGTGCAAAAATCTTATGTTGTGCGAATTTTGTTCCTGTTACAAAAGTATGTGCAATGCTTGTGCAAATCTCAACTTGAAATATTTTCAAGATAAATTTGCCACAGTCTATCTCTCATCAAATAAAAATGTATAAGTATGTTTTGATATAGTACAAGTATGATTAGATTAGCTGAGATTTTATTCTTTACTTTGAACTTCCTTGTTCAGTTTGTTGTTCCATTGAATAAAAAATCAATGAGCATTTCACATCTTCATATGTTGCAAAGTCGAGATAGATTATTAATATAACAGCCATCAATTCTCAGAATATTTACATTGAAGTTGCTGGAAATGGTTGAATCAGAGTTCATTCAACTCATTCAATACTACATTATTTTAGATAATTAACCAATCAAGGAGATTTGGAACCTGGCTGGTCATTAGGATTTCATGATAAACTGCTTGTTACTGAGTATTTTGAATTTCAGATGATATTAGTATTTAGTGTATAGTTTGGTGTTGGAGGGATAAAAAAAAGAGGGGAAAAACAGAGAGAAAACAAATGCATAGACTATATATGTGATTTCATATCTTACTAATGGCGAATGGTTATATAAGCGGTGCTACTCCTAAAATAATGGAATTTGAACAAGTCTACCAATTGAATGCATTAGGAACTTTTATGATATGTATAACTATATATTTCATCATCATTATCAGCCAGTATAAGTCTATTGCTAGACAAAGGACTTTCTTATCTTCCATAATGACCATAATTGCACTGATCTCTGCCTTGTCTTATCGGCAAACATTTCTATCTCGTCCCTCCATTTTGTATCTGGTCTTTTCCTACTGCATTTACTGTTCCATAGGCACCAATCATTTGCTTTGTCTGTTATTGTTTGTTCTTGCAAAATGTCCAGACAGTCATCACATTTGTTGCGTAATTAATTATATGATATCCTACACTCTAGTTCTCCCTCAGATCCAAGTTGATTTTATTCTATCTCTAGCATTGCTCCTTCCATGGTAGTCTGTGCGATTCTAAGCTGGTTTTCAGTTTATTTCATTATTTTCCATGTTTTGTATCTGGTAGTCATAGCTGGTATTATGCATTGATTGTATACTTTAGGCTTTAGGCATATTGGTACGGTGCTCATAAATATGTTTCTATTCATTCAAAATAATAATCCTTCCAATCTGTATGCATCATTTCACGGACTTTCTCTAACTTGATTATATGGTAAATGTATCCCTCAACATTTTTAAAAGCCTCATTTTCTGTTCCTATGGTCTCTGTATTGGATAACTGATATATATATATATATATATATATATATATATATATATATATATATATATATATATATATATATATATATATATATTATATATATATATATATATATATATATATATATATATATACACATATATATATATATACACATATATATATACACACACACACACATACACATGATGTCTGTCTGGGAAGTATATATGTGTGTTTGTGTGTGAGTGAGTATGTGCGTGTCTATCTATTATTGAACATCTAGTATCCCTCCATAAAATTGTGTGCATGACTATTTATGTAAGTATGTACGTGATAAGATATAATATGAAAGAAAGTATAAGGCCACTGAAAAATGGGCTCCTCTGAATGTAAGGGTATTATACATGGCAAACATATCTGCATATTTTCAAGTGTTTGTGTCGTTGTTCAGTCCCCAGCCACTGCCAAAGCAATTAATAAAAACAGGGAAAGGGTTCACCTTTACTAAGATAATCAGACTGTATTTTGTGATGCACTGGCCCTGATGTAGCTGAAATCTCACAGGTTTGTGGATATCTGTATATACGTCTTGATTAGCATGGACATTCTTATTGGGCCCATTACCTGTGAGTGAGGCATGTTTGTGGCATGTAGGTAAATTATATGTGTGTGTGTGTGTGTGTGTGTATGTGTATGTGTGTGTCAAGTAAGATGTATATATAACTCTCATAGGCTTGTGGATGTCTGGATATATGTCTCGATTAGCATGGACATTCTTAGCGGGGCTGACTTCCTATGTGTGAGGTATGTTAGTGGCATGTGGTTAAATTATATGCGAGTGTGTATGCGTGTCAAGTAAGCTGTAAGTGTATGCTGGTATGTATTTGTCAACCACTTGCTGAAGAATGTGTATAAGTGTCCTGATGCTGCTATGAACTGTGTTGATATATGTGTCTGTGTCAATAGGGTGACAAATCATTAGAGACTAATTAACTGATGAAGAGTAGTTAGCTCCCTGTCTCCATGGAGGTTACACACAGGACATCTCAGATATAAAGGATGACTGCATCTAAATTTTGACTGTTCAATGTGAAAAGAAGCTTCATTTAGTTGCAATTAATAACTTACTATCTGTCTCTGGAGACCTGATGAAATCAACTGTGTATTTTGAGAAGAGAGAAGTACAATAAAAACAAATGGATTATTTCATAAACAGAATTTGTTCTATCCGTGAAGGATGAAACCAGTTATTTTCTTTTCGAAGTTGTGTGATTTCCTTTTAGAGTTGACACACTGCTCCAGCAATATTGTTTGAAAATAGAATAGGCTTTTCATCGGAGGATGCATCGAGCACAGTTATACAGTGCGAATGGCAAGTATCAAGCACCACATTATCCTATATATGTATTGAATCTCCTTTATTCTTTCATATAATTGTTTGCATAAGTAAATACTCAAGCAGGCTGTTACATAACTATTTTTTATTGTGTGTGAATCAATTTTTTTCTCAATTCATTACTGATTGAATACATATACTTTTTAGTAAATATTTTCATTTATGCCTGCAATTATACTGTTTTGAAAAGTTGCTATTCTTTAGAGTTGATATAAATGGATTAAATACTTCTCATAATAACTTTGTGTTGTATACTTATTACAAAACGATTTAATCAATGATGTTGTAATTCTTGATTCTCTGCATTTTTTCTATTCTCCTGATTTGTCAGTACATCAATCTCTGGGAAACAAAACTTTTGACCTGTTAATACACTCTACAATTATAGTCTCATATGCACCAAAGCAAAAAAAATGCCTAAAATGATATTGGTTGATTCATAAGGAGTCAATGAAGTTTCTTGAGAAATAGAAGATTTAAGACTTTTGTATTGCTTTTTATACTTGCTTACTTGAGGCAGTCTGTTGATATCCATCATGATGTCCTCTATTCCTCTTCTTGGTATCAATTTCTGGTTTTGAGATTGATTTATCTTTGGTTCATCTTACAGTTTTTCATTATCAGTTAGGATTTTGTCTTCAGTGGCCATGACTTTATAAATGGCTTCTCAGGCCAAAGTTGGATACACACAGTAGTCAGGCAGGCTGTATTGACCACAGGAGCTGGGAGCCCCAAGCCATCCTCTCATATCTATAGGCACTGCACTCGTTTGTGGCTGCTATGCCTATGAACTCAAAAATCATACCTGACTTGGGAATGCCAGGTTGGGCAGTCAGCAGTTTTTTTAAATTGCAAACTTTCAATTGATCATTGCCCAACAAAAGACTTATTGTTCACCCCTACTTTCAATTTTATTACTGATCACCTCAAAATGCTGCAAAAACATGATGGTTACATTACAGTTTCTATCAAGAAAAAAAGTGTTCCTTCTTTTTTTAATCTACCATCTATTTTTGATGTGTTGTGGGGAGATTGTTGGTTAATTTGTTCCAATGAAAGAGACAAAGAACTAAATTATAAGAAATAGCATCAAACATTACCTAATGAGTCTTAGCTAGAGATTATCAAGAGGGCTCACAAAGAAGTTTCAATAGTAGCCAAATATAATACATAATACAGGCATCCCAAAAACAAAAATGAAAAGAAGAATTTCATCAATAGATTTACTTGATATGTGTAAAAAATTAAATTTCATCAATTTACAATCAATTAACAGCGTATTTAAATTATAATTTCTCTGATTTTGTGATGAAAACAACACCTTCATTCACCAGTGAATTTGTTTTTGCATTCATAATTGACTTTGATTATCTACAATTGTGTTAACGCAATTGTCTCTTTTAGACTCCAACACCCTTGTTATGAAAAAGAATTATTGTACAAAATTTTCAGTTCTCATAACTAAGCTGTAACCCACTTGATTTCTTTTTTTGATAATGATGAAGATAATGAATATTTCAATTTTAATTCCATCATGAAGAAATGCATTTCCTTTAATCTGAAGTTATTATGCGAGTGATTAAGTTCCCAACTCTCTTTTTTTTAAAATTAAACACTAAATACATTGAAAATCATTTTTCACTGGAAACTTTTGTGCATACCTAATAAACTTTTACTCGTCCAGTTTGTGATATAAATCTTTGACATTCAAATTTACAGGATAATAACTTGGAATAGAGATTGACATTCATCAGATATATTAGTTAGCAAACAGGACAGTGCAGTATTGAGTTTGAAGTTTATTTTGGATCAGTAGTTCTTGAGAAATCAAATGAAAATAAATATAAAAATACTTAAAATACAGAATATATATATATTTTTTTAGATATAAAATATCTAAATTAGCAACACTGGAAGGAAGTAACTGGAATACCTCAAAGTCATAGTTTCTTACAACTGACAGAAAACTATTTCACATGAAAATTATGGCAGGCTACTCCAAACACCATCAAGCCTGGCCCCTTCCAAACATGCACCATTGGAATGGGCACTGCCCTAGTAATAGCTAATTCCTCTAAAAGTTTGATAATTCAAGTTCAGGATACAAAGTGTTTATAAGATAATTTGTTTCTTTACCTAGAGGTAACCTTTTGAGAATTGTATTGAAGAAAATATTGCATGATACATGTACAGATATAAACATCCAACAGGAAACAAAACTACCACTTAAATGGAAATACTAAATTGCTTCTGACTATTTTGACCATGAAAAGAGACGATGAAATTTCATTCAGCCTATACCAGGGTGTATCCTAGAAAAATTTGGTCATTTAACACTTTAAAAACTCCTCGCACGTATATAAAGATTCTACAACTCCTGTGATGTATATGTTGCGTAGATCTCAATTTTAGTTCAGGTATCATGCACCTAAATAGATTAATGTTGAAAGGGTTAATTAATTTTCAAGTTTGCTTGCCCAAATAAAGAGTTGGAAATACTGTCTATGCAAGTGAAGAGACAGTGATAGAGCTTATGAGGGAAAAATAATGTTATTTTGTTTTTACTCAGTTCTATCACATCAATTCTGCTATGTGAATACAGACAATGAATCAGAGAGTGCATACCTCTGCCATACTGTAACTAAAAACTGAATGAAAAAGAAATTGTGTGGATGGACAGACTGAAAGACCAAATTCATGTACTTTCCAACTTTATTGTCAGAGGTTGATCAGATAAATTATAGCTATGATGGTTTCAATTTTCCACATTTTTTGACAATCTGTCTTTTTATATGAAAACTATCTCTTGATAAATAAATTTCTGGATCCGCATCAAAATTTGTCAGTTTTTCTTTACTCCATGGCCAACCCTTCCAGAAACTTTTATTGGAATTCAACCTTTGGAGATATTATGCGGACAGACTGATAGACACAAGTGAATGTATAGACTTCTTCCAACTTTGTTGACGGATGCAAATGAAAATTCCTGGTTGGCAAATATTCATAATAATTGGAAGGGCAAAACATTGAGTAGATATGTTGATGTGTCATAGAGTCAAACATGAATAGGTGTTGCATCTTAGAATTTATGATTACTTCTTTCATCAGTCAATAAGATCAAAGTTGTCGATTTACCAGGAGAGATCACACTTTGGCTAAATTCAGTGATGCTAGATGTGAAGCTCCAATTAAGGATAATTCAAATATTCACTCAAGTGTGAGTCCTCTGACCCCAAGAGAATTATCTAAATAGAAGAAAGTTATTGACCTCTGGTCACTAAGTTACAACTTAGGTCAGTCAAGAGCTGGAGAGTGGGGAGAGACATCTACTATGTCCATCAACACATACACATAAGAGAACTGAATCTTGATCTTAAATTCATTTTTAAAAAAATGAATGTTATTATTAAGTAAATTCTGATTGAAATCACCACCCTTTGACCATGAGGTGAATTTTTTTCTGTATTCAATACAGATTATTTTTTAATTCTGATTCTAATCATTGAAGACATCCTACAGTTAATAATACGAGCTGTTACAGTAGTCCATGAATTTAAGAGTTAACGATAGCAGTAGTCCTTTGAATTTCTTCTTCTCAACTAAAAAGCACTCAGAGAAAGTTTTTTCAAGAATGTTATCATGTCACTCAATAGCATATGTTGTTGTGTGCACCAGCCAAATTGTCTCATAGGCAGGTTGGCATCTTGCATAAAGATTTAAGCATATAACTAAATACTAACAAAGCCCCCCAAAAGTAGGTATCTGCTTATATAATGAACAGTGTGATTTTTTTGTTCCTTTCTCAGCAACAATGGACTGTTCTACTTGGAGGTAACAATTTTGCCGATAGAAATATCTTCTACCTACAATTTAGAGTAATTGACTTTTCCATAGAAAAGGGTTAAATAATTTCTTTTTTTTAAATCATCACATAGAAGTTATGTCATAACTATGAATTTTTCATGAAGATTTACTCATTTCTCTATAACTGATAAGTAGTTGTAAGCATATAAGGAGTATTTTTTGTATAACTGGTTATTGCATCCAATCTGGATTGACTAGCTGAACCTCTTTAGCCAGGCCTGCACAACTCAAATGGTGAAAGCCGCATTGTTTGCAGAAAATTAGCCAAGGGCCACAAAAGGAAATTTTGAAATCAAGTTACAAACTTTTTCAAAACTTGGAGATTATGTGCATGACATTATTTGTTAAGATATAAATCATGATGAAAGATTTTGTATATATTTTGCACTCCTACTTCCTTTCAAATTCAATGAAAAATCTTACACATCTTTACATTCACAAGTTTGTCCTACTTGGAGATATATGTCAGTTATTTTCAAAAAAATCTATGATTTCAACTGATAAAAATGTAATGGGTAAGTTGGACAAGATTTTTGTACTTCTCAGTCGCAAGTTCTGTAGAAATCTTGTGGGCTACTTTCACTTCCATCAGCCTCAATAAAACATCCTCTTTAGGCAAGTTCTTCAGTCAATGTCAATTTGCTTGATATATTTTTTCTCCCAACTTAGCATGTTTGCATTGGGAGATATGCTAGGATAATGACACATTTCCTTTTTTGACAGCTGACTCCTGAAAAGTCTTAATTTAACTCTAAAAGCTTTCACTGTTGCTATCAGTTGTAATATAATCTGGTCTCTTCCTTGAAGCTAACTATACAGATCAGGCAGATAAGTTGCAATATCACAAAAGAAGTATAGACCATGATTCCAAGACGCATTCACCTGCTCTTGAAATTTTCCTGGCTCATTTATTTTGATACTTCTTTTTTCGAAGATGGAAATGGGTTTTGGGAATAAGGTATATGGTAGGGCTGTATCTAGGATTTATGTTTGTGGATCAAAGAGCAGTCCATCAGGGACAAGCAAAGTGAACCCATGCAGCAAGGGGTGGCAGAGCACTATAAACTCCACAGGTAATTTTTAAGAATATGGCTAATTTTGGGTGGGAAATGTTGAATTAGGTACAGCAACAGACAGATGAATTTTAAAAAGATATTACTTTAGGATGGCAAGTCTTCGGTAGAGCAAACTCAACCTTCAAGAGCAAGAAAATCCCATCAGTCCTAAAATGAGGAGTGTAAAACCAACGCATCTCCCCAATAGTCACCTGTAGAAATGAAACATGAAATTAACCTAAAGACTGATCCAGGAACTGAGAAGCATGCAACGTAGACATAAAAGAATCTTGCTGACCTTTACATGGAGACACCATAAAACAGCACGGTATATTAGGGAAAAAACAGGAGTGTAAGACAACCAATGAACATCACGACTCACAACCTGGATCCCTAGAGATCAAATGTGCAACTGAGGTTGGAAGAATAGGAGTTGGCAAGATAAATTGGACTGGTTCAGAAAATATTGGCTTTGCAATGCCCACAATAGAGGTGTGGCAAATCCTGGAGAAAGTCTATGTCCAATGACGGATGTTAAAAGATTGTTGTTGTTGTTGTTGTTGATGATGACGATGATGATGCTGCACCATCATACCCTCACATATCCCTCATTTTCAGTACTATGTAGCACTCTTCCTTGGCCCAGCTATCTTACTTCTATATTTCACTGTCATTATACTCAGCAACTACTCCTTTGAGGAAAGCTTCAAGTTCTCTAGAGCAAAACTTTAAAATTTTTGTCAACACCTCAGATAAAGAGAAAAGGCTAGGATGTATCTTGATAATATGTGCTTCCATCCAGAGCAGAATTCTATGACCTCCTTTAATTCAACTGATCACTCAAGTTGAGAGCAATACTACTTACCTGGACATAATCCTGATACAGCAATCAACATACACTTCTTTATAACTCTCCTTCAGTATAATGTCTCCCAGCAGTAGAAAGTTCTCTTCTAGTTTGGAAACTAAGAAGCCACGGCCTATCAGAGGGGAATGCAGCCAGTACATCATAATGGGACCAGGAAAGCCAAAGGTAGTTTTTTTTGGTAGAGCTGTGTATCAAAAATTCTGAATCGATACGATATATCCATTAAGAAAAAAGGTTGACCATTGTGTACCTGCGAAGCAAATATAGCATGGTGTGCTAAAAAGAATATATTGTTTTGAGCAGTTTTATTTCTTTCTTTAGCATACAAGCTTGTTAATTACAAGGCTTTGACATAGCTCAATAATTATGCATCTCTTTGTTCTTGGTAATTCAAAATTCAATACATGCGTATGCGATAGTGCAAATGTGAAAATTTAGATTTCATGAAGAACCACAGAATATGAAAAAATGATTCTTTGGTTTTATACTTGACTTGGTTTTTATTTTAATTAAAGTTTTATACTTCCATTTGAAGTTCTGACTGAGGTACCAGCAGACTTTATATAGTCGACCGATAAATCTTGCAACAAAGCATAAAAGGATGTTCAAATTTGAATTTTTTCTTTTTCACTGCTTTTCACCATTAATAGTAAAGTTTGCACTAGGCAAAGAATATCTCAGATGTATGATAATCATAGAATTCTCACTTGTACATTCATCTACCACTCTTCATCAAAGCAGATGAGAACAGGAGGGCTGAAGGACTAGGGTGTTTGTGCCACGTGTGTTTGACAGCTTTGCATCACCTGATGAAATTCCTCTTGGGGGCCCTGTTAGTAGCTGTTGCACTTTTGGTACTTAATACCTTGGGAAATAGGATGCTTAGTTTCAAACTGCTGCTGAGGATTATAATCCTTCTGAACAGATACTCTTTCATGATATACGAGACACACTATTTTGTCTTTGGAGGCAATAGATAAGTACTTATTTGTCCAATCATAGTTAAAAGCTTCGGGCTCTGTTTCTATTTTTCCCTTTTTCTTTTCACTCATGTTACCTAATAATAAGCAAAATTAAGCATACAGGGCATAGTACACTACCAAGCCAATGAAACATATGATCAAAATGTACAGCACTCAACTGGCAATTTTTAGTAAAGCGTGGGTGGAATTAAATTATGCTTCTACAAAATTGTGAATTTTCTGCACATAATTTATTCTCAAGAGCACTCAGTTTTATCAAAAAAACACGCACACCAAAGATATGATGAAAAATTTTTAAAAATACTGGGTGCCCACTAAATGAATCAAGAAACAATTGTGAAAGTTCTTTTGAAAGTTTTTTGTAATAATGATTTTCCTATTTTTAAAAGCTCTGGTTGTTCATAAAATCATAAAAGCATTGAAAGGTCAACATTTTTCATCCAATACCAAAGCTGCAGTTCTCCTGTACAATTGGATCAAAAGTATACCAGAAACTCCCTTCATAAAGGGCATGAAAAAGAGGATGGAATGTTTGATGAAAATGAATAGCTTGACATTGAGAAGTTGAAAAAAATTTTAAATTTCGAAGATAAATATAATCTATCTGATATAAAACTCGTTTCATAGGATTGGACACCTTATTTATCAATTAACCCTCATGAAAAGAGAAAAACTTTTTTCGACAATAACCAATGAATTTCATTTCAACAAAATGAAATATTGGAACAATAAAAATAGCAGACACAATGGAAACATCTTTGAAATTGGATGGAAAAAAAGCAAATAATATGATACAAACAAGCGATAACAACTTATTAAGTCATGTGATGACCCCTCCCCTCTCAGGACATCTCATACAAACGCATATTTCCAAAAGAGTTAAAGAGACAGTAGAGGAGAAAGACATGTTTCTATGGCAGATTTCCAGATGAAATTTTGATTATTATTCATAACAACTTTTTTTTATGTGAATGCAATCAAATTTACTTGGAATAAAAACAAAAGTTTTGGGGCCATATCTTTTTACAACATTCAATCAATGAATGACAACAAATGTTTGCTTATTTGACTATAAAAAAACATTAAATCAATGATACTTTTGGTGCACAAAGTATAACAATGAGAAGCATAAAAAAATGTACGTATTATTTACTTTGCCTCATCTTATGAATATGTTTTATTTAAAAATTTCAACACTATTTATAAGTTCAAAGTGGTTAGAAAATTCTTAAATTTTGTCAATTACAATGATATTTTCAAATTGTTCAGAGAAAAGAATACAATTAGTTTTGTAATTTATGATAAGATGACGATGTAATAGAAATTATTCATAAATTTTAATGATATGATGAGGATCTGAATTTTCATAGAAATTGACCTCTGAGCATTATATGGTTTGATGTGAATACATTTGAATGTTTTCCAGTAGGAAAAAAATACAAACATGGTTGAAATAAAAAATAAAATCTTTTTATAAAAGGTTTTCCTTCTTTATTCCCTATCTATTTAGGATTTAAGTCTGAGTTTTTACCATGAATTATAGGTAACAAGCCTCACCAACCCAGAATCTAATTATATAAAAGGTGTTGACACTCTTTTGAGTGTTTGTTGGTTTTCTGTCACATTAAAGTAAACAGGAAGAAAGAAAGGAGGTGCTGCACTATAACACAAAATAGGCTAATGTGTGTACATGGTTGAAAGTATGTAGTCATCTGCTGCTGCTAATATTGCAATAACTATTCTTGTCTTATTTCAGTTTTTTCACTCAAATCTTTTGCCTTACAGTTTTAAAATGATTAAAAATCAGAAAATATGAAGATTTGTAGAAAAATAAATGACAAATAAGTTTCTACCAGGGTGTGTATTTCTTATTTTTATTAGAGATATTAAACATAATTCCTTTGTTTTGATAAGTCTCAAGCATTGTCCAATGAATGAAAACTTGTTAGTTATATAAATGAAATTTTTTGATCAATACTAACATAGACATTCCCTAATCTGAATAAAAAGGTCATTAGTTCAAAGGTGTAAGCACTAGAGATATCTTATGGCACAAATTTTGAAACCAATAATCAATTGAAAATATCAAAGTTCTTTCCTTCAAGTTATTTAGAAAAATATGAATATATCCTTACCAATATCTTCTCATCGTCAGCATTATTTGTTTTACAAAACCAACTTACCTAAAAAGAGAAAAAAACATATTTAGAAAAAAATGTAAATACAAATTGCAAATGTAAAGAAAAGAGACCTTTAAAAGACTAGCAACCAGGATACCATAATGTCTACAGTAACTTGCTGTAATCACCTAGCCATAGGTGTACAGTGCAGACTGAAGTAGTACCTCTTCCTACTTATAGATGGAACCGTCATAGCCTCTAATTTCATTCATCAAACATTTATAACATGTTATAGAGTAACTCTTTGACTGAAGGCCATAGATAAAGACTCCGCAGTGAACCAAAGCAGTACCTGCCTCAACTTGTAAAAAAAACAACCATATTTGACAGCATATAAGATCCTCTCTGCTCCCCCACCTACAACAAGAACTTAGTCCAAAAAGCAGCGGTAAGCTGGATTGTCCAGCCAAACATTGGCTAGAAGTTAAGGGTGGGATAAAAAAAAAAAAACTGCACGATAAATGAATTCAAGGAAATATGTTTTTTTTTTCTTGATATTCCCTGCTGAAATGAGGAGGGGGGTAGTTTTCATATGTCACCAATTACAATGATATCTATCTAATTCTATATCAGTTTGAAGGATATCTGTATTTGCATTAAGATATCTATATAATATTCAAGTTTTAATTCATTGGACAATGTGTACAGCTTGACAGTTTATATCTATAATTCTGGAATGGTGAGGCTTGTTACCAATACCTTATATCAAAATAGAAGAGTACACAATCATGAGGTCATCATAGTTACATAATCATATGGAAAGTTTAGTGTAGAAGTGCTATAATCGAGAAGTCACCATAATGATGACAGCTATGTTGCTGTTGATGTCCAAAATGCCAAAATATATAGGGTGATTACCCAATCGTATTGCATTGTCAACACTTTTGAGATACTGTGAAATCACAATAATTGCATTATCAGCAATTTTTTAGTGATAATATGTTGGTGGAGGTGTGTGCTCTCTTAATGTTTTCTAGTTTTTAGTAAATGAATTCAAATCGATATGAGTGCTTTTTTTGAATGCTGGTTCTTGAGATCTGGTGAAAAACAAGAAGTATCTATCTTTAGGATTTTTCGATTTATTTCCTTTCTTTGTTTTGAAATAGTCTGCTGCATAAGTTATTTTTTGTATACATTGAGGAAAATTAATCAAAAGTTATAAATTAAACGATAATTAGTGTTAAGTCTGACTTGAATGCCAAAACATTTTACTAAAAAATCATTCAACTTTTGACCACACAAACACAAAATAAAATTCATCAATTGGTAATTTAATCCATATCTGAAAATCCAATGCCACTTATTCTACTCCAATCCAACAAAATCAGTAAAACAGGAGATATGGAATTTACTGGAAAATGGATTTGTTAAACTGAGTTCAAGTTTTGTCTGAGACTTTAAATTCACTCCACACAAACACCTTTGGGAAAGGCATGAATCCACTTCTCCCCTAAGCGATGGGTATTCATCAAGGCAGTTGCAACTCATTTACACTGTAGGTAGTTCATCTAAGAGAAAGTCACTTTGATAGAAAAAGCTTACAGCTTGGCAGTTGCCATAGCTGATACGAACCCCTGATAAAGGGGGAGGGTTGGGCTTGGTGATAATAACTTCATCCCATAAAAAAAGGAATATACTTGCTACTGAAACAGCAGCATAATGGTTGCAGCCCTATGCATCACAAGGAGTCTACAGGAATGAGCAACAAATCAGTAAAATAGAAACTGAAATGCTTTTCTTGTTTAAAGAAAGAACAATTTTAGTTGCTCCACAATAGAACAATGGTTAGTAAGTTAGACTTGCAGTCCACCACTTGAATGAATTTTATCTTCACTGGGTGTCCCATGCTTATATCATTGTGCCAGTTTAGGTAAATGATTAGGGAACCTCACCTTAGAGCAACAGTTATCAAGCTAGTCTTACAGACCATTACTACTGAAATGAATTTGATCCTCACTGAGTGCTCCACACTTGTGGCCAAATGCCAGATGAAGCTCAGCTTACTATCTTCGCCATGAAACAACGGTTAGTTAGTCTCACTGACTAGCAGTATAATCAGGAGTTTGATTCTCACTACATGCCCAACACAACTGGCCTTGTGTCAGACTAAATATTGCAACTTATAAGGCTGACCTGCTTCATGTCAAAAATTTTCATATATGTATTCACCGCAGGTAAAAATCAAAGATTTTAAATGCTAATTTTCTCATTTGTCAGACATTTGTCCTACTAATTGGAAGATCGGAATCTTCCTATCCCTAATTGACCTTATGCCATGCTTAGTGAAACTTGGTAAATATCAAGAAGAGTTTGTCCACAGCTCAAGTATTGAATTGTATATAATAAGCTTTTTTATTCATTTCATTATAATCCTCACATACCAGTTTTGTTATTAAACAAACAAGAATTAATTAATAATTTCTGATGTCGATGATAAAACCCAGATCTCATTACAGTAGATTCTTGCCAGCAAAATGGCTCAATAACATTTCTTTGTTCACATCAACTGAACATTCTAATTATTCTAGTCTGGAGATTTGAGGATCCATTTTCCTAAATCTCTAAATCTCAGTGTTCGGACATTTTAGTTTCTCAGCATAGGTAAGCCTATTCCCATTGTGTGAGTGCTTTGGCCATAGAATGACACAACACACATCATGTTTCTTAATAATGTCATATATAGTCAGGCCATAAATTGTGACAAAACACACATGTAGGTACAGGATAAATGCAGGGGCTAAGAATCATTTTGTTGATCAGCCTTGTCAGGTTTTATATTGTATTCATGGGGACTCAGACATCCAGCTAAACTTCAACCTAAACCCAATTCTATGGGGCAGTTGAGTATCCTGATTTGGTATTTAATAGTAAATACTAAACTTTGGGTCTCGAATTATTGGTGGATTTGTATGAGAAGCTGATGTCAAATTGTGATTGACTACACAAAAAGATTCAGAAGAAATGCCAAAGAATAGAGGCTCTGTAAATTCCAGTAAACATGAATGGGTAGGACAAATTTGCTGGTGCTTCCTCCAGCATGTTGTTCCAGAGTCAGGTCATGTGTCTTCGTCAATGACCAAGACATCTGGATCATACTTTTGACCCTCTCCCACCCCAGAAATAAATGTTTTTACCCCATTTACCCCAGGAAAAGTGGCAACATATACCCATACTATTATATTGTATATATTAGAAAAGTACACAATAAAAGTAACTGCTTGGAATGTAGTATCAATATTTTGACATCAGTCGGTCTTGTTAGATAATATTAATAAAGCCCCATTTTTTCTCTATTTTACTCAATACTACCACAGCTATTACTAAAGTAGACCAATTAAACATTTAGGTACATGACATTTATTTTTTATACCAGAATTGTTTTTTAGAATTTCATCCTGTATGCAACCACATTGCATCTGGATTTGCAATCATAAAATTTTTTTTGAAGAAAAAGAAAATTGATTTCCAAAAGTGTAGGGGACAGAAATATGATGATGCTTGCATAATGGCAGGTGCTTATAACGGTCTACGAGCAGAGCTTCTGCAGCTAGAAAAAATGCAAAATACATTCATTGTGCAGCACATAATTTGAACTAGGAGTGAATGATGCTGTAAAAGGGATAGCTCAAGTCCTTGATTTTCTGACATCATTGATTTTTTGTACAAGTTTTACAATGAAAATGTCAAGAGGTGGGGATCGCTAAACAAAAAAGTCATTCCATTGCGGACTCTCAAACGTTTATGTCTGACAAGATGGTTATTTAGGGATGAACAAATCTTAGGTTTAGATACAATAAAATCCTAAAAGCACTCACAGAAATGATTTTGAAATCAAGGAATGTGGACAGGAGTACTGAAGCGGGACTTAGAAGTAAACTCTCAAACTTTAGTTCAATAATAATGCTTAAATTTTCCCACTAACTCCTTCAAGTGAATGCATCCAGACAGTCTATCCACATGCAAGATGCTGAAATTTACCTGAGAAATGCAAACAAGCACATAGAATATGTATGAGAATCTCTGGAAGATATCAAGACTATAGCTATACAACTTGCTCAATTGTGGGGGGTAAATCTGACTTTAAAGAGGAAAATTTAACGGGGAAAAAAATGCTTTGATGAATTAAGTTAAGACAAAGGATTGAAAATGCTGAAAAGAGCTTCAAAGTTGAGGTTCTCTATTTGACATCTTATCATCTTCATTACATGAATGTTCTGGATCCTTCCAATGTGTTGAGCATTTTCACTAGGTATGTGGAACTTATTTTACAAAAAATTAAAAATACAAAGTATCAAAGTTTGGGACAGTGTTGACAATGATGGGCTGTATAAATTACCAAATTTTTCAGGTGATGAATTTATGACTTGAAGAACTCATTCCCGCATGAGATGATCAATTTTCAAACAGTAATGAGGGATACAATAAAAAATGCGGAAAGTATCAGACAACTGGCTACATCAATTATCTGTAAAAATTTGTTTACAACTCTACTCATTATGACTGCAGCAACTGAGAGATCATTTCCAAAGCTGTGGTTGATTAAAAGCTATCCAAGGAGCTCAATGTCACATGAACAGCATTCAGGACTTTCTCTTCTAGTATAGAAATAAAATAACTGGTGAAATCAACTTCAACCAGATAATTGACTCATTCACCGTTGTAAAGTCCCAAGAGATGTTTTCAAGTTGAAGATAGAAAATTGACATATCACAAATCTGTCAAGTACTTTCCAACACTGTAATGCAAAATTTGAATATCTTCTTTAAAGGTTCAATTTTGGTTATGATTGTAAGGAAAATAGCATAAAGTTACTTGTAAATAAAAGGAAAAATACTTTTGTATGTTCATAGATGATTGCTGAGTAAAAGGGATGACTTCTCAATTTGAATACATCCAGAAAAGTTTATCAAAATCAGCCCATTATTATACCTTAGAG
Source organism: Thysanoteuthis rhombus (assembly GCA_963457665.1). NCBI lineage: Eukaryota > Metazoa > Mollusca > Cephalopoda > Oegopsida > Thysanoteuthidae > Thysanoteuthis > Thysanoteuthis major. The sequence continues at coordinate 49,477,910 of OY735211.1, forward strand.
CAAAATAATTTTTACTTGATAATTTTCAACAATATTTCATCCTATTGATAACATAAATATTATTGTGATAAAATCAGTAGATTATAAGTTTCAAACGTTTTTATTGACATCAGACATTTTTTGTCAAAAGTATGTGGTGGTTGATAATTCTAAGAAAATTTACAATACATGGCTGTACTTGATTGTGAAATTCTATAGAGTCTATCATAAGATTTAACACCAGCTAAAGACCTTGCAGCTATCCTCTCTATTGTTACTATAATCAACTGAAACAGATAAGGAAGATTACCAACATCAATCTGGAAACCTGGAAAAAACACTTGGTGAACCGGGGTACATGCCTTTAGGAATTATCAAGTTTTTTTTAATTTCATAACTGTTAGTTAACTATTGTGACTTAGTATTTTTCCTTCAAGTTGCCACTTTATCGGTAATTTAAAAGCCTGCATTCTCCTATAAAATTCCTTGTCGACAAATTAGGAGCCAGCACCCCCCCCCCTATAAAAAAACAGCAACTAACAAACTCTAGTATCAAACTATCTGTACTATTGCAGAACTGTTTGAACAAGAATGTTGAAGAAATATTCTTGTTCAGAGTTTGGGGAATATTTTCTCTCTATATACATTCCCTCATATAAGATAGGAATGAAGCTTGTATCATTCTGATGTCATAGTTTCTTTTTGCTGAGTTTACACAGAGATCAAATAGATTAAAATCTAAGCTGTTACCTGCTTTGATGCATTGTCCCCTTTTCCCAATGTATACAATCTGATTAACAAACCTAATACTTAAAATTTCAATACCACGTACTCTTGGTCAGTTTGTACTGCTTAGGTCCGTGTCAGAGTTCAAATCACGAGAGTTCCACTTTATTTTATACATCAGTTTCCTTCAGTCTGACAGAAAACGAATAGATAAATGAACAAATAAATAAAATACATAGTTAATTATTATAAGCTTTGATGGAGAATTGCAATGTTCAACAAAGAAGATAAATAACAAAGACAAAAGATCTGCAAAGCCCACAACAAACAAAATATTTGGAAATGGGACTAGCTGTCGTTGTCCTCCTCCTCCTCCTCCTCCTCCTCCATCTCCACCTGCTGAAGTACTGAAGTTCTATTAGAAAGAGGCAATTTGTCTTGAAGTTCAAAAGATTTTAATTTGATCTGCGGGTGAAAAATGACCCTTACAATATTCTCTGCCTACAGATCAATCTTTTTATTCTTTTTACACTAGTTTTAACTCTCAGAAGAAATAGATGACTTTAATTAATTGTCAACTTTACTTTGTCTCTGAATTGATATTTCTATTTCAACAGTTGATGGATAAGATACTTTTTTCTAGTTTTTGAATTTCTAATCTTCCATGTACTCGAAGTGTTGTGGGGAGGAGGAGACATTACTCTCGTTAGAACTCAAACTCACATCCCTTCTGCTTTAGTTAGCCTGGTTATTCTGATGTTTGAGGTATAAAAACCTAACAGTTGATAAAAGATCAGATCTAACCATATAGACCTCATCCTTAATTTTTCCTTGATTGCTCAATGCAAATTTTTTTTATTGTTCTTACATATAATAAAAGTATCATAAGTAGAAATAAAAACCTTTTTTTTTCCAATGTGCTATTTACTAATGGCTATAGATAGACAGAGTAGTTGTGATGTAAATTGTACAAAGAGTTCATATTTATAATGCTGATGAATCAGAATCAGATGAGATAGAGAAGTGTTGCCTCATCTTTGTTTCATTATATATCAATCTGTCTGTATATATGTGACACCTTACCACAAAAACCATGCAACATAAAACCATGAAATTCTCTGCCGGTAAGTCCTATGCAGGTTTTTGAAAAATTGGTGCTTGAAAATCTTTTTCCAAAATTTTTTTTTTATGGGGGGGATATTAATTCCTTTTAAAATGGTCACATTTTTGTCGCAATGATTTGCCTGCTGATAGAAAATTAGTATGGGTCTTCGCTGGACCCTAACATTTTTGCCAATATTATTGCTCTCTCATCCAGAAAACCACAAAAACAATTTCAATTGAATTTCTTCAATTGCATCTAATTAACACATAATTACATGGTATTTCAGGTATAATTTCTTTGATTTTGTGGTGGGAACAATACTTACATTCATTGAAGAACTTGGGCACACTTGATTATCCACAGTGCAGTTGTTATGTGGATGTTTTTCTGGGACCCAAACACATGTATTATAAATGGGGTATATTCAATTGAAAGGCATTATTCATCATTTGGTGTATGCATTTTGGAATTGAGGAACCACAAAATGAATGGATAACTATTTCAATCTACAGTGATAAAAACTGAATACTAAAGGTATTGAAGATGGAGATCCTAATACTAGGGTAGATCAATCTGATCCTAATACTAGGGTAAATCAGCCTGTCATGTAACTATTAGCTGGATTCTGATACAAAGACTCTTCTACATAATAGAAGCAAGAAAAAATTATCATAGTTTATGGATTTGGATGCATTTCCCCTCCAGATGCACTCCTTTATATAGAATTAGAATGAAGCTTGGTTAGTACCATTCTGGTTATGTAGTTATTTTTTTTAGTATTTCCACTGATATTCAATAGATTACAAGTGTACATACACATCATGTAGTTCCACAACACTTTTATAAGTACAACTATCTAATTTGGTTAGGTTTTAGAATGCAGCTCATCCATCTGATAAGATTTTAGTTCTTGGAGCAATTTCAATGCTGGATAGGTGGTTCCAATGCAGCTGCAGATCTATCAGGAACTACGATCAGAGGTATTTTAATTTATGAAATTAGTTTCAAATGTTATAATTCATAACAGGTCTGGTTGGTCACTCAATAGAAACCATCACGTGACCAACATCTTTTGGTAGCATGCCATGTTAGTGATGATCAATTAAAGATTTGAAAAAAAGAGAAAGCAATGAGTAAGTTACTTCTCTCACCTGTTCACCATTGATGACAGGAAGTCTGAATTTTCAAAAACTAATTGTGAGTATTGACAGATGCAACCTAAAGGCCAAATTATCATGAAATTGCATTGTAAATCGACCCTCCCCAAAAAAAGTTTCTGAGGGAGAATTTTAAAAAAAGCTTTATCTAGACATAATAAGGAGTGAATGTTTAAATTTACAGCCCTCAAGCTCCGATGGTTCAGCCTGTACATTAAAAATTCACTAAGTGATAGTTTACAAAGAAATGTTTTCTGATATTTTCTGTGGTCAAGCAATGGCAGGTCTCATGGTTGCCGAATGAAAGAGGTACAACTGTTTCAACTATTTTGAAGATTGTGTTAGAGGAAGATGCTATTGAAATAAAGATGAAGATGATGATGATGATAATGATAATGATGATGCAAAAGCAATAATAATGATGGGTCAAAGGTTAAAGTGATGGCAGGAGCAATTGGAGTGGCAATACCTTGATATTCCACAAGGCAAACAATGGAGTTTTTGATTGTGAGCAGAAAATAATCACCTTGGCATTACATGCATAGACGTCATTAAGCTAAACAGCCTTTTGTGCAAGCATACAATATTCATGGCAACAAGTGCTGGGGATGAAACATTAAGACAGCATGCTACATGCTGATTGGATGAAGGAAGGAAGGAATGGATTCTTTTAAATGGGAGAATGATGAAAAGAGTAGCAGCAACTATTCAGGAATAACATAGAAACTGCTTTTGTCTTGGAAAAAAAGTGCCTAAAAATTATTTTGTAAGTATTTTTTTGTGACCCTAAATCTTTTCTTATTTTATTGTGACAAAAAGAACAAAAAATGTCACAGAAATCATATATGAATTATTACCACGTTTTCTTCTGTTATAGAAGTCTTTTCTAAATCCATTGAATACTCTGGCTCAATGGTAGAATGCTTGTATCCAGTCTAGCAAGCAGTGGTTTGAACACCGCTGTCATACTAAAGACTTTAAAAATAGTACTCAATGCTTCTCTGCTAAGCATTCAGATTGAGGAACCATTCCCCTAGACTAAAGGATTCCAGCTAAATCAAATTTGATATCAAGGTTCTCCAAAGATTGCTGAAGTTAAGCAACGTTGAGCCTGGTCAGTATCTAGATGGGTGACCATGGTGTAGGTTTTACAAACAATTGCCCATGTGTACGTAACCCTGCAACACCCTTACCGAGGGTATAAGCAATGATACATACATACATCCTTATACGAGCACTTTTAATTTGTAGGGTAGGATAGTTTCTATAATGTGGTAAGGATATTGTAGAATTTATATCACTTGGAAGTAAAAGTAAAAAATATTGTCTTTACCATGTGAAAAGCAACATGGATTGATAGTAAAACTAATCAGTTGTTCAATTGTATTATCTATAAACTGATGAATGTATGAACATAATACAACACAAATGGAAATAGAAATATATTTCAAGTCACTAAATGCAGTCAACTTCTTTTCAAATCAATTTCATGTTAGTTGTTCTTGTAAAGAAGTAACAACTCAATAAACAATCAAGTACCATTATCCTTTATTGGTAGGATATAGATAAAAAAGGAGTATAGAGCTTATAACTATATGTATACATACATACACACACAAATAGGGTATGGTTTATGACTTATCTTATTTGTCAGAAATGAAATTCACTTCTCAGTGAAATAATAATAATATTAAATCAGCAACTAGTACTAAATCTTTTTTTTCAATCATTAAGCGTAAATAAGAAAAAAAAGTAAAAATACACGTATGTATATTTTCTTAGAATTGGAGCAGGCATTGAAAAACAAAAAATATTTTGTCTATGATAAGAACATTTTTTCATAAAAGATGCTTTTTTCATAAATTATCGCAATGTGTATCCATATATGTGTATATTTTTCTAAATAACACTTAGTGGAAAGTGACCACTTGATTCTTAGCAGAGAGCACAGATATTATATTAATCCTAGGCGGAAGTGACATTTTGATCCTAGGTCCTCGTTGTGAAGAGTGGAGGATGGGGCAAATGTACACAGTGAACGCCAATGGATGCAAAGCTTGTTTGTACTTGTCTAAATTTGCCTTTATATGGTGTATATCTAGTATCAATACATAAAATGTTTGTCTTAGTATAAAGTATATATTTTATCTATATATAAAAACCATTAAACAAATGAAAATGATATAAACAAGGTCTAGTTAGTCACTTAATAGAAACCATCACATGACCAATGTCTTCTGGCATACTATATTGAGAGATCAATTCAAAAATTGGAAAATGGGGTGATCAATGAATGAGATCCTCCTCATACTTTCAATTTATAAAAAAATAGGTATTCTTGCAGTTTTACCAAAAATGATTTGTTATTTCTAGCTAAAACTATCTTTAAAAATGGCTAAAATTGACCAGGTTTTCATCTAGCTAAAATTGAAGCTAAAAAGTTATATATATATATATATATATAGGAATGATAATGTAATTTGTCTACTTGAAGCACCAAGATTTGTCAGTCTTATTGAAAATCTCTACCGCAGCAGAAAATTGCGAACTTCGACTGCCATCCCATTATCCATAAAGGTTCATCAAAATTTGCTTCCACTGTACTGATTTTTCACAAGATATTTTCCAGGATGTCATGAAATGTGTTGTTCCTGCTGACGTGGAGTAGATGTTGATGCAATTCTTTCAAGCAACAGCTAATTAGAAAAATTTGTTTTTGAAGCAACTTACAGCCTGGCATGGGAGCACGTCTTGAAATAGTAGGGTTACTTGTCAACAAATTATGAATCAATGAAATAAGAAAAATGGATGATCTACTGGAGAAAAAATGTTACACAAGGAGAGTGTTTGTTCATGTATGTGCAGTAAGGTTCTCTTTGAATGGTCACCAAGTTACATCAAGGTCATTCAAAGAGTTCTCAGATATTCAAAATGTCAAGATATTTTGTGGAAACACTTTGTAAACTAGACACTTTTTGATTATTATTGCAATTTGCAATTAATAATACTTTTTTCCATATTTTTATGTAATTAAAGCAGCTACCAAATCTTTTATAAGATGCCATGGAAATTAAAGGTCTATTTTTAGAAAATAATGAAGGTTTCATCACTAACAAACTGAGTTTATCAGAAAACTTCACAAAAAACCTCATTGGCTCTTGAGGCAACCTTAACAAGTGAAGCATGTTAGTTTTAAGCCAGATAATCAATTAAAAAGGCTTCCATACAAAAACTGTTTTCTTTCAGCTTTTTCGGGGGGGGGGGTGCATATTCAAATCAATAAATCTTATGGATGATTATATTTCTAGAAGGCATTTAAAAGAGAAAAAATATTTGGAATTTACCAATATAACTATTTGCTATGTTATTGAAATGTTTATTCTGCATTTTCCATACAAGAAAAAAAAAAATGAAACCAGGATTGTTTTTTTAATTCAATGACACCTCACGAGGTAAATATAAGAGATGAATACAATATTTAGTTCTGAGAAAAATTCAACAAATAAAGATATAAGAAACTAAAATATTATTGATATTTCCCTATCATACTGGAGGAGTTTATACATCATCATCATCATCATTTTCATCAGTCTTTTAACGTCCGTCGTTGGACATAGACCTTCCCCAGGATCCGCCACATTTCTCTATCATGGTCGTTGCGGAACCAATATTTTCTGAATTTGTCTAGTTCATCTCTCCATCTTGAATTCAGATGGCCTTGGTTTCACATGTGATCTTTAGGGATCCATGTTGTTAGTTGTGATGTCCATTGGTTGTCTTTCATTCTCGCAACATGACCAGTGTGTTACCATTTTTTTTTTTTGCCAGAGTTTTCTAATAGATTCTATGATATCTCTGACCCTCGTTTTTTTTCTGATATTTTGTGTTGTCTTGTGATCTCTCCATGTGAGGTTGAGTATGATTCTCTCATGCACACACTGCATGCTTCTCAGTTTGTGGGTTTGTCTCTTGGTTAGGTTTCATGTTTCAGCTCCATAAGTGACTATTGGGAGGATACATTGGTTGTATACTCTTCTTTTTAGGATTATTGGGATCTTCTTGTTTTTGAAGGTTGAGCTTGCTCTGCCAAAGGCTTGCCACCTCAGGGTGATTCTCTGCTCAATTTCTTCTTCGCTTGTGGGTTTCATGGAGATTCATTGTCCTATGCACCCTCAATTCAGTGTGCGGTGCAAAGGTGACATCGTGAAATGCATGCATTTAGATAGGCTTTTTTTAATCCTCTAAATGTATTAGATCACTCACTTTTTTAATCAATTGGAAAATTATATGCTTTTATTTTTATAGCCAAAACAACCACAATTTTTTGAAGTTATGATCATGAACAGCACTGATCTATTTCAATATAATGAATAAAAAAAGACAGTTAATTTAGGAACTCTCATACACTTTTTCAAGGTCTACCAGCAGATTTTTTCCTCTTTTTCTTCTTTGCCCATCTCCTTCAATATTTTGTGCTTTTGACTCCTAGTCAGACTTGCTTTTTTCGATTGAATAAGATATAAAAACGAAGTTGCTTAATTAATTGTTTCAATTTACACTTACACTTGGTTGAACTTACTTTTTTCATATCAATATGCAATAAAACCAAACATTCAAACTTTAAACTTGAATGTGTAAACAAGAAAAGTCTTCAAGTTATCTGTTAAATACTTGGCTCCTTAGCTTGGTAAGGTATTCATAATGCTACTAGCTCAAATTGAAGTGATATGAAGTAGTGTCCTTTTTTTTAATTATCAAATATTCAATCTGGTGTAGATAGATACTTCAGCTAGTCATATATATAATTCAATTGCAGTTTATATCAAATTGACAGTTCAGTCACTAGAGTTAAAATGTACATTCCTTCTATAGAGCGTATTTTCAGCTAGTTCATTCTTATGAAAATAGAAAAACCCAACCTTCACAGAATACATGATAAAGAAATGCACTCATCAAACAAAGAACAAAATGTAGAGAATACATCTCAAAATCACGATTTTGATTTTCAAACTGAAGGTTTTGACTCATTTTATTCAATATAGAGTGGATTACACTTCAGCTGAACACAATGGAAGCACAAATTTTGGTCTCTGTAAGCATTCGTCCAACTAAAACAATTCTGCATAAAAATGACAATCTGATCGAAAAAGTAGAATCCATCCTTGCGCAATAGATCCTACTGAGCAGCTATTCCTTGTTACTGATGGTCTATTGAAATAGAATACACTGAATTAATTTCTTTTAAATTGCAAATCATTTTTCAAAGACATTCAAGTTTTTCTTGCCTGCTAGCTGGGCTGGCCAATCCACTAGGTGAACCTAAGCAAAGGTCCAAGGAGAACAACAAGAGGCGCATAAAACCTTAACGCAAATTTCAAGTGTTGCCTTGGGCACAAGTAACCCCTACGTCAACCCTGCCTGCTTGTGACTTAAAATCTCATTTTTATAAAAAAATCAAATAAAAGAATTGTGAATTTTGGAATTCAAAGATTCTCAGTTTTCATCAGTGTATTCAGTCTATAGTTTTCTAATAGCACCTATAGGAACTTTTCCACACAACAAATATTTTGAAAACACTGGTGAGTAATTTTTCTATTGCATTTCAGTCAATTTACACAGACAAAAATAAATGACTGGAGAAATTATTCTGTATAAATATAGGTACAAACTATTCTTCCTTCTTGGCAAACTTTGAACATATGTAAAAATACTAAGATACGTATGCATATATATATATATATATATATATATACATATATATATATATATATATATATACACATATATACATACTCATATATATTCCTTCTTCCTAGTCAATGCACTCAACCCAATGTTTCTCAATTAATCACATAATACACTGAAAATTTCTGATTAAAATTAACAAATAACTATGAATCAGGCTATGAACTTATTGACCCACCTTTATATATATATATATATATATATATATATATGGAGAGAGAGAGGTGGGAGAAGGATGCAAAAGAAGCTAACCAGTTTTTATTTTGAGTTTTTAGAAGAAAACATGGTCTGAAAGAATCAAATGGTCAGTTTTTTTTGCATCTCCCCGTATAAACACCAATGCAACTGCATATATACATATATGCATGAGTATATATGTGCATACATGGTTGCATACAAAATCAATACAAATGTATTTGTGTGTATGTATGAACATACAAATATACAAGCAATATTTGATTATTGAAGAACCCAAAAAATAAAAAAATATTTTAGCAAACAGATAAGACTGAAGTAAATTTTTAGACCCAGTGGGAAACAGCTATTGGGGTTTCATGGTCATTATTCAATAAAAATAACCACCAGAGTGTCCCTACCAAATACTTAAAAATTGATGTGCCAGTCTCTTTGACAATTCACAACCATAGTCTATTCAATCCTCACTAGGTGCTCCACATTTGTGGTCATAGGGGTTACACCTTGAAAGAGCCATCCACAAATGAGCTGTTTGGTGAAAAGCTAAGGAATAGAAAAGGCTATAATAATAAAGGCTAGGTAGGAAAAAAACTAAGCACAAATTATTCCAAGAAAAAGAAAGCAAAATCATGAATACGTTGAGAATCTGCAGCTAATCCCTTGAAAAAGCTAAAGAGATATCAACCTGTAACTCCACCCTTATTCTCAGACATTCACAAGAGGCCATAAATGTGCTGGATTTCCGAATAGGAGTGGCCCATATCATCAATGTATGGCCATTGGAGCTGCAAAGATCTTTTTCTTTTTAAATAAGGTATTATCAATGGTTACCTAGCTCTATCTATGCTTAGCTAAACAAAAGTATTATTGTCACTTGCTCTTTCTATGCTTAATTTTAAAAAAAGTATTATTGATTGTCACCAAGCCCTTTGTTGCTAGCTGCTAGTGAGTGCACCAGATTAGAGGCTACTATAAGTTAAGGATACAACTATAAATGATAATGATGCCAAACATAATGTAATGATTAATAATTTAGTCTCACATATACTAGCATAGTGAATTCAATCCTTGCTAGCTGTCCTACAAGTATGCTCAGAGATCAGGCTAAGCTACAGTAAGCTGAAGAAATTATAAATTATAATCAGTTTGTGGATGCCTCCTTTAGTGTAATAATCACTGTTAGTCTTATTGATTCTAGCATATTGAACTAGATCCTTTCTAGGTGCCTCACAACAGTGCTCAAAGACCAGACTAAGCTACACTAAGCTAAGAAAACAATTATAAATCACAATCAGTTTGAGGGTTCCCAATATAGTGTGATCATTAGTTAGTTAGTCTTGCTAATACTAGCATACACAGTTCAGTTCTTTTTGGGTATCCCACAACTGCACACACAGGCCATACTAAGTTAAGAAAATAACAATCATCAATCAGAACACAATCTGATGGCAGACATTAAAAAAATGTACATCAAAAAATTAATATAAGGATAGAATAAAGAAACAAAACAAAATTTGCAATAAAATATATAAATAAATGCCAGACCTTTGAAAAAACTAAATTTCCGATCACACTGGGCAGACTTTGGATTTCAAAATGATACAAAAAAAAAAAGAGTGAATGTATGAAAAGAAAGTCAATATTTCTTCCACCCTCCTCAAACCAACTCATCTTTTCCTCACAATGCTATGTTAGCCTTTTTTGGAGATGATAGCCGTCCTGATTATCAAATGGATTATTACAGAATGGCGTTTATGGCACTGATATTACAGAAAGGACAGAGTTGGCCAATTTTTTTCTCTTAATTAATTTTTTCTCTTCTCTTTTATGGTTAACGATCAGCTCTTTTAGTTCTAACTGAAAAGGCAGCTGAGTTAGCAAATCAGTTTCATGTAACCATATGGTCGGTAAAAAACACTTTTGCAATATACATAGCATGTTGGAACATGTTACAAGGTGCTTCAATATTAGATTGTATTTATAAAAATGCATGTATATATATGTGTGCGTGTATGTGTGTGTGTGGGTACACATATTGAATTAAGTCTTTTATTCTTTTATCCAATGCATCTCTTCATGACAAAAACCAAATCAAAAACAGTTGTCTATGTATATGTATACACACACACACACATATATATATATATATATATATATATATATGTATGTATGTATATATATATATATATATATATATATATATATATATATATATATATATATATATATATATGTATATGCAGTATGTAGGATAGACATTTGATTTTAAAAAAATGAAAAACTATGAAACTGTAAATATTGCATCTAATTGGCTAATGGGAGGCCATTTACCAAAGCTTGATATGGACGGTTACAAGGCTCAGATGAGTAAGTCTTTCATATCATTAGTCTTGTAGTTTGGCATGTAGAGTGTGAAATGGATGTACCGTGTGAGTTTGAAAGTTTGTTATTGTTGAGCTTAGTATTTGTGCTAATTTTTGATGTTTCAACTGCACATTACATTGTGTACAAATAGCATCATTTCCTTTTATGCCAGTTTAGAATACCAGCTTTGAGATCGAAGAATACTTTGTTGATTGTTTGTTGCTTAATTTTAATAAGAATAGCCTCCATAATTTGTGATCTTCTTCTACATTTAGTGGTGCAAAGAGTTCTAATGTAACCAACAATAAATTCAATCTTGATAATGACTAACAATGATAAAAAATACTTAGAATTTTTTATTTTAAGCAGTTTTTTTAAGACAATCCTAATCCAGTTTTGAAACAATTAACATACCAACAGGAGAAGTTGATTGAAAAATGAAATGAACAAAACTTGTCCATTATATTTGATGTTAAAACCTTGGAAGTTTTTCCATCAATGCGAAATAACCCTCCTGTCTGTGCGATGGAGTTTTAAGGTGAATTGTGATGTGCACACAGCCAACCCCATCCTTTAAACCAAGGGTTTGCATTCTATGGTCCACCATGGTGGCACAAACAGGGGTAATTTTTGTGGTTGTTGGCAGTGGTGGTGGTGGTGGTGGTTGTGATGATGATGATGATGATATACATACATACATATATTATACACACACATATACGTCTAAAATTTATATACACACACATAGAGGTATTAATTATGCACTCTGCGTTTCAAATTTTATTTATAGGTACACAGAATGTATGAATTGAGTATACACATGAATGCATATATTTCATATATAACATACGTATAAATAGTTAAATTTTCAGTATTGTATTTACACACACACCCAAATATATATATATTTGTATATATATTAATATTGATGTGCAGATGTGTGTGGGAGTGTGAAAGATATAGAAAGGTTTATAGATTGTGATGAATATGCAGGCCAGTTAATCATAAAAGTCTATTCCTTAATGAAATCTATCAGCAATGACTGGAATGCAATACAATTTATGGCTCCATCTCAACCATCAAAATTTATAAAAAGGAAAAAAAAAAACAAACAATTTAATCCAAATTTTTCTGTTCAAAACAGGTACAGAGAGTTGCATTTTGTACTTGAAAATACTCAGTGCCCATTCCTTTACTAACGCCATACACTAACTGAAAACTGAAAAAAAAAATCAATTCATATATAGCTATAATACATGGGAGTTGAGTTTTGATTTCAAATATTTCAGCTGATAGTCTTGATGTATGGGAAAATATCACTCTTTGATTCTCTCCTGAATTCAACCAATTCTTCCTAGGCTCATGGCCAAACCTCCAACAAAATGTCACTTTTGAAGATATTATATGGACTCACACACATGAGTGAATGTTTATGAATACATTTTTTTCAAATTCCCGGATCCATCCTAATATCTAATCAATCATTTCTTGGTGTATGGACTGCACTTCCATAAAATGACATTGAAATTCATTGAGAACTTTTTTCGGCAAAACATCAACTCTGGTCAACCCAACTACATTCCAGATTTGTCTCCCAGTGATTTCTAGCTTTTCCAAAAAGATTTAAGACAAGATCTATGAAACTACAAGAAAGCAACTGATGACAATCTCAAAAGAAGGCTTTACAAACTGTTTTAAAAAGTGGAAAGAAAACTGGGATAAATGTTTGAGGTCCCAAGGAAGAAGGACTAAGATATAGGATATTTTTCCTATGATATTAAATGATTGGATATGTTCCAGATGGACTTTGTAGATTAGACTTGAACTCCACTATGTATAATTCTGATACTGAGAAGCTAGTTCACTTTCAGCATGTTTGATATTAGGCCAATATACTAGTGGTTCTAAAACTTTCTTCTCCATGGACACCTTAATGTTTTCAAAAAGTATACTCAGATTCATTATGAGTTTTCTAATTGATTAAGTGATTATAGTAAAAATAAACTATTGCAAGCTTTCCAAAGCTACATTTATTATAAGAAATATATACATTTTAAAACGGAAGTGAAATGAAAGAAAAATCAGTGAGATGAATGACACTGTTTCATTTTTGTTGCAAATCTCTCTGAGGTCTGCATTCAGCTTCACATAAATAGGTAGTTGGAAAGGGGAAAAGAACTTTTTTTTCTTATAACTGAATATTCTTCATTTATATTTTGAATTTTTTTTGCTAATTGATTTAAAAAGATTTTTTTTTCACTTCATCTTTTTGAAAATGATTTTCCACACATGGACCCCTTACATGAGTCTCGAAAACCATTGATATACGATCAAAAATGTAAAGAAAGTCAAAAGAGATCAATATTTATTGGAAAGGGAAACTTAATCTTTCACCAGAAATCTCAAGTAAACCTAACTGAGAAAATATTCCACATTTTTTGCTGATAGAAAATAATCCAAAGAGAAGGTTGTTGTCCTGAAATTAAGGCATTTATCTATTTATTTGAAATTTCAGCAGAGGAAGTTACTTGGCATTTACTGACCTTCTCAGAGTTGGTATTTATTTAGTTTTGAAGGGTGTATTCTTTCTGAATATTTTTATTCTCATCGCAACAGAAACATTTTGATAATATAAATAGATTTTTAAGGCCATAAATAACAGAAATATATATATTTTGAGAATGGAAGAAAAGAAATGCCGACACCATACACATCAAGCTACTTATCTACATAAGTGTGTGTGTGGTGTGTGTGTGTGTGTGTGTGTGTGTATATATATATATATATATATATATATATATATATATATACATACATACATGCATACATACATATGTATAGCTATTAAAGAAATGGATGGATGTATATGATCTGACAAAATGTTTATAAATTGTATTATACTGAAACACTCATTTGGAATGATCTCCTGATAACCTTACATGGTTGATGTATTACTTGGCCTAGACAATGTAAATAGAATAAACATTTAACGAAAATGGGAATATAATGCTATATATATATATATATATATACACACACACATACAAACATATATATATATATATATATATATATATATATATATATATATATATATATATATATATATATATATATATACACACACACACAAACATATATATATATACATATATATATATATATATATATATGTGTGTGTGTGTGTGTGTGTGTGTGTGTACTAATATTAGAGCCTTTGGTTGTTATATCATCATGCTAAGACTACAAGGCCAATAACCTAATATTTGTTGTGATCACTGGGGGAGCTACGTTGATTTCACTGTTTTGTTTTCAAATCCATGAAACACCGAAAAAGATTTCATCAACAGATATTGGGAAATAATAGACAGGTATGATATGAATTTTTGAAAAGGTTTTTTTTATATACGTTTTGTGTTTAAAGCTATAAAGTTATTTAGACTATATATATATGTCTTATATAATAAGATCTACAAGATCTCTAAAAGTTTTTTCTTGGATCTTGTTTCAGGATATCAAGAAGAGGTCTTTCAACTGCAGCAAGTTTTCTTATTTGGGGGTTCTGCAGAGAAAACTTGTTGGTCAAACATATCCAAACAGTGTTTTGATGGCCAGAGCAACACAGGAAAGTCTTCTTCATGTTCTTGAAACCATTCCTATACAATGTATACAGTGATGTAGGCTGTATTGTTTTCCTGAAAGATTTACTACCTATTATCATGAAGGGATATACCTGGTCTTCAATGATGTTGAGGTAGGTGGTACATAAGAAAGTACCTTCCACATGAATGATAGGAGCCAGTGTTCCTCAGTAGAATATTGCTGTAACTATCACCTCAACTGGTTTTACTGTTACCACAATGAATCCTGGTGTCATGCCTTCCTAGGTGTATAAGGCCCAAATACCCTGCCATGTACCTAAATCAAGGAGGAAGCAACACTTATCAGACCAGACAACCTTTTTCTTTCGTTACAATGTTGAGTTCAGATGCTTACATGCCCATTGAAAATGTTTATGGTAATGGATATTGGTTAGCATGAGTACTCTTAACTTGACTGTGTCTATGCAGCTTCTTACATAACAAGGAACAATATACTATATGTTGTGACACATTCCTTCCTTCATTTTGTTTGAAGCTATCTGCAATTTGAATCACTTGGTAGGAAAGCCTCTGTTCACTTCTAGCATCAATAAGACTTGTCTGCCTAATGTCTTATCCATCATTTCTGTGGTTGGTGATTTTCACCTTTACAGACCACTGCTGATAGGTACTCAATAACTGAACATTAGAACCCTATAAGATGTGCCATTTTAGAAATGCTCTGACATAGATTTGGCCTTTATCGAAGTCAATCAAACTTTCTTCTCGCCGTAACTGTAACATTCAACTCATCAAGCTTGAGGTCAGTGTAAGTAATTTTCATCCTGTCATGTGAGAAAGTATGTATGTAATATTAATCAATTTTATAAGAAGAAAAATGAAAGTTAATGTGCTTTGATAGATATTAGGGAGGTTATCAAGTAGTTAATTGAATTTTTTTAATGACTGCCACTCCTTTGTGTCAAATAGGAAAAAGAAACTATCACTTCACTATATACTGCCAGCTTAAAATTTACTAATAAAACCTAACACAACATTGTCAAACAGCCAGAATCAATAGAGAACATGGCAAGATTTTCAATGTGACATTATACATTTATATATATATATATATATATATATATATATATACATAAATGAAATGAAATGAAAACTAATCTAAAAAAAGATAAGAAAATTAACTGAAATCCAATCTAGTCAAGTGTCACAAGTAAGTGGCATTTTCTTTATGATATTAAGCACAAATAAATAAATAGAAATGTAAAAGTCATTTTCTTTTCTGAGAGGTAAGTATTTGGTTTTGTCTTTATAGTTGGTGTGGCATAGCTCAGTAGAAAGCTATTTTATTTCCTGTTCAAGGATTTTTTGTACAATTTATTATAAAACATATTGAAACACTTTGCTTCAAATTCAACTGTTTTGTAGATACCAATATACTTATACAGATTTGAGTCTTACTATGGGAGCACTTTCATGAATCTACTGACATACACAAATATATATCTATACATTTCTGCACATTCATATATACATGTAATAATCAGAAAAAATTCATAGTATAATCAATTACATAAGTGCCATTGTTATCTAACACATTTGTCCATCTTGGAACCAACTTTTGAATGCCCTCGTTGTAAGATGAAACTGCTTTTGATGTGAAGAAGTCTAATAGCTCATGTTTGACCTCATGAATATTTGGCAAAAGAATGTGTGTCTGATCTGGAGATAGCCTATTGTTAATCTGTTTTCTGTTAACATACAGAACCCACTTCTCGTCTCAAGTAATTATTAGATAGAGGAAAGATTCCTTTCCCTGTCTGCTTTGTAAAATGTTGCAGATTACTGAATGTTGACCTCTGTTTTTAGCTGCAAATTTGGGTGGGGGTTATTCAAACGCTTTATCAGTTGACTTCCTTGATCTTTAGAATATGCTGTTGTGCAGTAGACCATGTTAAAATTGGTTTTTCCAATAATTATTCAATGGTGTGACTAAGATCTGCCTCAACAACTGAATATAGTAGGTTATTGTCCAGTACCTCTGGCCTAATGGGATCGTAGAGGTTGAAATTGCCTGATCACAATTTGGTGAGCCAATGTTGGCATTTCCAGACAAGTAGTGCATTTGGATGAACACTGCAAGTTCTTTCAATAGTTATTGTTTGCTTTTTTCCTAGAGAAAATTCAGTGAGCTTTAAATAATGGATATATCCCTCTTGAATTGTTTTGTCATTCATCTTGTACGGTAGTATTTTCTTTTCAACTTCTTATCAAAATTTAATGAATAACATACAATTCATCTAGAAGAATATTTGATTTTTAGCAGTGTTATATACTAGATAATAGAACCCAAAGTTAGGTTATACAAAAAAAGGGTACTTTCCAGTACCCTTGATACATATATAAATATATGAATATATATATATATACATATAAGTCTGTCTCACTCTCTAAAGTACACATTATATATACATATATATATATACACACACACACACACACATATATATACATACATATATATATATGTATGTATGTATATTGTGTGTCATTCCACTCTCATTATGTATACATATTGGTATGAATTATGGTTAATCCAACAATATGAGAGGAAAAGACAATATTAGTTCTTGCCAAGATAAATGATTTTTCATTTTGACATCTTGCTCATGCAGAGCTTTGTCAAGATTTGAGATGTTACATGAATCTGGTGTTGTTTTGTAAGAGGATTGTGAGTGTTGGCACATAGTAATAGTAGCATAAGCAAATGTTGAAATGAAGAATCGTTTGTCTCAGCAAGCCTTCCAATATTTTCATTTCACTCTGATATATATATATATATATATATATATATATATATATATATA
This sequence comes from Thysanoteuthis rhombus, assembly GCA_963457665.1. NCBI lineage: Eukaryota > Metazoa > Mollusca > Cephalopoda > Oegopsida > Thysanoteuthidae > Thysanoteuthis > Thysanoteuthis major. The sequence goes on from OY735211.1 coordinate 49,495,647, forward strand.
TGTATAAGTATACATGTATAAACATATATATATACATATATACATATATATATATATATATATATATATATATATATATATATATATATATATATATGTATAAGTATACATGTATAAACATATATATATACATATATACATATATATATATATATATATATATATATATATATATATATGTATAAGTATACATGTATAAACATATATATATACATATATACATATATATATATATATATATATATATATATATATATATATATATATATACTTTAAATGTAAAACTAAAAAATATATCCAGATGGCAATGCACACACCTATACACGTACATATCAATAGAACACGTATGCATCCAAATGTGTGTATATGTATTTTCTTTTAATATACTCAACTGAAGAAGTTTGTTTATATTTATATATATATATATATATATATATATATATATATATATATATATATGTATATTCTTATATTTGTTCATATGCATCCCTCCATACATGAATGGATATATAAAATAAACACCAGGAATAAAAATTTTGTGCATACAATATTTTTTTCTAACTTTCATATGATGTCATTGAATTTATTTAATGTGCTTGAATATCATGGGTTTATTTGAACTATAACGTTTACTTTGGCTGCACAATTTTTTCATCTTATCTTTGTCTTTTTTCCCTTCTCTCTCATTAATTTTCAATATTAGAAATAGTTAACCAGACCTGTTAACATGAGTTCCTTCAGTTTTAAGTGAGTATGACTGGCTAGCATTGTATGTATATATTTGTTACATGTACAGACCGCACCAATAGAGCTAGAGGGCTGAAAATTTGAGCATTTACTATTTATTATATTTACATCCCCCCACATATAGGCTTTCAGTGAGGGTTACAAATTACAATCTTCCTTGCTTTAATAATCTTTTTTCATAATCTCCTTGTTTTTTTTTCTTCTTTTTTCTCCATATTTCTTGATTTATATCTTTTTTGGCAATGTGAGGTTGCTGTAGGGTTTATTGGTTATCAACTTGGAAAATAGAATCTTTCTTTCTTTTTGTGCCATGTCCCTTCAGGGTGTGAGTGGCCATGGCTCTCCACAGTTTCCTTTCTTCTGTCAGTTTTAGCAATTCTAACTCTTTTACATTATCTGGTACTCATTTTGCCTTTCATTTTCTCAAATTTGTCAGATAGGTTACCTACTGGCTACATCTGATTCTCATTCCTGTATCAAATTCCCCAAGCCTTCCTTCCTCATTATGTAGCCATAAAATTTCAACTGTCTCTTTTTTATTGTCAACAAGTTTTCTTTGTAGTTTTCTCTGTTCAAAATTTTTTGCATGCCCAGCAAAACAAAATCAGAGAACCAAATTCAGATTCTGGTCAATGTTATTTGTATCATTTCATTAATATTAATTTTGACTACTATTTTCTTTAATTTCAATTCGTTTTGCCTTTTTTTGCAATTTAACTCAGACCATTAACCTATGGCAATGAGCAAACAGTGTGAATCACAAATTTAAAATAAATTCCTGGTACTTATTTGTGCAGTTTACTCATTGCAGTAAGTCTGTAGTGTTAATGAAGTTGTAATAAAAAGCAACAAAAATTAAGATAAAGGAAAATAATTAATAATAATAATTTACTATACACTTCATCTAAAAATAAAAATAAAATAATAAAAGATAACTGTTCATATCATTTTCACAGTACTAACCTTAGGAAAAAAAATGAATACCATCCTCCTAACTATACTTTAGCCAGTCATGGACACAGTTCAACACCAAACATTTTTATCAGGTCAGAGATTTTTTCCTGTTACTGGTACTGAGTCCTGGATAATGGGAATGGAAAATTCAAACTCTGGCAGAGACTAATGCCCTTGGGGAAGGCACACATCCACCTCCTTCCTCTTTGCAATATGCCATGAGTAGGGTAAGGCTCATCATCCCTATGATTTACACCTACTTGGGGAAGGAAGGCTTATGACCAATAACAGATCTTGAAAGGCTGATAATAAAAATAACCTTTTCAGAATGGTACTTTTTAGTTTACAACTAAGGAGATGGACACTGCTAAATAACTACTCTTGACCACCAACATAGCACGAAAGATAATGCGTCAGAACCTGACAGCCAAATCCAGGATGGCACCAACCATCAAAATCTTTCTTTTGTTTTTTGTCTTTTCTTATCAATTTTTTGCCACTCTTTACTTTCATCTTAATTGTTGTTACAACTAAACTCAGGCTGGTTCCCCTTCAGCATTAAGTAAATGAATTAAAAGTGTGGATCGGAATGAAGAATAAGTTCCAGGTAAGAATCAAACTCACATCTCTCTATGCCAGAAGGTGAATTGCTGAACACATGAACTGATCTATTTGGTTCATGTTCAGTATTAATTTTTAGGACATTATCAGAATTCCAATTTTATTTTTTTAATATCTTATTTTCATTTATTTTATCAGAGGAAGTATTGTAAATCCTTATCAAGTTTTTGCTACTTTTTATCGTCTTAATTGTATGCCTGAGGATGGCACACTTAATGTGTGGCTGCTCATATCAATAAGCTACTGGAAATCAGTGGCAAGTTCAAGTCTGAATCAAACCCTCTGTTGCATATTCATTTTTATACTAGCTGAAGTACCTGTCTAGGCTGATTTGGATCATAACTGCTTATGACAGTAAAATGATTCTTCAGCAGTAAATGTTGTTGTCATCAGAGTTTTGTTAAGCAAAACTCCTGGAAAAAAAAGTTTTTGAATTTTTATGAAAAATTATTGTTTGTAGTCATCCTGATGGCATTCTCTAACAATGTATTTTTGATGAACTTTTCAGCATTTTCCAAGACCAAGATGGTTCTGCATTTTTTTCATCTCCTTAATTTTTTTTTTCACTTTTCATTTCTTTTTTTCTCTTTCTCTTTCTTTTCATCTTGTTTACATTTCCCTTCTTTATTACTTCTTTTTCTTCAGCATTTTTTATTCTTTTGGTTTCTTAAATGTTTAAAAAACATGTCAAATTCCACATCTTTCTCATGGTTTATTTTCTGCATTTTCCTGCAATGCTATTTTTTCAAAATTTAGGGACAAGACAAAATATAGACTTTAAAAAATCATGGACCATTTGTAAACACTTAAAATGTGATCCCTTTTAAACAGGAAGTCATTAAATACTAATAAACATCAACAATGAAGAGAGAGATGCAATACTTTTTGTATCATTCATTTGCAACGCACAACAAACCATTAACGAGTAAATGCTGAAATTTTTAGTTCTGCATCAATACAAAGCTTCCAGACGAATTGCACTAATTGAGTCTCTCATTTTTTTCAAAAGATCTATATAGAAATAATCTTTTTACAACAATCATTACTGATTGGGAGCTTTCAAGCAAGAGTGTTAAAAAGAAAATCATAAGGTCTCTGGTTCGATGGTATGTGCTGAAGAAAAGCAACTGAAATAAGAAAAGAATAGTTACAAAGTTTGCTTTTTTTAAGCACAGCAAGTGGATAATGAGAGAGCATTAACCCTGAAGCTTTAAAGATGATAATTCTCTCCTTGATGTGGACAAAGTGAGACTCAATAACTAAAAATCATTAAAGATTGGATTGCCACATGCATTGGCATCTATCAAGGGAGATAGGCATTTGCATATATCCCTTTTACTGAATCAGGCCATTGAGGGTGAGCGGATGTGAATGTTGGAGCTTTATAAAGGCTGGAGATGAAGGGATCATTACAAAAAGCTTAGGACAAATTACAGCGCAGACATCCCCTAGTCCTTTACTTGACAACTGACATCCAGATTTTTTCTATTTGATCATTTGATAAGAGGGTGGAAAGTGATCAGAACTGATGGCTGGTACTGATATCATAAGTGTGAGACATGACTGATGTATATATATATATATATATATATATATATATATATATATATATATATATATATATATATGTATGCCTATTCATCGATGCATGTATGTTTCAAATACTGAACTACAGTTTAACAACCAGATGTGTATAGAATGTCTGGGTCCATAAGTAAAAATCTATTTGAATGTTTCATTACAGTATGTTCAAATTAACATCATTGGAATATGCGACAGTTGAGTATACGCTTGATACAAGAATGTAGAACATTTCCTAATGTCATTAGATGCAGAGATGATTTCCTATTCTTGGCTGATTCCAATAGACGATTGACTCTAGATGGACCCAAAAGACAGAGGTTGAATGGTGACTTTGGAGGCTATTTGACTGGGCCTTGCTCTCCTATCCACAGGTTTGTGAAAGTTTGATTTAAAAGATTTCTCCCATTAATTCAATTTTCAAATAAGGAAAAATGCGCATGTATCCAGACTGTGTACATGGTGATTAGTAGTGTGCTTAATGATTCACGGTAATGGTACAGAACTAGGCTAAGTTTAGTCAATACCAACCTATTTACAAGCCAATCATGAATAGATGCTGAATTATATTGAATATTAATGCTAAAATTAGAAACAGGTGCTGCTGGGCAGAAAGAGATTTGAAATGTGTGAAGTAAAAAGTTCATAAAATAAACTTTTGATCTTAATTCTACATGAAGCTGATCAAATAAAATCAATCTTCTATCTTTCAAGAAATCAAATTACAATTCATCCACTTTCTAATCTAAGCAAATATGAATGAAAAAAATAGGAAATGAAATGATTATGGTGGTGATCCTTCAATCATAGAATCTCTCTCACTCTTCCATACATTCTATCTGTATAATAAACAGTGCAACTTCTTCTATCTGTTTTTTTGTTTCTGTGTAATACATCATGAAAGCAAGATAAAATATATATTTTACTGATAAGAATATCTCCTTTTTACCATATGAAACAGGAGACTCTTCCACTTAAATGAGTTCAATCACTTTTAATGAAACCTCAGATGAAATTGATAGAATGTACACACTATAAAAATTTCCAAATGCCGCTGATCACTTTATGTCCTCCATTTCACTTGTGTTCCCTGTCAACCCCTCTATACGTACATGTATAACCTATTTTTGTCTGACTTCTGGTTTGCGAGATACTTTTTGGACATGAATATAAATTATGTGAAGATTGATTTTTTTGTAATAATTCTTTGTACAATTCTTTTGAATAATGATTGCAGAAAATTTGAATATAAAAATTATTTGTTTCCAATTTTAGCATCACAGATGCATCAATAGGCCACAAATGATCCTTGATGATCTTGAATGTATTTTAAGAGGTCACTGGAAATCAGTGCCACCTATCCTAGGTTAATTCTTGGGTCAAGTTATCCTTGTACAAATTAACTGCACAAGAGATGGAGAATTGCCTGGAGTTTGAACTTGACTTGCCAATCCCATTATACATGACGTTAACAGCTCAGCCTTTCAAATCTCCAACAAAAAATGAACTTGATTGAGGAAATGAGAGAAACAAGTAGAAAGACGGGATGATAAATGTACATTTGATTATGAGCAAGAAAGTGGAATAAAGTTTGCAAAGCATTTCAAAGTAGATGAGGACAGGAAAAGAAAAGAGAAGAGATGATGGGTTGTGGAAAATGAGGGAAGATTACAGTCAAAAATGGAGGGAGAAATCTGAAAATAAGATTTTAATAAACAATAACAAAACAAGGTAACACTTCCCAGAGAGATAGATAGAAAACAAGTGAGAGACAAAGAATAACAGTTCCAGAGTGTCAATCTCACCATAGCTAGAAGGAGAGAGGAAGATATAAAAGTAAGAAAGAGAAACTGAGTGAAAGGACCCCCAGGACTATTGCCCTAGAAGGACACTTCCTTTTAAAGACATTTTCCTCCAAGTGCTGAGAATAAAATAAATGAGAAATTATTAAACTTCTTTCCATTGATACAAAATTTTATATGGATTTCTATAAAACCTTAACTCGATTCAAACTTCTGGACTGAAAATTTCTGTGAGATGAGGGAGAAAGTGTGAAAAGTAAGAGAAAAAGAAAAAGAGTGATAATTAATGGTTGGAGTATCATATATATATATATATATATATATGTATATATATATACATATATGTATATATATATGTATATATGTATATATATATACATATGAAAAAAGAAGGCAAGAGAGAAGAGGGACGAGAGAGAATAAAAAGGAGAGACAGACAGACAAGGAGAGTGATTTACAGTTCATAAAGAAGGGGAGATCAGTGTGAGTGAGTGAGAGAAATAAGAAAATACAGCAAAAAAGAGAATGATCATATTGAAAGAGAGAGACAGAAAATCAGAGAGAGAGAGAGAGAGAGAGATGCATCAGAAGAAAGCAAAAAGAAAGAAAGAAAATAAAGAGATGGTGTATCGGTGGATACAATAAAGAATGAATGAGAGAGAGTGTAATGTCAAAATGTTTTGAAAAATGACAATCGATTTCTTGAGACTGGCGCCAGATAAATGAAAAAATACTCAATTTTGATAAAAATGAGAACTCAACAATTTTCTAAACTTGTTCATGAACTGAACACAGAGAAGTATAAAAATATTTTCACACATTCCAGAACTTTCACAAAGTGATAAATATGCTCATCATGCACAAACATGTAAATATCTCAAAAATATGATAATTTTCAATTTAAAAAAAATTTCCCACTTATACTCATTGGGCCATGGGGAGGTGGAAGCAGCAGTCACGTTATTTTCATCTGTCCTTATCCACCTTTGTTTATTTTATATGAGCAATCTACCACAATACACTTCCGGCTTGCCAGTCCTGTCAAAAGGAACATAGACCTCTCTTCCTCAAGTAAAATGACAACGCAGGTTCAGAGATTGGTACATGTACGTGGAAAGAGATGAATACATACCTTTCCAATGGGCATTAGTATGAAGTGGATGCAAACTGTTTACACTCAGTTTGCCAATCCCATTCTTCATGCTTTTAACCATTTGGCTACCTACACCTCCGCAATTTTCAAATACTTACTGGTAACTGGCCTAACAGTTAATGGAGCATGGATGAGCCAAGTTCAAACTCTTGATGAGACTCTCTATGTTCACTTTGCACTAATACTCTTAGGGAAGACATAAATCCATCTCTTCTACCCCTCCCAGCTATGGATAAAATGGTCACACTGGGCTCACTAGCCTTGGGAAGTAATCAGTGTAGATGAAGGGAAAACTGTAAATTCAAAACTGTGTTCGCCAGAAAATAACGATAACAGCTCAATCACCTTCCCAAGAACCAGCATAAAATCCTCCAGCAGTAGACCTGAAGTGGGTGCTGCTACTGATTAATATTGATTCATCATAATTATCATCATCAATCTTTGATCATTCGTCATTGGACATAGACCTTCCCCAGGATTTGCCACACTTCTCTATCATGGGTGTCGTGGAGCCAGTACCTTCTGAATTTGTCTAGTTTGGCACTCAATCTTCTATTCTGCAAGCATCGGTCGCGCATTTGATCTCTGGGGATCCATGTTGTGAGTTATGATGTCCAGCGGTTGTCTGCCATTCGTGTAACATGACAGGGCCCGTTGCCATTCAAGTTTTCTAATAGATTCTATGATGTCTCAGACTCCTATTTTCTTCCTGATATATTATCTTGTGATCTCTCCAAGTGAAGTTGAGCATGATTCTCCCATGCACATGCTGCATGCTTCTCAGTTTGTGGTTTTGTCTCTTGGTTAAGTTCCATGTTTCATCTCTATAGATGACTATTGGGAGGATGCAGTAGTAACATACTATATATTTTGGGGATTAATGGGATCTTCTTGTTTTTGCTTGCTGTCAAAGGCTTGCCATCCTAGAGTGATTCTTTGCTTGATTTCTTCTTTTGTGGGTTTTATAGAGATTCATTGTCCTAGGTAGATGGATTGGTCTACTTTCTCCAGTTTTGCATCTTTAATTCTGATAGTTGTGTTCATATACTTGACATGGTTGTTGCACATGACCTTTGTTTTACTGAAAATCATGTGTAGGCCAACTTTCTTGCTTTCTTCATCTAGTTCATCTAGCATTAATGGATGTTGTGCAGCATCTCTGCAAAAAAGGCAATGTCATCTGCAAATCTGAGGTTATTCAGATATTTCCTGTCCATTTTGATTCCTCTATTCTCTCAGTCTAAGTTTCAAAAGATCATCTTGAAGCAGGCTGTGAAATAAGCTAGTATCACCTTGTCTTACCCCTTCTTGGAGCTGGAAGGGTTCAGAGTCTTTATGTAGCCTGATAATGGAGCTGCTGTAACTGTATAGATGTTGCAGTACTCTGACATGTACAGGGTCTACACCTAGTAGAGTAATGGCCTTCATGACCATGGTAATTTCTACAGAGTCGAATGCCTTCTTGAAATCTATAAATGCTACAGCGAGTGGTATTTTGTATTCTGCTGCTTTGTCTTTCAGCAGATTTATTGAATGGAGATGGACCATGGTCGAGTAGCTTCTTCTAAATCCAGCCTGTTTCCGTAGTTGGTTTTCATCTAGTGATCCGGTTGGTGATGATTTTTGTGAAAAGTTTATAGATGCAATTAAGTAGGTTTATAGGCCTGTAGTTATTAAGGTCTTTGGGGTTTCTTTTTTTTAAGTACAAGCATTATGATTGCCATGTTCCATTCTTTTTGGACTTTACTCTGTTTTAGACATAAGTTGAATGGAATAACTATCTTTTTATTGACGATTTTCCCAGCTTTTTTGTGTAAGCCTATGATGATGTCATCTGGTCCAGTGGCTTTTCCTTTTTTTGTTTGTTTGATGGTTTGTTCTACCTCCCATGGTATAACTTATGGCAAGTCCTCAAACTGATTGTCAGCATCTTGTGTATCCTGGTTGTTGTTCTGTTGCCCGTATCTCAAAGAGTCGAGTTCTTGGTAGAATTTTTGGGCACGTTCGACAATTCTGTCTCTGTCTGTTTAAGTATGCTAGTTATTAGTTTCTGTCCTATACTGAGAGCTTGGTTTAATGCTTTAAATCCCCATCATTTTTTTAGAGTAGTTTCGATCTTTGCTGTCATATACCTTCTTTTGTCTTCTCTTAGTTTCTTTTTTATTGTTTTTTTCAGTTCGGTCTCCTTGATCTTTTCCTTTGTTGTTGGTGGTGGTTTAAGGTTTCTGTGCTTTTCAATGAGTTTCCTGGTTTTGTCTGAGATTTTATTAATGGTTTGTGTGCTTCTTGGTTTTAACATAGTGGCAGCTTCTCTTAGAGAGGCTGTTATTTTGCTCTGGAGTTTGTTGAGTAAGTATTTTATATTTATTTCTCAATTCTAGCTTGAAGGATTGGGTAATCATTATCAAATAAGGGAGTATGTTCAGGTTCATAAATATTTCTGTTTCTTTTCTCACTTTTTGTTAATGTAAAATGATAACTATTCTCTTTTAAACAGCATCCCCTCAATTATAAACAAAATCTATCACACAGTCAGAATATCAGGAGAAAGGCATTATACATGAATTCAGATGAATCAAATGTGGGTATCTGAAAACATTATTGTGCAGAAAGTTTGTTATTACGATCTGTTCATTGCATTTATCGAACTTATCAGAGGTGGAACCTAGATTTTGAGCATTGACCATTTTTTTTCAATTATTCCAGTTGTCTAATTAGACTATGGGTATAATAATCTTTTTTGTTTTTGAGGTTTGATTCATGATTACTTGGGATTATTAGGTCTTTCTATTTATATAATTTCTTTATCTAGGTATAAAAAAATTCAAATTATGATTTGCCTTCAAGACAACCCTTTCTCCTGTTCAATGCCTGATGATTCTAGGCGATGCTCTTACTCTAAAATACATTTCAAGTGTTCAGAAGGCAACTGAAACCTCTAACATACCTCATCTCTTAATTATCTGATTTAATTATATATATATATATATATATATATATATATATATATATATATATATATATATATGTTAGCAGGGATAACGGACATTGCTTGGCAGACAGAAATTGTAATTCAGACAAAACAGAAGTAGATGTTTCCTCAATATATCAATTCATACAGAACACAACATGTTGGTTACAAAGACACAACAACACTACATCTGCCTAGAGTAGTGAGTCTCCATGAAGTCCTTAAAAGAAGAAAAAATAAAGCAAAGAATCACACTATGTTGGCAAACTTTTGGTAGAGCAAGTTCAACTTTCAAGAACACACAAATCCCTGGTCCTAAAAAAAGTCTATAACCAATGCATCCAACCAATAGTCAACTATGGATCTGAAACATGGAACATAACCAAAAGACTGACCCTCAAACTCAGAACCATGCAATGCATACATGAGAGAGTCATGCTCAACTTCACATGGAGAGGTCATAAGTTAGCACAATATATTAAGGAAAAAAACAGGAGCCTGAGATATCATAGAAACAATTAGAAAATTCAAATGGCAATGGGCTGTATAACTGGTAGACAACTGCTGAACATAACGACTCACAATATGGATCCCAAGAGGTCGTGGGCAAAATAGTGGCCCACAAAAAATGAGATGGTGTGACAAACTAGATGAATTCAGAAAGTACTGGCTCTGTGATGCCCATTATAGAGAGGTCTGGCAAATCTTGAGTAAGGTCTACGTCCAATGACGCTAAAAGGCTGATAATGATGATGACAAGTAAAAAAAATATTTTTCACTGAAAAATAATGTGATGCATCAAATATCTAGATTTCTCAGAAGTATGATGGGCATCCCAACTTTCTGTTGAATCCTGTGAGGAGGAAAACCAGGCAACTAAAATAACACCTTTCAGAGTGTATTCATGCATGTGTTTTGTTACTCTTACTCTGTAAAAGATAACTGCTTCTTGTGTAAATGCATGTGTCTTTGAAAAAAGCCTAAAACCTCCGAAACTAGATAATTCATTTTATCATAAGAAATCTTTTGGTCATTCCCAAAAAGAAATATTGAAGGGAATTCTAATATAAGAATCTTTTGCTTCCAATATTTAGAACTGAAGATTGGTTAGAGAATGACCTCTGGTGAGCTATGTTGACAAGCAAGGTTAGCCTTGTGGGAAGTTAATTTTCATTGGTTCTCCATGCGGAATATTAGGTTTACAGGCTTTGTGGATATAGAGGAGGAGAAGCAGGGACAAACAAACAAAAGACTTAAATATTAGTATAACTAGATGAAAAATTTACGTTTCAATAGTTATCGGAGGTTCAGTTTATTACCTGATGAAAATAGAAAACTGATCCCCTATTCCATGCACAGAGACTCAAAAAATATTCTAAAACTTGCTTTCTCGAGGCTAAAATATTTATACAGGAGGGGGGTATTCCCTTTTAAATTTATTTTAGAAGCTAGAAATTAACCCTATGCAAATCACTTGACTCCGTTGTTTTGACTTGACAGAACTGTTAGCATGTAATGAAGTGTTTAGTTGCAATGGATAGTTGAGTTGTGAATAACTCCTGGTGTCATAAGATTGGTTGAGTTTAATTTTTAAGTACACAAAAATAAGATTCCTTTTCATACCATTTGTATCCAATCATAATTTTGGGTTTTGTAGGCAAAATATGAAATGTGTATTAGGTCTACAAACGTATTACTTAAAGCAGTACATATTTATGTAATTAGCATACCACCGAATACCAATAGAAAACCGATACATCTCTATATTTCCAGTGACATCTTATACTGATATATTAATCATGGAGGGATCAATTAATTACTTCATAAAAATAGAAAACCGAGCCCCCATTTTATGTACAGGAACTTTTAAAAGAGTGTAAGTGTGTGCTTTGTTACTACTACTCAGTAAATGATAACTTCTTGTGTGAAAGGGTCTTTGGAAAAAATGCCTGAAACCTTATAGGAATAAATTTTATTGTTATAAATCTTTTGGCCATCCACAAGAAGAGATATATTGAAAATAGGTCGAGACAAACAAACAAACGGTTGAAATATTAGTATGTATATATATATATATATATATATATATATATATATATATATATATATATATATATATATATATATAAAATGATATAAAAGCGACAAATTTTTCTTTGTTGTGATCCCAACTTCAAGAAGTCACTACTACATGACCTTTCAGTACTGATTACTTTTTCCACAGGCAATGTCAGGTACCCCAGCCAGTGTATATCTATGTATAGATAACCTGTGTGGTCACTTCAGCAAGTCCACTTTCAGTGACAGAACTTTACATGCAACACTATACATCGGTTAAACACATACAGATTTGGCAACTCCCACTTCTGACAATTTTAATTTACATGTAGATTGAAAAAATTATATAATTAACATTATGACGTAATGCTTTCAGATATATATCTAAAATTGATAAAATTTTCCTCAATCATTAACTTCAGAATAACCATGGAACTTGTAATGATCAAATCATAACACAATGACCATGGTTTCTTATGCATGATTGTTATTCATTTACATGTGTATTATATTACACACCAGAGGAGAAAAGCATACCAGTATACACATCAAAGATTTGCTAAGGGTGAAAGTTCGTAAATGTTGACTAGTTGAAAAAGTGGATTATATCCAAATAAATAACCACACATGCCTGAAAATATATAACTATTTGTAAATATGTTCCCAGAAAATCCTGATTTTATAAGCACACGCATATAAAATAAAAAAGTGCTGATTTGATTTTAGGTTTCATTCAGGGATTGGGTATGAAGGATGGAGAAAGATTGTCTATCCATGTTTTAGATCACCTGACATACAGTAAGCGGGTACATGGAGATTTTGATTTTATGATCATTTCTGTGTTCAAGATCAGAGAATCCTACTATTTCAATTATCTTGTCTTTCTCTATGTTATTATTCACCTTTGTTTCTCCCTCTCCTAAGTTCCAAGACTGTCCAAAAAGAGATGGCATTTCAAGAACAGTAGTTTCTCCCTGGATGTCCAAAGAGTCACATGTTAAATCCGCTAGACTTTGTCACATGAAAATCATTTACGAATTACTCAACACACACAAACTTCAAAGAGTTTTTTTGGACTCTGAATCCTCTTGTTATTTTCGTTGTCAGAAAAATCTGAATTCTAGGTAACATGCATTGTTGTTGTATGGAAAAAAAAATAGATTTTTTGCTTGTTATCGTAACTTAACAATACTGGAAAAAAGTGCCCTCCTCTTCACATATGGAGAGTACACCTGAGGAAGAGTGAAAAATCCAAAATGTCGTGTGAACAGCACAGTAACAGAGAACAGGTGAATTCAAGTAAATTAATTAATAACTGAGAAAAAAGAAGAGAAAAATATTGTCTTTCTCCCTCTGTCCCACCCTCCCTCTTACCAGGTGAAGAAGAGGAAGAAAGCAGTCAAATCTCCTTCCTTCTCCTTTTCATGGTGAAGAAAGAGTGGAGGTTGTACATCAACTTTCACTTTCCCTTTTTACAGAATATTTCTCAACAGAAAAAGAGATTGGGGCTAAATAGAATGAGATGGGATAATTGATAAGCAACTATCATGTGAATGACTAGCTGGTAGAACAATCGCGTCCCTAAATGCACAGGCTGGAGAAGAAGTGCTGCTCACTGGGAGAGAAACAGCAAGGCATGGTTAACACCCACTTTAAAAACGATATAAAGAGGTTTCCTTTCTAGTGAGAGCAGCCCACTGGATTATATACAGAGGTAAAAAATAAAGATACTAGAGCAAAAAGGAAGTGCGTATTGAAGGGCAGTAAATAAAAAAGAAATTCTCAGTTAACTGCTTGTTATTTATAAGAAATAGGACTTTACTGACGACTCTTACAAAGCGTGTACAAATAGGTGTGTGTCTGTTTATGCATGCAACATACAGTAGAATGCCGTCATTACGGCACTTTTAGTGATTCAAATGCTGTTATAACAGGTAGACTTTAAACGGAGTGTATCAATTATGAAAAACTTGAAAGTTCAGACAAAAATGAATTTTTATTACCCCTTCACTAACTAATGCCCAATATAAGAGTCACAAGTCTACAAATAAACTGGCACCGCATTTCCTATGATAGAGAGGTCTGGCAAATCTTGCGGAAGGTCTATATCCAACAACAGATACTAACAAACTGATGATGATAGATAATAGCCTTGCAAGAATATATAAAGAAACATACCATCAGAATGAGTGTCTCACACACACACAAATGTATCATGCATATGAATAAATCAAGACTAATACACAAACCTATTTATAGATACTTTTGTTTACATACATTTTGTGTATGCAGATACATATAATTATTTAAAGTTTGCTTTGGTAATGTTACACATGAAATCATGCATACTGTACATGCCAGTATATAAGTTGTATATATATGTGTGTGTGTAAATACATCATTATCATGTAGATATTGATATCTCTGTTTGTAACTGATTTTACAAAGAAATGAATATCCTGACTGCATTAAGCAAGATGTATGAAAATTTAGTCCACGGCAAAGATGCCCATTCAGTGTTTATTGCCAAGTGGCTTGTAAGAAAAGCATTAGTATTAGAAAGAGTGTCAGGACAAACTTGCACCACATACACAAACAGGTATAGCATTTACACATGTATGAATTAATCATCTATGCACACATATTTTTGTAAACAAAGATAGAGGCTATCAGAAAAGAAGAATGTTTTAAACACTCACTAAAGGATAGAAATGGCAAAAATCATCAAATGTAAGAGAAGCAGTCAAGAATAACTGAAGATTTCTATGAAAATTTGTAATCTTGAAAAATTGAAGTAAAACAAACAGACAAGCAGATAGATACTAGTTATATCCCAGACATAACAGAAGTCAAAGCAGTTCGCGTAACAAAATAGGAAACTCAGAAAATATCCAGGCTATGATTGCATAACGACAGACCTAGAAGATGCAGGAGAGATTTTTCACAAAGGAGTAGTCCTGTCATTCACACAGTATACATAAGAGAGAAAAGTACCTCAAAACTTCTGTCTGAGAATAGCGATCATACTCCACAATAAAGGAGACAACCTCAGTGAATACCGCCCTATTACACAATTACCTGACATACATAAACTATTCAAAAGATACTCACAAACAAACTATACATGATAACAACCACGTGAAACCAGTTTTCTGAAGTGGCTACTCAACAATAGAGCACCTACATACAATACATCAATTGATTGAAAAGTGAACTACTTTGCTTGCTCTTTTTAGTTTATGTGAAAGCATTTGACTAAGTAAAACATATGGTAGTGTGTAACTCAATGTGAGAACAAGGTGTTATCAAGAATTACACACAAGTCATTCAGAACGTATGAAAATGGCACTAAAGTAATCAGATTACTTGAAGATACAAACAAGATAAAGATTGCAAACAGAGTAAGACAAGGAGACACAATATTGATTAAACTATTCCCTGCCAGCCTTGAAAGCATCTCTCAGAAAAATTACTGGGAGGGAATGGGAATAAACATAGATGGAGAATATTTGAAACAATTCACTGATGATGTTTCTATGATGTCAGAAGCATTGGAAAAAATAACAAAACATTTTGACTGATCTACTTATGGAAAGGCTTAAAGATGAAAAGAATAAAGGAAAAATACGGTGAAATCCCCCAAAACAACATAAGAATAGAGAGCGAGGATCAAGAAAATGGTGACGAATATATTTACCTGGGATGGATAATGAAATTAGAGACAGACCATGAAAGTGAATAAAATGATGTGTAGTGATTGGCTGGAGATCATTTTGTATCAATGGAGACATATTGTAGAACACCTTGTCAATGTGATCAAAGCTAAGTATTCAATGAATGCATGATACCAGCTATGACTCATAGATGTGAAACATGGAAACTAAGAAAACAATCTGAAAACCAACTTAGAATCACACAAAGAGCCTCGGAAAGAGCAATGCTTGGGATAACTTTAGGGGAAAGAAAAAAATTAACGTGGATCAGGGGAAAGATTAAAGTGAAGGACATTATGCAAATAATTAAACAACAAAAATAGAGATGGGTGGTATACTTGGCAAGAAGGGATGACTATAGATAGGGCAAAAGGATAACTGATTGGTGCCCATAGTCCAGTAAATGCAGTAGGAAAAGACAAGATGGAGGGTTGAGGAAGAAAGGTTTGCCAGTTGTCATGAAGAAGATAGGAAAAGCAGTAGATTTATAATGACTAATGATTATGATGATAAATATGTATATATACATATATACATATATATTTATATATATTATGCACACACATGTTTAAAATAAAAATTGCTGCCTAAATACGCTATGTATGTTTATACGTATGTTATTAAAAACATCACACATACTTTGCTTAAGTAATATTTTTGTTGTCTCCGTTGTTTGCACACAAGCTGTTCCAGAACAAGATCAAAACTATGCAAAAATTTTCCAAAGTTCCGAAATTGTAAATTCAAAATCTTTCAACCATTTAATGTTTCTGTGTAAAATTTTAAAATCTTTTGTTATTTCTTAAAAATGATTGTTTTTGTGTGAAGTTTAAAATTCTTAGGTATGAAACATAGTGATCAGAATACACGTCTACTTACAGCTAGCTAGTGCGTAAGGTTGCGAAATTAGATGTTTGGGGGGGGGGGTCTTCAAATTTGTGAGTCCAGTGTTGACAATATTTAGAATTAAAATTTTTTTTTGCTTTTTATGATTCAAAGTCCGATATGGCCTATTGAGATGTTTATTTTTTCAATTTAAGAGTGACTTCTAGAATCAGAAAATGGAAATATCCAAATTGGCACCACTTGACTTTGGAACATGAAAAAAATATTTTAAAATGCATTCCTGCTAGTGCCTGTAAATAAATGAGCCTAACAGAGCTTCTTTATGACAAGTTTCTCTTGTCTTTGCTTATGATATGTGAAATAGACTTCTAGGTGACAAGCACCTGAAGTGAGATCACTCACTTCATCTTTCTTCGTTACAGGATCCTAAGTACTGACCAGGCTTGATGTTGTATGAGCACCTGTGTATCCAGAGTGATTTGTCTGTGAGCTGTTTCTTGTTATAACCTAACATCCATATGGCTCCAACAGTACTTCACCAACTTTCAAAGTGATGCATGCTCTAAGATATTTTTCCACTTTGATAGTTCTTATCGTCTTCCTTGAAAGTTGAAATATGATAGGCTGGGGATAAAGCACTCTCTAGTCTCTTACCTGACAACCAATACACAAATATGTCTTCTTGCCCCCATTCATGGAATATATCTTCTTGCTCCCATTCATGGAATATATCTTCTTGCCTTCAAACCTTGAAGAATTGGCATCAGACGCCTATGCTTGCAACTGTGCTGAATTGGATTCATTTGAATTCAAAGGGCAAGTCTATTCAAATAATGGGGATTCTGGGGATGAACATATCCTCTACCTTGCCTACCCCAGTTAGGATAGTGGCCTTGCTGACATGTGGGAGAAGCTGGTTAATAGCTAAGTTAATTATATTGCACAACTTATAAGGACCTAAATTTCTCAGAGGCATGATGAGCATCCCAACTTTCAGCTGAAGCCTGTGAGGAGGAACACCAGGCAACTAGGAAAGCAACATCTTCTCGTGTGTATGCATATGTGTATTTTGTTACTCTTATTCTGTAAAAGATAACTGCTTCTTGTGTGAAAACATATCTTCAGGAAAAAAAACTTCTGAAACATGATGAAAATTTTATTATAAGAAATCTTTTGGCCATTCCCGAGAAGAAATATTGGAGAGAATTCTAATACATGAATCTTTTGCTTCCAATATTTAGAACTGGAGATTGGTGAGAGAATGACCTCTTGTGACCTCTATTGACCTATTATTGGTTAGCTTATGTGAGAAGTTGATTTTCATTGATTCTCTATGCAGAATATCAGGTCTATAGGCCTTGTAGTTTTAGCAGAGTGGAAGCACAGACAAACAAATGAAACTCAAATATTAGTTTAGATATGATGACCACGATTTTTTCATCACAATGGCAGAATGATTTGTTTAAACAAGAATTTCAATAAAGCAATCCATTTTTCATTGTATGTAGGATGTTCATTGGCTGTCCATAGCATCCAGACTTCTTCAAAGATTTTTGTGAGCATGAAAGCATTTTTTGTATTTTAGAAAATGTACTTGACAGCAGTGATGTAGCTAAAGATTTGGGGGTCTGGAGGGGGTTGCTCCCTTGTGGGAACACCTCCAATATTTAATACGATTCAATAAAAAAATTGCTATAAATAGACATGTATGATCATTAAATTGGTGTGAAACAGCACCGATGACTGATCCATTTGCCTTCCCCCCCATTAGGGGTGTTTTCAAATAGCCACCCCTCCTTGTTATGCCTTTGTTTGGGAGATTATTTTTTTATCATAGTGTTATTTATCTTTAAAAATCACCTAAAATGCAGAAAAAATACAACTTTTTAACTATATTCTATCATATTAGCATGATCACATGACTTGATGCAGAAACCTTATATAAATAATGCGTAATTACCTTCAAAATAAGATCATTTCTTTCTAAATTGATTTTGAAAGTGCCATAAAAAGACTTACAGACAGTTTAACAACTCTGATGAAAAAAAAAAATCTCTGTTTCATAAAATATACAATACATACATACGTAATGTGACTTTTTTTAGATCGGTTTTCAACCTATAATTAGGAGGTCCAACATTATATAAGGTGTTCTTCTGAAATGGTAAAAATTTAGGGCTTAGGTTAGGACTGCCGACTCTTGTTGTGTTTGAACCCAAATTAGAAATTTAAAAATTAATCTCAAAAAGTTGTACATTATGCAAGTATATATGAACGCTGTCAAAATTTTTTAAAGTAATTCACATAATATGAGATTATTCAAAAATTTATGAGGGTGTGGTGTCATGAAAATGAGAAGGATGAATTCCAGACATATCAAAATTTCCCTCGTTAAAAAGTATATATCTTGGTTTTTAATAAAACAATAATAAAAATACCATAACTCCCTAAGTACTTTCTTTCTTGCTTTTATTAAATTTCACAGATCTTTTTTCTCCGTCTTTAACGCAAGATTTTTCAATTGTTTATTTGCATGAAAGTGGCAAGAATTTTAAAATGTCAGAAACAGTTTTCTTCACAATGATGAACTTGGCATCTTGTCATGTATGCTCAGTTGTCAAGTACTACAAAAGGAATTGAGGGAACACAGGGTGCCAACAAACTACCACCACCTCCCCAAGAAAATTTTAAAAATTCAACCAATTTCAGAGACTAAAGCTAAAAGGCTGATTATAATTTAAGCATGAACTGACCAATTTTTTTTATCAATGAATTGTGTATAATTTAGTAGTATATAGACAGTGAGAGAATGTGATTTCCCTTCTCTCCAAATTAAGGGAATGCTATCCTTACAGCACCACACTACTGCATGTATGCAAGAAGAAAACACTTGAAGAATTATGGATTTTTCGTCTGTTTTTTCCCGATGATGCAAGAATTTGTTTGTTTGCTTTGCTTGACTTTGTGGCTTTGTTCAGGAGATCTGCTACCCTCGAAGAGTGTGAATTTTCCTCAACATCTTTTCATCTACCTCAGTATGTTGAGGATGTGACAATATTGAACTATATTTCATCAAAAATGTAAAATCCACAAAACATGTGACAAACATACATATATGCACATGTATACACACGCCACATACATTTCACATACTGACATCCAAACACAGGCTATATGCACACACATGCAATTAAATACACATACACACATGTGCTTATGTATGTTTGGGGTGCGTATGTATATTTTGGATTTTCTATGAAAAGTTGTGCAACGCTTGTGAACACTGCCTCTACTATCCTATCATCTCAGCTTATTTCAGTTAAATAATCTATACTTTTTGCGATCAAACTTTCAATCTCTTGGTTTACAAGGGTATTTGGAGGACTAATACATCCAAACCCCATATCGAGCTCCAATAGACAACCCCTAGTCATAATATCAGTGCATTGGACAATTGTAACATTTGAGATAAAAAAAACAAAAAAAATGTCCATCTTAAATACCGGCATATACAATATCTAGCTAGCTATCTAACTGTTCCTATTTACATGTCTACCTCGGATGATTCCCCCACCTCTCTTGCTCTTTCAAGTCTGCTTGTTACTTCTATAGATTCATCTAAACCTGTTTCCAAGGCCTCTGAGAGGAATTTTATAAGGCGTAGCAGAGCTGTTTTTCTCCATCCTCCATACACACTGAACTTTTGTCCTTTAATCAAAATGATCTCACTGGTAAAGGCTAGTCAACCTATTCTATTAATTGTATCAACTTGGAAATTTCAATACACAGCTCTACTCGAGAAACTCTCAGGCACCCCTTGGCCTCTGCACCCTGGTGTGATGCACCGGCTGCATCCCTCTCTCAGAAGCACTGCCTGTCATCTGGAGCTGTTTAGTGAAAGTTATGTCAGAGAGTTTACCTACACTGTGAGTAGTCAGAGTTCAAATCCAGATGAAAATTTAGGATATTACAGCTACACAACACTTATACTAGAAAAATCGATGTTCCTATTCTTCCTTTACGTTTAATCTGTCTTTATGTGAATTTTTTCTTCTTTTACGTATCAACCAATACTCGAAGGGAAAAAGTTTTGAGTGTCCTCAGACCCAACCAAAATGGTGATGAAGTTATGTTAGGCTGAGTCATTGGGTGTAGGGGTGGCGGGAGGCTCATGAAAATGGAGTGTAAAAGAGAAAGAGAAAGATGGTGTAGTCTGATTCTATAATGGCTGGTTACAAAATAAATGCCAAAAACTATTTTTACATAATACATATTTTACAATAGTGGCGTAAAGTGAATTTTCAAAAAAGATTACCTGAACTGACATTATTACATGAATTATTTGAACATGTTTATTCCAGCTTTTTTTTTAAACACTATGCATTGGCAAATTCATTCTCTAGCACTTCTCAAGTATATATCACATTCAGGAACCAATCTTCTTTTTTTTTTTTAGACTGGCCAAGATTGTAAACTTTTGCTACTTTTTGGACTATTCACAGACCTGAACTTTAAAAAAATGTGGATGAAATTCAAAGAATACTTTATATTCTAGTATATAAGACTGGCATTGAATTAAAAATAAAAAATAAAAACAAACAAAACGTGTATATATTACACTGCATCCAATGTAATAGTACTATGACTAGGGGGCCATTTACTGAAGCTCAATATGGACAGTTATGGGGCTTGGATGTAGTTGCAGTGAGCGGTAGTCCTCTAAATACCCTTGTAAACCATTTTTCTTTTAGTTTGGCATATACTGTACTGGATGTGTGCTTCAAGAAGTATGTATCAGTCAACAGTTGTATTCAAAACAACAAAGACAAAGATACTAGTCTGAATAACTGATGGAATAACATTTACCATCTCCTATTCAGAGAATTAAATCTTCATTTCTAGTTTTTGTCAGTCAGCTGATCAGTTTATGTTTACGTTAAATAAAGCAATGAAACATAGCATATTACATGTAAAAGATTACAGTATTATTTACATATGGATCAGTAGTTCTGCCTAGGATCAGAGTATCTGTGCATTCTGATGTGGATCAGATTGTAGTGTCTGTGCATTTGTCGAAAAAAGTCTGTGCGTGTTTATATAAATATATGTACGTATATATTAATACATATCAATATTGGGTTTTATATAAGTAGATGTGTCCTTTTAGTTAGCCTTGTCACCTTAATTCTTCCCTATTGCAGAAAGTCAAAGATATTTACACGTGCACACAGCAATGCCAAAATACGCAAATATACTTCTGCCGATAGATACATGCAGCTTCATCTGTACAAACACATTTTCATAAAGATGAGTGTGTCTGAGTGACTTAGTGGGAGGTTGATTCAGCACATGACATTGAACATATGTATGGATGTTTTGTGACCCTAGCATGGATAAACTCTTTGATAGAAGATGGAAGAAGGGCTTTAAAGAAAAGTTAGTCACAAGGTTACATATTCATACATCAGAATATATCCTGTATACAAGCACTGTTCTTTGATGTATATGTATTCATACATACATAACTGCATTCTATATATTTAGAAGTATATTTAAATTCCATTTTATGTAGATGATCCAAATTTTTAGATGTTTTTATCGGAAGTTACATACGTGACTATCTACAATATATCTGTGAATGAATATAAATATATGCACACACACACATTAACAGATAACTTTATACACCTATATATGTTTACATTTCTGTATGCGCAAATACCTTTATATAAACATCAGTATATATAAATACACACACACACATGCATACATATATGTATATATATATGTACATATATATTTGCATTAACACACACACACAGCTATACAGACCTATATGTAATGTTTGCATTTCTATGTATGCAAGTATCTACATATAAACATCTATCACATATATGCATACACACACATACAGCAAATAGATAGATGCATTTATACAATGGAATATTCAAGCAATGCTTTTCACACTATCTATCCACAAGCTTATTTCATCATATACCATTTTAGATTTATCTATCTATAAAACTGTTTTTGTATTAGAGCAAAAGCGCACATATAATTGTAAGCATGTCTGGCTGGGAAGCATGCTAGCCAAGGCAGATGCACTACTGTTAGAACCTTATACACATGTGTTGCACAATACCTTTTGCAGATCCAGGAGTAAAAGTGCTCTTTGCCAATGATGCATGATTCCAGGTAGTAGACTTTTTGACCGAACTGAAGAATTGGATGACTTGACTGATGATCAGACAGACAGATACACATCCTAGCAGAAAAAAGCGTGGAACTTCCCACGTTGGACAGACATCATTGACGATCTATAGTGGTAATCCATTCCTTTTTATTTTTTTTATTAAAAACTGCAAAAAGACCTATTTAATTTTTTGTTTTTTTAAAACCTTTTTTTGCTTTTTCAGTACTTCCCTTACTTTTTTTTTCTAAAATTTTCTATGCCTCTTTTTGCTATTGTATTTTGTTTCTTTTTTTTGTATTTTTAAATTTAATGCTTTTTTTTGTAATTATGAAATAATGATTATGCAGAAAAATCGTTTCTCCTCTCAATTTTCTCTTTCTAATTTTTTTTCAAAAATTTTCCTTCCCTTCCTTTTTTTTGTTCTTTTAAAAGTATTTCCTTTCTTTATTGTTGATTTGTTTTCCCAGCCACAAGAACAACAAAGCAAATCAGCACCAAGCAAGTAAAAATGTGTGCGTATATTGTTGTTAGGTGAGGTATCTGGCCGGCAAGTGCACTGGCAGACAGGTAGGCAGATTCAGGTAGATAAGTAAATACAATCAGCAACGATGCATGTGCTCGTGCTGGTACACTAACGCATGTCACGAACACAGCACGTCACGCGTGTGGGTGACTACCGAAAGCAGTGGCAGCGGCAGCAGCAGCATCAAGTGTAACACCACTTCAACATGTAGTAGATTTTAAAAGCTAGACCAAAGTAGAGTGTCAGTGAGCAAAAAAAATTTGCTGATAGTGTCGAGGGTGCTTGCTTCTGGATAGTCCTACCAACTTTGTCTTTTTAAAAAAATTTTTTCTTTCCTCCTTTCCTCTGGTCCGAGAAGCGTCCTCTGAGCGGTACGCTGGCGAGTATTTCCCCGGATTGGTGGTTGGTCTAAATGACTTGGATGGTGTGTTTGCTGGGAGAGAGCAGTCAGTCAGGCAGGCCAGTAGTAGGCAGATATAGAGGATTAGAGAGGGGGAAAGAGGTATGATGCGAGAACCAATGAGGGAGGTGGAAGTTCTGAGACACATAGAGAAGAGAAAGTTGGGGGTACAGATGGGGGGTGCTTGGAGAGAGAAAAGAGCAAAGAAGATAATGGAGAGATAGGGAGAGCAAACGTATATGAAAGAATGATAGAGAGGAGAAAACAAAAATTGTGAAAGAGATAAGGGAGTACAGATGCTCAAAGAATGGAGGAGAAGGTGGGAAGGAATAAACCAATGATAAGAAGAGAAAGGGAAGCAGTAGACAAATAGGGAGAGACAAAAAAAAAATGGAAAGAATGAGAGAGAGATAAAGTAAATAGAGTGAGGGAGCTTAAAAGAGAGAGAAAGAAAGTGAAGAATGGGAGTGCCTAAAGAAAGAAAAGAAATGAAATGGAGGATAAAGAATGAGAGAGAGAAAAAACAGTAAATAAGGTTGATATTGAGAAAAAAATGAAATAAAGAATTCTAAGGGAATGATGGAATACCTTGAGAGAGGAGAAAGGGTAGGATAATGATCTGCAGAGATCTATAAAGTGAAGACTAAGAGGGTGTAAGTAGCTGAGCAGTTAACTGTACAGAGAATGAGATTGGAAATCCAAGTTCAAACTTTGGCTGACATACATGCACTCACCACACAAATGCTCACGGAGAAGGCATGAATCCATTTATACCCCCCCATAGCCATCACAACATGGATTAGTATGGTTGGGTAAGACCCCACCCCTGTGTCTTATATTTACTTGGGGAGGGAGGCCTATGTCCAACAGCTGACCTTAACGACAGAAAAAAAAAAAAATGTTGAGATAGAGCTAGGTGGATGAGTGATGAGTTTTCTGCTGGGAAGGATGATGAAGAAGGAAAAACAGTACCAGGTGGGGGGGGAGCATGGGAGGGAATGAAAGAAATAAAAAATAAATTAACATTTATAAAAATTCAATTTAAAAGGTTTCATGCATGAAAGGGTGAAAAAATGAGAGAGAGAAAAGAGGAAAGAATTCTGCACACATGCAAAGAGGATAAAGAAGAAAATAAGATGGAAAAAAACATGGCAAACAGAGAGAATGGAAGAAATTGAAATGGGGATAATGACAAAGATGAAGACGAGAGGTGGATGATGATAGTGACAAAAGCAAACAACGAGGGGAGATGAGGGGGTGCTAAAATTGAGATTGATAAGATGAGAAAGAAAATGAGAAAGAGAGAGATTTGGTAAAGAGAAATGGTTTTATTTATATGTATGTATATATATATATATATATATATATATATAAAATCAGGGGTAATGAAAAAGGGATTGAAGTGGTACTGACAAAAAAAGGGCAGCCTGTAAGATGCATGATTCGCAAGGGTATTTGGAGGACTACTGCTCTGTACAATTCATCCAAGCCCTATAACTGTCCATTTTGAGCTTTGGTAAATGGTCCCCTAATCATAATACCAATGCAGCATAATATTATAATATGCATTCATGTGTAACATTACGGAAGCCAACTTTAAATGATTATGTGTATCTGCATACACAAAAAGTATATATATACCAAAGTATATACAAATAGTTGTGTGTGTGTGCGTGTGTGTGTGCGTACGTGCATGCACACGTGCGTTGGTGTTAATCTATTTATATGCATGAGAAATATGTATGTGCATGCACATCGTGCATGTCTGTCTTCATGTATGCTACATTTATAGTATGAATAAGCAGATCAATGTATGCACATTCATATAAATAGACCATTATCAATATGCACATCCCTAGTTATATACACTATTCCAGAGTCGTCAGTAGAGAATTACTTGACAAGTATTTATACATTATTTTTCAGCCCTCAAATGACCCTCTACTTTTCTCTAGTATTCAGGGACATAGCTGGAGATTTGGGGCTTGTTCCCTTAGGCCACAGCTTGCATTTTCATTTTCTTATCATTATATGACCCATTGAGTGGGCACTTAAAATAAAAAGAGTTATCATATTTGCTGGCCTGAAAAACACATGATTTGCAAGCCCCATAGCTGTCCATTTTGAGTTTTGATCATCAGCCCACTAGTGATAATACCAGGGCATTGGATGCAGTGTAATATTTGTATTGTTATGTTTTGTTTTGATTTATAATTTAAATATGCATATTATATGCCTGGAAATGGTTGAAGTTCTATGTCAAATAACAAACTTTAGAATGACAATAATATGGTGGGGAATACAGTAGATGAAAATAGAATAGAAAAGGAACAGTTCTGGCTAGTCACTCAATAAAAAAACATCATGTGACTAATGTCTTTTGGCAGCAAAGCATGTTTGAGTGATCAATTAAAAGATTTGACAAGGGGTGATCAATCAGTGAGATATATTGCTTGCATGTTGTTGAATCATTAAATGATAATAAGTGAATATTTGAATTTCTGGGATTGTAGCTCCATTGGTGCAGTCTTTATACATGACGCATACTAACATACATATATACATAGCCAGTCAGCCAGAATCACTTAAGAACTGAAGAAACCTACGTTGACAGTTATTGACTGTTTTGGTTGACTGTTCTTAACAAACTGAGAAGTAATCTATGGAGTTAGTGTGCGGCACCAGACTAACTTATTGTCTATGTTTGTTTCCGACAACAACAAAACTGATCAGTAACAACAATGAGTAAAGGAGTAGATAGTGGAGACTGACAAAAAGAAAAAAGGCAAAGTAAAAAGAGGAAGAAGATAAGGGGAAGGAGGGGGAAGAAGAAAAAAAAAGGGATTCTAGTCAGATGGAACAGGAAAAGAAGGGACAGCCAAAATTCAGCAGGACATCTGCATCACCTCTATCTCATTATCTACTTATTTATCTACGAGACTCATTATAGTGCTTTAGCTAGTATGCAAGTCTTACAGTAATGAGTTTGATTCTCATAGAATGCTCAACAAAATGTGACTGTGCTGATCTAAGCAAAGTTTGGAAACTATCTAATACAGTCTGTCTCTGCCTTCTACACCAGTTCATCATTCTATATATTTTAGTCTCCTTATAACTATCTTTTGGAGAGGAAATGGATAGTGCATAGTAACTCCCCTTGCCCTAGTGATGACATGATGAATCAAGTAGGCAACCCTGACAATCACCTAGATCATGTGACCAACCACCCAGTCAGACAACCACCCAGACTTCGCCAATTATATCCGATTCATTTATAATCTCTTAATGCAGTTGTATTTCTGTTAACTGTACCTAATAATCTGGTAATAATTGATTTGATAGTTAATCCCCATGAAAAAACTCAGATATATTTGAATTTCTATGGGATTATTTTAAAAACTGAAAATATACTGAACTTGAGTTCATTGTTCCAAATGGTGGTTAGGAGATAATTCTATTAGTTAAATTTTTACCTCTAAGTGAAAAAGTCCATTGTTATGGACAGTGAAGCAGAAAAAAAAATCACGCTTCATTAAATAGGTAGAGCTATGAATCCATCTTCTACAAGTCATTCTATCTATTCTAACATTCTGTATTCATTTATCTATTCCATGCCTCTCTCTACATATTTATTTACCTAATAAAATATCTATTCCTTTGTTTTAAAATTCTGTATCTCTTTCTCTATCTTTTCACCTGAGTGACTATCAAAAACATAGTTGTAACATTTTATCCATATACCTATCCACCTAAGTAGCTATCTATTATATGGTTCTACCAATCTATCTACCTGATCCATTGTTCTGGAAGTCTGCACCTCTCTCTCCCCCCCCCTCTCTCTCTCTCTACCAGTTGAACACTATAAAATGCATACAGCATAGCTCCCTATATTTAACAGATGTTGAAGATGCTACTAGGATCTCTACTGCAATATTGTTGTTCTGGAGGCTGACAGAAGGAAAGCTTTCGACAATACACGGGAACAAAGGGATTGACAGTTACGAGGAGAGAACTTGGCTGGATCCAAATTTCCTCTTTAGATAACATGTGCACTGAAAAACACATGTGTGTGTGTGCATGTACTTGTACTTCTTGTAGTAGTAACAACATTAGCATACTTAAACCTACTATAATAATAAACAGTATGATTTTTTACTGTTTGCTTTTTTGTCTGCAACAATGGACTCTGCCACATAAAGATTGCAATGTTGCTGATGAAGATATCAACCAACCACCATTTGAAACAATGGACTCACATGAATTAGGGTCATTTTTTGATGAAACATCAGATGAAATTGATTAGATACAATCATCCATTTACACTATCAACAGCTTTGAAGTAGTGAAGTACTAAGTCTTGAAGTAAGAAAGATAAACTGAAGAAACTGCTCAGATACATGGGTAGATATTTGTCCAAATGCATCATGGCCTCCAATATATATATATATATATATAGAGAGAGAGAGAGAGAGAGAATGAGAGAGAGAGAGAGAGAGAGAGAGTTTCTTTTCTAAAAAGCAATCTCATAGAAATTGAAATTCACATTTTTCGACTGGTAACAACTATTTGTAAATAAACAGAGGAAGCTACATATTGTGATCACTGTGAGGCAGGTTCTTTGAAAGTATAATAACTGGCTGGTAACATCAAGTAGAAGTTATAAAAATTGGAAAAATTCAAATTCATTGTTATGTTATTAAATTCATTATCATTGTCGACCCTTCATTTTGAAAAATAACTATCAAATTTATTTTTAACATTCAATTTTTTCTAACAAGTTTTTAATTCTTTTAAAATAATTTTTTGGGATCGTTGGATTTTGATAGAAATGACCATTTGATAACATTATCCATGATTATAATAAACAGCTTCTTCTGAAAAAGCTAATTAAACATGCATATAAGATCATATTGAAAATCATCATCATCATGACTATCATTTCACTGCTGGACAAAGTTTTTTGCCAGCTTCTTCCATATCAACCACAACTGTGCTAAAATCTATGTCTTACTGGCCAGCCTTTCTCAAACGGGTCTTCTACTGCATCTGCTGTCCCTAAGGCACCATCCTGTTAAGCTTTCGCCTCATCTGCTACCATTTCTTCTTGCTATGTGTCCTGACAATCTCCATTTTTTTGGCATAATTACTTATATGATACCTTTTACTTTGGTTTGCATTTTCACCCATATTGATCTTTTTTTATCTCTTGGAAAAATATGTTGTTAAAAAATTTTTTAATCAAATTTTCTCAAGAGGAAACCCAGGTGTGCATATGTTTATGTGTAAGTATTTAAGAAAACATTTTCTGTGTTTCTTTCCACCTATTGGAAGCAGTCAACCAAAACTGTCAACTTGGGTTTCTTCAGTTTTCAAGTGAGGTTGGCTTGCTATGTATGGATGTATGTATGTGTCAGAAGTACAGGCCACACTAATTGGTCTGGAAAGTTGAAAATAAAAACATTGACTCCTTGTTATGTTCAGGGAAAAATACTGGTTTTCACCCCCCCCCCCCAGCTCATTTGAACATTTCACAATGTAAATTTAAGCTAAATTTGTCTCCAGCTTTGAGTACTGTTTTTTTTTTTGAGAGAGAGTTCAGACTTTTTATTGATCCTACTAAAGGCGCGAGAAGAAACTCATTCATTGATAACCTATTTTCCCAATTTTTTTTATTTGCTCCCCCCCAGCATGCTACCACAAGACGGTACTCATGTGATGGTTTTTATTGAGTGACTAACCAGACCTGTTTTTACATGTATCTTGTATCTACCTGGTGATGAACAAAAAAAAAAAAAAGGAAGATAATCTCTTCGATAGGTGAGTACTTAAAACAATCTTAAATGTAGCAGGATGCAAATGATTGATCTGAAATATACATAGATTTATCCAAAAAGTAGCGGTATAGGATGGCCAAATGTGTAATAGCACAGAGAATGGACTTGGAAAGTCAAGTTCAAACTCTGAATGAGACAGATCATGTGTCTATTTTACTCTAATATCCTTGGAAGAAACAACAATCCATCTTTTCCCCAAGCTATGGGTAAAAAAGAGTCAGCTGAAGTATGTGATACCACTTCAGGTTGTTGTCATTAATAAGTCTATTTCACATATCACAAACCAAGGGCTAACTAAGTAGTATGATGATATACAGTGACCAAGCAATGATGGCTGAAGTCATAGCCAACGTAAAGGCACAACTTGGTTTACTTATTACTAATTTTGATCTCAAATTTTCTCTTTATAATGCTTGATCTACTGTAATTCCCCATGTATAACCCCCGCCTCCCAAAATTTAGCTTCTATTTGGAAGAATGCATGATCCATGTAAATTCTGTATCCTTTTTTTGATCTGAATGGCATCAAATGTTTGCCATGAGTTGAAAAATGTGAATTTTAACCAGAGCCTTGCTAAGTAGTAGATTTTATTCATCCTCAAACGTATTCTAGTTATGAATGTTTGGGTGTAGTAAAGTACTAATACTATGGAGGCAACATAAACAGTTATTGTCAGAAGCGTAACTGACTATAAGTAAAGTAGGGAAGTGAAATGTCAATGAGTTCAGTGGTTTCTTTTCTTTTTTTTTTTCAATTTTCAAAACTCAATGACCCCTTCTGTGAAGGAAATATCAAGGCTGACCCCTATTTTTTGCATTTAGTTTTTAGACTTTAGAATGAACAGCAATAATAAACTATTTTGATCTTTAAAAATCCTATTTTTTCAAAATTGATTATATGTATATGAATTCTGATACATAGTAAAGGTTTGTGAACAATAATCATGGTTTTTGATAGGGGGAGCCCAGGTTCAAATCCACTGACTTAGTTGAATGAATGAATGGAAATTTGTTTTAATGTATAAAAATATCATGTATTTGCCTTGCTTCAAGTCAGAGTGTTATGTTGAGGTGATTGTAGGTGCATTTCTTTTAAAAAATCCATCATACCTCCTTATTATGTCATATTTTCATTTTCATAAAATAATTATATAGCTAATTTTAGCCAAACTTACATTTTTATAATTTAATTATCATAATTATCTAAAAACGATTTGATTAAAAAAGCATTTTCACTGTAAATTACTGCCATATCTGTCATCAAGTGAGTATGTTTTCAGTTTTCAATATTATCTATCACCATCATGGGAATAGTGGCAGTCAGCAACCATCAACATCCAATGAACAGTGCTGGAAAAATGTCATGCAATTACGTTTGCGTAGATAATGAGTGCCTGGATTTTTTAGCTATGCAGATTATACTGGGGATATTATGGTGTTTGAAGTCCTGAGTTAAGTGTATTGACAAGAAAGGAAACTATGTTAAGAAATGAATATTCATTGTGTAAAATGAATGTTTTTTCAATCATTAGGTTATGGACTTATTGGAGTACTTATATATCTATTGGGTAGACATATTCATATAACTGTATGAAATTATATATGTACACACACACATGCATATATATATATATATATATATATATATATGTGTGTGTAAATATATGTATACTACTAGCAGGGATACCCAGCATTGCCAGAGGAAAATGATCAAATATAACTAAACTGGAAAAATATGTTCTTAGATATAATTGTTCTTACACGACACAACAAATGAAAAAACAATTATCTCTGTATGAAAAAGTAGCTGTAATGGAAGAAATATTCTGATGCACAAGGAAGAATAAATGATGTTTTTTTACTTAATTTGACAAGGTTTCTGAATGCACTACATAAGCGTCTCTCCAATTGGGTGCAAGTACAAAAAGGTTGACTGGAGATTCAACCCTAGAACAACAAATACAAAGCTGTCCATAGGAAAAACTGAGAGAACTCGGGCAGAGACCAGTGATCTTGAAAAATCGCACTTGTGTGAATTAAGCCTTGTTACAATTTCAAAATTTTTGCCAGAAAATGTTCCTCAGTGTTGCACAACTTTTTACAAACAAAAGAGAAAAAAATCAATTTTATTAGCCTCTATAATTGTTTTGTTTAGCTCAAAAAAGCTATAGTAGTCCAAAATTGACTTTTACTGACCTCCAGTGACCTTGGAAAAATGCAACGAATATCCAATCATCTTTTTCTGGCCAAGTTAGCCCAGTGTTTAAATTCACCCCCAGAAATAGAACTCTTTGGCTAAAATATGGCTAAAAGATAAAATTCTAACCAAGAAGAGACCTCTGTTGACCTCAAATCATCCTGTAAGCTACAACCATCTATCTATTATGTTTTTGTCCAGGTTGATCGAAATACTAATTCATTTCCAGGAATTAAATTATTTTGCTGCCACATGACTGAAAATTGACTACTGGAAATGTTCTGTATAAAACAACGGTTGGAATATTCCATTCATCCAATTGAATTTGACCTAATCTGATCAATCATTTGTGAAGTCAAAAACTCTTTGTACTTAATAGCAAACTCAATATTATGCTATAAATTGTGACCTTTGGTGACCTCCAGCATCAACCTCACATTGCCTACAACTTTTGCCATGTAAAGATATATACCTATGCAAAATATCTGCATCCTAGGTGAAAAATTATGCCTAGCAACTCAGAAAATTTGCTTGAAATGACACATGAGGATTTAAGACGTCAATGTTAAAATCACATTTCTAAATACTTCGGCCGAGAAGGAATTAAAATTAAAATGCCAGGTTTCAGTTTCATAGGTTTCAATGTTATTAAACAGATATTGTTATAACAATCGATTCATCTCAAATACTTATTAAAAATAAATTGAAAATGTTCCAAGATATCATATTAGTTTTTTTGTAATCTTGATATTTCATACCAGTATTTTTATAATTTAAAGCTACTTATAACAATGAATTTAATGGCATATCAATGAACTTATAACAACAAATGAAAAATGATGAATGTAAATTGTTCCAATTTTTTAATACTTTGCTTAATAATATCAACCACTCATTTTCTTTTAAAAGACCCTGTCCTAAAGTGATCACATCTAACAACTCCTTCTGGAAAAGTTTTTCTCTCAATCCTTTTCTCAGACAAAACCAGGAAACTCATTGAAAAGTACAGAAACCTCAAACCACCACCAACAACAAGGGAAAAAAATCAAGGAGACCGAATAGAAGAGAACAATCAAAAAGGAACTAAGAGAAAACAAAAGAATGTATATGACAGCAATCATCAAAACCACTCTCAAAAAATGACGGGGCTTTAAAGCAATGAACAAAGGTCTCAGGATAGGACAGAAACAACTAACTAGCATACTCAAAGAAAACGGAGACATAACAACAGAGACAGAATTGTTGAAAACGCCCAAGAATTCTACCAAGAATTCTACTCTTCAAGACGGGCAAAGAAATAACAACCAGGATATACAAGACACTGACAATCAGTTCAAAGACTTGCTACATGGAATGTAAAACAAGCATTCAAACAAGCAAAAAAAGGAAAAGCCCCTGGACCAGATGACATCACCATCAGCCTATACAAAAAAGCTTGTAAGATTGTCAACAAAAAACGAGCTACTCTATTCAACTTATGTCTAAAACAGAGTAAAGTCCTGAAAGAATGCAACACGGCAAGCATAATGCTTCTACATAAAAAAAGAAACCTTGTAGACCTCAACAACTACAGGCCTATGAGCCTACTCAATTGCATCTATAAACTTTTCACAAAAATGATCACCAATCAGATCACTAAAACACTAGATGAAAACCAACCACGGGAACACGCTGGATTTAGAAGCATCTAACAATGGACCATCTCCATTCAATAAATCAGCTGAAAGAGAAAGCAGCAAAACACAAAATACTACTTACTGTAGCATTTATGGACTTCAAGAAGGCATTCAACTCTGTAGAAATACCCATGGTCATGAAGGCCATCACTCTACAAGGTGTAGACACTGTATACGTCAAAGCACTACAATATATATACAATCACAGCAACTCTATCATCAGGCTGCATAAAGACTCTGAGGCCTTCCTGCTCCAAAAACGGGTAAGACAAGGTGATACAAGCTCACCCAAACTCTTCACAGCCTACTTTGAGACGATCTTCTGAAACCTGGACTGGGAGAATATTGGAATCAAAATAGACTGTGAATATCCAAGCAACCTCAGATTTGCAAACAACATTGCCCTTTCGCAGAAAACCTACACAACCTCCAACTAATGCTAGATGAACTAAACAAATAAAGCAAAAAAGTCGGCCTACACAAAAATCATGTGCAACAATCACATCAAGAATAAGGATATAACCATCAAAATCAAAGATGCAAAACTTGGGAAAATAGACCACTACATCTACCTTGGACAACAAATCACTATGAAACCCACAAAAAAAAGAAGAAATCAAGTAAAGAATCACTCTAGGATGGCAAGCCTTTGATAGAGCAAACTCAATTTTCAAAACCAAGACGATCCCAATAATCCTAAAAGGAAGAATATACGACCAATGCATCCTCTCATTGTCACTGGAGCTGAAACATAGAGGCAAACCAAGAGACACACCCACAAACTGAGAACCATACACATGAGAGAATCATGCTCAACCTCACATGGAGAGATCAGAAGACAGCACAGTACATCAGGAAGTAAATGGGAGTCAGAGAAATCTTACAATCTATTAGAAAACTTGCATGGCAGTAGGCAGGTCATGTTGCAAGAATAGCAGACAACCAATGGACATCACTACTCACAACATGGATCCCCAGAGATCACATGTGAAATTGAGGCTGACTGAATATAGGAGGGAGAGATGAACTAGACAAAGTCAGAAAATACTGGTTTTGTAAGGCCTATGATAGAGAAATGTGGTGGATCCTCGGGAAGGTCTATGTCCAATAATGGACATTAAAAGACTATACTACTACTACTACTACTACTACTACTACTGATGATGATGATGATGATGATGATGATGTAGCAATACATAAACACAACTACATAGAGAGAAGGAGTCAGGCAGATTCTACATTCATATATACTTCAGACTTATAGGTTTTCCACAGTTATTGATTACATTTGTATGTGTATGCTGTCAGCAGAATTATTTTAAATAAAACAATAGTTAATGAGACTACTTTTGCTTAGTATTTCAAGGGCAAAAATGTAGCTACAGATTTGGGGTGCTGGGTTCTTTGCACAAGAATAAAGTGATTAGAATTAATACAAATAAAGAAAGCATAAATAAACTAGACTGCAATTGTATAAACAAAAATAGATGCACTATGCAAAACAAAGGTCTTAAATCAAATATTGTATACCAAGCTAAAATATCAACCCAAAACAAACCCCTATGAAAATAGTTCATCGCTATCAACATATTATTGGAGACTGAGTGATAATGATCTCAAACGCACAATAAAATAGAAAATATTAATAAAACATAGGTATGCAAAATATTGAAACTGTATGCCACCTATGCCAAAATGAGATAATTGAAATCCTTATTTTTACCAATAAAACAAAATAACATAAAACGGATTTATTAAACACAAATAATAAAATAGTGTTAGAATATGGGCACCACTCAAAATTTCTATTAACAAAACTAACTCAATAATCCATGTATAGAAATACTAATAATAATACCTAACATAGATATTTTATTCACAAAGCCTCCTCAAAGAACTATCTTATCAATATAATTTACCTTAGACATGAGGAAGTAGACCAAACCAAAGATAATCATACAACCAGCTAAGATCATATGAAAGGGATCCTTGCATGAGGAAATAAATCGAAGAAATCTAAGAAAACACACAGAGAATACACACCAACAACCCTTTACTGATAATGTAGGCACTCACATCATACTCCCTGGCTTGTAAATTATAACCACCAGCAGAAATATATAAACTACAAATCAAATAATATAAAAGAGAAACTCATCCCAAAAGATGGCTGACAACCCCACCATATCCCAAATAGAAATCTAAAATATACTCAATCATTAGCCAGAAGAAGCCCAGACAGGGTAGAAATATAAGCATGTTTGTGTAGCAAATCCTCACTCTATTATTTATCTATTGAGAGATATATATTGC